>OZ017740.1:226150389-226262889 GCA_963969285.1 Odontomyia ornata | reverse complement strand
ATATATATATATATATATATATACATATATATATATATATATATATATATATATATATATATATATATATATATTTATATATATATATATATATATATATATATATATATATATATATATATATTTATATATATATATATATATATATATATATATATATATATTTATTTATATATGTATATATATATATATATATATATATATATATATATATATATATATATTTTTTTTTTTTTTTGTTTTTTTTTTTTGGTGGCGCCGTGTGTCAATGGGATGCGTTGGAAAGTTACATCTGTCCCTGACTACCGGTGAAAGTTTGGTGTCATTCGGTTCAGTGGAAGCGATGTTATTGCGTCTAAAGTGACAGTATGTTTGTGTCATCGGTACAAAAATGAGTTTGGAACAAAGAGCTGATATCAAATTTTACTTTAAAATCGGTAAAACGTTTACCGAAACATTTGAATTGATGAAAAAAGTTTATGGCCAGAGTTCATTAGTGGTTTACACGTTTCAGAGATGTTCAAGAGGACATAAAGACGATGAACATACGGGCCGCCCAAAATCAGTGATCACCGAAAACTCCATAGAAATTATGCTTGAATTTATCAAAAATGAGCCGAAATCATCGGTGAAATTCATGGAATCGGAGTTGAATATCTCCAAAACATCGATTTGTCGCATTTTAACCGTTCATTTGGGCCTACGAAAAGTCTGTGCACGTTTTGTACCGCACAAGTTAACTGATAACCAAAAATTGCTCAGAATTCAACATTCGAAAGACATCATTAAACTGGCGAGAAAAAGACGAGAACTTCCTTTACAACATTGTAACTGGTGATGAAACGTTGTGTTTCCAATATGAACCCGAAACCAAGCGTCAAAGTGCTGAATGGAAGGCCCCAGACGAGACACCACCCAAAAAATCGCGTTTGGAGGAGTCAAAATCAAGTCGATTCTCATTTGTTTTTACGATTCCAAGGGAATTGTCCACAAGGAGTTCGTGCCAACTGGCCAAACCGTCAATGCAATGGAGTTTAGAAGCGTTTGTTGCATCGCATTCGTCGAATTCGGCCTGAATACCGCGAAGGAGGAGGCTGGCGCTTATTGCATGATAATGCACCATATATATATATATATATATATATATATATATATATATATATATATATATATATATATATATATATATATAATATATATATATACATATATTTATATATATATATATATATATATATATATATATAGATATATATATATATATATATATAGACATATATTTATATATATATATATATATATATATATATATATATATATATATATATATATATATAGACATATATTTATATATATATATATGTATTTATATGTATATAGATTTATATAATATATATATATATATATATATATATATATATATATATATATATATATATATATATATATGTATTTATATGTATATAGATTTATATAATATATATATATATATATATATATATATATATACAAACACACATATATATAGATATATATATATATATATATATATATATATATATATATAAATATATGTGTATATATATATATATATATATATATAATATGTATATATATATAATATGTATATATATATATATATATACATATATATGTATATATATATATATATATATATATATATATATATATATATATATATATATATATATATATAAGGTTTTCCATTGACATAACAATAAATAAATAAATTGAGGCCTGCTATGTGGCAAGTGGCACCGTCTTGTTGAAACCATATATCGTTGATGTATCCTCTTCGTAGCTCTGCAGCCCCTCTCGGGCCTTCGCTTCCTGCAAATAGCGCTTCGAACTGTCTCGGTCCATTGACCGTGTCCTCCAATTTCGAAATCCGAGCAGCGATGAACTGTCCGTCAACCGAGTCAGACCGGTGTTTCCTCGGTTTCCCCACTGGTCTCCGGCCTTCAGTTCTCCCAACGAATACCTTTTTGGGTATCCGTTGTTCGTTCATACGATTCATGTGTCTAGCCCATTGCAGCTTCCGTGGTCTGACAATCGTTGAGACCTCCGGTTCGTCAAAAATCCTCCACTTTTGATCCACGAAAAAATACGGCCCAATCACACCCCCAGCATGAAAACCGCACCAAACAATTTTTTGCGGATGCAACGGTGTCTCAAGAAGCACATGTGGGTTTGTTGCTGACCAATAAAACGCATATTTTGCTTATTAGCAAAGCCATTGAGCCAGAAATGAGCTTCATCGCCCAAGATGATTTTTCGATAATAGTAATTTTTAATAATTTCCAAACGTTGCTGGTTCGTGAACTTTGCTATGATGAAAAAGTTGACTTTAAATAACGTTTTGACATTGACAGTTCATTAAAAAAGTTTCAGGTTGCGTTCATATAAAGATACAAAATTGTTATGTTCCTAAAGAAAACCCTATAGTAAATTGAATGCAACTGTGGTCTACGCCTCTATGCTGACGAACGAATATCTCTTTGGTGATTCGCACAATTAACTAAAATAGCTGTATTGGTTTAAACAACTCAAAATTAGTTGGCTGTAATATAAAGTACTCGCAAGCGAGGAATGTTAGGGGTGTGAAACATGGACCCTAACTCAAGTACCCACAAATATATTGAACGCCTTTGAGCGACCGGTCCTGAGGCGAATAATCGGAGCGAAACAAGACGGGGACCAATGGCGAATTCGATACAACCATGAGTTATAGTGATTTAATTGTTCAGTATTACAACAACAAGAATACGTGGCTATTTAGCAATATGCGCTTGCAATCGAGTCAGAAACTACGGGCTTGTTAGGAGATGCATAAAAATTTTAGAAAGGATGTATACAAAGAAATATAAACAAATGGACGAGCAACGAGAATCTGTGTACTCGTCCATGTGAGAAGCAAATTTGCCACATAAATAAGTTATAAATAACTTACGCTCTCGAAACTATATGATTCCCTCTGCTTCTCCTTCCCCTTTTTTTCCAGACAGGTTTTTCTTTTCTCTCTTCAGAAGAATCGCTTTCCCCCTGACAGCCGCGCACACTAACGAAATTTCATTTCACGTGCACACGATCGCGCCTTCGTTATCATTCGGAAAACAGTTTGAGTACAAACAACAAACGATTCTCACGGAAAACTCGAACGTCAAAGCAAAAGGAAATCGAAAAGAGCGCGAAATCGCCGAGAAAACTCATTTGTCAAAGCGGATGGAAATTTCGTAAATTTTTAATTAAAACAGTGAATTAAAGTTCCGATTTCATATGCGCGATCTTCAAAATTAAAAACTTTTTAAATATGAACGTGTTTCGCCGTGAATAGAGTGCTAAAACAAAAGCATATCACTTCAAACCTCAACTTCACACAACTATAGCGAAGGTTGCTAATTGCTTCGGCTCTCGCGACCGGTTGCGGATCCAGTACTTTCTATATCTATGGATATATATCATACTTATTTTTGAGAAGCTGTTCAACGGGTAATATTAGTAATCATAACACAAAATCGCGGCCATTTTAAATGAGAATATTAAGTAAATCGAGTTTTTTTTCCACAACTTCAGCATTTATATCAATTCTTAATGAAAAAATACATTTTAAAAGTGGCAAAATCGTGGGGGTAGGTTTTCATGAGTACAACAATAACAAATACCTTAGAAGTTGAATTCACTCATCTTTGTTAATAGTAGTAGGATTTGTAAATACAACATTTTTCCCCGTGAATTCATGCGGGTGCCCTTAACTTTAAGCTTAAGGCGCAGCCCCCAGTGAAACTGAAAATTTAGGTAAACTTTACAGCCGTCCACCTCAGAAACGTTACGAATATTTGCAAAATTTTTTTAGCAAAAAGTCGGAATGAACCTTTGGCTATCGAATCAACTCATTACATTTTGCAAAAAGTTTGTTGCAAAAGTTATTAAATTCAAACAAAATAGCATGTTTTCGTTAAAAAATGTAGTAGATCTCGGAAATCACTTAACGTACCGAGTTGATTTAAGCTATGGTTGTTAGATCTAAATTATTCGCAGTGAATTAACTCATCAAAAATTTAAAAAAGTTTTTTGAAAAAAAATTTCTAGAACAAAATGTGTAATTTGCACACACTGAACAAATATCATGCATGCACGTTGATTTGTCTCAAATTTCCACATTTTGTTCTAGGAAATTTTTTGCAAAAAGCTTTTTTAAATTTTTAATGAGTTAACTCACTGCAAATAATTTAGATCTAACTACCATAGCTTAAATCAACTCGGTACGTTAAGTAGTTTCCGAGATCTAATACATTTTTTAACGAAAACATGCTATTTTGTTTGAATTTAATAACTTTTGCAACAAACTTTTTGCAAAATGTAATGAGTTGATTCGATAGCCAAAGGTTCATTCCGACTTTTTGCTAAAAAATTTTTGCAAATATTCGTCACTTTTCTGAGGTGAACGGCTGTAAAGTTTACCCGAATTTTCAGTTTCACTGGGGGCTGCGCCTTAAGTAATCCCAGGAAAGGTCCTTATAGTCTGGAAAGTACAATAAAGTTAAATCGCATTTACGTAAGTACTAGCCATTGGAAAATTTTCCGAGGACAAGAAAACAATGCACGGTTTTTCTACCATTTGGGCTTTCCATCGAACCAGGCACTACACTTTTAATTGGACTTTCTAATTTCCAAATAAAATGAATAATAAAAATATCTTTAAGATTTCATTCAATTAATGGTTGTTAGTGATATTGCAACAAAAAGGCTGCATATTAAAATGGTGTAACAATGGGTTTTTGTTATATAGTGAGTAGGTAATTGTGGTAGGTATGTCTACCCTACTTGTTGTTTAGTACTGTTGATTATGATTGAAAGGTCATTCCAATACAAGTAATATAACCTTAATACGTCACTGAATATAAGAAAAGGTTTGGTGCAATTGAGTTCATAGAAGTAAGTCTCTTAAACCCGTTATTCGAAGGTTTACAATGAGAACGGACTACTGCTAAAGGCCTCATCAAGTCAGAAAACGGTGATTTAGTCCTCATAATACTCCGCAGTTTCATTTGTGACGGATAGATCATTGAACATGAAAGGCTACTTTCAACAAACGGGGGAAAAGGCAATTATTGCTATCTGCCTAAAAAATACTCGGTGGTACCTCAAATCAGCTGTCTGAAATCGACCTCTCGATTTACACAGTTGTTGTTGTTGTTATGTAATGCTCTGTTGGCTAGATTTCATAAAAACATGAGTAACTAGAAATTGGAAAAGGTACACAATATGTTTCTCAGGACAAATATAGGCGTACTATTTTAAGATTCTTCACCACACTAACAATTTTTAGAGCTTAAGGGAATTTTAGTTATGTCTTCAGGAGAAATATAATTCATTTTGTAGACATTGTAAATAAATTTCTCCCAGATTTTTTATCGGCTCAGTCTACATGCTTTTTGTTTCCCAATATTATAATAGTTAAAGAAAACAAGTAAATATTGCTTGCCTGACTTGAATTGCTAAATTATTAATTCAATGTGGTTGGAGCCTCAAAATACGAATTACCCAAATTGCTTGTCCATATACCTGTATGTTTCAACACTTTATAGCATAGATTAATTGTTTGAAAAGACTAAAAGCATTTTATATATTACAAATTAATAAAACCTGATTAATATCCGTTTTTCAATTATTGGTAGGTGCTTTCATCCGGCCAGCAGGAACATCGTTTGTGTATTTACTTATGTTCTTCATTTCGCCTTTCGTACCTGTTGCTCCCAGGAAGGTTTTTAAAGGTAACATAGTTATTTCATTAAGTTTATTTAAAATAAAAAATTTTCTCCCTTAGGTTCTGTAATAGCTTATTATATAGTGTGGATAGCATTGACTTCGATTGTTTTGTTGCTGCACCTAGGAATGCAAATCACAATTATTGTACTGGGGGTCAACAAATTGTTTCGCCAATGTTCCTTTACAGAAATTCTTCTGCGACACATAGGGTTTATCAATTTGTCGGATTTGGCGTAAGATATTTAAATTGCAATCAGTACGTGCGTTCATTTTGTTTTGTAAATAGACCAGCAGCTATCGCAGAGTGGCTCATACCGGATGTGCTGACATTTCTAATGTCCATTACAATGTATGTAATATTGAAAAAATTTTCAAACTATGCTCAAACGGAAGCAAGCTCGTCTCATATTCCAGATGAGGAAGGACTTCAAGATATTCATGCAAATACAACGAATGCATCCTTATCAGAAAACATAATATACAAGCTGCGAACTATAGGTTTGTTTGATTTTTAAGGTTCCATAAAAGAAATGCACTTTCTAGTTTATATGAATATTTCTAGGTTTTCTTTTTTATATGTGTGCTCAATTATAACTTGATCTATGATACAATAATAGAAAAGTTTGTCGACAAACTGTATTGTTTTTGCAGACTTACTTTAATTCAATTTAAAACATGCTGAAACTTAATGATTATAAACCCATAAGGAAATCGGTCATAATATGGCATGCATTTAAGAAAATTAATGCATTCACGATGTTAACCTTGAGATTTTATAACCCTTTTCACTGTCAAATATCAAACATCATTAGAACAAAATCCTCTATAATAGTCATTGAAAACTAGACAAATGCTCGACGCAAGGAAAACAAACTCAAGGGAAGTGATCAAATTATATATATATATATATATATATATATATATATATATATATATATATATATATATATATATATATATATATATATATATATATCTATATATATATATATAAATAAATATATATATATATATATATATATATATATATATATATATATATATATATATATATATATATATATATATATATATATATATATATATTGTCGCGTGTTAAGGTTCGCGGCCAATAATTTTAATGTTCCGGAAAAGTGGAAACGCAATGTCTTTTAAATTAAATTAAAAGAGTTTATTTAATTAATGAAAAATGCACAATCACTTATTTTACTATTTCACAATTTTAATTTTCACTTAGTCTATAAATTTGTAATTCAACTGTCCACTTAAAATCACTTCGCACTCAAACAATCAATCGCCTTTACTTCGCGTTCCACTATATCGCAGTTTTCTATCGCGGCTGTAATGAATGATCCCCCCATTCATTCAGCTCGCCTTTATATAGGGTCTCTACCTATTCAACCCATTTCTCGTACATTGGCGAATGTTCTGCCGAGAGGTGCTTGGTAGATTCGAGCAAATTAATGAATGGAATGACGTCACTTTCAGATGTTGATCATGCTTGGTGAGTTCTCGGGGTTTTGAGTAAATTCATTTTGTTGATGTTCTTAATGGTTGTGAAAACAATTGCGACAGTAGCTCGCAGAATTCGTTGTACAAGTAACACTGCCCCCACCTCAGTTCTTTTCGCCCCGAAAAGATGCGTCGCCAGTTGTAGTAAATTCTCCCTGGATGTAATATGGGGCAAGACGGTCCAGGTGCACGATTTTCATTTTGGCTCTTGGCTTACGATGTTCCTGTATTCGGTATACGACGTCGTTGATTCGCTTTGTAACTCGGTATGGTCCCTACCAATTATGTTGCAACTGTGGAGACCTACCCTTCCGTCGCTGTGGGTTATATAGCCATACCAAGTCATATTGCTGGAAGCCAGTAGAATTTGCCTTTAGATCATACCTGGTCTTCATGCGGTCAATAGCCGATTCGAGGTGTTTTCGCACTGTCCGGTGTATCTGGTTCAACCGTTGCCTTAGCTCACTTGCGTACTCCGAGATCGTTTGGGGTTTCTCAGGGGGTGTTCTGAACTTTTATCAGCTGGCAGACGAATAGTCTTTCCAAAAATGACTTTGGCTGGGGCTTGACCCGTCGATGCATGTTCGGCAGCTCTGTACGCCATTAAAAATAGTGGGATATGTCGGTCCCAGTCCCTTTGGTTCTCGTCAACCATCTTGGCCAGATGTTTATTGAGAGTACCGTTGAAACGTTCGACCATTCCATCGGATTGGGGATGCAGCGGTGTTGTCTTCGATTTCTCTATTCCCAGCAGCTCGCACATTTCACCAAAAACTAGTGACTCAAAGTTTCGGCCTTGATCCGAATGTAATTCGCAAGGTACGCCGTACCTACTGACCCAATTTAACACTAGCTGTTCGGCTACAGTAGTTGCTTCCTGGTTGGGAATGGGATAGACCTCGGGCCACTTGCTGAAATAATCGGCTACAACCAGCGTGTAACGATTTCCCCATTCGGATTCAGGGAAGGGTCCTGCGATGTCAACAGCAATCCTTTCAAACGGTACCCCCACGTTGTAGGTTTGCATTTGTCCTCTCAGTCGTCGCTTTGGACCTTTGACGGAAGCGCAAATTGTGCATCTGCGACACCAGTCCTCTACGTCTTCGCGAGCATGGAGCCAGTAGATCCTTTCCCGCAATTTCGCTAAGGTCTTTTTAACGCCAAGGTGGCCTCCCGAGGATCCTTCGTGCATCTCCTTAACCACGTCGTGGATTCGGCTTTTGGGAAGTATAGTTTGCATCCTATAGGAGCTGCCATCCGTCGTTTCCCATTTGCGCTTGAGTACGCCACCCTCCACCTGAAGGGAGTTCCATCGTGCCCAATAGCTTTTCAGGGTTGCGCCATGCATTGAAACGTCTTTCCACTTAGGTCGCCCAGTTGTCTCCTTCCATACGAGCAATGGTCCGATGTCTTCATCGGCTAACTGGGCATTTCGAATCTCCTCCGGTGACCAACCTTCATCGAATTCGGTCGTTATCAATCGCAGATCAACGAGCGGTTCCTTTTCCTCAATCCGTAGGCAATGCTTGCAGTTAGCTGGAAATTGACGGCGGTATAGAGCGTCAGCATTTCCATGAACTCCGCCCTTCCGATGAACAATTTCGTAGTCGTATGACTGCAATCTTTCGATCCACCTCGCAACTTGTCCCTCGGGGTTTTGAAGTTGAGCAGCCATCTCAATGATGCATGGTCCGTTCGAAGAACAAATTTCTGGCCATATAGGTACTTGTGGAACTGCTTGGTGGCCTCTATTATAGCCAATAGCTCCTTCCTGGTCACGCAGTAGTTCCCCTCACTTTTTAAAAGAACTCGACTGTAATACGAGAGGACTCTTTCTTCGCCATCGATCTGCTGGGAGAGTACAGCTCCAATACGGCCGTTACTCGCATCGGTGTAAACTACAAACATTTTTCCGGGTTTCGGATAAGCCAGCACGGGTGATTCACACAGCTTCTCCTTCAAGGTCTCAAGGGCTACCTGGCATTGTTCATTCCAGACATACGGACAATTTTTCTCGGTTAACTGATGGAGACACTTAGCTATTTTGGCAAAGTCTGTGACGAATCTTCGATAGTAGGTTGCCAGACCCAGAAAAATTCGTAGTTGGCGCTTGTTGTTTGATGTTGGCCAGCTTTTCACGGCTTCAATTTTCTCAGGGTCTGTTTTGACCCCTTCTGCTGATACGACGTGTCCCAGGTATTTCACTTCAGCTGCGAAAAGGGTACACTTGTCGGAACTAAGTTTCAAATTTGCCAGTCGCAATCGGGAGAAAACCTCTTCTAAGTTCCGCACATGCTCTTCGAACGTTCTCCCGATGACGATGATGTCAGCTAGGTACACCAAGCAGGTTTTCCAGGCCACGTAGCACGTATTCCATCAAGCGTTCAAAAGTGGCTGGAGCATTGCAAAGCCCAAATGGCATCACTACAAATTGCCACAATCCGGTCCCAACTGAAAATGCGGTCTTCTCACGGTCCTTCTTGTCGATTTCCTAGCACGTATTCCATCAAGCGTTTGAAAGTGGCTGGGGCATTGCAAAGCCCAAATGGCATCACCACAAATTGCCACAATCCGGTCTCAACTGAAAATGCGGTTTTCTCTCGGTCCTTTTTGTCGATTTCTACCTGCCAGTAGCCACTCTTGAGATCGAGTGTAGAAAACCATTTTGCGTCGGCTAAAGTGTCCATGATGTCATCGATGCGTGGGAGCGGGTAACTATCTTTCTTGGTGACGTCGTTAAGCTGCCTATAGTCGACACAAAAACGAGTGCTACCATCCTTTTTCTTTACTAGAACTACTGGCGCGGCCCATGGACTTACAGAAGGTTCAATAATGCCTTGTTTTTCCATGTCCGAGATCAGTGCGCTCACTTCTCCTTGTTTGGCTATAGGAAGACGTCTTGGTGCTTGTCGAATTGGCTTGGCTCCCTGTGTATCTATGACGTGAGTTACCATGCTCGTTCGGCCTTGGTCATCCAGGCTTGTTGAGAAGATGTCACTGTACTTGGTGACCAGATCAGAGGCTCGTTTGAATAGCTGCACTGGCAATTTGACCTTCTTCAATATTGCAGACGTGGATTCCCGGGCTTTGTCTGTGTCTTGCCTAATTTTCCAATGATGGTCGTGAGTAGCTTCCAAAGAGGTGATGGTGGAAACAGGCTGGCAGCTGCCGATGACTTCTCCCGCTTTGATGCTCGTGGTTGAGTCTGCGGTGTTAAGGACTCTAACCGGCACGTATCCGTTCCTTAAAGATCTTACAAGGCTTCGTCCTACAATCAAACTGCGCAATACGGACGTCTTCGTTGGCTCAATCAGATAAGATCGGTAGTCTCCAGAATCACCATCAAGCTTGGCCCATACAATGCTCTCGGAAGAATTCGGTACATCAGTGTCGGTACATACTACCACATTAGTCTTGAGAATTTGGACGCTGGGATTCTCCATCAATACTTCAACATTCTGCCATTTCAATACCCGTTTGCCCAAGTCCAACATGATTCCATGTGGTCGCAGATAATCCATTCCGAGAATGCATCATCCATAATGTTCGCGACCAGAAAATTATGTCGGAACGCAAGGTCTCCAAACTGTATCTGGAGGTTGACCTCTCCATGGACAGGTGCAGTTTTTCCCGTAGCTGTCCGTAGTGAGAAAATCCTGCCTATTCGAAGTAGTTGTTGCCTCACATGGTCTGGTCGGATGATCGATCGGGTTGCACCAGTGTCGATGGTTATGGTGCAATGTTTCCCGTCAACTTGACCCCAAAGGCATAAGTCCGCTTCTCCACGATGTAGTCGATGGTGGTGCTGGGGACATCGATCCTCCTAGCCAACCTCTGCGCCACGAAGTTGGCTCTTATATGTTTCCCGACCCCTCAGTTTGAAGGGTTTCCATTCTGGGCTCCTGACTCGGTCTAGATCTTCTCCTAGCTGCACACCCTGGACAATAGCTCGGTTTTCTTCGCTTCTTGCAGTCCCTTTGCAGGTGCCCCTCCTCTCCGCAATTCCAGCATCTAGCCGCACCATTTACATGCGGCTCTCGCTCAATTTCGACGCGCTCACACTTGCACTCGTCTGCCACTACCTCGCGAACCCGGGCAGTGGTACGAGTCACATATTTCGCTGCCTCAAAGTTCAGACTGTAAGCCAATGCGTCCTTGACCGTTTGCTTTTGAGCTAAACGCACGGCTTGTTGCAATTCCGGGTCCTTTAGTGCGCTGATGAATGCTTCCGTCGCTGCATCATCTCGATGTTCTGGGTCGTAGGCTGGGTAAGCCAAAAGTGCTAGTCGCTCAATGTCTTGGGCTAGCTGCTGTAGGGTTTCACCAGACTTCTGCACCCGATGCCGTAGCTGTGACCGATAAATGATCGTCTCCATAACGCATGTCGAGCGCATTCATTATAGCAGCCGGGTATAAGTGCAATTCATCGGGGATCGTCTGCAAAACCTCGGCAGCTGGGCCTCTTAGAGCAAGAATCAATGCAGTTGCTCGTTCCTGCTCATTCCAGTGATTTGCCCTAGCGGCAGCTTCAAACTGGGTTTTGTAAATGCTCCAGACCGTTTGCCCATCGAATATTGGTGCTTTCACATATCTGGATGAGCTTTGCGCTGCGGTTATAAGCGGGGCTGGTTGAGGTGGTTACTACTGCCTTCGCTGCTTCCAATTCCTTTTTCATGTTTTCCACCTCATGGTTGATTCTCTCCTCGACCTGGCTGACCTTTTCCATGGTCTGGTCAACCTTTTCCTCGACACCTTTAATTTGTTTGTTCAGACTACCGAGCTCCGCTTTTATTTCGGTTGACTGTTTCTCCAGCTTCTGTGTGATGTCTGCCTTGATTTCCATCGCTTGTTGGTCCAGCTTCGCTGATTGTTCATCTAGCTTCGCAGTTAGCCTGGATGACATCAGCATTAACATTTACATCAGCATTAACATTTGCATCACCGCAGTTTCTGGCTCCTTTGATTTTGGTGTTTCTACTTCTCCACCTTCTGCGCCTTTTTCCGCATCAGAGAGCTCATCCGAATCCAGATTCACGGCTTCCGATTCAATTGCGTCATGCAAGCGTACAATCAGTATGGCCTTTGTACCTTGTGTGGCCAGATTCCGCTGTTCCAACTCCTCCTTGAGCTCCGATATGGTCAATTGATCAATTTTTAGATGAAAATTTCCTGGCATGTTTATTTTATTTATTTTTTGTGCTATTTTTCCACCAGTTTCCATGTTAATTTACACTATTGTGCACTTTCAAAATGTTTAAACGTTTTCACTTCCAAAATTTTCTTTCTCACTTCTTGACACCAATGTCGCGTGTTATGGTTCGCGGCCAATAATTTTAATGTTCCGGGAAATTGAAAACGCAATTAAAAGAGTTTATTTAATTAATGAAAAATGCACAATCACTTATTTTACTATTTCACAATTTTAGTTTTCACTTAGTCTATAAATTTGTAATTCAACTGTCCACTTAAAATCACTTCGCACTCAAACAATCAATCGCCTTTACTTCGCGTTCCACTATATCACAGTTTTCTATCGCGGCTGTAATGAATGATCCCCCCATTCATTCAGCTCGCCTTTATATAGGGTCTCTACCTATTCAACCCATTTCTCGTACATTGGCGAATGTTCTGCCGAGAGGTGCTTGGTAGATTCGAGCAAATTAATGAATGCAGTGACGTCACTTTCAGATGTTGATCGTGCTTGGTGGGTTCTCGGGATCTTGAGTAAATCCATTTTGTTCATGTTCTTAATGGTTGTGAAAACAATTGCGAAAGTAGCTCGCAGAATTCTTTGTACATGTAACAATATATATATATATATATATATATATATATATATATATATATATATATATATATATATATATATATATATATATATATATATATATATATATATATATATATATATATTTATGTATATATATATATATATATATATATAGAGATATATATATATATATATATATATATATATATATATATATATATATATATATATATATATATATATATATATATAATAACTGAACGGGCTTATAGCCCGTCGAAAAATCACTCGAACTGAATTTAATAAATTACTTTTTATGGAATTGTTTGCAGCTACATATAAATGAGTTGCATATTTTGAATAATTTTTTCTGAAAAATTATTAAGAGAAGAAAAATGTTAGAAGAAGGTGGTTTCGACGTGTGCACTAATTCTCCTCAGGCCATCACACTTAGATACACACCGGTGATGGCGACCACCATGCTCAGAGGTGAGGGAGTTAATTTTTAATTTTTCTACTTATGCAAACTCAATATGTTTTTGTATCTGCAAGTTATATTCAAGGTAAATTTCTCTTGTAAGTACTTGTATTAGCTAAACTTTTTAATTGGATCATTTCACCCTTTTCACATCAATTTAATGTAAATCTATACGACAAATTTGCTCTACATTTGAAGCTTTATCTAACGTCGCGCGGATATCGATCACTCTTTCGGATGGCTCCGATAGCTTTTTAAATTACTTTTTATGGAATTGTTTGCAGCTACATATAAATGAGTTGCATATTTTGAATAATTTTTTCTGAAAAATTATTAAGAGAAAAAAAAAAAAAAACATTTTTCTTCTCTTAATAATTTTTCAGAAAAAATTATTCAAAATATGCAACTCATTTTTATGTAGCTGCAAACAATTCCATAGAAAGTAATTTAAAAAGCTATCGAAGCCATCCGAAAGAGTGATCGATATCCGCGCGACGTTAGATAAAGCTTCAAATGTAGAGCAAATTTGTCGTATAGATTTACATTAAATTGATGTGAAAAGGGTGAAATGATCCAATTAAAAAGTTTAGCTGAATTTAATAAGTTAATGCATACTGAGAAATTTATTTAAACAAAAAAGAAACCACAATCCACCAAAAATTAGTTTAAGAAGTGTTGTATTTTCTGTGTCAAAACTAGATCAAATGCAATAGGAAAAAAATCACTGCAACAAAAATTAACTGAAATTCAACAAAAAATAGTTTTATTTTTTTTATATGAAGAAAAAGAAACTGCCCAGCGCTCTGGAACTGAGAAATTTATTTTTATTACGGTACTTATGAAAAATTCGATCACAAAATAAAATCAAATAAAGAAAATAAATAGCGTTCTTCCACTTTCCACATTTTCTTTGTTTAAAATTTTGCCGCTTGTGGGATTAAATATGGTTCGTATCGTACATTATCTGACGTTCACAATTTATAGTTGGTTAAATTTAATTAACTACTAACACAAGTATGCCTCACCCAAAAGGCTTAGATTTGATTTACTCTATAGTAGACACACTCCAAAATCTAATATTTTTACTTGGTCCTTTCCCAAATTCTAATATTTTCTGTCACATTCCAAAATTGCAATTTTTCACCTTCTGTTCTTTTAATGTTTTTCTGCACCTCCAAAATTCTAATATTTTCTTTACACTCCGAAATTTCAACGATAATTTCAAAACAAAGTTTCTTCTTCTTCGTCGCACTACCGCCCCTCCCAGGCCTTCGCTTCCTACAAATAGCGCCTCCAACTGTCTCGGTCAATTGACCGCATCCTCCGATTTTAAAATCCGAGCAGCGATGAACTGTCCGTCGACCGAGTCAGACCAGCGTGATGTCTCCATAGGCTACTACTTGGCTGGACTTGTATAGTAATGTACCTCGTGTATCGACTCCAGAGCCACATTGAATAGCAATGGGTTCAGCACATCTGCCTGCTTTAGTCTTATATTTGTTTCAAGGGCATCGGTGAGGGGAATTGATGCAAACTTGGGAGGTCGTCGACGTCATTGTAATTTTGGTAAGAAGAACTAATATGGTTGGTATACCTAAGCAAAGCATTATTTGGTACAGTACATTACGATCAACCCTGTCGTATGCTTGCTTAAAGTCAACGAAAATTTGTTGTACATCTATGTTCAACTCCCAGCAGTTTTCAAGTACCTGTTTGGCAATGAACAATTGGTCTACCATCGATTTACCTGCTCTAAAACCACCTTGATACTCCCCAATAATACTGTTGGCGCATGATCCGATTTTATTTTCAAAGATCTGAGAATATGGGTTTTAACTCCACCCATGTATTTGTTATACATTTGCACACAAAAAGGCAGATTGAAATTTTCTTCTCGCTGCTTGACCAACGCTACGCTGCCCAAATTGGTGACACCTTCACCGGTTGATGCTTCAGTAACTACATCGTTGTCATTATACCGAACCAGGGTAATGCAGGTTTCAGGGTCAGTTAATCGATGGTAGCTACCACGCTCCATTTTCTCGAATCGTACCTGTTCTTTGCTCGAATTATACCTGTTCTTTGATGGCCAAATTCTTTCAAAGCCATGAGTAATCTAAACAATGTAAAAAATGGTGCCTGTAAACATGCACCGGAAAATCGGTTAGCAATTTGGCAACAAAGCTCTAAACGACGGATTCTCCAACACCTAGATCTGGATTAGTGTTGCCTTCACTTGCTCCTTAATAAGGTATGGCCTGTATAGGATACCCCATGCGTGATGTCAGACACCAACATTTAAAACCAAAAAATATTGGTTTATCATGGATATGCTGTTTTGTAATGTGATGTCCATAATACGGAATCATTGATTCATCAATGCTAACTTCGTTGTGTTGTTTTATTCATTTTTCGTTTAGTTTATTCCATAAAGGTCGGACTTTTGTGAACTTATCCTGAACGTCTAAAGGCGCGTTAACAGAAACATGCATAAACCCAAGTATTTGTTCAAATCGTGATCGAGATATTACATTCGCTGCGCCAGGGTGATAGGTGTCGGCTCCGGTGTCCCAATATATACGATTCCTAGCTTGGACGTCATATCCACTAAGCAAAAAAATATTTTTTTGCTTAGTGGATATTGGATTTAGTTATTTAGTAATAACTAATACAAAGCGAATTTCATGTTTGGTTACATCAGAAAGCCTTCCTCCAAAAACTGCTTATCTTTTTGAACTTTCTACGAACAAATTCACGATGTCATCATCGTAAAATTATGCAAGCCATTCTACAGGTGATCTGTTAGTATCGAAAAACTGTGGACGACTCCATTCCTTTCTTTGATATTCCGGTAAATCATTTTCTTTTTTCTATGACCTTTTTTCTTCTTATTTGGATTTTAGCCGTTGAACTAGATGCGTTTCCGGCAGAGGGACATTATCATCACAAGAATATTCCTGCTCTAAGATTTCGGACTGTAACTCTGGCCCTGATTTTCGCACGCATTCAAGAAGCGCCTCAGCCCGAAGTTGATACTCTGACAAATCGTTTGTCTCCCACAAGCGCATCTTCCCCGTCACTATCACCATCGCTCAACATATGATTGATGAGAGTGCATGTGTAGATAGTACCCTCAATAATATCATCTTCTGTCACTAATATGTCCATTATTTCAGCCCAAGGCAACCTAAAACAATGTTATAAACATATAAATACAACAAGCAATACACAAACGTAAATAAAACTCGTAAATATATACCATAAATCAATACAAATAACATCCAAAATATGAAGTATGAAATCAACACGCATAAAACCTGCTGGCCATAGATCATTTCCATAAAAAAAACTGATTTATATGGCCTAACCAATACTTGTAAATAAAATCATCATAAACTTACTTTTTACCGCACGACATCGTGAAGACCACACTTGCACATTTAATTTTGATAAATGGCAGAAAAAATGGCGCCAAAATTTTGTGATTTTGGTTTTTTCAGGTTGCCAAATTGCAAAGAAAAAAGATAGTACAAACAAAAAAATAAAAATAATTCATGGTCGACACAGACGCTAAATTAACTTGCCGTTTTAAAAATGGGCGGTGAGCACATATGGGCTAAGGGTGCCCTTACGATTTTATTCAAGAAAGTGTAAAGTTGATAGTTATACACTAACAAAGTTGACTGAATTTTGATATCTGACCGATTTGTTGTTGTTAGGCTCATCTGTTTTTTATTTCCACTGGGTTGCTTATGATTACTCCTTGTGCACTTCTGCAATGACTTGTTTGTGGGTTGAATTCGTCCCTTAGTTGTTTAATAGAGGTACATGCCGATCTGACTTCATGTAGGGCCATGTTTTCGTTTATCTGTTGGATCTTGGTGTTGATGGTCAGTCGTTTCTTTCTTTGACATATTTTTTTATATTTTATATTGTTCTTCTTTGGCCCGAGTTGATCGCTGGATGTATTCTTTGTGCGCTTGGTCCCTTTTTCAACTACTTGCTTAGTTTTCTCGTCGTACAGGTCGTTCCAACTTTTCTGTGTTTGGTTCCCCAAGACCTCTTCGCTGCTTCTGGTACCGCATCTTTTACTGTCTTCCTAATGGTTTTTATGTCATTACTTTCTCCCGCCTGCAGGATATGTTGGTGCGATTTTCCAGCGCTGACATATGTGGATGATACTGAGCTATCATTTAGCTTGTGTATCTGCTACCTTGGGGTAACTGATGCTCCTTGTTTACAGGTCTTGGAAATGGGGGACCGGAACTTGACTCTTATAAGGTTGTAGACCAAATCACAGACAGCGCCGCAGAACGTGTCGATAATGCTGTTGGCGGCTTATTTTTTGTGTGAGAACATGGTCAATCTGGTGGAACGTGTGACCTGCTGGTGATTCCCAACTTCCCAACGTCTCGATACGGAAAGCGTCCTTGGTCGCTCCATGGAGGCGGTGCCCTTCGATTGTTCTATGTCCCGTTCCTCGGCCGATTTTTACACTGAAGTCACCCAGGACAATTTTAATGTCGTGTGGCAGCAATGCATCGACAGTGCATTCCAGGGTGCTTTAAAATTCGTCCTTGATTGCCTCTTGCTGTCTTATATGGGCTCGTGATAACTGACCAGCCAGACATTAAAGAATTTTGTCTTGATACGAATCGCTTTCATTAATGGACTTGAGGTCGGTGATAATTTGTTTACATGTACTGTCGATAATGAAAGCCACTCCGAACTCATGGCTCCCTTGCAGTTTTCGGCTTTTAACGGTGTGCGTTCGCATGTCAAATAGGTCTTTCCCGTGCCATCTGGTTTCTTGCACTTGGAGGGTATTGGTACTGTATTTATCCAGAAGTTTTCGCTGTGTATCTGGTCTATTCAATGATCTAATATTCCAAGATCTAAAAGAATGGTCCGTTATACGTTGCGATAGTTGTTGCCGTTTATCCAATCCGATTCGAGGCTATTGTCCTGGTTCCATGACAAGTAAGTACTTCCATCATATTTGGGTTATCGTTTAACTTCGCTACTCCCATGTTGACTGTCATTCTGTGGAGTCGGTTGACATTTCCAAATGTATCCTCACCAGGATCACTGCTAGGCGCCCATATGTCGCCATAGCAGGTAGACGCAAAAAGGAATAAGTCGTTAGTTCTCGTGTTACTATATGATGTAAATTCTGATAATAAGCATGAAAACGTTATTTTGGGTAGCTTCAAAAGTTTTTTTTCGGTGTGTGAATGTAATTAAATACAAGTTATTCATTTTTCTTTTAAACATAGAAGTAGTAGGATTTAATTTGTCGGTTGGGCAGTGATTCATATGAGTTTTTCAAACAAATGAATTGTCGCGCTGCTTTGGAAGAGAATCATTTGTCAAATGTTGACTGTAATGATAGGAACAGCTAAATCAATATACCATATAGGCTATGAAAAAGTTCATTGAGTGGATTTTCGGACGAATATTTTATAAAAGAAATATTTGGCATTAAATCATATCTATATAATCAAATAAATTTTCTTTTAGGGCCATTTGCAGTACTTGCAACCCTTTACTTGGCTGCAGTTTTGCGTCCATCATTAACTGGAGGTATTTACTTTCTGGTATTTTTGGCTAGCGGTACATATTGGGCTTGTTATAAATCACTTACTGGGTAAGTATAAACAAAATAGAACTTGTACATTAATTAATTTTTTTGTTATTACAGTCGATTTCGTTTCATACTTCTGGTTGTATTATTGGTGCTTGTTATACACATCTTATCAATATTCACGTACCAAATGCCATGGCCACAAGAATTTCTAAAGAACTCAAGTCTACCAGCCAGGTATTTTAATGAATCTAAGTATAGTCATACATATCGACCTTATATATTTGAAAAGTAAATAAACTTCCATTCTGATATCTTGTGCTCGATTATGATGAGTAGATAGTATGAGTCATGTCTATGTATAAAAAAAAAGCACTAGTCCAATTCGAACCCTGGCGTTGAGATTTGTTAGGAAATCTCATTTTATGACCGTTACTGTATTCGAGGTAATATGGTCAGTATCACATTCAATCAAGTAATTATTATCTGATGTTTTAATCAGTACCCATCATTGTTGGCTAGGCTGATATTCTGACAGAAGTACTACAGCACAGCTTCGGAAGATTTGTTTGAAGTTTGGGTATTATTTCTTAAAATTGTCTCGATTCGGAGATGTTCATGATTATGTAGTGTAAAGGTGTAAGTTCAAATGTCCGTAAAGGACTGCAGCGATGGTCTGCTGCCTCGGCAGAAGAAGGTGTCATTATCTGCCGAGAATGCCCTTGTCTGGGGACGCGTGAATGCGCTGGCAGGCTAGCATTGCGGTGTCGTGGGGCGGATTCATTCCCCCAGCACAAGGACCCACTACAAAGAATTTCGCATTCACTAATTTCTGGGGTCGAACAAAAGCAAGGCGACCGAAGTCGCAAAAAGTGTAGGCAACTATACCAGGGGCAACTGACTTGTTCATGGAATAAAAGAAACAAGTAAAAAGAAGTGGAAGCAGGGTAACCTCGTCCTTACCCGGAGAGGCTCATGGCCCACAAATGAGAGAGGGGCAACCGGGTGGTGATGGAGCCACCGCGCACCCACCCAACCGGATTAAAATCCATAATTGTTGCAGTGGCCAGGTATTCCTCTTCTAAGTGGAAAACTCGTACAACTTAACTTGCATAAGCCTTCCCATCAGAAGAGAAGTACCCCGGTGACCAATTTATGCCATAGAATCATGCAATTCGATTACATAATCATATGTCATAAAGAGGCACCTTGCCCGGTCCACTCAACCCGCGAAGTCACCTGAAACAAAGAAGTTATTTAATATGTACCCGGCGGCTGGCTCATGTTTGATGGTGTGAGCTTGCCACCGTACCGGATCCTATACCCGGTCAAAAGAAAAGAAATGAAAAGACCGAAGTTAGACTTTTAATGCAATATTGTTTTTTTATTTACTAACTTGAAACGAATATGGAATTACAAGAAAAAAGTACAATTTTTCGAAATTCGACCCGACCTACTCTGACATTAAATTTATTGAAATATAATCTAACCTTTTTTTATACGTTAAGTCAAATTATTGCCCGCAAACATTTTCGTTCGTGCACTCATAAGATCGCTAGTTTTCCACCATGAAAAGTTTACTTTATATTATGTGCTCTAAAACTAACAGAGATCATATCTGAAAACAAAACACGGAGCATTCTAATCAACTGGTATGAAATTCACAGAATGTTTTGAACTTAATTTTACCTTACAATATATAATTTTAAACTGATTTCATTGGATACCCAAAAAAGTACACATCGATCTGTTTCGAACAATAAAGGAATTTTGGACATGAGAATAACGCAAATAAACGACTAAGTGATTGGGTTTGTTTTTCATTAGAAGGCTAGAGGTTATTCATGTTTTCATTGAATAGTGAATAGTATTGTTTAATCTACATATTTAAATTAAATTACATCAACAGATTCCACTACAGCTTTTGGGGAGCACGCACTTAGAATTTAATTATTTTCCATGGATAAAATACAAACATATCAGGAAGAGCTAAACTGAATGGCTATTAACAATTTGAGGGCTCAACTTCTTAACTGAGAAAGCAATGAAATTAGTTATTTGAATAAGAAAAATATACTGGTCGTTCCATACCTGCTCAACAGATGGCGATTCAGAACAAGAATAAGGTGCTACTTTATTGGGGTAATTATAACATTTACAACTTATGCATTGTACTATAAAAGAAGGAAAGTGTAACCTTTATACACCATTTATAAGATTCAAATAGTTCAAATATTACAACCAAAGACCATAATTGATTCGCAAAATACAGTCAGTAAGGATCCATCGCAGACATGAAATCTGCCAGAGTTCGGAATTTGTAAAACAAACAATCATCCATGCTTTGTAATGCAAAGAAAGTTGGAAAACAGCGGTTTCGATATGAGTGGGTCTTTCAAACTCCTAATACAATCAAAGAAATTCAAAACGCCCATAAAATTTAAAAGTCTCAATAACGAAGGCTGGGATAAAATAATTTGCAGCTTATTCGTATAAATGAACGCCCTGCATTTCATAAATCAGTTCTACAGAGGACCATAAACAGTCTCTTGGGTGTCGATTTTTCTAACGAACACCAAGTTAAAATAAAACAGTTATTTCCGACGAAACCTGATATAAAACGACTCCCACCCACTTAGCAAAAATACATCTCGACACCTAAATGAAAAACATTTCTATTTTTATTGAAGGAAACAGTACTATGTCGTGCAAATCAAGTTTCACGAAGAGATAATGTCAATAGCGTATCCGTTCAGTATTTATGAAGTATTTTGGTTTCTGACCACTGCAAAATATATATAGTCTACTCGAATCAACAATATCAAATAATAAGTGATCGAGGTATTACTGAGACCTGCCACTATTGAAATGTAAGGCATTAAGTCTAAACACAGAAAAAAAATGTTTACCTGAAATAACAATATCTTCATTTGATAGTTATAAACTTATTTTGAAAATTATTAAGTTGAAAATATTTTACTTCTGCTCCTGCTTGGGAAAATCAGAGGTTCTATTACTGATGCTTCGAACTGAAATCTGCGAGAAGGCAATAAACTAATTTTATATCATTTGCAAAAAGAATCCTCTAAATACTGATTGCCTGTAAAGGCTTACATGACGGCCTGGATACCCTTTATGAGTTAATTAACAAATCTCTCTCAATATTTATCAACATTACACTGTGTTTATGAATTGTTTGTGATAATCAATGAACCATTTGTGGTAATCAATGAATTATTTTCTTTTGATTTCCATCGAACCGCAGCCAAGGTAAGAAAACTACGATATAAATATGATTTATGCATTGATTGACCCGTCCTGACTCCACTCGCATATTTGTCATCGGCTGCACCATTTTCTATAATTTGAACGATTCAACATCTTGAAATATCTTAGCACGCGTGTAGTGTGAATCTTTAGTATTATTACTTCTAAGTTTCAATTGGCACCAAAACGTTTCCATACATGTCCTGTAGCTAGGTAGAATCATGACACAAGCCTTTTTAAAGCAAACGTGAATCTATGTTCCATCATCGTATGGGTAAAACAATGTTTCCGATTTTTACACACACACACACACACACACACACACACACACATATATATATATATATATATATATATATATATATATATATATATATATATATATATAAATATATAGTCCTGCGCTAGCGCTACTCCACAAGACGCGCTCAACTCCTCTGGCCGAACTCAAACTCAAGGCACTATTCCGCCAGCTGATTGTCCGCGGAAAGCCCTTGGAAGTTGTTTGTTTTCGCGGGGAAATATGTGACGACGTTGATAAACCGCTACAAACATTAGCCCGAAACGCGGCGGAGGCGTTTTGTTTTCATGAGTGCAAGATAACACGGCAGAACCGGTAAAGTGCGATGGGAAGCGGAACAGATACTTCCGAATTCAAAGAGGGATTCACCATGGGCAACACCGGAGAGAGATAAATCGCGCAAATTGGGATTGTAAATAGCACTTTCTTCGCGTAATGGCACACACGTCAAAACTTTAAAACTTTTTTTTCGTTGCTTCGAGTACCTTCGGTTCGATTGAAGTTCAATCCTCTTCCACTCTCCGACACTCACGAATTTGAGCGGTTCAGGCTTCTATCCCCGCGACGGACTCCAAAACAAGCAACATTGTCCGACATACGAAGAGTCGAAATTTCGTTCTGCGTTCCAACCGCATCCACGCTGGTACACAATCCCGAGCAGACTCCCGTTCATGAGCTGCACACAATTCCCATTCCGATGAGCGGAATCGAGAATTTTTAATTTCCATACTTTCTAGTCATAACCGGATTTTCTATATCGAAATGATTTCTGGTTGTGTAGTGTATAAGTTGATCTGGGATATATTATGCATGAATTTCTTTTAACCCTTTGCCGGCGCCGAATTCTAATCGAGCAGTTTTAGTTATGCTGAATATACAAAAAATATAAAATCTATAAATTGACATAAATAAAATTTAAATTCTACATGAAATTATCAAATAATTTAAAGTAAAAAAAATAGTGAATTTAACTAACTGCTCGATTACTACAATTATGTTGGATTAAAATCATACTTAACTTAGATTTAAAGACATGATAAGTTCGATAATTATACGTTAAATTATCATTTATTTTTTTTTTAAAGATTTTTGGAAAAAATTTACAGTAAGCTCTAATAAACCTATATTAAAGTTTTGAGAGACGTTGTATCTAAAATCGGTACATTTGTTTGTTTATAAAACAATGTTGTTACACTCCTTTACTGATATGAAAGGGTGATTTAAGAGTAATGCTAGAATGTTCTATGTTAAATAAAAGGTTTCAAATCTTATGTTTAGGAAGGCAAAAGGTCATGAAAAAATAAAAATATCATACTCTATGTATTCTCCCGTATTTAGCGCTCCAAATATTTTGTTAATTTGATGCATCTTTGCTAGAAAAAAAATATATACGTTTTTATACAGAACACTGATTAACATGCGACCTGTCAGCCTGTTAATACAAAGGCAAATCACAGCAATTTATTTTGAAAACTGTTAGGAAAAAACTATGCCACGAATTTGAATGAAACGCACTTTATCAATCTTAAATGTACTTGCCTTTATTCGCCATCCTAGTGCCAGCCACACACAACGCTCCCAGTTTACAGACTGCCACCACTCGACTCATAAAACGTTGTATAGAAAAAACGGTGTTGCCACTACCGCTCGTTTCATTTGATATTAATCCTAAACAAAAACTATGAAAGATTCACTAATAAAATTTTATTTTACTTATGAAAATTCTTTGTGTATAGCTACATAATTGAGTTGCATTAATAATTGCTCTGAAAAATTATTGGAGAAGAAAAATGTGGGAAGAAAGTGGTTTCGAGATGTGTACTTATTCTCATCAGGCCATCACTCAGTAGATACACGCGGGTGATGGCGACCACCATGCTTAGAGCTGAGAGAATAATTTTAATTTTTCTACTTATGCGAACTCAATATGTTTTTGTAACTACGAATTATGTCCAGGTTAATTTTCTCCTGTAAGTACTTGTCTTTGCTAAAGTTTTTTTTCTTGATCATTCGACCCTTTTTACATCAAATTTAATGTAAATCTATACGATAATTTGCTCTACACTGAGCTTTTGGCACCATGCAGGCATCGATCTCGTTTTTCGGATAGCTCCGATAGCCTGAAATTACTTATGAAAATTCATTACGTGTAGCTACATAATTGAGTTGCATTAATAATTTTCTCGTCTCGTTATTCGGATAGCTCCGATATCCTGAAATTACTTATGAAAATTCATTGCGTGTAGCTACTTGATTGAGTAGCATTATTAATTTTTCTAAAAAATTATTAGAGAAGAAAAATGTTAGAAGAGGGAGGTTTCGACGTATACTCGTATACAAATTCTCCTCAGGCTATCAATCTTATGAGGGACACACTGATGATGGCGACCATCATACTTAGAGGTGAGAGAATTATTTTTAATTTTCCGACTTATGCGAGCTCAATATGTTTTTGTAACTATGAATTATGCTCAGGTAAATTTTCTCGTGTAAGAGCTTGTATTTGTTAAACTTATTTCTTGATCATTCGACCCTTTTTACATCAATTTAATGTAAATCTATAAGATAATTTGCTCTACACTGAGCTCTTTGCACGCTCTATTTTTTCAGATCGCACCGATAGCTTCAAATTACTTAGAAAATTCTTTGTGTGTGGCCACATAATTAATTTATATTAACAAAAAACATTAATCAATGATATATTGACCATTTTGTTGACAAGCATCCCGGCGAGAGCCCCTGTAACAGCAAAAGACGGAGAGCTTACACGATGGCATCTTCATTAATGGCGGGTCCCATACCTGTTGGAGGTTGAAGTGAGAAGTCCGAATGTAATAAGTTAACGAGACATTTTCTTTATTCAAATTCGTTAAATTCACAACAACAATTTTTCGGTAATTCAACAACCATTCCATTGAATTATCATATAGTATAGATTTTCAAATCAAATAAAATAATTTTCCGAGCCCATTCAGTCGTCTCATATGCCTATCTTTATTGTGTTACTGCTTGATTACAAGAACAAGTTGGGAGAAAACAATATCTCAAATCGTTTCCCTCTAAATACTTGTACGGTTATCATCAAAAAACACCAAACCAAGATTATACAATAAGTAGTGCACAAGGACTGCTTATTATACCTAACAAGATCGCTTAAACATCTTCTACGTATGGATATACTTTGAATAGTTACTAAATCCGAACACTCTCATTATCGCAATCATAGGCAATAAATATTATTTATAATCTATGCAATACTTGTTAGATAAAAGAAAAGGATTAAATGTTTCACATGCAATGTAATAAATAATTTAAAAAATTGAATAACTGTAGTAAGTAATTTTTAAAACAATGAATATATGTGATAAATAATTTAAAAAAAAACGGGGTACTCACCCACTCCTCTGACGAGTGCTCGTTGGTGGGAGGTAAGTGGCCTGAAACTTCACAAAACTTTATAAATCCAGAAGTTGTTAGGTAATACTCATACAACGCGATCATCAAGCAAAGCGTAATGAATTTTAAGCTAGGCTGTTGTCACAGACACGATGCATCAATTCCATTAGATTACAATTTAGCACAGCTAAAGGGATGTTGGACGCTTGTAACAAAAACAACTATCTCGGGAGAGCCAGCAAATTAAATAAATGTAAGGTTTAAATAAATTTTAGATAATTCACGTTTAAGCTTTTTCCGAAAATTGTACTATTAAACAATCCTGCTAGTATGTAAAACACCGCATTAACTACTACGTATTGCATAGAATCTAAGAATTCCTAGCTTTAATATGATTGCCGTCCCAAGCTAAATAGAAAATAATTATATTCGCATCAGAGCTCATCACCACAAACGAATCAACCATTTTTATTTTGTCGCCATTGAATATAAGACACGCCTTCATCAACGCTTTTCTCCTCGGACATAGCAGAACCAATGTCTATATAGATTACTTTTGCTGGGATTCAATCAACCCGAATTGAATGGAATTTCAAACAATATCAAGTACGCTAAAAACGTACAGCATCAAAAGATACTGCAACCGAGTACTGTTAATGGTTTTTACTTTGCTTTGCTCACGAAGATCTGTCCGAAAATTCCCTTTTGCGGATAGCGTTGTCATCGATGCAATAATACAATGTCCAAACCCTTCTAAATCCCAATTATGCCATACAAATTAGCCCACTTTCCACTCCTCGTCTGCTGCTGCACTTTTCCGTTTACATGCCTTTCCAATAACTCGCGATATTATCCTACGCGCACACATGGAGATTTTATGTATTTTCATTTATTGTTGTTAAAAAAATAGCAGCGGTAACTGTTCTCTACTTACTGCACACCTCACGCGTTGTTTTCAAGGTGGAAAAAATTTCACCAAATTTTTTTTTAGTTTCCCCCTGCGTTTATCCTACGTCGTTGCGATATTTCGGCGGTTGTCGCTGGCTTGAATGCGAGCACTCTGCAATAACGAATTTAATGTGAATTCACCGATTTCTACTAAGTCGTTCGCGGACCCCTTTTCGTCTTCTCCCTCGTTGCGAATGATTTTGCTGTCGTTTTCGTCCAATTGGGTCATCGTCAAGAAATCGATTGTATAGCAGTAAGAGTGCGGCGCTAGACTTATCGTCCCGAAATTACAGTTGCGAGTCATTAAAGAATGTTTGGAGTCAACTTTTACGAATTTTTCGTTTCGTCCGATGCGATAACGTTCCGATAAATTTTCATCACGAATATCATTTTTTGCATGCACGCACTTTGTCAAATTCTCGACTCTATTTGTTTACTTACAAATACGTTTGCAA
This sequence comes from Odontomyia ornata, assembly GCA_963969285.1. Taxonomy (NCBI): domain Eukaryota; kingdom Metazoa; phylum Arthropoda; class Insecta; order Diptera; family Stratiomyidae; genus Odontomyia; species Odontomyia ornata. The sequence continues at coordinate 226,235,388 of OZ017740.1, read as the reverse complement.
CCTTCCAACAACTCCAGTTCTTTCAAACCGCCAAGCAACTGTTGTCAACGAGAATCCTCTTGCCGGTGCTCGCCGGAACGGGGTATTTCCAGTCTCTTGGAAGATTTCTTTCCCAGGTTTGGAATTTTTTGACTTGATTTTTACTATGTACGTTCTTTTTCTGCTGTATATAATTATAACAAAAATTGCATTTATATTTTATATGGGTAAATTGGCGAATTCGATACAACCATGAAATTTTTGACGGGCCGGAAGTCGAAACGATTCCTCCGGAAGCTGCAATGGGCTGGCCATGTAAATTTTATGGTCAAACAACGAATGACGTCGACGACTTCCTTAGTCCTCATCAATACCCCAACATGGTATTCTTCGGGAGAACTGATGGGCGGAGACGTGTCGGTAAACCGAGGAAACGCTTTCTAGCTCGGTCGACAAAAACAGTTCATGGCTGCTCGAATTTCAAAATTGGAGGACGCGGTCAATATACCGAGACAGTTGGAGGCGATTGTTGCAGGAGCGAAGGGTTGAAAAGCGCTGTAGTGCTACAAAGAAGAAAAAGAAATTGTATTTTCACATTTTTTCTTCTTGCACATAAAATTACTCTTATATATTTTATGTTTAATATTATTTTATAGTCGATGGTTTCCTTGTGGTGCCGTGTGGTTTTTCTTTGTTCATTGTTATTTTTGTATTTGCCTGTTTATTTTATTTTAATCTGAAGTGAATTTTCACCAGCAGGATTCTATTTAATTAATGGAAATATGAAAATTTAATATTGTGTGTGTCCGATTGTAATGAACTGTAACCAACAATCTGCTTCTTTCATATTTTTTATTTGCAACTGTATAAAATTCTAAAGTGAAACATTTAATCACTATGTCCTTTGTCAAGTTTCTATGTATGTTAATCGCATTCTTGTCGTTTTGAAACCTATTCAGTATCTATTTGCAATTGTTTTTTAAATATTGTAATTACGAAGCTAAAATTTCTTAATGCTACCTGCGATTTATTAGATCATTAGGTGGTTATGCACTGGCCGTAAGCGTAAGTTCCAGCTCCACCAGTAACACGAAGCTAGTCAGCCGAGATGGGACCAATTAAGCTTAGCGGAACCATCCCTTTCTTGGTATAAAATATATAAAAAAATTTGTATGGGACATGATATCTTCACTGTAAGCGGGGGCTAGCTTAAAGGAATGTATGAAGTCATTCGAACTCTCACTCAACAACAGTCGCTGTAAACAGGGTTTGTAACCAAGCTCCCTAAAATCAGAATGGTCCATTGATACGCGGCCAGAACTTAAAAATTCAATCACGCCTGAGTCGGGTAGCGAGTTAAAATCGCCGCACAGCAGTAGTTGGACACTGTTCGTGTCAAATTTGTATCCCGAGCGAAAACTATGACTGGGTTCGTCTAGAATAGTTTTTAATTTGTTGCTTAACATCACAGAATTCTGGATCCCAATTAATGTGCGCAGTACAAATTAGAATGGGTTGTGCGATTTGCGTTACTTCCGGAGGAACTTGAGCAGAGCAGCAAGACCGATATTATCCTTGGACATACATAATACGATTCAGCATATTATTGGAGCCTTCTGCGTTGGCCATTGCTAATTGATTGAATTCTTTGATTAATGAGCATGTTGATGATCAAAAAAATATAGCACAACCATCTACATATTTTCTTTCCTGCTTGGACAGTGTTTTTCTTCAGAAAACACTGTCCAAGCAAGAAAATAGCTTCACATCCGTCATCCTTCAGTTCGGGCTTGAAGAAGTTTTAGTATTGATCGGTTTCTATTTCTTGCAAGCTTATATTATCAGCTGAGTAATTTCAGATTTCGGCAAGTATTGCCTTTTTTCTATAATCCCAACTGAGTGCTTAACTTGGGCAGTAGCCGTACATTTGTCTAGTTGCATATTTATATCAAAAACATTATAGCACATGTATTACACATTAACAAAAAATCAAAGAGAGAAACATATCTGCATATTATTCAACATACACAGGTGCAATCCATTGAAAATTAAATTTATGTCGGACACTTAATCTGACCAAAACAAATCATTCATCGTACTGCATATTGCTCAGCATATGCACATGCATATGCATAAATTGTGTGACCTACGTCCACAGCCAATAACTCGCATGGTATCTTGTCAGCCGCCATAAATCAAGTTCAACAGCATTGAATTCTTTTGCTTTGGTTGAACTGGCGTTTACGACATATAAGACATCCATGTGTTTGTGGCTTTGGGTATTGTGAGTCACATTAATACTCGGTATGGGAATAAGAATTTGTAATAGTTTTGAGAATAGAGACATTTTGTATAAATAGTTGTAGGAAATTGTTAACATGATCAATTGAAAATAAGGCAGCGTGAGCATTATACTTTGCTTCGTTGAAGAAAAAGAACACGAATTTATTTTCTTTGAGTAGAAAATTGTGCACATAATTTTGCTCGATGCCATTACATGGTGCTGTCATGCCCGACGCGCAAAGATTAGGTAAATCAGATTTTTTATTACAAAAAAAATAACCACATTCATAATATGGCGATCCTGTAGCTTGCGGAATGGATCATTCTGATCTAGAGGAATTCAATCGGCTATTCGACAAATTGGTAACGCAAATGAGAGCACGAAACAAAAGTATCGACAACGCATCGTGACATGAAACAAAAGTATCGACAACGGTTATAGCGTACAAAGCAACCCCTATCGACGAATTAAAACATTTCGGGCCGAAGAAACTAACTATTGAATGGTACCGGAAGTGACAGAAACCACCCGTGAACACAAAGGAACCGGCATCAGCACCAGCATATGTTACCAACTGCTAAAGAAGAGCGAATAAAAAAGTACAATTACGGCGGCAAATAAGGGAGTTTCGTCGACGTATTTCGACCACATACCGAGAGGAACAAAGGAGGTTGTTCAATCGATAACATACGGAGAGGAACAAAGGAGGTTGCTCAAGAAATTGGCGGCACCAAAGCAGTGATGGGAAATTGGCAAACAACAGTTAAGAAGTATTTCGTGGAACAGTACCCCCAGTCAATATCGACGGTATCAGTAATTTTGTATGTATTTTTATTGCGTACATTTATAAGAGATATAACGAGAAGTATATTAAAACACATATAATAAGATCAATAAAAGTTGTAACATATTAAGCTTTATGCTAGCATGACTTGTAGGGAACAGCTAGATCAAATCGAGAAGATTTTAGACAATTTAAAGAAACAAGAAAAAAAACACACATTCTTAAAACTTTCAAAATTAAGCGAGAACCGGTTGAAGCATTTCTTGAAGGTTTACAAAGAAACTAAAGATTTGCTTGATATACAGTTTGCATTAATAAATAAAGAATCAGAGATGGCACAGTTTAGTCTGAAACCACCATAAAAACGATTCCAGTTTTTGATGGGAACGCCTTTTTGCATACATAAATTATCGAGCATAAACTTCAGCAGCTTTTGTATCAATTGGGACCCCTCTACACAAATTTACAGGACTTTGAATAGAAACCGGTTCGTCGTATCACTAACTTAATTATGTGAGAGACCAAATCACTCAATCGAAGCCCATCTTTTCTATTCAAAAATGAATCTACCGCTTTCTCCAATTGCTCGTTTTGTTTGACGGTTGAATCCGCTACAGATCTCCTATTTTCCTTTTCGTGAAGGTTCCTCGAGCCGTTTGCCTATACGGACTGCTCGATTACTACAAAAGGGTTGCTAGAAAAGATATCCCCTGCCCTCGACGCTTACTGAAGAAGATAAAACAAGAAAAACTTCTCTTTTTTTTTTTAATTTCCAGGACGCCCGTACATATTGTCAACGGAAGCAAGCATTTTTCCGAGTATAGTCTCCGGGGAGAACGCTCCAACGTCATTGAAGAGGTCACCATGCAACCTGTTGTATCTTTTGAAGTTAAAAAATGTTTGGCAGGCATCATCTACATCTCCTGTGCAACGTACGCGGTCGGGAGATCGTGACTTAACAATCTTGTGCAGATAAGACTAAAAACATCCACGCTCGCTCAAGAGCTGAGTCAAGTAGAAATCAATTTCACCATGCCTTTGATCTAGCCACTGCCTTAATTCAGGAATCAGACGCGCAGTCCATCTTTCCTTTGATTCACTCTCCTCAGGACTGTCGACAGTCGCAGGGAGTGCGTTGTTTCTCCTTCATTGCGACTACCTCACTGTAGCCTTCGTTTCTACGTAGTATAAGATTTGCACACTTTCTAACAAGGAAGGCCCTGCTATCAGTAACACTGCCGACCGGGAAACTGTTGAGATACGCACGTGCGATTCGTAGCGCTCCTTCTCTTTGCGCCTGTCTCAACCGTTTTCGGCGCAGGTCCATGCTGAGAATGCCGCTCTGCACAGCACTCATCAGGAGTCGTCTTCTTGATGAGGACGGTCCTCTTCTATTGGCGATTAAACGTGCAGGTGCCACCTAGTTGGCTCGGAAGAGCTCATCTTCGAGTCTATCAATGTGCCCAAGTATTTCATTACTGGCTTTGAATCTATCAGCGTTTCTCCCTTATTGATAGTTCTGACCATAGAAATTCTTTGGTCAGACTGACGACTTTGGTTTTTTCCCAGTGCAAAGCTGAAGCCACCCAGTCCATTATCATACCGAGCCTATGTTGCGGATGTTCATCTGTGCATCCAGCCACTAGCACTGCAACATAAATCGCATAGCCGATCAACCATGACTCTTCTGGCAGCTCCAGCCTGAGGATCTCATCATATGAGATGTTTCACAGGTCAGGGCCAAGGATAGAGCCCACGCAGGGAGAGTGCTGGCCGATTGGAATACACTTGGAGGCTAGCATTCCTCGGGGAGTTCTGCCCCCACGTACCCGAGGAGATTCCCGTAGTGCGAATGCAGGTCCACAGGAGCACTCTTGGAAGCTAGCATTCTTTGGGGAGCGCCGCCCCCACGGACCCGAGGATATGGGGGGTGCCATGAGGTTCCCTCCTGGGATGACAGGTTACGACCCTGACTGAATCTGGACTACGTTTGGACTACGAACTGGAATAGATGCTTTGGGCTGGCGGATATGATAGTTTGGACCTAGTTGCTTTGCACAGTAGCGCCGGGATGACACGTGCGTGAACGGCTCCAATTCAACTATCATACCGTCTCCGTCCCGCTTAAACCTTGGCAGGCCTCGGAGTACGTTCAAAGTACTCACCATCGGGTTGGTGGTGTAAGTTCGGTTGAAGCAGACTCCCGTTTAGCGCTGGTCTGGCTCTGAACACTTGTCCCCATAAGGGCTTGTGCCAACCCTCGCATGGGACCAAAAAGGCGACTGCACACACGAACGGAGATTGCGGCTCTGAGGGGGACCCAATAAAACTAGATCAACTTAAAACCCTAAAAAAAATTTAAAAAACCCAAAAAAAGAAAGCAAAAATAACAACAGTGGTGACGCAACCAGCGGCTGCAGCAACGATGTTAAAAGCACATCCGGAGCGGTACTAACGATGACAAAAACGACGATGAATACAATGATAGTGAAGACGGATGAAAAACGGCGGCGTTCGGGCGCAACCAAAAAAATGATAGGAACGCCAGAGCGTTCTTAAAAGGAAAGGAGTAACCAGACAAATAAAGTGCCGTTGTGTGCTTTCATCACCAACGTCGAAAATGTGGCTGAACTAAAAAATATTTTATTTTTTCTTACATTACAATTCATCTACGCCTACTATTCTTTTTGTGCGGTTTTTATGAAAATGTGAAATTTAATTTACAAGTAATGTAGAATACGCTACAAGAGGCACTTGATGGGCGCGGAACGCCAGATCAGGGGTTGCAGATAATGCTGACAAAAGGAGCGAAGAAAGCCGCAAAGATACTCCTTCAAAAAGTGCATGAAAATAAGTAGTAGGTAAAAGAGACCTGATGCAAAACAGGAGTGAAAGAAGCCCCGACGAAGATCCCGGCAGCAGGCACTGCTCGTAAAGCCCCAAGATGGCCGATCCTACGCAGAATTGCTGCGGGATATCAGGGGAAATGTCACGCCCGGTTAAGCCTTTTTCCAATGCCTAACTACCCGGGGCGAGTTTCGTTGGGCGAAGCGCCAATATACCCACTTGAATATTTCTGGTACGCTCGCGGTCCATGTTCCTTAGTTCCTCTCTTTGGGCGCGGCTTTGTATTACGCATTAGCAGAAGTGGGTGTGTATCGATTTATCGATAGTGCCCTCAGACCGGGGAACCAAACGCGTCCCCAGGGTTGCGGATAGGGGCAGACCTTTCTCGAAAGGTTCGCTGCGAATAACCAATAAGCAGCCGCGGACAATGGTCGGCAGTGAAGGGAGAGTCTCAGGACAAATACCTGAGTGTCAATGATCTTCACTGTGACATGACGAAATATATGGCGTCATCAATTATCCATATATCCTGGCGGTAGGTAAAACCACAAGGGGAACCAAATTACGGTGCAGGGGGTCGGATCCCCAGTACCGGCGGCAGAGGGTAGTGAGCGAGCAGGCTCCCGGCCGTCGTCATCCAGCGACTGGAATATTATAGAAGTGGTGAACTTGGCTTCTGTAACAGATATAACTACAAGCAAACAGGACGCTAGCACGGAGAACCCTTTCAGGCAAAAACCGCTGTTGGCATGAACACCGATAAAACAAGTCACCGATTGCGGGGGGAGGTAGCAAACCCCAGAAACACTGTCAAAGTCAACATCACAGGTTAAATCATCGGAGACAGACCACAGACGGACTAACGAACGAAAGAAGGCAGAGTGCGTTGTGCAACCTGGCATCATTGCGGCCTTTGGGCGCAGTAGAAGGACTATGCGCACCCCGGAGCGTCCAGTGCAAGACGTACACAACCCGGATCAAGCTGCGACACCAACAGAGGCCAGTGTAAGACTGGGGGAGGGAGAAGTTTTGCCGTTGGCCGACGCCACTTCAAACGTCACCCAAGCGATAGAAGCAAAAGGGCTAGGAAACGGGGCCCTCTCCCAAGAGGTGGCGCCAAATAACACAATCGCCCTTGACCGCGCCGAAGAGGAGCGGCTCACTCGGAAAGCGGGGACTATCGTCAAACAACTGAGGGCTGCCTGCGAAGTGCAGAAAAACATAGGCAAGAGTGTCAAGAATGGCATTCTTGAACTGGAGGAGCTTTTTGGCCGCATAACGCACTACAGGCGGAGGTGGCTTGCAACCGAAAAGCACCAAAAAGACACGCTCTCCCTCGAGGCATCAGTGGGTCCTAGCAGCAGCAAAAGAATGGCCGGTAGCCCAATTGAAGGCGACCGTGAGAAAGGAGGAAGGACGAGACCCTAAACGAAGTAGTCACTGCAGGCGAGGAGTTTCATGTGGTGCGAAACAAGGCAGCGAAAAAAGCGGCCAAAAAGCTACTCCTAGAAAAAACAAACAAAGAGCTCAACCACGAAATGAAGAACATAGAACCCCCCGATATACCGCAGAAAACAAAAAGCAAATCGCGGCGCAAACTCTTGCGAGAGGCACTGCTTATTAAACCCACTAAGGGCCGAACCTACGCAGATGTCCTCCGTGAAATTAAAGGAGCGGTCAAGCCAGACGATGTAGTGAATAAGAGATTTTCATATGTCCGTGAAGGACCGCAGCGATGTTCTGCTGCCTCGGCAGAGGAAGGTGTTGATTCCTGCCGAGAATGCCCTCGTCCGGAGACGCGTGAATGCGCTGGCAGGCTAGCATTGCGGTGTCGTGGGGCGGGTTCGTTTCCCCGGCACGAGGACTCACTACAAAACATTTCGCATTCACGAATTGCTTGCAGAGTTCGAGAGGACGACCGAAGTCGCAAATCAGTAGATAACCTCCACGAAGGAATTACGACTTGTTGCGAGAACAAGTGCAACCTGACAAGAAAGACTAATTTGGGGGTGACCTCGTCCTTACCCAAATACATTCAGGGCCCACAAATGAAAGAGGGGCAACCGGGTGGTGGTGGAGCCCCTTCATGCCCACCCAACCGGAATAAATCCAATGTTAAATCGTTGAAGTGGCCAGGTATTCCTCTTCTGAGTGGAAAACTCATACAACTTGAATTGTATGAACCTTCCCATCAGAAGGGGAGTACCCCGGTGACCAATTTATGTCATAGAATTATACAATGGAATTGCATAACTTTATGCCATAAAAAGGCACTTGGCTTGGGCCACTCAACCCATTAAGTCACCTGAAATAAAAAGGATTAAATTGTACCCGGTGACTGGCTCATATTTTGAGGGGGAAGCCTGCCACCGTACCGGGTCCTATACCCGGTTAGAAATGGAGGAAAGGAAAGACCCTCGGGTACGTTTTTAATTCATTTTTATTTTTTTTCTTTCAATTTTCAATCAATTCATTAGATCATCTATACCTAATCTAACTTATTGGTTTCTAACAGGTTAAATTCCGGTATTACACATTTTCTGATACTCTATAGCTGACCACAAAATCTTATTTGGAATTTGAATATAAATGAACTATTTATGTTACACTTATGTACATTTTGTATGGTGATAAATAATACTTAAATAAAAGGCAGAATTTTAGTAATGAATCAATTTGAGAAAGATAATCTTCAACACAGGAAATGTTTCAATTCCAATCTACCTTTCTGACGAGCGATGTTAACAGGGTTTTCAAAATTGCAATCTCTGGTTGAGAATTAATTCCAAGCTCTTAGAGAGCGATTTAATCGACTAAAATTATCGCCCTTTATTAAATTTTTGACTTTTAATTATAAGAATAATGTTCAGATACTGTTACATTACAGACTTCTGCGGAAAATGCCAGAACAACGATGTTGCAAGTGATTATTTTGCATGTCCCATAATTATCTCTTTTTGTTGCAACAAATACTCGTTTATACTTGTATTTTACCTGAACTGTCATTCTAAAATCCCAGTTGAGAAATTACATCATTATTAACTCTCGTTAAACACAAAAGCTTCGAATTTAATCTAAATTTTTATCTGTCATTTATAATACCTTTTTATATTTTTGAATGGTGCAAAATTTATTGTTTATATTGTCTTTGATTTTTATCATTTCAAATTGTTATTCTTTTTATTGAATGGGTTTAGGCTATTATTTTAGGTGTGATATTTTATCTTATGGTTTAATTTTACTAAGAATTTGAATCAGTGCTGTCATATAAATGGGTAGTAGAAAGATTTATAGGGTAAATAATTAGGTAAATTTGTTTATTTAAATAAATGAATCAGTATTATTTTATAATTATTATTATTAAATAATAAGGTAATGTTATCTTATTTTTTTATTCAAATTTCGGGAACTTTTAACGGAGTATCACTAAATGCAAATGATATAATGCCTTTGATGTTCAAGTACATCGACAAAGCGTAAACTGAACATACTCTTTATTATATTAAAAATCCAAAATTTTTCATGAAATTGAAAAAAATGTTCACTTTCAAGAACTGATTAAAATATGTATGAATATAAAATTAAGCCTTCAAAATTAGACCAATAAGTATGCTCATTTACATATCCGGTATCGAAAACTAGTAAAGTGCAGATATTTGAGAGTGCCAAAAAAAAATCTATAGCAAGAAATACATTGAAGTTCACGAACAAGAATTACTAAAACCAGGCGTAATCTCTGGATGCACAACGTAATCAGTATAAAAATGGATACATGCAAATTAATCGCTCTGAACTCAGACAGATTCATTCAAATTAATCGTGTGATAGCAAAGTTCTATATGCAATTGATTACATCATGGTGCTATAATTTTCATGCGAACTTTATCCAAAAATATTTCGACAAAATTCATTGAATGCCACATAACATTCTATAGAGAAAATTATCTCTTCAAGATTATGTTTCTTAATGCTCAGGTCGTCTTGTATCTGAACACGACTGATAAGCTTTTCTTACAACTACACTTTCAATCGACGCTTTTAATTCTAAGGTTTTGTGACTTGAACTTCATACGGGATTCCAATAAGACGCGAAAATGAACATGCATGCAAAAGCTAATATGAATTTTCTATTACTTGAAATAATGTGAACTACTCAAGTTATGTCTGCGCCGAATAATGTGAAAGCCTCCTCTTCTCCCGACAATTCTGCAACCTTTCCTTGCAATTCCCGAAAAGCATGGACAGCCTCGATTTCCTGCTTCAGCTCTTTGATCGTTTTGCTAGGATCAATTTCCACGGTGAGCGTGCTGTGTGGCAATGTCTGGACCGTTATTATCACTTTGTTGTTTAGTGCAACTGGCCGACGTGCTTTAAATTTGGGCCTTCACTTCACTTCTTGCTACAGAATCTTCGCAAGCATTACTTTGTGCATTTCTATCGCGATCAATTTACTCCGACCACACACGCACTTTTATTTTTTCCACGCAAATATCCACCGTGTATTTACTAGTTTTTTCTCTTGTGTCTAATTAAATCTACATTTGCGAACTACCGTACTTTTCTTTTTCGTTGCCACATAGGGAAACGTGAGAAGATTCGAAGAGATATTTGTCGATCAAACGCGTATTTATTTTGTTCGGGTTGCCGGTTTTTCTTCGAAGACTTGCTCTCTGATCCTTCACTAGTTCATTTCACCCCAAGCATGCACCATTCAAACACAGAAATTATTCCATGAAAGTGTTCTGTGTACTTCTGTGAAACGTTCCAGTTTGTTTGTATTCTCACGATTCATCTCTGTGTGCACGCTTCTTCTAACAAGTATTGTGGAGGAGTTTCCGAATTTGTATTGGAACATGTACAGTACATTAACAACAACGATTCCACGCGAACCGACTTCCTTAATCGATGAAGCGAAGTTGCATCACAGCATTTCGAAAAATTTCCGACAAAAGAGCTAACGGTTAATTACAAATCCGTTACATGCTAAGTGCATTGAGTAACTAATTGTTACTAAATTCGGGGGCAAATCAATGACGCCTTTTTCCACATTTTCAAATTGTTTCTTCGTTTCATATCTCCTTTGGGGACCTGATTATTTCTGGGAACTAAAGAATAACTTTTCGACAAATGATTTAAGGGAGGGAGAAACCTTTGGACACCCAAGCGAAAACACTTCCACTAGATTTTGACGGAACACGAGTTTTATTCCACTTTTCGCTAACCCACACGACTAACAAGGTGTTCACAATTTGCACGATAACTTTATCGTCTATTTTTTTTACAATATTTCACTGTCTTTTACGCGAGAAACTTTTCCACGTGTCTCGGCGATATTCTAATCAGCCCGCAATCTCCTCTCACTCCCAACTCGCTTCTTCTTTACGCGGCGTCCGCGCTGTCTGGCGGTTTCGAGCAGACTCCTGATCTCCATCCCATTCCTCGTTTGTCAGACGAAGCATCAGACTCGACTTGCCGGCGCCACTCTCCCCGATAATTCCAATTTCCAATGTTGTTATGTAGTTATCACCCATTTTCACGATTTACGACGCAATAGCATGCAAATTTCGCAAGCACAATTTAATATTCTCCACACTCAAGCAACTACGACACTTTATGGGCAAGTAGAACAATACGAACCCATTCAGAAAGGGGGAAATCACACAATTGAAGGTTTTTGTTGCTATCAAATGTACTTTTTCCTTATCATTTGTAGTTTATGACGGCGGTATTTGCAATTTCCCTTTTCACTGTCTTTTGTAGGTTCAATTAAGTTATCAATTGAAGGCAATTTGTCGTTTATGATAATTAGGCGTAATTAGGTGGGAAAAATCGGAAGAATTAGACAAATTTTAAGGGGTTTAAATGATACAATGATTTTAGCGTTCATATAATTAACAGGTTAAATGATACAATGATTTTAGCATTCATAATTAAAAGGGGTTAACCGTTTCGTTCTAAGCATTTGCATACCGCGTTACACCGCAATTCGTTAAATTATCTTCAAAAGATATTGTAATAAGATACTACACCTTAGAAATTTTTAAACATTTTTAGAATTTTGTTTCCCGGGTGTTAAGTACAAAGGAAATTTTTCCACTTATTATTCCTGCGAAAAAAAAAAACGAGTGTTGCGATGGGGAAGGTGACTGAATCGACTGAATCCTTATTAAATTGCGTTCGTGCTGTGTGCCTGTGTCAGCGCTGCTTTTAGAGCCATCGTTCTTAGATTACTACAGGGCAGCTAATTTTCTCGTGATCCCAAGGCAATGCGGATTACGAAAAAGGAGCTGAAGGATCTTTCTGTGTCTCACGGGTTGCCTTCGGCGTCGGGACTAGAGATGACGAACAATAAAAGAACACAATTAACAGACGGACGGACTGACTTATGTCTATGTTTGCCTGGAAGTATACAATCTTTGCGCGTTTTTGAAAATATATGCGGACGGACAAACAGACGTGCCCAATTATCTATCGGCGCAGGTCTTTCGCGTGGTATATCCCCACTTCTTTTCCCGATGGATCCGTTATCAAGTAACGGTTAGGTCCCATTACCTTCTTTATGCGGCTTTTCAGGAATCGCCTGTCCAGCTTGGCGTTGTAATGCCCCGCGGCGTCACTTTGGCGGAAATTTCGCCGGAAAACTTCATCTCCTTCTTTGAAATTAGCAGATCGTGGCCGGAGATTGTACTGCGCTTCATTTGCACTACCTGCGGCCTTAATCTTCCGTCCGATCTGTTGGCGGAGGTCTCCTAAACGTTCGTGGGGCTCCAGCGCAACGACCGGGTCTCCCAAACACTTTAATTGCCGTAACAGTCGGTATGATTTACCGTGGCAAATCATGTGCTGTCCAAAGGCGGCAAAGTAAGGGGCGACACCGGTGACGGAATGATACGAGGATCGCAGGGCGCATGTGATGGCAGACAATCGCCGATCCCAATCCTTTTGAGATGGGTGGACGTAGGAACGGATCGCGGCCAATAGGGTGCGGTTCAACCGTTCTGACGCGTTGGACTGGGGAGAGTATATGGGCGTCAGTTGGTGTTCAATGCCATACTGCTCAAGTAGGCTCTTAAACTGCCGAGACCGGAACTGTACTCCATTATCTGAGTACACACTCTCTGGAACTCCGAACACATGGAATACCCGGTTCTCTAAGAATTTCACGATCGATGGAGTTGTGAATTTACGGATAGGTTCCACCATTGGGAATTTTGAGAGCTGATCTAGAACGACTATAGCTCCGATGTGTCCCATGGAAGACCGAGGATATGGACCGAGTAGATCGATGTATAGACGCTGGAACACGCGTTCTGGGACGTTGAGTTGACCCATAGGAGGTCGAAGAGGCTGGTTGGGCGCTTTGGTGCCTTTACAGGTATCACAGGCGCTCACGTAGTCTTTGACCTGGGATGCCATTTTAGGCCAAAAGAAGTATTTTTTTAGTCGCCGTAGTGTTCGACCGTAACCTCCGTGGGCACTTAACGGATGATCATGTGCGCGGAGGATCAGCTGTTGTGTCATTTCCTCCGGTACCCAGAGTTTCCAAGACTCTTCTTCCTGCCATGGATCACCAGTGGCGTATTCGTTTCGTCTATACACATAGCCGTCTATTACCTTCAAGTCAGGCAGCTGTGTCTGTTGGGTCGCTATGGTTTGCCTCAACTCTTTGTAGCTATCTGATTCGAAATGTGGGCTGTCCAAATCTATTTCGATGGGGTCCTCGTCATTTATTGTTATTTCGGCTCCCTCTGGGGAAAACATCCGTGAGAGAGTGTCGGGTACGATGTTCTGGGTTCCTTTCCGATGTTTGATGGAGAACTTGAACCCTTGCAGTTTAAGAGCCCATCTGGCTAGGCGTCCACTTAAATCTGCCTGGTTCATCAACCATTGTAGTGACGCGTGGTCCGTGATGATCTCGAATTGGTGGCCCTCGATATAAGCTCGGAATTTCTTCACAGCCATTACCGCTGCCAAACATTCTTGCTCGGAAACAGTATAGTTCCTTTGGGCCGAATTCAGCTTATTGGACATGAAGGCGATGGGAGCTTCCTCCCCTTCGTCGGTCAATTGCACCAGCACGGCTCCTACTCCATGTTGACTTGCGTCACAATGAATGGAGAAGGGCTTCGTGAAGTCGGGGCTGTGCAAGACAGGAGCTGATGTGAGGGCTTGTTTAAGCTCTTCAAATGCCTTTCGGCTGAGTTCGGTCCAAACGAACTTCCCTTTCCGCAACATGTCTGACAGGGGCGCTGAAACTGTTGCATAATTCCGAACAAACCTTCGGTACCAACCGCACACACCAAGGAAACGTCGTAGCTGCTTCACAGTTTTTGGTAAGGGGAACTCATCAATCGCACGCGTTTTGTCTGGATCCGTTTTGATAGTGCCATGTCCTATGACATGGCCTAAGTATCGGACTTCTTTCATGACAAACTTACTTTTCTGTACGTTGATGGTGAGTCCCGCCTTACTGATGTGCAGGGCTACTTCTTGTAGAAGTAGGAGGTGTTGATCGAACGTTTCCGTGATGAGTAAAAGATCATCGAGGTACACGAACACTTGGTGTTTCAGGTGAGGTGGGATGACCTTGTCCATCAACCGGGTCATCGTTTGCGGCGCATTACACAGGCCAAAGGGCATTGTGACGAACTGATATAATGGTCGTCCAGGCACTGTGAAGGCGGTCTTGTCCCTCGAGCCCTCATCGAGTGGAATTTGCCAGAAGGCGTCTTTTAGGTCGAGACTGGTGATATAATTGGCTTTCGGCAGTCTCCCTAGTATTCCATCGATGAGTGGAAGAGGGTACGCGTCCTTGATGGTAACCGCGTTTACCTTACGGGCATCAAGACAGAGGCGGACTTTACCTGGCTTTACAACCAAGGTTACCGGTGAGGACCAGGCACTTTGGGACTCTTCTATGACCCCCAACTCGAGCATCCTATCTAATTCCGCATACACCAATTTCTCCATGGCTGGCGAGATGGCGTAGTGTCTCTGTTTAATCGGTTTACTATCGCCAACGTCAATGGCGTGTGAGACTAGGGTGGTGCGGCCAAGGCCTTGGGTAGCGTAAGATGGGAAAGCAGCAATGGATGCTTCCAGGCGTTGCCGTTGGTTAGACGTCAGGTCATGCCTATCGGGAGTAGAAGTGATTTCGTTGACATTTCTGGTTTTTAAAGACAAATCGGTGAATAAATCGGAGGCCAGTCCAAAGCGAAGGACGAAATCGACACCAAGGTATACGTTCTGAGTCAAAGACGGGATAATGTAGAAGGTAATATCCTTCGTCTGACCCCTGAACGTCACGGGTGTTGTTAGTTTACCTCGTATAGGGTGTTTGGTGCCATCAGCTGTACTGATTTCAGTGCGCCAGGATTTAATCAAGTTCGGGTATTCTTGGAGCACTTTCGAGCCAAAGCTCGAGGCAAGACAACTGATACTGGCACCCGTGTCGATCAATGCAAACACGGTCTCGCCCAACACTTTAATTGGATGATAAGGTCTGATCTCATTCTCAGCAACCTCCGAGATGTTACAAGAGTTTACGGTTTGACGGCAGGTGCGCACTCTCTTGCGGAAATTCCGCCAACGACGGGTTGACCATTTTGTCGTGCACGGACGGGAAGTGACAACTTCGGAAGCAAATATTCGCTCTCGAGCCACCCAATATTCCTGCAGTCTAACATGATAAGGTTTTAGAGTGCGTACTTGAGGCTGCCGCGGTTCTTCTGGCAGTGACTGCGATGGTCGTTTTAATATTGTCGTTGGTGAGGTCTCCGGAAGAGAGTGAACATCCGCAGTCGTAATGGTTATGGCTGGTGGGTTAACGTCAGGTTGGTTGGGGTGAGCCGCTGACTGAGGAGCTACTGCTGGGGTTTCGAGTACCGCTGAGGTGGTCGGGTACTCTTTTGGCCGTTTTTTCGCGTGGGACATTCAGAACAGTCCGGGAAGTAAGTGTCCGGCTTGCCGCAACCGTAGCAGAAAACCTTACGTTCTGCGCGGCATGAAATGAACCGGTGTCCGGTTTGGTGACAATTCCAGCAGGTCGTAAGACTTCCCACTGCCGCTACAGCAAGCTGGTCTGGGTCCAAATCATCCTCCAGATCTAGGGTGGTATAATCTGGGGCCAATTCCGCGATTCCTCGTCGAGGACCCGTCCTGGTTAGTAAGTATGGCCGGTCCCGTAGGTCTTCCTCAAACCCTTCTATACGACGCACATTTCTCAGCAGGGCCTCCATACTCTGTGGATCGGAGTTCACGATATGCCGACGAATCTCCGGTCTTAGATTGCGCTTTAGCAGGCGAAGAATTTGGGTAGAAGACAATGGCTCTGACAGCTGGTCATTCAACCGAAGGATATCGGCTCGATATTTATGGAAGGACTCGTCCGGACGCTGCCATCTAGCATTCATCTTATCCAGGACTAATTCGTCCATGTCGACCGTAGGGTATTCCATGCGGAGTACCTCCTTCAGCCGTGACCAGCGTATGGATGGTGGAGCTGAATGTATCCTCCAATATGTCTCCAGGGCTGCTCCCCTAAGCAGCATTGGCAGGTATCCTGCGAGCGCTGTGCGGTCTCCTGCTAGCATCTGCTCAATCAGTGACTCCACCCGACTTATGAAAACCTCCACCGTTATCGTATTGGGTTCCCCACTGAAATGTAGATTCCATCCCTGGATGATGCTGGGGATCTGTGTCGGCTTCAGCCGATACATGTCGTGTGGATGGAAGCGTTGGTCCGGCGGAATCACGGGAGCCTGATTTGGTGGCGGTGCTTGGCTCAATCGGGGCCGGTAAACTGGAGCCAACGGATTCATGGCTGTACCTGGCCGGATCCGTTCGGGATCACGCCGCGAGTCTACTGGGAAGTCCCACGGATTTGGGTCCGAATCCCACATAGGAGGAGTTCTTGGCCGGGATGGTGCGGGGTTCTCTCTCTGGCTCTCTAGAGAGGCGAGCCGGGTGGACATGTCCTGTACGAGCGCCATTAGATCTCGTAGAACTGTGGCTTCCACAGCCACCGGTGGACTCGCTTCTTCTGCAGGCGGAACTGCTTCAGCCCTGTAGTCATCGTCTCGTGCACTCCTTGTAGTGGATGGAAGGGGTCCGCTTTTGGGGACAGCTCCACTTGTACTGGAGGACTGAGGTCGTTCTGTTGCTGGCTGTGCGATTTCCAAAGGCTGTCGACAGAGCGGGCACGTGGATGAAGTTTGCCGCAGTTGTGCCAAACACAGCTGATGTAGCCTGTGTCCGCACTGCAACCTCTGGCTTGTAGTTTCGTCCATGTCCTCGTGACAGATGGAACACAATAGAGCTGGTCCGGCATCCGACCGCAACTTTCTCCTTTCGGGAGTTCTTTTGGTGGGCATGC
Source organism: Odontomyia ornata (assembly GCA_963969285.1). Taxonomy (NCBI): domain Eukaryota; kingdom Metazoa; phylum Arthropoda; class Insecta; order Diptera; family Stratiomyidae; genus Odontomyia; species Odontomyia ornata. The sequence continues at coordinate 226,218,120 of OZ017740.1, read as the reverse complement.
TAAAAGAAATTTAAATTGCTAACTAAAAACCTAAATAAATATATATATATAAATAATGAAAATGTGAAAAAAATGATGCAAAATTTATGATTTGTAAGTGGCCGTCAGTGGCGAACTATAGTCGAACCTCACAAAAAAAACCAAAGTGTATGAAGAGTTTTACTCGTTATCAAATAAAAATAATCGGTCTTTCCTTTCCGTCCTTCCTCCCAAGTATGGACACCATGGCACAATCCTTCTAAAACGTTTCAGGGACACTCTCTTGTGGCACCATGAAAATCAGGGTTCCGAAGTGATCCCTCATTAGCAAACTTCTCAAGTTACAGCTTGTCAGCCCAGGGTGGGATTCTAATCCACAAGCAGCGCGTGTCTTGTCATGGATAGTCATGGATTAGCTAATCAGCCAATCACATGAAATCAAAATCCATGTAATTTAAGACACTTAGGCACCGCTGGTTTGGGGAGCGGATCAGAATCCTCCGCAAAATAGATGTTGGGATAATAACCTCCGAACACAAAAAGGGACTCTAATATAATTTGGCCTTACTAGTTATACAATGGTGGTAAACCACCAAGGTATAAATCAAAAGAAGGACCAAACGATATTGATGTCCGAAGACAACACACGTTCGGAAGTTACTCGGCTGCTGGGGCACGATTAGTGCAAAAACCCTCGGGAGTTATCTACCCGCCAAAATTTCTAACACCTTGTGGGGACACCTAGAGACGATGGACTGTCTCGTGCTCACGACTGATGATACAGCCGGGCTTTTCGGGCCCCACGTTGGGCGCCATTTGTAGTGAATAATAGATTTTCATATGTCCGTGAAGGACCGCAGCGATGTTCTGGCTGCCTCGGCAGAGGAAGGTGTTGATTCCTGCCGAGAATGCCCTCGTCCGGAGACGCGTGAATGCGCTGGCAGGCTAGCATTGCGGTGTCGTGGGGCGGGTTCGTTTCCCCGGCACGAGGACTCACTACAAAACATTTCGCATTCACGAATTGCTTGCAGAGTTCGAGAGGACGACCGAAGTCGCAAATCAGTAGATAACCTCCACGAAGGAATTACGACTTGTTGCGAGAACAAGTGCAACCTGACAAGAAAGACTAATTTGGGGGTGACCTCGTCCTTACCCAAATACATTCAGGGCCCACAAATGAAAGAGGGGCAACCGGGTGGTGGTGGAGCCCCTTCATGCCCACCCAACCGGAATAAATCCAATGTTAAATCGTTGAAGTGGCCAGGTATTCCTCTTCTGAGTGGAAAACTCATACAACTTGAATTGTATGAACCTTCCCATCAGAAGGGGAGTACCCCGGTGACCAATTTATGTCATAGAATTATACAATGGAATTGCATAACTTTATGCCATAAAAAGGCACTTGGCTTGGGCCACTCAACCCATTAAGTCACCTGAAATAAAAAGGATTAAATTGTACCCGGTGACTGGCTCATATTTTGAGGGGGAAGCCTGCCACCGTACCGGGTCCTATACCCGGTTAGAAATGGAGGAAAGGAAAGACCCTCGGGTACGTTTTTAATTCATTTTTATTTTTTTTCTTTCAATTTTCAATCAATTCATTAGATCATCTATACCTAATCTAACTTATTGGTTTCTAACAGGTTAAATTCCGGTATTACACATTTTCTGATACTCTATAGCTGACCACAAAATCTTATTTGGAATTTGAATATAAATGAACTATTTATGTTACACTTATGTACATTTTGTATGGTGATAAATAATACTTAAATAAAAGGCAGAATTTTAGTAATGAATCAATTTGAGAAAGATAATCTTCAACACAGGAAATGTTTCAATTCCAATCTACCTTTCTGACGAGCGATGTTAACAGGGTTTTCAAAATTGCAATCTCTGGTTGAGAATTAATTCCAAGCTCTTAGAGAGCGATTTAATCGACTAAAATTATCGCCCTTTATTAAATTTTTGACTTTTAATTATAAGAATAATGTTCAGATACTGTTACATTACAGACTTCTGCGGAAAATGCCAGAACAACGATGTTGCAAGTGATTATTTTGCATGTCCCATAATTATCTCTTTTTGTTGCAACAAATACTCGTTTATACTTGTATTTTACCTGAACTGTCATTCTAAAATCCCAGTTGAGAAATTACATCATTATTAACTCTCGTTAAACACAAAAGCTTCGAATTTAATCTAAATTTTTATCTGTCATTTATAATACCTTTTTATATTTTTGAATGGTGCAAAATTTATTGTTTATATTGTCTTTGATTTTTATCATTTCAAATTGTTATTCTTTTTATTGAATGGGTTTAGGCTATTATTTTAGGTGTGATATTTTATCTTATGGTTTAATTTTACTAAGAATTTGAATCAGTGCTGTCATATAAATGGGTAGTAGAAAGATTTATAGGGTAAATAATTAGGTAAATTTGTTTATTTAAATAAATGAATCAGTATTATTTTATAATTATTATTATTAAATAATAAGGTAATGTTATCTTATTTTTTTATTCAAATTTCGGGAACTTTTAACGGAGTATCACTAAATGCAAATGATATAATGCCTTTGATGTTCAAGTACATCGACAAAGCGTAAACTGAACATACTCTTTATTATATTAAAAATCCAAAATTTTTCATGAAATTGAAAAAAATGTTCACTTTCAAGAACTGATTAAAATATGTATGAATATAAAATTAAGCCTTCAAAATTAGACCAATAAGTATGCTCATTTACATATCCGGTATCGAAAACTAGTAAAGTGCAGATATTTGAGAGTGCCAAAAAAAAATCTATAGCAAGAAATACATTGAAGTTCACGAACAAGAATTACTAAAACCAGGCGTAATCTCTGGATGCACAACGTAATCAGTATAAAAATGGATACATGCAAATTAATCGCTCTGAACTCAGACAGATTCATTCAAATTAATCGTGTGATAGCAAAGTTCTATATGCAATTGATTACATCATGGTGCTATAATTTTCATGCGAACTTTATCCAAAAATATTTCGACAAAATTCATTGAATGCCACATAACATTCTATAGAGAAAATTATCTCTTCAAGATTATGTTTCTTAATGCTCAGGTCGTCTTGTATCTGAACACGACTGATAAGCTTTTCTTACAACTACACTTTCAATCGACGCTTTTAATTCTAAGGTTTTGTGACTTGAACTTCATACGGGATTCCAATAAGACGCGAAAATGAACATGCATGCAAAAGCTAATATGAATTTTCTATTACTTGAAATAATGTGAACTACTCAAGTTATGTCTGCGCCGAATAATGTGAAAGCCTCCTCTTCTCCCGACAATTCTGCAACCTTTCCTTGCAATTCCCGAAAAGCATGGACAGCCTCGATTTCCTGCTTCAGCTCTTTGATCGTTTTGCTAGGATCAATTTCCACGGTGAGCGTGCTGTGTGGCAATGTCTGGACCGTTATTATCACTTTGTTGTTTAGTGCAACTGGCCGACGTGCTTTAAATTTGGGCCTTCACTTCACTTCTTGCTACAGAATCTTCGCAAGCATTACTTTGTGCATTTCTATCGCGATCAATTTACTCCGACCACACACGCACTTTTATTTTTTCCACGCAAATATCCACCGTGTATTTACTAGTTTTTTCTCTTGTGTCTAATTAAATCTACATTTGCGAACTACCGTACTTTTCTTTTTCGTTGCCACATAGGGAAACGTGAGAAGATTCGAAGAGATATTTGTCGATCAAACGCGTATTTATTTTGTTCGGGTTGCCGGTTTTTCTTCGAAGACTTGCTCTCTGATCCTTCACTAGTTCATTTCACCCCAAGCATGCACCATTCAAACACAGAAATTATTCCATGAAAGTGTTCTGTGTACTTCTGTGAAACGTTCCAGTTTGTTTGTATTCTCACGATTCATCTCTGTGTGCACGCTTCTTCTAACAAGTATTGTGGAGGAGTTTCCGAATTTGTATTGGAACATGTACAGTACATTAACAACAACGATTCCACGCGAACCGACTTCCTTAATCGATGAAGCGAAGTTGCATCACAGCATTTCGAAAAATTTCCGACAAAAGAGCTAACGGTTAATTACAAATCCGTTACATGCTAAGTGCATTGAGTAACTAATTGTTACTAAATTCGGGGGCAAATCAATGACGCCTTTTTCCACATTTTCAAATTGTTTCTTCGTTTCATATCTCCTTTGGGGACCTGATTATTTCTGGGAACTAAAGAATAACTTTTCGACAAATGATTTAAGGGAGGGAGAAACCTTTGGACACCCAAGCGAAAACACTTCCACTAGATTTTGACGGAACACGAGTTTTATTCCACTTTTCGCTAACCCACACGACTAACAAGGTGTTCACAATTTGCACGATAACTTTATCGTCTATTTTTTTTACAATATTTCACTGTCTTTTACGCGAGAAACTTTTCCACGTGTCTCGGCGATATTCTAATCAGCCCGCAATCTCCTCTCACTCCCAACTCGCTTCTTCTTTACGCGGCGTCCGCGCTGTCTGGCGGTTTCGAGCAGACTCCTGATCTCCATCCCATTCCTCGTTTGTCAGACGAAGCATCAGACTCGACTTGCCGGCGCCACTCTCCCCGATAATTCCAATTTCCAATGTTGTTATGTAGTTATCACCCATTTTCACGATTTACGACGCAATAGCATGCAAATTTCGCAAGCACAATTTAATATTCTCCACACTCAAGCAACTACGACACTTTATGGGCAAGTAGAACAATACGAACCCATTCAGAAAGGGGGAAATCACACAATTGAAGGTTTTTGTTGCTATCAAATGTACTTTTTCCTTATCATTTGTAGTTTATGACGGCGGTATTTGCAATTTCCCTTTTCACTGTCTTTTGTAGGTTCAATTAAGTTATCAATTGAAGGCAATTTGTCGTTTATGATAATTAGGCGTAATTAGGTGGGAAAAATCGGAAGAATTAGACAAATTTTAAGGGGTTTAAATGATACAATGATTTTAGCGTTCATATAATTAACAGGTTAAATGATACAATGATTTTAGCATTCATAATTAAAAGGGGTTAACCGTTTCGTTCTAAGCATTTGCATACCGCGTTACACCGCAATTCGTTAAATTATCTTCAAAAGATATTGTAATAAGATACTACACCTTAGAAATTTTTAAACATTTTTAGAATTTTGTTTCCCGGGTGTTAAGTACAAAGGAAATTTTTCCACTTATTATTCCTGCGAAAAAAAAAAACGAGTGTTGCGATGGGGAAGGTGACTGAATCGACTGAATCCTTATTAAATTGCGTTCGTGCTGTGTGCCTGTGTCAGCGCTGCTTTTAGAGCCATCGTTCTTAGATTACTACAACGACACCAAAACTGCCATCAAAGCAGTGCGACCAACCCGGACCGGCTGGTGGAATTCGGGCCAGAGGCCACAAACAAAGATGCATTCCGTGACGCGGTTCAAAAGGTTCTTGGAGATGCGGCAACGGTTGCCTCGCTCGAACCAATGGCCACCCTGGAAATCAGGAACCTCGACTGCGTCACGGACAAAGCTGAAGTAGAGGATGCCATTAGGAGGGAGTTCCCCAGCTTAGGTGAAGTCAAGGCAAGACTGACACGTGAAAACACAAGGGGGCAACGCATGGCTATTGTCGAACTAGCTGATAAAGACGCCCAGCAAATCCTGGCGAAGGGCAAAATTAAGATAGGTTGGGTGATCTGCAGGATACGGAGAAGAGCGATCCCTATCCGCTGCTTCAGATGCCTCGAATACGGACACACCGCGTATGGCTGTAGGGGACCCGACAGGAGATCTCTGTGCTACAAATGTGGTGAAACGGGGCACAAAAGGAAGGAGTGTACGAACGAGGCAAAATGCATTCTTTGCAAGGATGCTAAGCTAGCACCCGGCGACCTCAAACATGAGCCGGGGACAGGGAGATGCTGGGTTTTCAAGGAGGCCCTAACTAAAGCCAAATCGATACTCAAATGATCCGTATCCTGCAGGTCATTTGCACCGAAGCACAAAAGCCCAGGACCTACTTGAGCAGTTTGCGAGGGATAAAAAAGCTGACCTGCTGTTGCTGAGCGAGCAACATCATAACAAGGACTCGCAAGCGTGGTACCCTGACGAATCTAGTACCTCGGCCATCTGGGTTCGAGACAGCGCCCGCCTCCAGGTGCAGGGCCATGGACGCGGGGATGGTTTTGTGTGGGTGCGGTGTTCAGGGATAACATATTTCAGTGTTTATCTGACGCCTAACGAGGCAATGCGATCTTTTCGAACCAAACTCGATGCCCTGAAGGACGCTGTCTCGAACACAGAGGGCCACATGCTGGTCGGGGGAGACTTCAACGCTAGAGCCATTGAATGGGGTATGCCACAATCCGACCCAAGGGGAAAGCAAATCTTGGACATGGCGGCCAGAACAGCGCTTTTTGTCCTAAATACTGGTAACACCTCTACTTTCCGCCGCTGGGGTTGCGTAGGAACCATACCCGATGTGACACTCGCTTCGGAGTCCCTGGTACCCAGAGTACACAACTGGCGAGTACTAGAGGACTACTCGGCTAGTGATCACCAGTATATAGCGGTTGAGATTCACGACGGTGCCACTCTGCGTGCACATGCCCAAACTTCAATCCTCGGATGGAAGACTGGGAGGATGGACGTTGAGAGGTTCGCTGACGCGCTTACGGCAGGCGCACCGTTGCTGGGAGCTCCGCCAGGGAGTGGAGGGCCTACAGCCAAGGACTTGGTGAACTTAACTATGAGTACCATCATAACTGCTTGCGAGTCTTCCATGCCCCGTCGGAGACCCCGACATGGTAAGCCTCCAGTATACTGGTGGTCAAACGAGATCGCCGAACAAAAAGCGAGTGTCACAAACTTCGGCGAGAGGCCCAGCGGGTGCGAACACGGGAGGAGGCAGACACTAGGCTAGCAGCATACAGGTCCGGCAGGAAATATCTTTACAGGCTTATTAACAAGAACAACGCCCGATGCTGGTAAGACCTGGTGGACGATGTAAATAGGGATCCGTGGGGCCTAGGTTACAAGCTGGTCATACGAAAACTTGGTGCCCAACGGAAGCCCTGCTTACATGAAGCAGAGAAGATGGACGAGATCGTACGGGCACTATTCCCCACGCACCCTGTCCGTGTCGATTCAGCTCATGCACAAACACCATTAGAATGCTCACCTTTCACAATGATGGAACTGGAGCAGGCAATTCTATCCATGAAAGCAAGGAAGGCACCGGGACCAGATGGCGTTCCAGCTGAGGTTTTGCAGCTTGTCTACAGGCTTTGTCCTGACTTGTTGCTCAGTATGTTCAACGCTTGCCTTAACGAAGGTGTATTTCCGGAACGCTGGAAAGTGGCGAGGCTCGTACTGATCAGCAAGGGGAAGGGAAATTCCAAGTTAGCGTCTGCATACCGCCCGTTATGTATGCTAGACACGGCTGGGAAAGTGCTCGAGAAACTCATCAAGGGAAGACTCACTGACGCGGTCCGTTCTGCCGGGGACCTATCTCCACGGCAGTATGGTTTTAGAGTAGGTCGCTCCACTATTGACGCGATAGCGGAAGTAGTGAGCGCGGTCCAAAGAGCGGAGGCTCACTGCCAGTCAAACAAAAGGGTTGTGTTGCTCGTGACGCTTGACGTCAGAAACGCTTTCAATTCCGCTAGATGGGCGGATATTCTGGAAGCACTGGAAAACTCTTTTCAAGTTCCAGAATATCTGATGCGGATTTTGAAGAACTACCTGACAGACCGGAGCCTGCTCTATGAGACGAAGGAGGGTCGGCGGAGGATGGAAGTTACATCGGGTGTTGCACAAGGCTCCATCCTTGGCCCAGACCTGTGGAACATCACGTACGACGGGCTACTGAGAATCGGGCTGCCGGATGAGTCGCGCTTGATCGGCTATGCAGATGATGTCGCGGCGCTAGTTGCGGGATGCACTGTTGAACAAGCGCAACTCAGACTGGGTACGCTAATGCGCCGAGTGAGGGACTGGATGACTGCTCGCGGGTTCAGCCTAGCTTTGGAGAAAACCGAAGTAGTCATCTTGACAAAGAAGAGAATCCCTAGAGTAAGGATGATCAACATTGGGGAAGCACTCGTTGAGACTAAACTAGCAGTGAAGAACCTGGGCATTTTTTCGACTCGAAGATGCGTTTCTCCGAGCAAATCAGGGCAATAGCTGACAAGGCTGCAGCGAGTGTTTCGGCGCTCAGCCGACTAATGGCCAACATAGAGGGTCTCACCTCATCAAGAAGGAGACTTCTGATGAGTGCAGTACAATCTGTGCCGTTGTACGGATCGGAAATATGGTGTGAGGCTCTCAACAAGGAGCTGTATCGAAAGCGCTTGGCACAGGTGCAGCGACGAGGAGCGCTGCGGATTGCATCTGCATATCGGACTGTCTCGAAGTCGGCAGTGCTGGTCATCGCAGGAGTGATACCCATTGCCCTCCTTGCCAAGGAGCGCCGCAGAATTTACCTGCGGAGGAACGAATGCGACAGAGATGCCGTCGCCCACGAAGAACGAGAACGCTCACTCAGTGATTGGCAACAGTCCTGGGTGAGCGATACAAAAGGTAGGTGGACCGCACGCCTTATTGGTGACCTGAGGCCGTGGCTCAATCGAAGGCATGGTGAGACTGACTTCTATCTAACTCAGCTACTGAGTGGACATGGATACTTTCGGTCTTACCTGCACAAGATTGGTAAGTCACGGTCTCCTGACTGCATATTCTGTGCTGGAGAGGTCGATGATTCCTACCACACATTTTTCGTATGCAAGAGGTGGGAAAGGCAGCGCGGTGACCTCATTGAAGAAATGGGAGATCTCTCTCCGGATGAACTCACTGGAGAGATGCTCACATCCGTTGACAAATGGAACTGTGTGGCACATTATGCTTGGGCAGTCCTTAAGATAAAAAGGAAAATATATGAGCGCCTGAAGGCGTCCAGGGCGGAGGGGTCTCTTTTCTAGAAATCCCTCTCCCTTCCCCTCCTTCCGCTGGAAAAGGGATCCCTGTAGCCCGGTGGCGCCTAAACGCGTAGAGAAACGAGGCTTAGCCCGAAGTAATGTGTCAAACGGTTCCAGGCTAGGTTCTCAGATTGACAGGGGAGGTGTTTAGTGGGTAGTCCAAGGGTATCCTCCATGGGAGTCCCACACTGCCAGACTCAGCGGGCGTAAATGCCTTCACCTCCCTACCACAAAAAAACAAAAAAAAAAAACATATACACAAAAGACTTCGCAATCGAACGTACCGCCTCAGTGGAACAAATTGGTTACATGCGTTTGCAATTAGGCAAATAGAGCGAAAGCTTGAGCTTTGTGGTTGCACCAGTCACAGAGAGATAGCGGTAAATAATATTACATTTGAACTTTGGATCATTATGTTAGTTGGTAAGCAATTAAGTCTGCATAATTATGCTGTAAAAGAATTAATTATAGAAGTAAGAAAATCGAGAAGTATTTCTTCATTCGCTGGCACAAGGCGTGCGCCCGAGCTTACTCCATCCCAAGGCACTTAGCCCGGGATAAGCGAATCAGAATACGTTCAACTGCGTACTCAAGGCATCTGTCCGAGTATTAGCGCTCCAAGGCAGTAACGCCCGGGGCCTGCCGTTGAACGAATAATTGATTGATTTATCAATCTGATTGCATACTTAAGCCATCAGCGCGAGTATTAGCATCCTATGGCAATTACGCCGGCGGCCTACAGTTACAGCTTTAATTAATTTGTTTTTTCAAGTATGATATTTTATATTTTTTTTTTTTTTTGTGGTAGTGAGGTGGAGGCATTTATGCCCGCCGAGTCTGGCAGTGTGGGACTCCCATGGAGGATACCTTTGGACTACCCACTAAACACCTCCCCTGTCAATCTGAGAACCTAGCCTGGAACCGTTTGACACATTACTTCGGGCCAGGTCTCGTTTTGTTACGCCGTGGGGCGCCTTCAAGCTGGGGAGTCCCTTTCCTAGCGGGAGGGGAGAGGGGAAGAGGAATTGCCAAAAGAGCGATCCCCCAGCCCCAGTGCCTCCGGCTGCTGTGAGTCCCTTTTATATTTTAGGACTGCCCGAGCATAATGTGCCACCTGGTTCCATTTGTCAACCGATTCGAGCATCACCGCAACTATATTATCCGGGGTGAGCTCTCCCGTCTCCCTGTAGAGTTCCCTTCGCAGCCTGGCCCATTTGGTACACGCAAAAAATGTGTGACAGGCATTGTCCTCCTCTCCTGGGCAAAACCGACAATCGGGAGACCGTGACTTGCCGATCTTGTGCAGGTAAGACTGAAAACACCCGTGCCCGCTCAAAAGCTGGGTCAGATAGAAGTCAGTCTCACCATGCCTTCGATTTAGCCACGGTCTCACATCCGGGATGAGGCGCGCAGTCCACCTTCCCTTCGTGCAATTCCTCCAAGACTGCTGCCAATCGTTGAGCGAGCGTTGTCTCTCCTCGCGAACAACGATCTCCCTCGCATCCTCGTTTCGGCGCAGGTAAATAGCGCGGCGCTCTCTAGCAAGGAGGGCGACAGGTATCACGCCTGCAATCTCTCTCACCGCCGAGTCGGAGACTGTTGGATACGAAGATGCAATTCTCAGTGCTCCTCTTCTCTGTACCTGTGCCAATCGTTTTCCCAGCAACGGTGCGCCTGCCGTAAGCGCGTCAGCAAACCTCTCAACGTCCATCCTCCCAGTCCTCCATCCGGGGATTGAAGTTTGGGCATATGCACGCAGAGTGGCACCGTCGTGAATCTCAACAGCTATATACTGGTGATCACTAGCCGAGTAGTCCTCTAGTACTCGCCAGTTGTGTACTCTGGGTACCAGGGACTCCGAAGCGAGTGTCACATCGGGTATGGTTCCTACGCAACCCCAGCGGCGGAAAGTAGGGGTGTTACCAGTATTTAGGACAAAAAGCGCTGTTCTGGCCGCCATGTCCAAGATTTGCTTTCCCCTTGGGTCGGATTGTGGCATACCCCATTCAATGGCTCTAGCGTTGAAGTCTCCCCCGACCAGCATGTGGCCCTCTGTGTTCGAGACAGCGTCCTCCAGGGCATCGAGTTTGGTTCGAAAAGATCGCATTGCCTCGTTAGGCGTCAGATAAACACTGAAATATGTTATCCCTGAACACCGCACCCACACAAAACCATCCCCGCGTCCATGGCCCTGCACCTGGAGGCGGGCGCTGTCTCGAACCCAGATGGCCGAGGTACTAGATTCGTCAGGGTACCACGCTTGCGAGTCCTTGTTATGATGTTGCTCGCTCAGCAACAGCAGGTCAGCTTTTTTATCCCTCGCAAACTGCTCAAGTAGGTCCTGGGCTTTTGTGCTTCGGTGCAAATGACCTGCAGGATACGGATCATTTGAGTATCGATTTGGCTTTAGTTAGGGCCTCCTTGAAAACCCAGCATCTCCCTGTCCCCGGCTCATGTTTGAGGTCGCCGGGTGCTAGCTTAGCATCCTTGCAAAGAATGCATTTTGCCTCGTTCGTACACTCCTTCCTTTTGTGCCCCGTTTCACCACATTTGTAGCACAGAGATCTCCTGTCGGGTCCCCTACAGCCATACTTCGAAGCATCTGAAGCAGCGGATAGGGATCGCTCTTCTCCGTATCCTGCAGATCACCCAACCTATCTTAATTTTGCCCTTCGCCAGGATTTGCTGGGCGTCTTTATCAGCTAGTTCGACAATAGCCATGCGTTGCCCCCTTGTGTTTTCACGTGTCAGTCTTGCCTTGACTTCACCTAAGCTGGGGAACTCCCTCCTAATGGCATCCTCTACTTCAGCTTTGTCCGTGACGCAGTCGAGGTCCCTGATTTCCAGGGTGGCCATTGGTTCGAGCGAGGCAACCGTTGCCGCATCTCCAAGAACCTTTTGAACCGCGTCACGGAATGCATCTTTGTTTGTGGCCTCTGGCCCGAATTCCACCAGCAAGCCACCGGTCCGGGTTGGTCGAACTGCTTTGATGGCAGTTTTGGTGTCGTCTGGCTTGACCGCTCCTTTAATTTCACGAAGGACATCTGCGTAGATTCGGCCCTTAGTTGGTTTAATAAGCAGTGCTTCTCGCAAGGGTTTGCGCCGCGGTTTGCTTTTTGTTTTCTGCGGTATATCGGGGGGTTCTTTGTTCTTTTCGTGGTTGAGCTCTTTGTCTGTTTTTCTAGGAGTAGCTTTTTGGCCGCTTTTTTCGCTGCCTTGTTTCGCACCACATGAAACTCCTCGCCTGGAGTGTCAACTTCGTTTATGGTCTCGTCCTTCCTCCTTTTCTCACGGTCGCCTTCAATTGGGCTACCGGCCATTCTTTTGCTGCTGCTAGGACCCACTGATGCCTCGAGGGAGAGTGTGTCTTTTTGGTGCTTTTCGGTTGCAAGCCACCTCCGCCTGTAGTGCGTTATGCCGCCAAAAAGCTCCTCCAGTTCAAGAATGCCATTCTTGACACTCTTGCCTATGTTTTTCTGCACTTCGCAGGCAGCCCTCAGTTGTTTGACGATATTCCCCGCTTTCCGAGTGAGCCGCTCCTCTTCGGCGCGGTCAAGGCCGATTGTGTTATTTGGCGCCACCTCTTGGGAGAGGCCCCCGTTTCCTAGCCCTTTTGCTTCTATCGCTTGGGTCGCGTTTGAAGTGGCGTCGGCCAACGGCAAAACTTCTCCCTCCCCCAGTCTTACACTGGCCTCTGTTGGTGTCGCAGCTTGATCCGGATTGTGTACGTCTTGCACTGGACGCTCCGGGGTGCGCATAGTCCTTCTACTGCGCCCAAAGGCCGCAATGATGCCAGGTTGCACAACGCACTCTGCCTTCTTTCGTTCGTTAGTCCGTCTGTGGTCTGTCTCCGATGATTTAACCTGTGATGTTGACTTTGACAGTGTTTCTGGGGTTTGCTACCTCCCCCCGCAATCGGTGACTTGTTTTATCGGTGTTCTTGCCAACAGCGGTTTTTGCCTGGAAGGGTTCTCCGTGCTAGCGTCCTGTTTGCTTGTGGTTTCATTTGTTGCATGTTTTTGATCTGTTATGTATGATATTAAGTAATATCATAATTTGATTTCCTTCAAATAACAAAAATAATTAAAGCAGAAATAAACCCCGTGAAGTTGTTGCTCCATTTTTTTTTGTGGTAGGGAGGTGAATGCTATATATGCACAGAGTGTGGGACTCCCAGGCGCGACTGGACTACCCACTAAACACCTCCCCTGTCAACCTGAGAACCCAGCCTGGAACCGTTTGACACATTACTTCGGGCCAGGTCTCGTTTTGCTATGCCGTGGGGCGCCCTATAGCTGTGGAGTCTCTTTTCTAGTGTGAGGGGAAAGGGGAAGAGGAAGTGTCAGAAGAGCGATCTCCCAGCCCCCGGCTGCTGTGAGTCCTTTTCATATAATAGGACTGCCCGGGCATAATGTGCCACCTGGTTCCATTTGTCAACCGAATCGAGCATCACCGCAACTATATTTTCCGGGGTGAGCTCTCCCGTCTCCCTGTAGAGTTCCCTTCGTGACCGTGACTTACCGATCTTATGCAGGTAAGACTGAAAACACCCATGCCCGCTCAAAAGTTGGGTCAGATAGAAGTCAGTCTCACCATGCCTTCGATTTAGCCACGGTCTCACATCCGGGATGAGGCGCGCAGTACATCTTCCCTTCGTGCAATTCACCCAAGACTGCTGCCAATCATTGAGCGAGCGCTGTCTCTCCTCGCGGACAACCATCTCCCTCGCATCCTCGACAGACAGGTATCACGCCTGCAATAACTCTCACCGCCGAGTCAGAGACTGTTGGATACGAAGATGCAATTCTCAGTGCTCCTCTTCTCTGTACCTGTCCAAACGTTTTCGGTATACCTCCTTGATTAGAGCGTCACCCCATACTTCCGCTCCGTACAGTAGCACTGACCCTACAGCACTCATCAAGAGGCGTCTTCTTGATGGGCTGGGTCCCCCTAGAGCCGATATTCCCGAAGAAGCCTTCCCAGGCGTTGTCCTGATTTGCTCAGAGAAACTCATCTTCGAGGCGATCAGTAGCCCTAGGTACTTCACCGCTGGCTTCGATTCGATTCGTAAGTCGCCAATACTGATCATCCTTACTCTACGGATTCTCTTTTTTGTCAAGATGACCACTTCGGTTTTCTCCAGTGCTAAACTGAGCCCGCGAGCAGTCATCCAGTCCCTCACTCGGCACATTAGCATACCTAGCCTAAATTGCGCTTGTTCAACGGTGCGTCCAGCGACCAGAGCCGCAACATCATCCGCATAGCGAACCAAGCGCGACTCATCTGGCATCTCAAGTCTCAGTAGCCCGTCGTAAGACACGTTCCACAGGTCCGGTCCAAGGATAGATCCCTGAGCAACATGCGATGTAATTTCCATCCTTCGTTGGCCCTGTGTCGTGTCGTAGAGCAGGCATCGGTCCTTTAGGTAGTTCCTCAAAAGCCGCATTAGATATTCTGGAACTTGGAAATGGTTTTCCAGCGTGTCCAGAATATCCACCCATCTAGCGGCGTTGAAGGCATTCCTGACGTCGAGTGTCATCAACAGGACGATCCGTCGCTTGGTGCGACTATATGCCTCTGCCCTTTGTACCGCGTTCACCACCTCTGCAATCGCATCAATGGTAGAACGTCCTGCTCTAAAGCCGTACTGCCGAGGAGATAGGTCCCCAGAAGCACGAATCGCGTCAGTGAGTCTTCCCTTGATGAGTTTCTCTAGGACTTTCCCAGCCGCGTCTAGTATGCATAACGGGCGGTATGCAGATGACGATTCTATTGTGAAATAGGTAAGTTCAAAGTCCGTGAAGGACTGCAGCGATGGTCTGCTGCCTCGGCAGAAGAAGGTGTCAGTATCTGCCGAGAATGCCCTTGTCTGGGGACGCGTGAATGCGCTGGCAGGCTAGCATTGTGGTGTCGTCGGGCGGGTTCATTCCCCCAGCACAAGGACCCACTACAAAGAATTTCGCATTCACGAATTTCTGGGGTCGAGAAAAGCAAGGCGACCGAAGTCGCAAAAATCGTAGGCAACTACACCAGGGGCAAATGACTTGTTCATGGAACAAGAGAAACAAGTAAAAAGAAGCGGAAGCAGGGTAACTTCGTCTTTGACCGGAGAGGCTCATGGCCCACAAATGAGAGAGGGGCAACCGGGTGGTGATGGAGCCCCCGCGCACCCACCCAACCGGATTAAAATCCATAATTGTTGCAGTGGCCAGGTATTCCTTTTCTGAGTGGAAAACTCATACAACTTAACTTGCATGAGCCTTCCCATCAGAAGAGAAGTACCCCGGTGACCAATTTATGCCATAGAATTATGCAATTCGATTACATAAGCCTATGTCATAAAGAGGTACCTTGCTCGGGCCACTCAACCTGCGGCGTCACCTGAAACAAAGAAGGTTAGTGTGTACCCGGCGGCTGGCTCATGTTTTGTGGTGAAAGCCTGCCACCGTACCGGGTCCTATACCCGGTCAAATCCTACGTAATGGAAAGACCGAAGGGTACCGGGTATTAAATCATCTTTATTTAATCAATCCATACCAAATATATATAGATATTAAAGACCATCCAAATATACACTTTACCACTTTATATATAATTTAAAATTATTCAATGTTTCCCCCAACTAATTTTTATATCAAAAAAAAATTTTTTTTTTTTTCAAATTGGATTTTGAATATTCTCTCAATTATAAAAATATTTTTATCTAAGTTGAAAATCTTTTATTCAACAACAAATCTCCCAAATCTATATAAAATGGATATATATCTACAAAAAAGGTTCAAATATATATTTGCTAAAAAATGTACAAATCAAAATAAACAGGTACTCACCAGTATCCTGAACGAGCGCTCGCTGAAGATCTGGTGATGACGGAGAACTAGTTTTGAAGGCTGTATAGGGTTCGGTCGATTTGTTGGTGCTGATGGTCTTCTATGTACACTGGACGACTTAAAATTATAAATAATAGCCCGTCTAATAAGAAGTAGAACATTTCTTAACAGCTCCTTAACATTCCACTGAATTTGAAAGAGCTCCAAAATTTTAGCGATTATTTCCATTACAACAACTAAATCGAATAGTCAACAAAATAAATTGAAACACTGCTCCAATTTTCAAAAAAAAGGTAATACAAACAGGCTTTCGTTAATTTCTGTTTTCGATTAACTCATCCGCATTAGGTAATCTGGCGATTATTCAATGTTCAATAAACATTTAAAAACATTTGTATACAACTGAATATTCAAAAATAACCGAGTGAACCAGCGGCAAATGTAAAAATCTTCGATTGATATAAAATTAAACACTTTTATCAACATCATCGTAAATATCTGGGCTTGTGCAAGTAAGAAACATGCTGTCTATGAACATCATCAATTGTTGCATTCTGATCCACTCGTACTCGTATAAACGGAAAAATTCACTTTCATTTTCACATCACTCGACTCGTCCTCCGAGTCGTCCCTATTCATGACATGAGGCGAATCTTCTTTCAATCAAAAGCTCATACGATAGAAGGGTTGTTTGCCGCTGTACCACCGATGGATTATGTCTACTCTGAAAACCTTCGCAGTCTGCCATATTCATACTTTGACTTCTATAGTTTCTGTGTTTATCTTCTTTGGTTGTACTGGCATTGAAGATGTCTTTCTGTGATTGTTTAATCGATGCCAAACGTTTGGCTAGACGCAATAAGACCGTTCCAATAAAAAGTTTTCATAACGCATAACACTTTCAATAACACCGCAATGCGCCAATGCCAATCAAATAACTTTCTTTTTTTTTCCTCATGCAACTCAGTACTAAATCCATTAAACCATTCCAACGCGAAATGCAATTTTCACTTTTTATTCCATATATTGCGAAACAACTCCCGTAGTAACACCAACAACCATTTATTGATCTTTCACAGTCTCGCGTTCAAACCGTTTTCACTTGATCATGACTCGTGCCACTCGCACACCTAATATTCCGCTAAACTTTGCACTCCTAATTGCGAATCGTCGTTCAATCACGGTTGGTAAAATTTTTTTAATCCATATTTTTCCCCACTAAATTAAACTTCCATCTCAACTGGTCAATATTCATTCCACCGGCGCGGTTCTCGTGACGTCTCCCCTTGGCGATTTCAAGCGGACATAACACAAGCGAATAATTCTTAGATCTCATTGATACGCACGCCGCCGTGTACCAAATTTGCAAGATGAATCCAATCAAAACTTTGTTTTTCGCTATGACTTCACTTGGACATTTTCGTTTCATTTTGTGTTTTCCGACATTTCATAATTTCAGAAGCAAATCATAAATGGTAAGTGCACAATATGACGAGTGGGACAAGATGAAAACTTGAGTTCTTTTTCCGATGAAATTTACAGGGAAAATCCCAGACATTTACGCGACGCCGAGATGTTCTGACCTCCACCCTCGTGCTTCATTCTTCCACTCCCCCAAAATGTCTCGCGGCAGGTTCTCCGCTCCACGATCATCGCAATCTTCAATGTAAATGGGCATCCGCGGATGGGATGCATCGAATCTCAAGTTGTGTTGAGTCGATTGTACACTCATACGAATTGTTACTAACAGTTCGATGAGTGTAAGTGTATATTTTTGGGTATGATTATGATGACGATTAGCGGAATGCGAGAATGTGTAATTTCCATACTACCAAGCCATAGTAGGATTTCCTTTGCCTGCGCCGAACTCTAATCGAGCATTTTTTTTTATGTTTTTTTTATATTGAATAATAAAAAATATAATCTATAAATTGAAATAAAAAAAATAAAATTTAAGTTTTACCTAAGATTATCAAATAATTCAAATTAATAATACAAAATAATAAATTTACAACCTGCTCGATTACTACAATTCGGGATTTCCCTTCCCCTTTGCTGATCAGTACGAGCCTCGCAACCTTCCATCGTACCGGGAAAACCCCGTCCCGTAGGCAAGCGTTGAATGTGCTGAGCAGCAAGTCAGGACAATGGTGATAGACGAGCCGCAACACCTCAGCTGGAACACCATTTGGACCTGGAGCCTTCCTCGCTTTCAATGAGAGGACTGCCTCCTCCAGTTCCAGCTGTGTGAAGAGTGGGAACTCGACTGCTGTTTCACCATGGACAGCGTCAACACGGACGGGATGGGCAGGGAAGAGACCCTGCACTATCGCGTCCATCTTTTCCGCGTCATATACACAGGGCTTCTCTAGGGCACTAAGTTTCCCCATGCCCAGCTTGTAGCCAAGGCCCCACGGATCCTTGTTCACATTGTCCACTAGGTCTTGCCAGCAGCGAGCCTTGCTACTGTTGATCAGTTTGCGAAGGCATTTCCTGGCCGACTTATATGCTGCTGCGCGGTTGCATGCCTCGTTACGGTTCCGCGCCCGTTGAGCCTCACGTCGAAGCTTGTGACACTCCCTGCGCTTTTCAGAGATTTCAGTTGACCACCAGTACACTGGGGGCTTGCCGTGCCGGGGGCTTGCCGTGCCGGGGTCTTCGACGGGGCATAGAAGCGCAGCAAGCAGTCGTAATGATGCTCATAGTAGAGTTCACCACGTCTTGAGCTGCCAGTTCTTCCATCCCCCGCGAAGCTCTCTGCAGCGGCTCACCTGCTGTGAGCACCTCGATGAACCTCTCGACGTCCATCCTTCCGATGTTCCATCCAGTTGTGGAAGGCCGAGAGCACGGACGTCGGGAGACAGCATCACTGATCTCAAGCAGAATGCACTGATGATCACTGGCTGAGTAGTCCTCTAATACTTTCCAGCTGTGTATTCTCCGTACTAAGGACTCCGAGGCGAATGTCACGTCCGGTATGGTTCCCTCACAGCCAATACGGCGGAATGTCGGCATATTTCTGGAGTTTAGTACGACGAGGGCCGTCCTGGCCGCCATTTGCAGGATTCGTTTTCCCCGCGGATCCGTCTGAGGCATGCCCCATTCGATTGCTTTAGCGTTGAAGTCGCCCCCAACGAGCACTTGGCCTTCTACGTTCGAAACAGCTCCCTCCAAAGCATTAAGGTTGGCTTGGAAAGATGATATCGATTCGTTAGGCGTTAGGTACAAACTAAAGAATATGGTCCCTGAGCACCGAGCCCACGCGAAACCATCCCCCCGTCCACAACTCTCCGCTTGAAAGTCACTGTTCCGAACCCAGATGGCGGCAGTACCAGTTTCATCAGAATACCATAATGCAGGACTTTTATTATGGTGTTGCTCACTCAGCAGCAAGAAGTCGGCTTTCATGTCCCTCGCAAACTGCTCAAGCAGATTTTGCGTGGTTGAACAGCGGTGTAGGTTTAGCTGCAGGATGCGGGTCATCGGAGCTCTGATTTTGCCTTGGCTAGGCTTCCTGGAACACCAGGCATTTTCCTGATCCCAAGACGTCCAAAATCAGGTTTTGCATCAGCATCCTTGCAAAGAATACAGTGTGCCTCCTTCGTACACTCTTTTCTTTCATGTCCCATTTCACCGCATTTGTAACATAGGGAACTCCTATCGGGTCCTTTGCATACTTGTGTGGTGTGACCATAAGCTAATTAGTTAAGTAATTATAATGTAGATTTTAATTACCCTCTTTAGGAAACATCCCTCAATGTAATTAAGGGCTTAGTATATAAGTTGGATCTTTAGATTGAGTGAAACAATCGCTGAAGAAGATCGAACGATAACGATCGAAAATCGATTACGAAAATACTACTATTTTTTATATTTCAGAATTATTTTGCGAAAATGAAACCAATTACGTACGTTGAAGTGGCGACCAGGTATCAACTTGTATTTTTTTAAGAAAATGTTAGCTAGGATTAGAGCAGATATCAATTTTTTAAAAACAGTCTTGAGCGAAGAATTACCCCGAAGAGTCACATTGTAAAGTTGCATTGCGGCCTCAAACATGCGACGGGGCAAGCGAAAATTGCGGAAAGGTATCTTATGAAGATGAGCATCAGACAATTATATGGCAAGCTGAATGAAGTAACGTTAAGTCACCTGGAGTTAATGAGACAATCAGAGTTTTGCGGCAAAGGTCACATGGAAGATTTATTGGAGAAGGCTGATACAGCTTACCAATGTGCGAAAGAAAAGAAAAGGGCAGCACATTGGCAGAAATTGAGTAAATTAGAAGAAGCTACCCCGAAGCTATCGAATTTATTCGAAGTACAAGAGATTCCTGAACTATTGGTCAACAAATCTACCGTGGAATTCAAGGAAGATGAAATTCAGCTACTGAACATGGGTCTCAACAATGCGATAAGGCCAAGAAAGGTCCCGAAGGAAGACATAATCGTGGAGATGGAAGCAGCTTTTAGCAAATTGCCGGAAGCACACAAAACGTCAGCGAGGAAAGAGATAACAAAAACCAATAGCGGGAGCCCAAAGGTCAACGACAAGATGGCTAGTTGAAGAATTCAAAAATATGCAACCAATTGAGAGGAACTCCGTCAAAAACACCAAGGAATTCACGGAAAAGCTGTTAACATATGTCCCACCAGCAGGAGACAACGTGATGGTATCGTTTGATGTGAAGGCTCTCTTTCCCAGTATACCAGTGATGGAAACACTTGGCTACATCGAGGAGTGGTTACTAAAACAGGACAATTCTATGGCATGGAAGACGAAAACGAGACAGTATCTCCAGTTATCGAAGCTGTGTATGACAGAGAACTACTTTACATTTCAGGGTAAATTCTACAAAACTAAAGGAGGAGCTGCTATGAGAAATCCACTATCACCGTTTTTTAGTGAAATGTTTATGACGCGACTGGAGGAGAATTGCGGACAAAATCAGAAAAATTCGGCAAAACAAAGAACGGTCGACACTCCTCAACCCGGATTCTGAAAAGTTGTACTGGAAGAACGGTCGACACTCCTCAACCCGGATTCTGAAAAGGTGTACTGGAAGGCAGTTACTTACTACGAAGGAGGCTAAAACATCATGAGTCCATACGAATAATCGAATCAAGTAGCAAAAATCTGCTGAAAAACATCTTCGGGTCAACTAAGGACAAACGGCAACCACGCGAGAAATCAGGCATCTACCGGATCGAATGCCCCGACTGTCACGAAGTTTACATTGGACAAACAAGAAGATGCGAGAACATTTAGGCGAAGCAAGTGGAGCGAGGAAAAAAGGAAAGGAGAATAACTTTATATCAGCAGTAGCGGAGCATATTATGACTCAGGGACACGAAATCACAGTGGATGACGCAATGCCAGTACGAGAAGCAAGAGATGCGAGAGAACTTGATGCAATGGAAAGTCTCGCCATTTCAAGAGAAAAAGCCATGCTAATGAACAACGACGCAGATAAATCCTGGCTCTTCAAGCTAATTAGTTAAGTCATTATAAAGTAGATTTTAATTAACCTCTTTAGAAAACAGCCCTCAATGTAATTAGGGGCTTCGTATATCAGTAGGATCTTTAGATTAAGTGAAACAATCGCTGAAGAAGAACGAACGATAATGATCGAAAATCGATTATGAAAGTAAAATTAAAAACACGCAAAATTAAAAGGAAGGTTTTACTATTTTTTATTTTTCAGAATTATTTTGCGAAAATGAAACCAATTACGAACATTGATAGTAGGTCGCCAAACCCCTTCGTAGTTGGCGCTTGTTGTTTGGTGTTGGCCAGATTTTCACGGCTTCAATTTCCTCAGCGTCAGTTTTGGCCCCTTTTGCTTATTCAACGTGTCCCAGGTATTTTACTTCAGCTGCGAAAAGGGTACACTTGTTGGGACTAACTTTCAGATTGGCCAGTCGCAATCGGGAGGATTTCTCTTCTAAGTTCCACTTCGAATGTTCTCCCGATAACAATGATGTCATCTAAGTACACCAAGCAGGTCTTCCAAGTTAGGCCTCGTAGCACGTATTCCATCAGGCGTTCGAAGGAAGGTTGCAAAGCCTGAATGGCATCACCACAAATTGCCACAATCCGGTCCCAACTGAAAATGCGGTCTTCTCTCGGTCCTTCTTGTCGATTTCTTCCTGCGAGTAGCCACTCATGAGATGGAGTGCAGAAAACCATTTTGCGTCGGCTAAAGTGTCCATGATGTCGTCGATGCGTGGAAGCGGGTAATTATCTGCCTATAGTCGACACAAAAACGAGTGCTACCATCCGTTTTCTTTACTAGAACTACTGGCGCGACCCATGGACTGACAGAAGGTTCGATAACGCCTTGTTTTTCCATGTCCGAGATCAGTGCCCTCACTTCTACTTGTTTGGCTCTAAGTGGACGTTTCGGTACTTGTCGAATCGGCTTGGCTCCATGTGTATCTATGACGTGAGTTACCATACTCGTTCGGCCTTGGTCATCCAGGCTTGTTGAGAAGATGTCACTGTACTTGGTGACTAGATCAGAAGCTCGCTTGAATAGCTGCACTGGCAATTTGGTCTGCTCAATTTGCAATCACGAATTCCCGGGCTTTGTCTGTGTTTTGCGTCCTTTTATAATGATGTTCGTGATGGGCTTCTAAAGAGGTGATGGTGGAAACAGGCTGGCAGCTGCCGATGACTTCTCCCGCTTTGATGCTCGTGGTTGAGTCTGCGGTGTTAAGGACTCTAACCGGCACGTATCCATTCCTTAAAGATCTTACAAGGCTTCGTCCTACAATCAAACTGTGCAATGCGGACGTCTTCGTTGGCTCTATCAGATAAGATCGCTGGTCTCCAGAATCACCATCAAGCTTGGCCCATACAATGCTCTCGGAAGATTTCGGTACATCAGTGTTGGTACATACTACCACATTAGTCTTGGGAATTTGGACGCTGGGACCCTCCATCAATACTTCGACATTCTGCCATTTCAATACCCGTTTGCCCAAGTCCAACGTGATTCCACGTGGTCGCAGAAAATCCATTGCGAGAATGCAGTCATCCATAATGTTCGCGACCAGAAAATTATGTCGGAACGCAGTCTCCCAACTGTGGAGGTTGACCTCTGCATGAACAGGTGCCGTTTCTCCCGTAGCTGTCTGTAGGGAGAAAATTCTGCCCTTGTCGAGGAGGTGTTGCCTCATTATGTCTGGTCGAATAATCGATCAGGTTGCACCAGTGTCGATTGTTATGGTGCAATGTTCTCCGTCAACTTGACCCGAAAGGCATAAGTCCGCTTCTCCACGATGTAGTCTTGACACGTTGATGGTGGTACTGGGGACGTCGCTCCTCCTAGCCAGCCTCTGCCTCATGAAGTTGGCTCTTACATGTTTCCCGACCCCTCAGTTTGAAGGGCTTCCATTCTGGGCTCCTGACTCGGTCTAGATCTCCTCCTAGATGCGCACGCGGGACAATAGCTCGGTTTTCTTCGGTTCTTGCAGTCTCTTTACAGGTGCCCTTTCTCTCCGCAATTCCAGCATCTAGGCGCGCCATTTACCTGCGGGTCTCGCTCAATTTCCACGCGCTCACACCTGCAATAATCTGTCACTATCTCGCGAACCCTGCCAGTGGTACGAGCAACATTTTTCGCTGCCTCAAAGTTCAGACTATAAGCCAATGCGTCCTTAACCGTTTGCTTTTGAGCTAAACGCACAGCTTGTTGCGATTCCTGGTCTTTTAATGCGCTGATGAATGCTTCTGTCGCTGCGTCATCTCGATGTTCTGGGTAAGCCAAAGTGCCAGTCGCTCAATGTCTTGGGTTGGCTGCTGTAGGGTTTCGCCAGACTTCTGCACACGATGTCGTAGCAGTGACCAATAAATCTGCTTCAGATGACCGTCTCCATAACGCATGTCGAGCGCATTCATTATAGCAGCCGAGTTTGAGTGCAACTCAAGACCGTTTGCCCGTCCAATATTGGCGGTTTCACATTTCTGGATGTGCTTTGCGCTGAAGTTTTAAGCGCACGGGATGCGTATCCCCTTCCGTATATTTTCGCCACTTTAGATAAGCTACGGGATGCAAGGTATCTATCCACTTTGGATATTAAATCAGCTTACTGGCAGGTCCCAGTGGCGGAAGAATCACGTCAGTTCACGGCGTTTACCATCCCAGGGCGGGGTCTTTTTCAATTTCGGAGAATGCCGTTTGGTCTGTCGAATGCGCCAGCGACCTGGCAGCGCCTAATTGACAAAGTGTTGGGCCCGGAAATGGAACCTTTCGTGTTCACATACCTCGACGACATTATTATCGTAACACCCACGTTCAGTCAACACCTGGAGGTTCTCTCCGAGGTATTCAAGCGTCTGCGGCAAGCGGGACTGAGGCTATCGCGGGAAAAATGTCATTTTTGCCGAGCCGAGCTGAAATATCTGGGTTATGTGGTGAACGAGAACGGGTTGAATGTCGACCCTGAGAAAGTCGAGAGCATGCTAAAAATACCACGGCCTCATACGATGAAGCAGATCCGGCAGTTCCTTGGGATGGTATCGTGGTATCGGAGGTTCATTCCGGATCATGCCTCTTTGGTAGCACCCTTAACCGATTTACTGCGCAAGCATAAGAGATTTGACTGGACCACCGAATGTGAGGAAGCCTTCGAACGCTGTAAATTGAAACTGGCCTCAGCACCTATTTTGACGTGTCCTGATTTCAGCATCCCATTCAATGTGCAGACGGATGCCTCAGATGTGGGTGTGGGAGCCGTGTTGAGCCAAACTTTTCCGGAGGGGGAGAAGGTGGTCTGTTATTTGAGCCGCGCCCTGACCAAAGCGGAGCGAAAATATTCAACCACCGAGAGGGAGTGCTTGGCAGTCCTTTGGGCGGTGGAGAAGCTACGCCCGTATATCGAGGGCTCGCATTTCCGCGTAATAACGGATCACCACTCTTTGGTTTGGCTCAACAATCTAAAGGACCCTACGGGGAGGTTGGCTCGCTGGGCTGTCCGTCTGCAACAGTTCGATTATGAGGTAATGCACAGCAAAGGCAGCGAGCATTTGGTTCCGGATGCATTATCGAGGTCAGTCACTGTGGAAACGGTGGAGGTGGCCAAGAACCAAGGGGATGTTTGGTACGAGCGAATGAAGGCGTGGGTACGCACTAACGGAGAGCTATACCCCGACTGGAGGATCAAGGACGAAGAGCTGTGGAAACATGTACCGGGACGATATCCTGCGTTAGAAGGAGCCGACTCGTGGAAAAGGGTTTTGCCCAAGGGTGAAAGGCGAGAAGCCCTCATGCGTTGCCATGACCAACCAACGGCGGGTCATATGGGGATCGACCGAACGATTCATCGGCTGTCGCAGTTCTATTACTGGCCGAAGATATCCGCTGACGCTCGTACCTATGTGAACCGATGTAAGGTATGTCAGGCAATCAAGGTGGAAAGGAAGGTTCAGCCTGGTTTTATGGTTTCGCGTGCAGGAGAAGTGACAAGGCCGTGGGAGATGATTTGTGTAGACTTGGTGGGCCCACTACCTCGATCTACACGCGGACACTGTTATGTTCTGACCGTTCTGGATTATGTGAGTAAATTTTCTCTACTATTCCCACTACGGAAGGCCACGCCAAGGGAGATCTGCAGGTTATTGGAGGAACATGTATTCCTGCTGTTTGGAGTTCCGAGGTGGTTAGTGTGCGACAACGGTGTCCAATTTCGCGGGAAGGGCCTACAATAATTAGTCGAGGGGTACGGAACGCGGATTAAGTTTACTGCGCTATACCATCCCCAGGCGAACCCTGCCGAGCGTAGGAATCAAGACATCAAACGCATGTTACGATCCTACGTGTCGGAAAATCATCGGGACTGGGACCGACAATTGGCAAAAATCGCTTGCGCGCTACGAACCTATAGGCACGAAACCATGCGAGTCACCCCTTACTTTTACAATTTTGGCACGGAAATGCGGGTTCTGCAGGAACCGGGTGAAGGGCCAGAGCGACCTCAAGAGGAGATGGATCCTGAGCAACGGGCAAGGGATCTAGAGAGACTGCGGACGGAAGTATCGCAGCGTATGCAGGCAGCTGCCGAACAAAACTCTAACCGGTATAACCTCAGGAAGCGGGATATGGGTTACCAAGTGGGGGACCGAGTATGGAGGAGGAATTATACTATCTCCGACGCATCCAAATTCTACTCAGCCAAGTTGGCTCCTGAGTACTTGGGTCCGTTTAGGATAGGGAAGAAAGTGTCCGGTTGGACTTACCAGTTACGGGAAGAGAAAGGCAGAGACGCGGGTACCTGGCACGTCAAGGATTTGAAGCCGTTCATAGAATAGCGGGACAAAGCTAAGACGCTAAACACCAGAGAAAGGGGGAGGGAAGCAGAAATAAAAGGGATATAACGACACAACAGACATGTAATTTCAATTGCAAATGTTTACCTCTAAATTTAAGTATTCGGAAGTAATTAAGTTGCTCCGCGCCGTCCGGGTTATGTCCGCGTTGTCGGGGCGTGTTGTTCCGATCGCTGCGCGTCGCTGGAACCGCCACATGCAAGACACGCGAACTCCATTTGCGTGGGTGCTTTTATCTTTTTTTTTTTTTTTTTTTTTATCCGCTGGCTTTGTGGGGTCCCGAGTCGCTAGTTTTCCCTTCCGTCACATAGAGGTTGCGATCTAAAAACGAGTAGTGAGACATTAGAATAATGATAGTTATTTAGACAGATAGTTATGAGATAGGGGAGTAGGGATGATTGGTGGAGGGATAGTTATTTAGACAGGTAGTTACAAGATAGGGGATTAGGGATGATTGGTGGAGGGATAGTTATTTAGACAGGTAGTTATAAGATAGGGGATTAGGGATGATTGGTGAAGGGTAATTACCATAAAAGGATATAGGATTAGCACTTGTTAGAAGTAGATCGGTAGCGTCATTGGGGTTGGAGCAGCAATAAGTGGTATGGCTCATATAATGAAAAGGATTATCACATTAATAGCAAAGCTATATATATATACCCATACCGTTTTACTTAGACGCACAGGTAGAGAGGAGGCATAAATAGAGATAGGGATAAAGCTCGATAAGAAGTAGGGAGTAGTGAATTGGCCACAGTTTTGGAACTTTATTAAGACATCGGAGTATATGGGAATATGTTTGGAAATTGAAGGAAGTTGCGAGTAACCAGTTACTTTAGAAGTGCAGCCGGTAGCAGTAGGGCATAGCGAAGGAGTGAATTTCCAGGGAAATTCACTTGAAGTAGGGGGGGGAATGTTACGGATGACCAGCTTCCATCCGGAGACCACACCACGACCACTAAGGAGATCGGGATGCATGTCATTTACACACCCCAAACCCGCTTGAGCATCGAGGTAGCAGTTGACCCATTGTATTTTTGGTCTTAACTTTAACACAAATACTACTCTCATACAAAAGAAAAAAATGTTATTGTTATATAATACAGAAGAAAAATGTTATTTTTGTATGACAAGCAATGTTATTTATCAGTCCAGCTAGAGTAGGGCGTTTAACTTAGGTAGGGAGCAAACGGCAGCAACGGATGACGAACGACATCAGAAGGGGGCCGGTCGACCATCACTCTTCCCAACAAGGATAACCTATGGCAACGCATCTAACGCAAGCGCTCCGCAAAGGCTATCACCTACTCGGAAGGCGTTTAAGGGGCCCACTCCTGGTCACCGCACTAGATGGATCAACCGTAATCAAAGGTAATGTCAACATCAAAACCGTGAAGGGATGCAGCGCGCAAACGGAAACATAAACATGCGAGGCTACCGTAAAATACATTGATTGTCGTTACGAATGCAAAGACTTACCTCGGGGGACTTGCCGGCTCCAATTTACACTTTCCTGACTGCGTCTCTGGTGCGACGCCAAGATGAGGCGACTCCCAAGTTGAACAATACTCACGATGTAATGCAGGCATCACGACCAGGAACACATATCACCTGTACTACGCCCAAGTCGACCGACATTCGGAAATTTCTAAATTATTTCACTAATTCCTGACATGCAACATTATCGCGACGTGCAAACCAATCACTTGCAACATATAAGTAATGAAGCGGACAAACATTTCTTTCGGGGACGCCATTCCGCAATTCATTTAACATTTTCTTTAAAGACAAATCTGAACACTGACTTGCGAGCCAATCACTTACACTGTTGTCATAACAAGCGATTGAATGCAGGGCGTGCGATTCTAGCGACAATAACACGTTTTTCAGGATGGAAATACAACTCAATGGCGTAAGCTAATTGTTCGAAATCGCGTTTGTTTCCACTTTCTGCTGACAACTACAAAATGTCATTCGGCAATGTCATTCTGCGATGATCTAGTGACCCACATATTGGGACTGCCCAGCTGATCCCAAAATAATGGGTAATGCAGACCAACTCGCATACAGCAACCATGGGTGCGGAGCCGAGGTAGCGAAGATGGTTGGTAGCCGCGCTACGAACCGCGCCAAAAGGAGAAAAGAAGTTCGTCGTACGAATGGGAGGCCAACCACCTCCAATGTAGCGGGCGTCCCTTAAGGCGAGCCAATTTAAAGGGCTGAGGGATAACGGAGGCCCTCTTTTTTTGGTTTGACTCCAGGGCAGAGAGATCGAAGGATACAAGTCTAGCAGCGCGAAAAGGTGATTGGGACTAAGATCAACTTCATCATCGTCACCACGGCACTCATCGATACCACGGAAGGGCAATTTCGTTCAGCGAGGAGCTGAACAGAACGAGAATCCGGCTCCCGAGATTGGCGCAAGTAACCACAGACGATCGTTTGCTGGGGCCCCAAGTTAAGGATAGTTTAGCGAAAAGTAGGAAAAGGTACCTTTTTTCTTTTTTTTATATTATATCTGCTTTTATATTTATTCCATCGAGTTCATTTGTGTGAATATATTGATCTACTTAACACGGAAATATTCTTATTGTTGTTATTGAAAAAAAGGTAACTTGGATTGTGCGCGACGTTCAAGCGGGGAGATTTTCTTTTTCCTCGTTCGGATTAACAGATTTTCTTTCAGGAGGTCGTGGTGTGGGTAAACAGGGTAAGTTGGGCAGGTTAGAGTCAAGTGTAGATAGAGGAGGTGACACGTTTATCTTTTCTTCCCTTTTGTGCTAGTGGTTAACCCTCGTGCGTGCGCTGACGGATCGTCTACTCGCTGACGATCCTATTGTTGAATCCATCCAGCCTAGGGATAGCGAGTTGGCGCCTGCGCCGTCTCCGACGGAGCGAACCGGGCCCGCAAGGCTGGACAGCGCTTCTACCCTTGAAGTGTAAGGGTGACAAATAATAAGGCCACAGATTTCTTGAGTAGAATCCTTGACAAAATAAGAATAAATATGTGATGGATAACGAATCAAAAAATGCGTTAACAGATAATGCCACAATGCACTCTAAAAAGAACAACAATTGGATCACATACCCATAAAAGAGACCATACTGAACATATATAGGACCCAACAATCACCTGGAAAGACTAGTCGACTCATTGCCTACAAACAACACAAAAATAATTCTGGCTGATTTGCACGCTAATGTTAGCAATGAGATATCTCATCGGGGAACGACTGGAGCATATAGCCTTCACGATGAAACGAATGACAACGGCCAGCGCCTGATTGACATTGCATGTAGCAGAAATCCAGATATACGTTCGAATTGTTCCATCATCGCCGCATACATAAATTACCTGGGTATCACAGGATCACAAGATACAAAACTAGATCGACCATGTTCTGATCCAACAAAGACGGGCCTCGAGCATGAGGTCCGTACATACCGAGGAGTCAATTGTAACTCCGATCATTACTTGATCGAATTAACCTATCGATGTTGCATATTCTGCGCGCTACACAAATTCGACATCGAAAGACTCCGAACGGTGTCTGTAGCAAAAAACTTCACGGAGAACCTCGATAAACAGCTGGCTCCCATTCTATCAGACGCTTCGCTGATAACAAGCAACGAGCGCTGGATGCAAGTGAAAGCGGCTATTAAGAACGCGGCAGAACACACAATCGGACATCAACCCCGGCGCAAAAGAAATTGTTCGTTCAATGATGAGTGCCAGAATACGTCAGACAAAAAGAATCAAGCGTACAAAGAGTATTTAGGTAGGAAAACCAGGAGGAAGAGAGAACATTATGAAAATCTCAGGAGTAGCGAAAAAGATAATTAGAATTAAGAAAATAAAGTAATATGACGACCAATTAAAAAGTATAGATGTAAGTTTAGCGAGCAACAACACAAGACAAGCATGCAAAGTAGTGAAAATCCTGACACGCGGTTATCAGCCCAAAATCACGCTCTGTCGGAATGGCACCGGCAATATCGCTGAAGAAACCAGGATTAAGAAAAGATGGGCATCATATTTACAGAACCTCCTTAATCCTCCGCACAACTCCAGAACTTGGGAGCCTATAGGTGTTTCTGGAGAGCTTCCATTGGCCCCACCAACTCTGGATGAAGTTTGTTTGAAATTCCAGTGAAGCTCATCAAATATAGTGGGAACATATGCCGAAGGAGTGAAGCCAATCAATTGTATTTCTTATCCACAAAAAAGGTGATAAGCTACAGTGCAAAATTATAGAGGCATATCACTACTTTCTACGGCGTACAAAATATTTTCAAAAATCTTGGAAAATAAAATCGGACCATACGCCAACAGTAGTATTGGGGAGTATCAAGGTGATATTGATCGTAACGTACTGTACCCAAAAATGCTTTGCGTTGGTATCCCAGCCAAATTAGTCCGTCTTACCAAAATGACAATGACGTCGACGAACCTCCCAGGTCCGCATCAATAACCAACTTACTGATGTCTTTGACATAAATATCGTACTAAAGCAGGGAGATAGGCTGGCCCCATAGCTATTCAATTTGACTTTTTTTTTTTTTTTTGTGGTAGGGAGGTGAAGGCATTTACGCCCGCCGAGTCTGGCAGTGTGGGGCTCCCATGGAGCCCCTGTCAATCTGAGAACCTAGCCTGGAACCGTTTGACACATTACTTCGGGCCAGGTCTCGTTTTGTAACGCCGTGGGGCGCCTTCAAGCTGGGGAGTCCCTTTCCTAGCGGGAGGGGAGAGGGGAAGAGGAAATGCTAGAAGAGCGATCCCCCAGCCCCAGCACCTCCGGCTGCTGTGAGTCCCTTTTATCTTTTAGGACTGCCCGAGCATAATGTGCCACCTGGTTCCATTTGTCAACCGATTCGAGCATCACCGCAACTATCTTATCCGGGGTGAGCTCTCCCGTCTCCCTGTAGAGTTCGCAAAAAATGTGTGACAGGCATTGTCCTCCTCTCCTGGGCAAAACCGACAATCGGGAGACCGTGACTTACCGATCTTGTGCAGGTAAGACTGAAAACACCCGTGCCCGCTCAAAAGCTGGGTCAGATAGAAGTCAGTCTCACCATGCCTTCGATTTAGCCACGGTCTCACATCCGGGATGAGGCGCGCAGTCCACCTTCCCTTCGTGCAATTCCTCCAGGACTGCTGCCAATCGTTGAGCGAGCGTTGTCTCTCCTCGCGGACAACCATCTCCCTCGCATCCTCGTTTCGGCGCAGGTAAATAGCGCGGCGCTCTCTAGCAAGGAGGGCGACAGGTATCACGCCTGCAATCACTCTCACCGCCGAGTCGGAGACTGTTGGATACGAAGATGCAATTCTCAGTGCTCCTCTTCTCTGTACCTGTGCCAATCGTTTTCGGTATACCTCCTTGCTGAGAGCGTCGCCCCATACCTCTGCTCCGTACAGTAGCACTGACCCTACAGCACTCATCAAGAGGCGTCTTCTTGATGGGCTGGGTCCCCCTACGTTGGCCATAAGTCGACTCAGGGCCGATATTCCCGAAGCAGCCTTCTCAGCTGTTGCCCTGATTTGCTCAGAGAAACTCATCTTCGAGTCGATCAGTAGCCCCAGGTACTTCACCGCTGGCTTCGATTCGACCTGTATATCTCCAATACTGATCATCCTTACTCTAGGGATTCTCTTTTTTGTCAAGATGACCACTTCGGTTTCTCCAGTGCTAAACTGAGCCCGCGAGCAGTCATCCAGTCCCTCACTCGGCGCATTAGCATACCTAGCCTAAGTTGCGCTTGTTCAACGGTGCGTCCGGCGACCAGAGCCGCAACATCATCCGCATAGCCGACCAAGCGCGACTCATCTGGCATCTCAAGTCTCAGTAGCCCGTCGTAAGACACGTTCCACAGGTCCGGACCAAGGATAGATCCCTGGGCAACACCCGATGTAATTTCCATCCTTCGTTGGCCCTGTGTCGTGTCGTAGAGCAGGCTTCGGTCTTTTAGGTAGTTCCTCAAAAGCCGCATTAGATATGCTGGAACTTGAAAAGAGTTTTCCAGCGTGTCCAGAATATCCACCCATCTAGCGGAGTTGAAGGCATTCCTGACGTCGAGTGTCACCAACAGGACGATCCGTCGCTTGGTGCGACTACATGCCTCTGCCTTTTGGACCGCGTTCACCACCTCTGCAATCGCATCAATGGTAGAACGTCCTGCTCTAAAGCCGTACTGCCGAGGAGATAGGTCCCCAGCAGCACGAATCGCATCAGTGAGTCTTCCCTTCATGAGTTTCTCTAGCACTTTCCCAGCCGTGTCTAGCATGCATAACGGGCGGTATGCAGACGGCGATTCGGGATTTCCCTTCCCCTTGCTGATCAGCACGAGCCTCGCCACCTTCCATCGTACCGGGAAAACCCCGTCCCGTAGGCAAGCGTTGAATGTGCTGAGCAGCAAGTCAGGACAATGGTGATAGACGAGCTGCAAAACCTCAGCTGGAACACCATCTGGACCTGGAGCCTTCCTCGCTTTCAGGAAGAGGACTGCCTCCTCCAGTTCCAGCTGTGTGAAGAGTGGGCACTCGACTGCTGTTTCACCACGGACAGCGTCAACACGGACGGGATGGGCGGGGAAGAGTCCCCGCACTATCGCGTCCATCTTTTCCGCGTCATGTATGCAAGGCTTCCGTAGGGCACCAAGTTTCCCCATGACCAGCTTGTAGCCAAGGCCCCACGGATCCCTATTTACATCATCCACGAGGTCTTGCCAGCATCGGGCCTTGCTCTTGTTAATAAGCCTGCGAATTTGACTTTGGAATACGTCATGAGAATTACTATACAGGTCGAGCGAAGTAGTAGCCTATGCTCCTAGTATACAAATCTGTGATAAGACCTGTGTTATGCTATAGGTATGAAATACAGACCCTAACCCAAGCATCCGCAAATATATTGAACTCCTTCCAGCGACGGTTCATGAGCTGGATAATAAAAGCGAGGCTAGACGGGGACCAATGGTGAATTCGACACAACCATGAGCTGTATGAAATATTGGACGAGCCGGAGGTCTCTACGATTGTAAGACTGCGGAAGCTGCACTGGGCTGAACACATGAATCGCATCGACAAACAACGGATACCCAAAAAGGTATTCGTTGGGAGAACTGAAGCGCCGATACCAGTCGGGAAACCAGGGAAGCGCTGTACTGACTCGGTCGACGAAGATAGTTCATCGCTGCTCGGATTTCGAAATTGGAGGACGCGGTCAATGGACCGATACAGTTGAAGGCGCTGTTTGCGCGAAGCGCTAATTACAGGAGGCGAAGTCCCGAGACGGGCTGTAGTGCTACAAAGTTTTGAAAAATTCGTATATATTGATAAAGAATGGATAGGATTGCTGAAAAGATATATTATACTCGGACGAATTGAAAGTTACATGAGATCCTTCACATGGATGTATATTATTATTTCCTAACCCTAAGTGACACCAACACTGCTATTAAAGTAGTTACACCAACGCGGTAGGGCCACATACTGGTCGAATCCGGAGCAGAGGCCGCCAATAAGGAAGCGACGCAGTAAAGAAAGTCCTCGCCAAAAGCGCAACTATAGCCTCGCTCGAGCCGATGGCAATGTTCAAAATAAAAGACATTGACTGCGTGCCATATCTGGCCGAGGCCATCAAAAGGGTGTTCCCTAGCGTGGGAAGGATCAAAGTGAGACTGACACCAGAAAACAACAGGGGACAACGCATGGCCATAGTTGCCTTGCCCGAAAAGGACGCCGAACAATTCCTGAACAAGGGCAAAGTACGAATAGGGTGGGTTGTCTGTAGGATACGGCAAAGAGCAACGTCTCTTCAATGTTTCAAATGCCTTGGTTATGGCCACACCACACAAGTATGCAAAGGACCCGATAGGAGTTCCCTATGCTACAAATGTAGTGAAATGGGACATTAAAGATAAGGGTGTACGAAGGAGGCAGGAAAGTATCAGGAAAATGCCTGGTTTTCCAGAACTTAATGACCCGCATCCTGTAGCTAAACCTACACCGCAGTTCAACCGCCCAAAATCTGCTTGAGCAGTTTGCGAGGGACATGAAAGCTGACTTTTTGCTGCTGAGTGAGCAACACCATGATGAAAGTCCTGCATCATGGTATCCTGACGAAACTGGTACTGCCGCCATCTGGGTTCGGAACAGTGATTTCCAGTTGTGGACCGGGGGATGGTTTCGCGTGGGTTCGGTGCTCAGGGACCATCTTCTTTAGTGCGACCTAACGCCTAACGAATCGGTATCATCTTTCCAAGCCAACCTTAATGCCTTAGAGGGCGCTGTCTCGAACGCTAAGCGCAACGTGCTCGTTGGGGGAGACCAACGCTAAAGCAATCGAATGGGGCATGCCTCAAACAGATCCGCGAGGAAAACGAATCCTGGAAATGGCGGGCAGGACGGCGCTCGTCGTACTAAACTCCGGAAACACGCCGACATTCCGCCGTATTGGCTGTGAGGAAACCATAAAGAACTTGACATTCGCCTCGGAGTCCTTAGTACGGAGGATACACAACTGGAAAGTATTAGAGGACTACTCAGCCAGTGATCATCAGTGCATTCTGCTTGAGATCAGTGATGCTGTCTCCCGACGTCCGTGCTCTCGGCCTTCTACAACTGGATGGAACATCGGAAGGATGGACGTCGAAAGGTTCGTCGAGGTGCTCACAGCAGGTGAGCCGCTGCAGGGAGCTTCGCAGGGGACGGAAGAACTGGCAGCTCAAGACGTGGTGAACTCTACTATGAGCATCATTACGACTACATGCTGCGGTTCTATGCCCCGTTCAAGACCCCGGCACGGCAAGCCCCCAGTGTACTGGTGGTCAACTGAAATCGCTGAAAAGCGAAGGTAGTGTCACAAGCTTCGGCGCGAGGCTCAACGGGCGCGGAACCGTGACGAGGCATGCAACTGGGTGGCAGCATATAAGTCGGCCAGGAAATGCCTTCGCAAATTGATCAACAGTAGCAAGGCTCGCTGCTGGCAAGACCTAGTGGACAATGTGAACAACTGGGGCCTTGGCTACAAGCTGGTTATGCGAAAGCTTGCCGCCCTACGGACGCCTTGCAGACATGATGCGAAGAAGATGAAGAACGAGATAGTGCGCGCACACAGGAACGCCTTCAACTCCGCTAGATGGGTGGATGTTCTAGATACGCTTGAAAACCCTTTTCTATATAATGGGGCTTTTGAGGAACTACCTAAAGGACCGAAGCCTGCTCTACGACACGACACAGGGCCAACGAAAAATGGCGGTTACATCGGGTGTTGCCCAGGGATCTATCCTTGGTGCGGACCTGTGGAACGTGTCTTAAGACGCGCTACTGAGACTTGAGATGTGAGATGAGTCGCGCTTGGTCGGCTATGCGGATGAATTTACGGCTCTGGTCGCTGGATGCATCATTGAACAAGCGCAACTTAGGCTAGGTATGCTAATGCGCCGAGTTAGAGACTGGATGTCTGCTCGCGGGCTGAGTTTAGCACTGGAGAAAACCGAAGTGGTCATCTTGACAAAAAAAAAAATCTCTAGTGTAGGGATGATCAGTATTGGAGACATATAAATAGGATCGAAACCAGCGGTGGGGTACCTGGGGCTAGTAGTACCTCTCTGAGCAAATCAGGGAAACGGCTGCGAAGGGTGCTTCGGGAATATCGGCTCTGAGTCTACTTACGGCCAACGTAGGGGGATCCAGCCCGTCAAGAAGACACCTCTTGATGAGTGCTGTAGGGTCAGTGCTACTGTACGGAGCAGAGGTAGGGGGCAACGTTTATCAAAAACGCCTGGCTCAGGTACAGAGAAGAGGAGCGCTGAGGATTGCATTTTCTTATCCGACAGTCTCTGATTCGGCGGAGTAATTGCAGGCGTGATACCATTCGGCCTCCTTGCTAGAGAGCGCCGCCCTTTTTATCTGTGTTGAAACGAGGATGCGAGGGAGATGGTTGTCCGCGAGGAGAGACAGCGCTCACTCAACGATTGGCAGCAATCTTGTGTGAATCGCACGAAGGGAAGGTGGACTGCGCGTCTCATCCCGGATGTGAGACTGTGGATAAATCGAAGGCATGGTGAGACTGATTTCTATCTGACTCAGCTTTTGAGCGGGCATGGGTGTTTTCAGTCTTACCTGCACAAGATCGGTAAGTCACGGTCCCCCGATTGTCGGTATTGCCCAGGAGAGGAGGACAATACCTGCCACACATTTTTTGCGTGCATAAAATGGGACAGGCCGCGAACGGCCCTCTACAGGGCGTTGGGAGAGCTCACCCCGGATAATATAGTCTCGGTGATGTTGAATCGGTTGACAAATGGAACCAGGTGGCACATTATATGCGGGCAGTCCTAAAAGATAAAGGGACTCACAGCAGGCGGGGTGCTTGGGCTGGGCGATCGCTCTTCTGGCACTTTCTCCCTCTGCTTGAAGGCGTCTCACGGCGTAACTAAACACGATCTGACCCGAAGTAATGTGCCAAACGGTCCCAGGCTAGGTTCTAAGGTTGACAGGGGAGGTGTTTAGTGGGTGTCCAGTCGCCTTCTTGCAAACACGGGAGTCCCACACTCTGTCCGTAAATGATCAGCCTGACAAAGAAAGCGTACGTCTATCACATGCCAAATTGACATTGGACAAATAAAATGTAAATACTGGAAGAACACTTGTCAAAATTTGGAAAGCCGGAGAAACTGTATTCAATTCTCTGAACTTGCAGGATTTTCTTAGAGAATAGAAAGTATAACTTCATCTCACCACACCTCATGCACTTACGGGGAACAGTGACTTTAACAGGTTCCACAGCACATTACAAGAGATACTACAATAGTTTCGATGCGTAATTTAGATTTAAGTGTGGTTCAGGAAGCGCATAGAGTTGTAAATAACTGCAATCATAGGTACCACTCAACAATTAAGATGACATCCGATCAAGTCACGCAAAGCGATGCCGAACGGCTGATACAATTAACACAAAACAGAAAACAAAAAATATTGGGTATTTCTATAATTAATATCTTTTATTTTTTTCATAATATTAAAAGTAAATTTAATTATATTATTGTAACAGCAAAATTTAATCAATGTTATATTGACGATTTTGTTGGATGACGTTTTGCCATCTTTCGATAAGTTAAAAAATTCTTCGTTCGAGGAAGCCTTAGTTTTTAGAAGCGAATAACTGGTCCACTTCATTTTCAACAGCCTGATCGGAAGTTAAAGTTTTACCATTCAAATGGTTTCGAAGGGCATGAAACAAATGAAAGTCTGATGGTGCTAAGTCGGGCCTATACGGTGGATCTTTCATCAGTTGTCAATTGAGCTCCACTAATTTTTTGATAGGTTATCAAAGAGGTGTGAAATCTGGTGTTGTCATGGTGGAACATCACGCCTTTGTGATTGGCCAGTTCGGGGCGTTTTTTCTTGATTTCTTCAATTTCGATAGTTGACGACAGTAGACATTTGAATCAATAGTTTGGTTCCTTGGAAGTAGATCAAAGTAGACTATAACTTTGTAATCCTACCACACAGAAAGCATAATCTTCTTTTGGTGGATATTTGCTTTGAGTTTCGATTTTGGGGGCTTATCTTGCTTGGTCCATGATCGTTTTCGGACTGCGTTATCGTAAACAATCCTTATTTAATCACCCGTTCTGATTCTTTTTAGAAATGGGTCGTTTTGCATACTTTTCAGCAAAGAGCCGCATATAATAATCCGTTTGGTGAAGGGAATTTCCTTTAATTCGTTAGGAGGCCAAACATCCAGTTTGTTTACGTAACCAACCTATTGTAAGTGCAAGTAAACGGTTGAATTCGATATGCTATCCCTACGAAGTTTCATACGCCGGGGTTAGTTTCGATGAACGCCTTTATTTTGTCGTCATCAGTATTGGTTGAACGACCAGTATGTGGTGCATCTTGTACATTAAAATTTCTAGGACGATAGCGAGCAAATCAACGCTGACATTAGCGTTCAGTAACGCAGTTGTCACCATATAAACTTCACAGTTACTAAAAATAATGTCGAAAATCCTCCTCTGATGATCCATTTTCGAGTTTATTTTTAACCAACTTGTTGTTTACTAATGACGTTCAGTTTTTGATTGAAGATATTCTCAAGTCTAATCTTTAAAATAGTATTGATAATATAAGCCGGGCAATCACTACTACTCGAGGATGAAATATGCAGTTCACGTCACACATTCTCACATTCATGTCACACACGATATGAATTATCGAACAACTCAATAATTGATAAACTTAATAAATCTAGAGAAGCCTATGATGAAGTGAAAAATATAATCCCAGTTAAGAACTACAAATGAAATTACTATAAAAATAAACCTAAGTATAGAATTAAGAATAGAGAAAGAGATCATTCAAATAATATTAAAAGGCCACGTAAATTTGCAGGTGATGACATTGGCATTCCACATACTGCCGCTAGCGGCTCTAGTGCTACCATAAACCAAAACAGAGCTGACATTACACCAAATAACAACTGAAAACGGATACATAATGGTCAATATGGGACAAACCGAAATAATACAAGCCACGAAGACAATACTCCATTAACATTGGCGATATAAAACAAACAGCCGGTTACCTGAAAAATGACAGTATAACGATGAATGTCGATACAAACCCAGAAATTGAAAAAGAATTAGCAAATATTTACGCAAAAATTAGTGCAATACAGCCATTGAAGAACAAGAGACAAAGAAGAGGACTGAATAACGTTGTAGGAAATATACATAAACTACTTTTCGGTGCTATGAATGAGGACGACAGGGAGGAAATCACAGAACATTAAAAATCAGGAACGAAAATTATGGTCATGTGATTGAAAATCTCAATAAACAAATCAAAATAAATTCACAATTGGATGAATCAATAACTTACCTCAAAACAATTTTAGAAGCCAAT
The DNA here is from genome assembly GCA_963969285.1 of Odontomyia ornata. Classification (NCBI taxonomy): domain Eukaryota; kingdom Metazoa; phylum Arthropoda; class Insecta; order Diptera; family Stratiomyidae; genus Odontomyia; species Odontomyia ornata. Next base: position 226,179,076 of record OZ017740.1, on the reverse strand, counting down.
AGAAATCAAATTATTAGGGCATTTAATCAATTATCACAAAATTAACAACAAATTATTTCCAACCAGTTTAAGTTTGATCAAATATTTTAATTGCGAAACTTAATAGAAAAACTAAACCAAATTATTGATTGCGTTGCATTAGTGAAACATGAACTCGTTTACCTAAGCACGTTACCTGTAACAGAAATTCCCGAGACGGAACGCGACTACTATAAATAAAAAAACGTAAGAAATGGAAATGGACTATTCCAACTTAAAGAAAATTAAAATATCTAAGCACTTAAAATTCTGAATTCATACCAACTCGTAAATTACAAATTAATCACAGCCCCTTACCAACAATTGATAACCTCGAAGTAGTAATGGATGACGAATACATTCTAGAACGAATTGATACCTTAGAATAATTGTATAACCAAAAAGAATTGCCCTTTCGTCAAAAAAGAAACAACGGAAATGGTTAAGTTTGATGATTACTCCGTAATTTGCAAAAATATGAAAAATGTCGAACTAGTGAATTAATGTGATGATAGGAAATTGAAATTAAATGCCAACTATCTTACCAACATCAATAATTGCACTATCTAAATTTTAAATCAGACTCTCACAAATTCAAATGAAAAGTTTGTATAGATAACGAATCAGTAAATGCGTTAACAGATAATGCCACAATGCAGTCTGAAAAGGAACAACAATTGAATCACATACCAACAAAAGAGACCATACTGAACAAATATGGGACCCAACTTATTTTACCCTAAGATTTAGAAAAGGAATTTGAAAAAATCTATAATAACTCCGCCGCACGGTCCCAAGCCCGTTTGAGAGAGGAGGAAACCCCTTGTTTCCCCAACCCACAGGATCCATAATTCCTCATCCTAAACCCCCCGATTGAATGGTAGTAAAATTTCTCGGGGTCGCACATTAGTTTTACTGGTTCCCCAAATAATGGGACATTAAAAGCTACTAAATGCTACTTACACCTCCTTTATGGGAACGTAAGAGAATCAAGGCGAGTGTTCCGCATCTGATAACGGAATCAAAGTAATAACTATGCAACCGGAATGGAGGTTGGGCGACGGGCTAACTCCCCGTCCCTGTAAAACCCTACAATGTTTCGAAACCTGCAGACGCTCGGAATAGATTGGGCTCACGGCAACGACCTCGCAAACGGAAAAAGGACTATGGCATTGGATCCTGGAATGTCAGATCACTCAATTACCCTGGCGCTGTTAAGGACTGTTTACAACAGGCCAGTCAATATAAATTAAAAATATTGGCAATCCACGAAACGAACTGGACCAGAAATGATATTCAAGACATGAGATCGCACATAATATTCATAAGTGAGAAGCCTACTGGAGAACGAGAATTCTGAGTGACCTTCATCGTGACTCGGGAGTTCAAATCACACGTTATTGATTTTTTTTTTAAATACCACCATTCCCTACCACTCTCTCCATCACTCTTTCATCGTCGCACAACGCTCGTGCGATCTGCACTTCACACGTCGTCAATTCCTACGTGTGCCTCCAGGCAATGCTAAAACATCGGTATAAGGGGCACACCAAATGCTGTGAAGTACTCCTTTCCTGCTAGTATTGTCCGATTCGTGAACAGTTCTCAGAGATAAAAAAAATATTATAATACGAAGCAGTAAAAAAACTGAGTTTATAAAAACTAGCTGCCTTTAAGTATCTCAACGTTAGGATCTAAAATGCCCTAAGATACTGCATCTTCAATCCTCCGGACTTATCATTAATTTGAATTTATTAGATGCTCCTTAAGTCTTTTCTTAAAAACCAAAAATGAGTTTACGTTTTTCACTATTTCTGGAAGATTGTTGTATATAGGCAGAGCATTATTCGTTGCATCGTTTTTTAGTCGATCAGTTCTAGCGTAAGGTATTACAAAATTGTTGGCATTTCTTGAATTATATGGATTTATTTGTGATACTTTTATAAAGGGGGTTCGTTCCGATTCACTGGAAATTAGACATTTGAAGATAAACTTCGCTTTCTCCATAGTAATGATTTGACTGAAGGTGAGTGCATTGTTTGATACACTAGTCTTGTTGGAGTGAGAATCGGATGGTTTAGAATATTTTTATAGGCTTTAGTAAGTATCCTGGATATAATATTAAGGTTTTGCTTTGACGATTGACTCCAAATGACCACCGCATAATGTAGCTTTGTCAGTACAAATGCATATAATACAAATTTCTTTATATGCATTGGAAAACCTCCATATCTTCTCAACATTTCTATCATTGGTGCTAGTTGTCTCCTCAAATTATTTTTGTGTGGCAACCATGTCAAACGATGCTCTATGGTATATTAAGACCGAGATATTTAATTTCAAACACTCTTTGCAATTTTTTGCCGTTAATTTTTAGGTGAACTTCTATGCCTTCCTTATTCTTTTGTTTAAAAATAATGTATTTTGTCTTTGTAGTATTTTATGCTAGCTTGTTTTCGATAAGCCATGAATGATATTTATCAAGATCCTTGTTTACGATATTCTCCATGGCAACTTTATCATGTCCTGAATAAAGAAGTACAGCATCATCAGCATATAATGTGTGGTGAACTTGCAGTTTACATATATTCAAATTATTAGTGTATAGAAAACAAGGTTGGTCCCAGTATGGATCCGTGAGGAACCCCCGATTTCTTTGGTGCTAGATTGCTCAAGACATTATTAACTGATGTTCTTTGGAACCTTCCTTCCAAATAACTTTTAAAAAGTTGTTTCGGTTTGCCTTGTATACCATACGATTCAAGTTTTTGAAGGAACAGGTCATGATCAACCGTATCAAAAGCTTTCTTCAGGTCCGCAAAAATTGCAGTAACATAATCTCCTTTATCAAGACTTTCATTGATGTAACGTGAGATAGTGTAGCGTTACATTTATTATTCACACTACAAAAAACACTCAGTTAAAAATAACGTAAATGTCATTTCGATATACTTAGTTTTTATTTTCGCTAAGTTTTGATTGTAATTATAGGAGACGTGTTTTTAGTATAAATAGCATGTAATTTTTGAAATGTAGTTAGTCAGTGAATCTGATTAGAATGGAATATATAACTAATATATAAGTGTAATATTTAATTCTAATAATTGAGTTTTAATTAAATTGAGTTTTGATTAAGTATATAAATATATAAGTGGAATATATAAACCACTTATATTGGTGACCCCGACATCTCAACACCACCTTCAGGCAACTCGATCCAGCTCTGTTGAAACGTGAATGGTGCAACACTCACCAGTACAACAGCTTCTCAAACTTAATAAGTGCAACAAAGAAATGACTGTCATCCGAGCTTTCAGCCTAGAATGTGAAGAAGACGCGTCAGAGTAACAACCAACAGCCCTAGCAACACGAGAAGATTTCAAATACATCGTATTGTTGCTATCTTTATACTTTTCGAATTGTCTAAAGTTCGATTTATCGCTTTGGCCCGGTCAATTTACCACCTAGTTAAACTGTCACACCTGGAACTTATAGTAACTGCAACAGCAAATCATCAGGAATACCATCAAACCGCCCAATAAATGTAATCGATAAACCCAAAGTCATACAAACGGATTTGCTGAACGGAGCTGGCAACAACAGAGCGCTTCTATCCAAAAAAGCACAAGCGCTTCTACGCAACAGGCACAAGCGCCCCAACGCAAAAATCACAAGATCAATTTATAAGTAAGTTTTGTAAAAGTCTCCCATAATTTTATTAAATACCCGATTATATTAATTTTAAAAAACGCACACTGCATAAGGGAAATTTATAAAAGTTCATCCTATTTTCGGAGGTGGTGGACTTATTTAAAAAAACACCGCATAGTATATTTAAACTGGATAAAATCCGCATAGTATATTTAAAATCTTAGACACAAATAATATTAGAATAGCCTTAGTAATTATAATAAGTATTATGGCTAATTCAATTAACGCGGTAGCTTTAAAACTACCTACTTTTTGTAGTAACCTTCCTGCACAATGGTTCACCATTCTAGAAGCGAATTTTTCACTTAGAGGAAACCTGATGAAACTACAAAATTTGAATATGTTATTGATTCGTTACCACCTGACATGATAGAGTCAGTGTTTGATATCATTCAAAATTGTGCTGGAAATTCTACATCACTATATACCATTCTTAAGAAAGCGCTTATAGAAAGACATTCTCTTTCCGAGAATAAAAGATTAGAGAAATTACTTTCGGGAACTCAAATGCGCGATCAAAAGCCATCTGGATTTTTCCAAAAAATGAAACAAACTGCTGGAGAATCAAATATTGTTTCAGATGATTTGATATTGAAATTATGGTTGAGAAAACTCCCACCTTTTATCCAGGCGATTATGAAAACTCAATCTAATTCTGATATTCAAACTTTAAATAAATTAGCTGATGATCTTTGGGAAATTAATCCTTATCAAAATTTCCATATTCATGCAATTACCACTACAAATTCTTCTAATCCTCTCGCAAATTCTTCTAATTCTAATGATTTTATAATGGCCAAAATTATGTTTGAAAATCAACAAATAGAAAATGAGATAAAAGAAAATAAAAAAATATTTAAAAATTTGAATTTTAACCTTCAAAACAATAATAACAACTTTCAAAGTAATTTTCATCAAAATAATAATCGATTTAGAAATCTCTCTCGTTCAAGCAGTAATAGTCGATTTACTTCAAACAATAATAAGCAACATGACTTATGTTGGTATCATGGAAAGTTGGGTGATAAAGCTAGTAAATGTGTTTCACCTTGCAACTATAAACAAAAAGTTTTAAACTAAAAAGTTCCGTTATCAATGCGGCTGGTAACGGATATTCCGAAATTCAATCGAGCCGCTTATTTATTAAAGACCCAATTACGAAATTTAATTTTTTAATTGATTCTGGTTCAAACGTTTCAGTTTTACCCGTCATTTCTTCTTCAAAATTTAGTAAACCTATTGTAGCTTTACCAGCAGCAAACGGCTCAAACGTCAATATTTTTGGTTCTAAAATTTTAGAGATTAGTCTTTGCCTTAGAAGATCATTTTTCCATAAATTTTTAATAGCTACAGTCTCCAAACCAATTATTGGAGCTCATTTTTAAGTGAAGATTAAATTAATTGTTGATTTAAAGGAAAAACGCATTATGGATCAAAAGACTAAAATTTTTCGAAATTACATCTGAGTTTGGAAGTATTACAAAAGAATTTCCAGAATTATTACTAGAACCAGATTTCAATAAGCCAGTTAAACGTGTTATGGTTCACAATATTGTCACTAAAGGACAATTACAATTTTCTAAAATAGAAGACTGAATAGTAATAACACAAAATTGTAAAAACTGAATTTGATTATATGATAAAAATCGGCATTTGCCATCCTTCAAAATCATCATGTACTTCAGCTTTACATATGATGCCTAAACAAGAATCTTCAGATTGGCGACCTTGTGGCGATTACCGTCGCCTAAACGCAATAACTGAACCAGACAGATATCCAATCCCTCACATCCAGGATTTTTGAACTAATTTAAATGGTTGTATAAATTCCTCTAAAATCGATATTCATAAAACTGCTATTATTACCCCTTTCGGTTTCTTTGAGTTTATCCGCATGCCTTTTCGCTTAAGAAATGCAGCTCAAACGTTCCAACGCATGATGCAAGAAGTACTTAGCGGTTTAAATTTTGTCTACGTTTATCTTGACGATATCATTATTTTTAGTAAATCTAAAGAACAACACAAGGAAAATATCCGGGAAGTTTTTAATCGTTTAACAAAATACGATTTAAAAATCAAACTTTCTAAATGTATTTTTGGTGTTCCTAATTTAACATTTTTAGGACATGATATTTCAGCAGATGGTATTAAACCATGCGCCACTAAAGTCGATACCATCACCAAATTTCCCATTCCGAGCTCCATAAAATCTACTCAACGATTTCTTGGAATGATAAATTATTATCATCGTTTTGTTCCCAATTTAGCTAAAATTGTGGCACCGATTAACGAACATTTAACCTTTTTACAAAATGATAAAAAATCAAATAAAAATTTTTCTTGGCCCAATTATTGCCAAAATTCTTTTGAGAAAGCAAAAGAAAGTCTAGCTAATGCTACTCTTTTAAAGATAATGCTCGCATTTCGTTAGCTATTGACGCTTCAAATTCTAGTATAGGAGCTGTTTTGCAACAATATTTTAATGGCATGTGAACCCTAATTAACGTCAATAATCGATAACTAAGCTAAACCTACATTCCCCAATAAGATAAAATAACCAACTACCTAACTGTAAAGGTCAAAGATAAGCAAATGAGTGAAAAACAAAGTGCAAATTATTATAATTAAAAAGTTTTACACTTCATTTCTCAAAATATTCCCCTATTAAAAGGAAAGGGAAAAGAAAAGGTAAATAAATAAGATGAAGGTCAAAATTTTAACAAGACACAAAACAGACAAACTGCCACAGTGCCTGGCATAGCCATGGAATTCGTAGGCGGACTCTGCTCTGATGGTCACCACCAAGGGCTGACTATGAGACCATTATGAAACATTACAGACTTCATAATGGTTCGGACAAGAGCCGTACAAATCCCAAAGCTACCACCAGATAGATGATGGAAGGGCCGAAAGCGTTGGCTAATTCCAAGAGTTGGATCCAAGTCCAACTATCCCGTGCAGGGAGATATAACCAACGACTCGAAATTCGGTGAACCCCAACCACCATCCACACTGCCACAGCATGAACACTGTCATAGCCGGTGGCAACTATAATACATAAATTCAGCACGGTGAGCGCCACTGCAACTGCGGCGAACCCCGTGATCAAAGATCTGTAAATTAACTATCCAAAATCCAAACTAAAAATTTTCAAACTATTACTTGAACACTTTTCATCATTCAAACAAATCATCAAAAATTTTTAATAAAACAAAAAAAAAATAATTTCCCTGGAATGCTTAGACCACTATTCAAGTCAGGCACTCCAGGTACTCAGCCCAACAAATCTAAAATTGGAAAATTTAAACTATAATTAAAAACTAATAAAAATCAACTAAAACCATTAGAAAACCAGTTTGGGCGCCAATTGTTGCAAAGCAACGAATGGTGCTACTAAAGATGAAATAAACTAACAAAATCCAAAGACCAAAAGTTTGGGCGCCATTTGTAGCAACCACGGAAGTCACCGCAGTTGCGGACATTAAGAATTAGCAGAGGGGTATGTAGCCCGGAGTGGCATACTGAGGCCGGCTAGCGCTCAGTCGTGTCGTGGGTCTTTCGGGACACCCTCTGCTCGTGCTGAGCCACCTTACACATAATAACTAGCACAAAGGGAAAAGGATGGGAAAGGGTAGGTCACATTGAGAAATGAAAGATGATGAGTTTAATCTGACATGGCCGTTTTTTTATTTCCAAATTCTTATCTAAATCCAAAGTATAAGAAGAAAATCAATTAAAACAAAACTACTAAAAACCCCTTTCGAAATTTGAAACAATATAAAAAAACTAGAATATACCAACATAAAATAATTCGAGATTATAAAGAATATTATAATCAAGCTACTGGACAATATGATACTATACACCAAATTTGTACTCACTTCTTTCCCTGTAGAACTCCGAGCGCCCGGTGCAATACAACAAAAGAAACGTGGGGTCGCTGAAAATTAAATTGTAGTTTAAAATTATTGAACCACAAAAAAAAACGTAACGGCCACTTTTATCCGCACTAATTGATTCCTCCACTCCGTCTACTATCGGCAAATTTTCCTTTCACTTTTAATTTCTAGTTAGTAATGTTTTCCTAAATTCATTCCTTTTACTTCTGTTTTTTTTTGTAAATTTTTCGTTTTCACTGGATTTCAACCCAAAACTTCTGACAACAATTTTCGTCTTCCCGCAATCCAAATTAACAAAATCTTTTTTTTCTCGTACAATTTTCGTCTCTCTCTTTTTTTTCACACCGCACAAAATCAAATCCCTTCTCTTCCCAAAATCCAATTTTCACCACACTTTTCCAACCCTTCCACTTTCCTCCTTCGTCACTAAAACTTCAAAAAATCTATTCAACTCTCAATCAGATTCTCAACCCAAAACTACCTTTTTTCCAATTTTAAAACCCCCAAAAATCATTTTTACCGCGCACAGTAAAAACCCTGATGTTCACCAGCCAAATACTAGCTGCCCCTATCCCAACAACTTAAACCCGCATTTTCACTTCCATCCGATGCGATTCCGTAATCTCTTTTTCATTTTCAATTACCGCTGTCGCCTTTGGGTCACGTAATCGAAGTTCATTACACTTCGATTCCGCTACTCACACATCTTTTTTCCCGTATCGTCAAACACAATAGTATCCATTGATTTGCATACATGGCAATTTACATCATCCAAGAATCGCTTGATTGAATGCAAAGTGTCACATATACATTACGGAAACTATTGATTTTGCCGATACCCCAAAAAGAGTGCTTCCCTGTGCCCGGGGAAACTTGAACCCAGGGTTCCAGCAGAACCCCGGTCGAGAACTCGCGACGCAACCAATGGTGCCATGTCTTATCGATCTCCCATTCATCTCATAAGCAACTTCAACGATGCATTTGGGTTTGAGATTGAATTTTGTTAGTAGAGAAACGAGAATTAATTTTTGTTAGTATAAAAACTAAAATTTGTTAGTGGGAACTAGTGAATAGAATTAGTTAGTATGAAGGAAGGAATTAGATTTTGTTAGGGAAAAGGTATTAAATGGTTTTGTTAGTGGGAATTTATGAATGGAATATTGTTAGTGGGAAAATTGAAATTATTAGTATATATTATATTATTTTAGGTGGAAATAAGGGAAAAGGGTAGGATTGTGATGATGGGGAAGTAAAAATTATAGGGAAATTGGAAAAATTTTAATATAATTAAATAAATAACAGGGAAAAGGTATAAATGCCCAAAGGAAGATGGAGATGTTACGGCGGCAATTTGAAGTTGCAAATGGGAGGAAGTTGGTACGTCGGAATTCGCAACAACCTTTAGCCTTTTTCAGCAAAAAATTGAATGCTGCTCAAGGAAAATATTCAACTTGTGATCGTGAGTTATTAGCTATATATTTAGCAATAAAGCATTTTCGATACTTTTTAAAAGGTCGACATTTCAATATTTTAACTGATCATAAACCTTTAACAAGTATATTTACAACTAAAACTGATAAAAATCCCCGTCAAGATAGATATATTGATTATATCTCTCAATTCACGACGGATATCAAGTATATAAAAGGAAAGTCAAATGTTGTTCCTGATGTGTTATCACGCCTCGATACTGATGCAATTAATCTTAAAGAGATTAATTTAAAATTTTTAGCTAGTGAGCAAATGAAAGATCAAGAACTTATTATTTTCCGAGATAATGCTGCTAATTTCAACTCCAAGGCTGAAATAGTTCCAATCAAAATGTCAAACAATATCATTTTATGGTGTGAAAATAGTTTAGGCACTTTCACACCTTTTGTTCCTATTAATTTAAGACGTATCATTTTTATCTCTTTTCATAATCTTTCCCATCCTGGTATTAGGGCAACTCGTAAAATAATTACAATTGATTATTTTTGGCCAAGATGAATTCAGACATGAATTAATGGGCAAAATCATGTGGAACCTGTCAAAAGAATAAAATTAATAAACATATAAAATCAGAAGTTTTGCAAATCCCTATACCATCTAAACGATTTCAACACATTCATGTAGATTTGGTAGGTTCTTTACGATCGTCACAAGGTTACTCCTACTTATTAACAGTTATCGACCGTTTTTCTAGATGGCTAGAGTGTTATCCAATTAAAGACATATGAGCCACTACGGTTGCTAATACATTATGGAGAGAATATTTTTCCAGATTTGGTTCACCTTTCGAAATAACAACCGATCAAGGATCTCAATTTGAAGCTATTTTATTTAGTGAATTATTAAAATTAATAGGATCACATAGGATCCATACAACAGCTTATCATCGACAAGCTAATGGAATGATTGAGAGATTTCATAGAACCTTGAAGATTGCAATTAGATCTAGAGACAGTATCAATTGGTTTGATGAACTACCTATCATTCTTTCAGATCTTAGATCTTCTTGGAAAGAATCAATAAATGCTTCTCCAGCAGGAATGTTATATGGTGAAAATATAAAAATCCTTGCCAGTGTTTTTGTTAACGATTTAAAAGCAGATAATTCATCAGTTGATAATTTTATTATAAAATTAAAAAAACATTTTAAAAATATTAAAAGTAAAGATCCCGAGAAAGTTAATAATAAAAATTATCTACCAGAATCTTTAAATACTTGTAACAAAGTTTTTTTACGAGTAGAGAATGAAAGAAATACTTTATCTTCACCTTATGAAGGACCATTTAATGCAATTAAAAAAGATAATAAAAATTTCGTAATTGAAAAAGACGGAAAGAATCTCACAATTTCCATTGATAGAGTTAAACCTGAATTTAAAGTTAAAAGTATTTTGTTTCGTGATTAAACATCACAATTCATTTTACATATTTTTAAAAATATTTTAATATAAATTTAAATCAATATCCAGTTTAAATTTATATCGCAAATGCTGAAGGGGGAGTAATGTAGCGTTACATTTATTATTCACACTACAAAAAACACGTAAAAATTTATTATTCACACTACAAAAAACACTCAGTTAAAAATTTATTATTCACACTACAAAAAACACTCAGTTAAAAATAACGTAAATGTCGTTTCGATATACTTAGTTTTTATTTTCGCGAAATTTTGATTGTAATTATAGGAGACTTGTTTTTAGTATAAATAGCATGTAATTTTTGAAATGTAGTTAGTCAGTGAATCTGATTAGAATGGAATATATAATTAATACATAAGTGTAATATTTAATTAATATAATTCAGTTTTGATTAAGTATACATCTTTTACTTCATTCATTATTTTCCATATTTCGTGTGAGTTGTCCGCCGCTGTTTCCAATTTTCTGGAGTAATATGAAAATTTAGCTTCTCCTTTGAGACGTTTTGATTTTTTCCGGGCTTGGTTATACAGATGTTTAAGTACTTGATCTTCAGCGTTCTTTTTGTATTATTTATAAGCCTTCCTTTTGTTAATACTAGCCTCAATAACTTTCGTTGTTATCCATGTATGTTGTCGACATCTGATCTTTTTCTGAATGCTAGAATCACGCTTGGACTCTGTAATTATATTTTTGAGCCCCATAAGGCTTTCAGGTTTTCGGTTTGTTAGGAACTATCGAAATTTCGATTTGAAAGGATCCTTGTCTAAATATCTGAATATTTTGTGAGTATGTTTTTGCTTACTGAGACATGGACGATAATTTTTAGAACACGATGATCTAACTCCGGCCAGTCTGCAAGTGTGAATTTAATGTTGTCAGCATTTTTTTTTATCATTTGTTGCTATGTGATCCAGGCAGGTACTTGAAGCCGGGCGAGTAATTTTGTCCTTATTGACAATGACCGCTCCGTTTGTTTCCAGGGTATCCTTGTACATTCTCGATTCTGCAAACAGGTCTATGTTTGTGTCAGCAACTATGATTAGATTTTTTCAGTACAGTATATTGCATCTATTACCATGCAGAAGTCCTGCGCATTAAGACGATTTGAATTATAGTAAGAAGGAAACGTTTTACAATCACCTGGAAAGACTAGTCGACTTGTTGCCTACAAACGGCACAAAAATAATTCTGGGTGATTTCAACGGGGGACGGCTGAAGATATATCCTCCACAATAAAACAAATGACAACGGCCAGCGCCTGATTGACTTTGCATGTAGCAGAAATCCAGTTATACGTTCGGCTTAATTTCCACATCGACGCATTCATAAAATAGCCTGGGTATCACCGAATGGCAACACACAAAACCAGATCAATAATGTTCTGATCCAACAACGTCGGGTCTCGAGCATACTTGACGTCCATACATATCTAGGAGCTAATTTTAACACAGATCATTACTTGATTAAATTAACCTATCGATGTCGTATGTCAAAGGCATATTCGGCGAAAACCAGGCCGCTACAACAATTTGACATCGAAAGGCTCCATTCGGCGTCTGTGGCCAAAAATTTCAAAGACAAGCAACGAGCTCTGGATGCAAATGAAAGCGGTTGTTAAGACCGTGGCAAAACAGACGATCGGACATCAAGGCGCAAGAGAAATGATTGGTTCGATGATGAGTGTCAGAATGCGTTCGCTAAAAAGAATCAGGTGTACAAAGAATACCTTGGTAGGAAAACCAGGACGAAGAGAGAACATTATGAAAATCTCCGAAGAGTAGTGAATAAGATTATTTGAATTAAGAAAAGTAAATACTACGACGACCAATTAAGAAGTATCGATGTAAGTTTAGCGAGCAACAACACAAGATAAGCATACAAAGTAGTGAAAAGCCTGAAACGTGGTTGTCAGTCCAAAATCACGCTCTGTCGTGATGACATCGACAATATCATCGCTAAAGAAACCAGGATTAAGAAAAGATGGGCATAATATTTCAAGAACCTCCTTAATCCTCCGCACAGCTCCAGAACATCGGAGCCTATAAATGTTGCTGGAGAGGTGCCATTGGCCCCACCAACTCTGGATGAAGTTTGGGATGGTGGGACAAACAGTAATAAAGCGTCGGGTATCGATGAGATTCCAGTGGAGCTCATCAATTCTGTGTTTATGAAGCTATTCACAAAGTCATCCAGCACAACGAGTGAAGCCAATAAATTATATTCCCTATCCACAAAAAGATGACAAACTACAGTACGAAAAATATAGAGGCATATCACTACTTTGTACGGCGTACAAAATATTTTCAGATCCTTGAAAATAAAATCGTATCATACGCCAACAGTATTATTGGGGAGTATCAAGGTGGTTTTAGAGCAGATAGATCGACCATAGACCAATTGTTCACAGTCAAGCAGGTACTTGAGAAGTGCTAGGCATAGTTTGATTTACTAATTTATTTATAAAACTCTTCTGGAACGAGCACTCCCTCGCTACCTTGACTTGTTTCCTTATGGGTACCTCTGAAACGAAATTTGTTTCGTTATGAAAAATTGTTACAACGACAGGAGTCACCGCAGTTGCAGCATTAATTCCTAGCAGAGAGTTGCGTAACCCGGAGGCTAATGCTCAGTCGTGTCGTGGGTCTTCCGGGGTACCCACATACATACATACACGCACATAGAAACTTAACACGAAGGGAAAGTAGAGATCATTTGAGAAATGAAAGAATTGTGAATTAATGCATGCGGGCCATTTTATTGAATTTAAAAAAAAAGAAACAAAACAAACAATATAAAAAATCAAATCATGTGAAAATATGAAAATGATTCCAGTAGGCAAATTAAACCCCCTTCTTAGTGAAATAAAAAAGAAAAGAAAACATTCCAAACAATCCCAAAAATAATAAATGATAGCCATAAAATAGGTATAAGATCTTTGCTAAACTTTAAATTGATCATTTGACCCTTTTGATATCAATTTAATGTAAATCTATACGATAATTTTTTGCTCTACAGTGACCTTTTATTGCTTCGTGCGGATATCGATCTCGTTTTTCTAATGGCTCCGAAAGCTTGAAATTACTGCCAAAGACTTTTCCTGAAACTCGACAGCGAAGCAAAACTAGAAGGGCTACAAATTAATGAAAATAAAGCGAAGCTCATGAGGCAGTCGACGAAAAATACCTCAAGTACACAAAATATCACACTTGGCGAATACAGTATCGCAAATTTGGGCAAATTCGTGAATTTAGGTGCCAAAACAACGAGAACCAATAATGAAAGAGACGAAATACGCTGAAGAATACAGCTCGCAAATAAAATATTTTGTTCCGCTCCAAGTATATCGGGGGCACAGCTAGACGGGGACCATAGCGAATTCGATACAACCATGAGCTGTGTGAAATTTTTGACGAATCGGAGGTCTCAACGATTGTCAAACTGCGGAAGCTGCAATGGGCTGGGCATATGAATCGTGAGGACGAACAGCGGATACACAAAAGACCAGCGGGGAAACCGCGGAAACGCTGGTCTGACTCGGTCGACGAGGACAGTTCATCGCTGCTCGGATTTCGGAACTGGAGGACGTGGTCAATTGATCGAGACAGTTGGAGGCCCTATTTGCAGGAAGCGAAGGCGCGAGAGGAGCTGTCGTGCTACGAAGAAGAAGAAGCTACATGATTGAGCTGCTTATTTTAATATTTTTTTCTGAAAAATTATTACAGAAGAAAAATCTTAAACGAAGATGGTTTCGACGTGTGTACTAATTCTCGTCGATCCATCACTTTTATTAGATACACTCCGCACGATGCAATGAAAGCTCATGTAGAGCAAACACTCTGATATACTCAGAGAAACTCATCTTCGAGTCGATCAGTAGCCCCAGGTACTTCACCGCTGGTTTCGATTCGATTTATGTGTCTCCAATTCTGATCATCCTTACTCTAGGGATTCTCTTTTTTGTCAAGATGACCACTTCGGTTTTCTCCAATGCTAAACTGAGCCCGCGAGCAGTCATCCAGTCCCTCACTCGGCGCATTGGCATACCCAGCCTTAGTTGCGCTTGTTCAATGGTGCGTCCAGCGACCAGAGCCGCAACATCATCCGCATAGCCGATCAAGCGCGACTCATCTGGTATCTCCAGTCTCAGTAGCGCGTCGTAAGGACCCAGGATAGATCCCTGGGCAACACCCGATGTAACAGCCATCCTTCGTTGGCCCTGTGTCATATCGTAGAGCAGACTTCGGTCCTTCAGGTAGTCACTCAAAAGCCGCATTAGACATTCTGGAAATTGAAATGAGTTTTCTAGCATATCCAGAATGTGTACCCATCTGGCAGAGTTATAGGCGTTCCTGACGTCGAGTGTCACCAACAGGATTATCCGCCGCTTGGCGCCACTTTATGCCTCTGCCTTTTGGACCGCACTGACCACCTCTGCAATTGCATCAATGGTGGAACGTCCTGCTCTAAAGCCGTACTGTCGAGGAGATAGGTCCCCAGCAGCACCACTCGCGTCAGTGAGTCTTCTCTTGATGAGTTTCTCTAGCACTTTCCGAACCGTGTCTAGCATGCATAACGAGCGGTATGCAGACGGCGATTCGGGATTTTCCTTCCCCTGGCTGATAAGCACGAGCCTCGCCACCTTCCATCGTACTGGGAAAACCCCGTCCCGTAGGCAAGCATTGAATGTGCTGAGCAGCAAGTCAGGACAATTGTGATAGACAAGATGCAACACCTCAGCTGGAACGCCATCTGGACCTGGAGCCTTCCTCGCTTTCAGTGCAAGGAATGCCTATTCCAGTTCCAGCTGTGTGATGAATAGACGCTCGACTGTTGTTTCACTATGGACAGCGTCAACACGGACGGGATGGGCGGGGAAGAGTGCCTGTACTATCTCATCCATCTTTTCCGCATCATGTATGCAAGGCTTGCGTAGTGCACCAAGCCTCCGCATAACTAGCTTGTAGCCAAGGCCCCACGGATCCTTGTTCACGTTGGCCACTAGATCTTGCCAGTAGCGAGCCAGCAGCGAGGTTGCGAAGGCATTTCCTGGCCGATTTATATGCTGCAACCCGGTTGCATTCCTCGTCACGATTCCGTGCCCGCTGAGCCTCACGCCGAAGCTTGTAACACTCCCTTCGTTTTTCAGCGATTTCAGTTGACCGCCGGGCGGGGCTTTCGACGGGACATAGAAACGTTGCAAGCAGTCGTAATGATGCGGTGTAGGAGTTCCTCTAGTTCAAGGAACCCAATCTTATTGTTTTGCTTGTTTTTGGCGAGTCGCATGCAGATTGTATTCTTTTTAGAACATTTCCCACTTTTCGGAATAGCCTTTCTTCTTCATGTCGCTGGGCGGTAATTGTGCTTTGCGACCATCGTTCTTGGGAGAGATTATCGGCTTCCGTTTCCGAGTACAGTACTTCCCCAACATTTTCGACGTTAGCGATGAAATCAAACAGCGTCGCTTTATTTGTCTGGTCTATTCTGTCCTTTCCTGCCGTAATCTCCTTGTGGACTTCGGGATGGTTCGTTCTTATATCGGGATTTATGACCCTTGCTTCAGTAGCTTCGGTAGCGATCGCAGCAGTGACCATCGAATTCTCGATGTTCTTTATATTTTTCTCCACCGCTCGAACATCTGACGTGTCCTGTAGAGAGAACGCTCTGGCGTTCGCAAAATTTTTTTTGCTGCGCCCGAACGCCACACGAATTTCAGTCTGTACAAGACTGTCTGTTAATCTCCGTTTTTCGTCCGTGTTTCCTGTCATTGTCTTCATCGTCGTTTTTGTCGTCGTTAGTACCGCTCCCGATGTGCTGTTAACATCGTGCCTGCAGCCGCGGGTTATGTCGTCGTTGTTATTTTTGCTTTCTTTTTTGAGTTTTTTTTTTGTTATGGTTTGTGGTTGCTCTAGTTTTGTTGTGACCCCCCTCGAAGCCGCTATCTCCTTTTGTGTGTGTAGTCGCATCTTTGGTCCCATGGTTATCTTTGCAGAGCAAGGAGGCCATGCGAGGGTTGGCACAAGCTCTTATGGAGACAAGTGCTCAGAGCCAGACCAGGAGTCGGGAGTCCGTCTCAACCGAACATACACCATCAACCCAATGGTGTGAACTTCGAACGTACTCCGAAGCCTGCCAAGGTTGTACCGGGACGGAGACGGTATGAAAGTTGAATTGGAGCCGTTCACACACGAGTGTCACCTCGGCCACCGTGCAAAACAACTAGGTCCAAACCATCATATCCACCAGCCCAAAGCATCAATTCCAGTTGGTTGTCCAAAGCGTAGACCATATCCAATCAGGTTCGTTACCTGTCATCCCAAGAGGGAACATCACGGCGCCCCCCATATCCTCGGGTCAGTGGGGGCGGCGCTTCCCAAAGAATGCTAGCCTCCAAGAGTATTCTTGTCGACCGGCATTCGCCCTGCGGGAATTTCCTTCGGTACGTGGGGGCGGAACTCTCCAAAGAATGCTAGCCTCTAGGAGTACTCCTACCCAGGGTCCCGGCGGACCCTACGGTCGAGTTCTCCCGAGCGCAAAACGGGAATTTTTGCGTTTGTCGACATGGAAAAGTTGTGTGGGCAACGGAATCGAAGTGTATTGAACTTCGATTACATTACACCGGTAAGACAGCAGGAATTGGGGAAGGAAAAGATTGCGGGATTGGATTTTTGAGTTGATTTCATTCGATACTTGTTTTTGCGGTGTCGAGGTGATTTTGGGGATAAATAATTCGGGGGAAAAAGGTTTCAATTGAGATTTACTGGTGGGAAATAGGAAAGAGTTGTGGGTCAGTTGTGAATGAAGACAACGAATTGGTTGAAGTGGGAAAAAAGGATGGTAGTAAATAAAAAAAAACGATTCGCGTGTGGTTCTGCAGAAAAACAAAGAAAACTGTGCTTGGTTTGGTGGTGTCAGAGCGGGAAAAGTCACTGGAAAGAATTGATGACTAAAGTGGTTAGCGGTCGTGAATGTGAAACAAATTACGGGCAGATGGACTGCAATTCATTGTGCCAAAACTGAATTCTTGGAGCATAAGTTTTGCGATTCGAGTGTAAATTGTAAATAACTGATGAATTCTTAGAAGATTACGAAAGTGTGGTCAGAAAGTGTGTGAAGACGTCAATGAGGAGATTCATTTGTTTTTTTGATTATCAGTAATTATTGTGGATAAATCTTGTTGTGCCCCTTCTTTGAGTGACAATAGTACACATCTACTCGGAAATACTTTGACAGTTATTCATAATTAAAATAATTCGTGCTGAAATGCTCATAATCGATAAAGAATAATATAAAAAAAAGTAAATCAAATTATTAAGTTTTCAAATTTCAGCAGTTGCCCCGTGCCCCTTTTAATTGCAGAGCGCTCCGCAGCCGTAAAATAAGGGTGAGTAATTTTTAATTATTTTTTTTTTCTTTTTCTATATTTCTTGTCCTTTTTTTTACCATACGATTACCTGAATTCCTGCTTTAATTTTTTTTGTTAATTCTTAGTGTAATAATTGATTGGAGATAAATTTTCATTTAGTAATAACATTTTTGCATTAGGTTAAAATTTGTTTAATAAAAAGGGGCTTTATTGAATTGAATTTTTGGTATATTATTTATATTTGGTAAATTGTTGTGTTGCAATTAAATTTGTGAAAATATAAACTATGAAGTGTTAAAACAATAATTCTCCTCCTCTTCCTCCTTTTCTTTTTGTGTTAGTTTTCATGTGTAGGATGGCTCAGCACGAGCAGAGGGTGTCCCGGAAAACCCGCGACACGACTGAGCGCTACCCGGCCTGAGAATGCCACCCCGGGTTACGCACCCCTCTGCTAAAACTTAATGGTTGCAACTGCGGTGACTTTCGCGGTTGTTACAAAGTGCAAGAAACGGTCGCGTGATTTTTTTTTAAATTTAGAGTGGATCTCGTGTTCTCTAATCTATTGGCGTGAAGCAGAAGACGTATATCGTGCTGATCAGCGATACTTCTTTGTATTCGGTCGCATGGTGAAGACGGCCTTTGTGACTCGATCGTGCGGAAGTTTCTAGTCGTTAGCCCCAAGTGCCAAAATGTAACGAATTCCAGGAGCTGCTCCACCTTGTGAAGTGAAACTGTAAGTTGAGCATTGGCTTGAATTGCGGTAAAGATTTGTTCCAGGACTAACTGGGCAGAAGTCTCAGTATTGTGAAATAAAGATTATTCATAAGTTCAGAAACTTTACTCTAACTATTTAACCTTTTACATGAACACAATTGTGATCGGTATTGATTAAAATTTAATGAATTTTTACCCTTATGGACCGCAAATAATCAAGTTTAAAATAAAATATAACCAGTGTTTAATTACATTAATTTAATTAACACTTCAGATGTTACAAATGTATTTTATTCTAAACGACACGTATGCATTTTGGTCGGTATTGCCGTCCTTCTTCGGCGCTAGACACGAAACTCACGAAACTAAACTGTGAACATTTCTTAATGGGTATTAATAAAATTTGTTAATAAGGAAGCGTGAATGAATGTTTGTTAGTATAACAAATAAAATTTGTTAGTGGGAGATAATGAATAAGATTAGTTAGTATGAAGGAAGGAATTAGGTGTTGTTAGTGAAAAGGTCTGGAATGAAATTTTGTTAATGAGAAGTAATGAATGGAATCTTGGTAGTGGGAAAGATAAGATTATTATTGTTTTTGTTTTTTTTTTGTTTGGTTATTAAAAATAGGTTAAGAGGATAGGTATAGGTTTAAATATTAAAAATAATAAATATATATACAAAGAAAAAGGTATATGTGCCCAAAAGAAGGTGGAGATGTTACGAAAGTAATTTGAAGTTACGAATGGGAGAATGCCGGTACGCCGGAATTCGCAACAACCTGTTTCTAATCAAATTTGCATTTGTGTATTTTTGGATCCGTCTGCAAGGCTACAACGATTAGCTTACTACCTCAACACTTCTTCGCGTTTCCTCGTCTTCAACTTTTATTCACGGATGCCATGAGCGGAAACTCTACTTCATAATTCGTAGATCTTCTTTTATTGACGCCTTTCTATCTCGTTGTCCCTAGCGAGGGGGGAGGAAGAATGAGGAGTGTCTAGGCAATTGCCGATGTCCCTGGCTGCTTTGATTCCTTATCATCTTTTAGGACTGCCCGAACATAACGTGGCACATGGTTCCATTTGTCAATCGATCCAAGCATCACCGCGACTAAACTATCCGGGGTGAGCTCTCACGTCTCCCTATAAAGGTCCGGTCGCAGCGAGTCTCATTTTTTGCACGCTTAAAATGCGTGGCAGACATTGTCTTCCTCTCCTGGGAAAAACCGGAAATTGGGGGACCGTGACTTACCAGTCTTGTGCAGGTAAGAATGAAAACACATATGCCTTCGCTTTAGCCACGGTCTCAGATCTGGGATGAGGCGCGCAGTTCACCTTCCCTTCGTGCAATTCACCGAAGACTGATGCCATTCGTTGAATGAGCGCTGTCTCTCTTCGTGGGCAACTATCTCCCGCGCGACCTCGTTTCAACGCAGGTTAACAGCACGGCGCTCTCTAGCAGGAAGAGAAACAGGTATTACGCCTGCAATAATTCTCACCGACGAATCAGAGACTGTCGGATATGAACATGCAATCCTCAGTGCTCCTCTTCTCTGTACTTGTGCCAAGTGTGTTTTCGGCACACCTCCTTACTGAGAGCGCCGCCTCATATTTCTGCTCCGTAGAGTAGCACAGACCCTGCAGCCAATTCATTTATTACAGAATTTGCTTAAGAGGTCTTATGCCTGCATATATATGAATTTAGAATATTCAAGAATATTCAAAGGAAAAAGAGAATTTGAAGAAACTAATCGATTATGACTATAACTGCAGGCCCCGGGCGTAATTGCCATAGGATACTAATACTCTGGCTGACGCTTTGAGTACGCAGTAATATTTATGAATCATTAATTAATAATCCAGCTGCTAGTCCCAATTGCAAAGCCTTGGGACGCTAATACTCGGGCTGATACCTTAAGTATGCAGTCAGATTGATAAATCAATCATTAGTTCAACTGCAGGCCCGGGGCATAACTATGTACTTTAGGGCGCTAGTACTCGGGCAGACGCGTTGAGCATGCAGTTAAACGTATTCTTATTCGCTTATCCCGGGCTAAGTGCCTTGGGGTAGATTTAGCCCGGGCGCACACCCGAGAATAAATACTTCTCGATTATCCTTCTTGTATCATCTTATTTTATAAAATAATTATGCTGAATTAATTACTTACCAACCCAAATAATGGAAGACAATTTAAATTAGTCCATGATCAAAGTTCAGATGATTTTACTGCTCTCTTTTTGTGACTGGCGCAACCATAAAACTCAAGCTTTCACTCGATATTGCTTAATTTCGCATGCGTGTAACCAATTCGTTCCTCTGAAGCGGTACGGTCGATAGGAATGTCTTGTGTATGTTACATATCAGCATAACCCTATGTATACTGGTATGCGCTGGGAACTTGATATGATGTGTATCCCATATGCACATCAAGGCTCCCGGGGCGAGAGAGATATTCCTGTATGACCACTTACCTGCTACTTTTTATTCGCCAATTAGATCAATTAAAAGGGTGTTCGTTTGTTTAATGATTTAAGTTTTTATTTTCTACTTTGTTTGGTTATACAATTACAATGAATTCTTCGAAGTTAATTAATTCATAACAGCACAATATATTGCGGACTTACGCCTACATAAGTACATATTTAGAATAATAATGGAACAGTTAATTTACTCGATTTACGTTTAATTTAATTATACTTTGTTAGTTATTCAGAGGGAAAAGGAAATTCGAAGAAACCAATCTATTTATTTAAGCTTTAATTGTTGCTCGGGCTGACGCCTTGACCACGCAGTTATATTAACGAATCAATTGATTAATAATCCAACTGCTAGCCCCGGGCACAAAGCCTTGGGACACTAATACTCGGGCTAACGCCTTGAATATGCAATCAAATTAATAAACCAATCAATTATTAGTTCAACTGCAGGCCCCGGGCATAACTGCCTTGGGGCACTTATACTCGGGAGGATGCCTTGAGTATGCCGTTGAACGTATTCTTAATTCGCTTATCCCCGGCTAAGTGCCTTGGGATAGAGTAAGCTCGGACGCACGCCTTGAGCCAGCGAATGGAGAAATACTTCTCGATTTTCTTACTTCTTTAATTTTCTTTTATAGCATAATTATGCTGACTTAATTGCTTACCAACTAGAATAATGAAGACAATTCGACAATTTAAACGATCAAAGTCCAACTGTTTAATGCCATCTCTCTGTGATTGGTGCCACCATAAAGCTCAAGCTTTTTCTCGATTTGCCTCATTGCAAATGCGTGTAAACAATTCGTTCCACTGAGGCGGTACGTTCGATTGCGAAATCTTGTGTGTATATGTTTGATACTTCATACGAGTATGGGTACACACACACTTCTGCTAATCCATGATACGAAGCCGCGCCCACAGATGCTTTGATTACAATTCGCAGCTTTTCGTATATGTATGTTGTCATTTACTGTACTCAGAGAGGAACGACGAAACACGGACCGAGTAATATATGGATTGCGGCTGCCGTAACATGTTCATATAGTTTAATACTTAATGCGAGTATGGATACACACCCACTTCTGCGGCTTCCGTAACAGGTGCATCAACATACCTAGCCTGAGTTGCGCTTGTTAAACGGTG
Source organism: Odontomyia ornata (assembly GCA_963969285.1). Lineage (NCBI taxonomy): Eukaryota > Metazoa > Arthropoda > Insecta > Diptera > Stratiomyidae > Odontomyia > Odontomyia ornata. Next base: position 226,156,833 of record OZ017740.1, on the reverse strand, counting down.
CGTCCACCGACTAAATCGACAACATCATCGGCATACTCGATCAAGCGCGACTCATCTGATATCTCCACTCTCAGTAGCTCGTCGTGAGATACGTTCCCCAGGTCTGAACCAAGGATCGATCCCTGGGCAACACTCGATGTAGCTTCAATCCTTCATTGGCCCTGCATTGTGTCGTTAAAGCAGAGGGCGGTCCTTCAAGTAGACCCTCAGAAGCCGTATTAGATCTTCTGGAAGTTGAAGAGAGTTTTTCAGCGTATCCAGAATATCCATCCATCTAGCGGAATTGAAGGCGTTCCTAAAGTCGAGTATCACCAACAGGATGATCCGTCGCTTGGTGTGGCTATATGACTCTGTCTTTGAGATCACGCCCACTGCCTCTGCAATCGCATCATGGGCGGAGCGTGCTTCACTGAAGCCATACTGCCGGAGAGTTAGGTCCACAGCAACACGAATCGCGTCAGTGAGTCTTCTCTTGATGAGTTTCTCTAGCACTTTCCCTGTCGTGTCTGGCATAAATAACGGGCGGTATGCAGACGGTCATTCGGGATTTCCCCTCCTCTTGCTGATAAGCACGAGCCTCGCCAACTTCCATCGTACCGGGAAAAGCTTGTCCCGTAGGCAAGCGTTGAATGTGCTGAGCAGCAAGTCAGGACACCTCGGCTGGAACTTTCGGCTGTGGGAATAGTGGGCACTCGATTGCTGTTTCATCGTGAACAGTATGAACACGGAAACGTTGCGAGGGGAAATGTGTTTGAACTATTTCGTCCATCTTTTCCGCATCATGTATGCACGAAGTTTCCGTATAACTAGCCTGTAGCCATGGCTATACGATATCTTGTTCACATTGTCCACTAGATCTTGCCAGCAGCTAGCCTTGCTGTTGTTAATCACTTTGCGAAGGCATCTCCTGGTTGACTTATATGCTGGTACCCGGTTGCACGGCTCGTCACGGTTCCGTGCCCGTTGAGCCTCACGTTGAAGCTTGTGACACTCGGTTCGCTTTTAAGTGATTTCAGTTGACCACCAGTATACTGGGGCTTGCCGTGCCGGGGTTTTCGATGGCAAATGGAAGCGTTGCATGCAGTCGTGATTATGCTCATAGTTGAGTTCAACATGTCCTGAGCTGCGAGTTCCTCTCCCCGTGCGAATTACCCTGTATTGTCCATCCTTCCGATGTTCCACCCAAATGTAGAAAGTCGAGAGCACGGACGCCGGGAGACAAGATCATGGTTCTCAAGCAGAATGGACCGATAAACGCTACCTAAGTAGTTCTTCTTCTCCAATGTCGCGTCCAGTATAGTTCCCTGAAATCCAGTACGGTGGAAAGTTGGTGTATTACCGGTGTTTAGTACGACGAGCACCGTCCTGGCCGCCATTTCTAGGATTCGTTTTCCTCGCGAATCTGTTGAAGGCATGCCCCATTTGATTGCTTTTGCGTTGAAGTTTCCCAAACGAGCACGTTGCATGATGCCGAACTTTTACCATGGTGTTGCTCACTCACCAGAAATAGGTCGGCTTTCATGTTGATCGCAAACTGCTCAAGCAGGTTTTGGGTGGTTGAACTGCGGTGTAGGTTTACCTGAAAGATGCGGGTCATTAAGTTCTGATTTTGCATTGTCTAGGGCTTTCTGGAAACCCCAACATTTCCCTGATCCCAAAACGTGTCCAAGATCTGTGCGTTCTTTGTACGTTCTTTTCTTTTATGCCCCATTTCACCGCATTTGTTACATAGGGAGCTCCTATCGGGTCCTTTGCATATTTTTGCGGTGTGACCATAGCCTAGGCATTTGAAACATTAAAGAGGCGCTGCTCTTCGCCGTATCCTGCAGACAACCTACCCTGTTCGTACTTTGCCCTTGTTCAGAAATTATGCGGCGTCTTTTTCGATCAACTCAATGAAGGCCATGGTTATCCGCTATGGTTTTCTGGTGTTGGCCTCGTTTTGATCGTGCCCACGCTAGGGAACTCCCTTTCGATGGTCTCTTCTACCTCGGCCAGGCCCGTGACACATTCAATGTCTCTTATTTCGATCGCTGCCATCGGCTCGAGCGAGGCTATAGTTGCGCATTTACTGCGTCGCAAAATGTTTCTTTATTGTCGGTCTCTGCTCCGAATTCGACCAGTATGTGGCCCGACCGCGTAGGCCGCACTGCTTTAATAGCGGCGTTGGTGTCTTCGCGCCTTACATTTTTCCTGATTTCCCGCAGCACTTCTGCGTAGGATCGGCTATCTTGCCATTTTACAAGTAGTGCCTGCTGCCGGGGTCTTTGTCGCGGCTTTTCTCTCCTGTTTTGCGTCTGGTTTTATTTCTTGTGGGGCGTCCGTGCGAGCGTGATTTCTTGACACTTTTTAAAAGAGTTTCTTCACGGTGCTCTAGTCCTTCTGTCAGCACTGTGTTGAACCTCTGATCTGGTGTTCCATGCTCATCAAGTGCCTTTCCCGTCCTTATTTTATCCCGATCTCCTTCGAAACTTCTTTTATTGATGTCTGATGGTGGAGCTATCTGCACGTGTCCTTAAGGCTTAGCCCTCAGCGCTTCTTTAGTCTTCTGCTCTTCTTCAGTTTTCTGGTCGTATTCGGCGGCCCTTTCTTGATACCCTGGCTGATTTTTGTCGATTCGCATGCAGATTTTATTCTTATTAGAACATCTCCCGCTTTTAGGAATTCGGAGAGGTTATCGGCTTCCGTTTCCGAGTACAGTACACCCGCCACATTTTCGACGGTGGCGGTGAAATCACACAACGGTACTTTATTTGTCTGGTCATTCCTTTCTTTCCTACCGTGATCTCTTCGTGGACTTCAGGATTTCGAGATCTAAGACCCTTGTTTGGGTCGTGTCGATAGCGTTCGCGGCAGTAACCATCGAATAATTGATGTTCTTTATATTTTTCCCCACTTTGCGAACATCTGGCACATCTTGCAGAGTTTTCCGCTCTTCGTTTTCAGGATGCTTTGGCGTTCGCATCATTTTTTTTTTTTCCTGCGCCCTAACGCCGCAGGAATCTTTGTCTGGACAAGGCTGTGCGATAATCTCCGTTTTTCGTCTGTCTTCACTCTCATTGTATTCATCGTCGTTCTTGGTACCGCTCCCGATGTGCTGTTAACATCGTGACTGCAGCCGCTGGTTGCTTCATCGTTGTTGGTATTTTTAATTACCTTTTTGGATTTTTATATTCATTTTTAGGTGTTTTTAGTTGAAACTTCTCCAGTTTGGTTGGGATCCCCCTCGCAGCCGTTATCTCAGTTCGTGTGTGTAGTCTGCTTTTTCTCCCATGGTTATCTTTTTAGAGCATGGAGGCTATGCGAGGGCTGGATGAAGCACTTATGGAGACAAGTGCTCAGAGCCAGACCAGTGCTAATCGGGAGTCCGTCTCAACCGAACCTACACCACCAACCCGATGGTGTGAACTTCAAACGTGCTCCAAGGCCTAACGGAGACGGTATGATAGTTGTATTTGAACTATTCACGCACGAGTGTCACCTCGGCGCAACCGTGCAATGCAACTAGGTCCAAATCATTGTCCAAGGCGTAGTCAAGATTCAGTCAAGGACCTGTTCTCCCAGGAGGAACTTGAAGTCGACCTCCATATCCTCGTGAGGACGACAGTTGCCCGCGAGGCGAGACAGCGCTCACTCAACGATTTGCAGCAGTCTTGAGTGACTTGCGCAAAGATAAGGAGAACTGCGCACCTCATCCCGGATCTGAGACTACAACTAAATCGAAGACATGGTGAGACTGACTTCTATCTGACGCAGCGTATGAGCGGGCATGGGTGTTATTTTTTTGCACAAGATTGGTAAGTCACGGTCTCCCGATTGTCGGTTTTGTCCAGGAGAGAAAGACAATGCCTGCCACACATTTTTTGAGTGCAAAAAGGGGACAGACTACGGCGGGACCACTACAGGGAGGCGGATGAGCTCACCCGGGATAGTGTGGACGCGGTGTTGCTTGGATCTGTTGACAAATGGAACCAGGTGGCATAATATGTTCGGGCAGTCCTAAAAGGTAAAAACGCCGTACAGCAGTCGTGGCTGGGGGATCGCTTGTATGGCAATTCATCTTCGCCTCCCCTCTCCTACTAGAGGAGTGATCTCCCTGGTTGAAGGCGACTCACGGCGTATAAAACGTGACCTGGCCCGAAATAGTGAGTCAAACGGTTCCAGGCTGAGTTCTCGGGTTGACAGGGAAGGTGTTTAGTGGGTAGCTTGCGAGCATGGGAGTCCCACATCCAGTGCGTAAATGGCATTCATCACTCAACAACAAAAAAAGATCATCGTTTCCGTGGGGGGGCACTCTCCAAAGAACGCTAGCCTACGAGAGTATTCGAGTAACTGTAGTAAACGAGTTGGGTAGACTGAATAAGCCCGTAGCCGTAGTGTCTGGGTCGATTTCAAGCGCATATTGTTCCAAAGCCATATATTGTTATTGTTGTAGCACCGAAAATTTAAACCACCATATTTATTTTAAATACTATTCGATGCTTCTGAAAGTTAATTAGTCTGACAAGTAATCATCTAGTCATCAAATTTCCTGGAATTTAAATTTTAAGGGTACCCTCAGGATTTTAAAAAAAAGTAAAATTTATAAATCATACTATTAACAACACAGTTAAAGAGATTTTGACTACTGAGCTATTTGTTGTTCTTGTTCTCATAAAGAACTACCTCCATGATTTTTTTCAGATTTTTCAGTGCACCGTTGTCCAATCGCGAGGGGGAGGTTAAACGCAGTCTACGTGTTCCTCCGCTTCCCTCTACCCCGTTGTTGATACTGCAAATATAACAGTAGATTTTAAAAGATATCAAGATATTTAATTTGATACCCTACTCGACCTTCTTTGGCGAAAAAAAATTTAAGTTGTCACATCCTCATATGGGGAGACCTCCGTTAGAACCCTACAATTTTTGTTTTGAGTATGAAACTTTCATTAATCATAAACTGCTGGGCTGTTTGATAACTGTAACTTATTCAGTTCCTATGAAAACTTGCTGTGAGACACTGACGGACAGACAAGTACTGATTTTTGTAGGATATTTAAAAAAATATTTATTTCAACATTCTTAAAAATGATTATGGTTTCAAATTTTCACATGGGCATACTCTTCTTAAAATTCTTTTCAAAAACGTTTGATTTCGAAATATAGTAAAAGCCACCACTTTTGAGCTTTCCATAAAGTTTGCTCTTTTAGCTCTAGAATCCCTTAAACACTCGCTACGACGCATCTCTTTCGGTCCTTATTCAGCAAAAAAATATGCACTTAACTTGTTTATTTTATAGTTTTGAAAATCAGTGGAAAAATAATCGATGCTCCGAAATTATCAAATTAACAAACAAAATCATGATAGCCATAATGTAAATAAATCGAAGATTTCCTTAAATCGTCTTTTCTTTCAAGCAATTTAGTTACATGCAGGGAAAGCAGCATGCACGATGTATGTTGTCTTTATTATATCATTCCTTTTCTAAAAATAACCGAACTTCACATGTGTATGCTTCCATTTGCATCCTAAATTGAAAAAGATAATTGTTGTGAACATCATTTATTAAATATATTTAATTCTCTCTCATATCACAGATTATTGCATTTTAAATATTTAATCATTCCAGATTGGCTGGACTTGAACCACTTTTCATATCGCGGTGCTTCAATGGAGACGATATTCGTATAATATCCTTTAATAAAGCTGTGAACATCGACTCTTACGTCAATCCGATAGTTCTATTAATATGCTACTATATAACTGCAGTCATCTATAAAAGCCTCACTACGAATACAAAGGTGAGTACCTAGTTTTCATACCACGGTATTACACTACACGCTCAATCAAACTACATCATTGAAATCTGTCATCTTGTTTTGGAAACTACAACTAGAAAAAGATAGAATTAACATCAGGCTGATTGAAATGAAACTAAGTAGATTCAAAACCGACCTATTATTTTGGCTGTCAATTGATGTTTAACCGACTTTCAAAGAGGAGAAGATTATCAGTATGATCCATATATTTTTTTCCTGCTTTTTAGGATTTGGTACTAAAATACAAACCCCTATTGAAATCGGTTCCTGTGTCCGTCTGTCGGTCCGTCAAAGTCGAAGTCAAAAGCGGATTATTCAATTCAAACCGTTATAAATTTATTATATTATCAATTAAAAAAAATCATTTCATTTCAAAAGAATATAAAATTCAAATTAAATCAAATTATTATCTATTTTTAATTCAATTGGAAAAAGGAGAAAAAACCAACCAACACTATTCAAAAATTAATTATAATATTAACACAACCGCGAACTTTTATCCTACATCTAATATGTTATAACCCAATTCTAATCAAATTCAATCAAATACCTTATCTTATACTAATAAAATACTATCACAATATCCCTAACCTAAATGTTAAACCTTGTCTCTAAACCTAATATAATAAACATGGCAGATGTGTA
>OZ017740.1:225902889-226147889 GCA_963969285.1 Odontomyia ornata | reverse complement strand
ACCGCAGACTCAACCACGAGCATCAAAGCGGGAGAAGTCATCGGCAGCTGCCAGCCTGTTTCCACCATCACCTCTTTGGAAGCTACTCACGACCATCATTGGAAAAGGAGGCAAGACACAGACAAAGCCCGGGAATCCACGTCTGCAATATTGAAGCAAGTCAAATTGCCAGTGCAGCTATTCAAACGAGCCTCTGATCTGGTCACCAAGTACAGTGACATCTTCTCAACAAGCCCGGATGACCAAGGCCGAACTAGTCTGGTAACTCACGTCATAGATACACAGGGAGCCAAGCCGATACGACAAGCACCGAGACGTCTTTCTATAGCCAAACAAGGAGAAGTGAGCGCGCTGATCTCGGACATGGAAAAACAAGGCGTTATTGAACCTTCTGTCAGTCCATGGGCCGCGCCTGTAGTTCTAGTAAAGAAAAAGGATGGTAGCACTCGCTTTTGTGTCGACTATAGGCAGCTTAACGACGTCACTAAGAAAGATAGTTACCCGCTCCCACGCATCGATGACATCATGGACACTTTAGTCGACGCAAAATGGTTTTCTACACTCGATCTCAAGAGTGGCTACAGGCAGGTAGAAATCGACAAGAAGGACCGAGAGAAGACCGCATTTTCAGTTGGGACCGGATTGTGGCAATTTGCGGTAATGCCGTTTGGGCTTTGCAATGCTCCAGCCACTTTCGAACGCTTGATGGAATACGTGCGACGTGGTCTAACCTGGAAAACCTGCTTGGTGTACCTAGATGACATCATCGTCTTCGGGAGAACGTTCGAAGAGCATGTGCGGAACTTAGAAGAGGTTTTCTCTCGATTTCGACTGGCAAATTTGAAACTTAGTCCCGACAAGTGTACCCTTTTCGCAACTGAAGTAAAATACCTGGGACACGTCGTATCAGCAGAAGGGGTCAAAACAGACCCTGAGAAAATTGAAGCTGTGAAAAGCTGGCCAACACCAAACAACAAGCGCCAACTACGAAGTTTTCTGGGTCTGGCAACCTACTATCGAAGATTCGTCAAAGACTTTGCCAAAATAGCTAAGTGTCTCCATCAGCTAACCGAGAAAAATCGTCCATATGTCTGGAATGAACAATGCCAGACAGCCTTTGAAACCCTGAAGGAAAAGCTGTGTGAATCACCCGTGCTGGCGTATCCGAAACCCGGAAAAATGTTTGTAGTTGACACCGATGCAAGCAACGGCGGTATCGGAGCTGTACTCTCCCAGCAGATCAATGGCGAAGAAAGAGTCCTCTCGTATTACAGTCGAGTTCTCTCAAAAAGTGAGAGGAACTACTGCGTGACCAGGAAGGAGCTATTGGCTATAATAGAGGCCACCAAGCAGTTCCACAAGTATCTATATGGCCAGAAATTTGTTCTTCGAACGGACCATGCATCACTGAGATGACTGCTCAACTTCAAAAACCCCGAGGGACAAGTTGCGAGATGGATCGAAAGATTGCAGTCATACGACTACGCGGAGTTCATGGATATGCTGACGCCCTATCCCGCCGTCCATGTCCAGCTAAATGCAAGCATTGCCGACGGATTGAGGAAAAGGAACCGCTCGTTGATGTGCGATTGATAACGCCCGAATTCGATCGTAAGCCAAGAGCCAAAATGAAAATCGTGCATCTGGACCGTCTTGCCCTATATTACACCCAGGGAGAATTGACTACAAATAGCGACACATCTTTTTGGGGCGAAAAGAACTGAGATGGGAGCAGTGTTACATGTACAAATAATTCTGCAAGCTACTGTCGCAATTGTTTTCACAACAATTAAGAACACCAACAAAACGAATTTACTCGAAACCACGGGAATCTAACAAGCATAAACAACATCTGAAAGAAAGTCACTGCTCCATTCATTCACTGATGGAATGTTCCCGCTAATTCACCAATGTACGAGAACTGAGTTGAATGATTAGAGACCCTATATAAAGGCAAGCTGAATGAATGGGGGGATCATTCATTCAACCGCGAGAATAAACACGGCGATAGTGTGTGGAGTGTGAATAGCGATCAAGTAATAGTGAAGTAATTTTAAAAGACAATTGCGATAGGAATTTTTGGACAAGTGGAAGTTTTAATTTTGAAAGTGAAAATTAAAATTGTGAAATAATTAATAAGTGATTGTGCATTCCATCGGATTGGGGATGCAGTGGTGTTGTCCTCGTTTTCCGTATTCCCAGCAGCTCGCACATTTCGCTAAAAACTAGTGATTCGAAGTTTCGACCTTGATCTGAATGTAGTTCACAAGGTACGCCGTACCTACTGACCCAATTTAACACTAGCTGTTCGGCTACAGTAGTTGCTTCCTGGTTGGGAATGGGGTAGACCTCGGGCCACTTGCCGAAATAATCGGCTACAACCAGCGTGTATCGATTTCCCCATTCAGATTCAGGAAGGGGTCCTGCGATGTCAACAGCAATCCTTTCAAACGGTACCCCCACGTTATAGGTTTGCATTTGTCCTCTCAGTCGTCGCTTTGGGCCTTTGACGGAAGCGCAAATTGTGCATCTCCGACACCAGTCCTCTACGTCTTCTCGAGCGTGGAGCCAGTAAAATCTTTCCCGCAATTTCGCTAAGGTCTTGTTAACACAGAGGTGGCCTCCCGAGGATCCTTCATGCATTTCCTTAACCACATCGTGGATTCGGCTTTTGGGTAGTATAGTTTGCATCCTATAGGAGCTACCATCCGCCGTTTCCCATTTCCGCTTGAGTACGCCACCCTCCACCTGAAGGGAGTTCCATTGTGCCCAATAGCTTTTCAGGGTTGCGCCATGCATTGAAACGTCCTTCCACTCAGGTCGCCCAGTTGTCTGCTTCCATACGAGCAATGGTCCGATATTTTCATCGGCTAACTGGGCATTTCGAATCTCCTCCGATGACCAACCTTCATCGAATTCGGCCGTTATCACTCGCAGATCAACGGGCGGCTCCTTTTCCTCCATCCGCCGGCAATGCTTGCAGTTAGCTGGACATGGATGACGAGATAGGGCGTTAGCATTTCCATGAACTCTGCCCCTGTGAAGTAGTTGGGGCCTCACTAGATCTGGTCGGATCGTCGATCGGGTTGCACTAGTGTCGTTTGTTATGGTGGAATGTTCTTCATCAACTTGATCAGGAAGGCATCTGTCTGCTCCTCCACGATGTTGCCTTGGCACGGTGATGGGGGTGCTGGGGATGTCGATCCTCCTAGTTAACGTACTCCCCACGAAGTTGGCCCTTGCAGTTTGATGGGCCTGCATTCTAGGCTCCTGACACGGTCTGGATCTCCACCATCCTGGACAATAGCTCCGTTTTCTTCGCTTCTTGCAGTCTGTTTGCAGGTGCCCTTTTTCTCCGCAATCCCAGCATCTAGGCGCACCATTCACCTGCGGCTCTCGCTCATTTTCCACGCGCTTACACCTGCACTCGTCTGCCACTACCTCACGGACCCGGGCAGTGGTACGAGTCGCATTTTTCGCTGCCTCATAGTTCAGACATTAAACCAATGCGTCCTCAACCGTTTGCTTTTGAGCTAATCGCACGGCTTGTTGCAATTCCTGGTCCTTTATTGCGCTGATGAATGCTTCTGTCGCTGCATCATCTCGATGTTCTGGGTCGTAAGCTGGGTAAGCCAAAAGTGCTAGTCGCTCAATGTCTTGGGCTAGCTGCTGTAGGGTTTCGCCAGACTTCTGCACCCGATGCCTTAGCTGTGACCGATAAATCTGCTCCAGGTGATCGTCTCCATAACGCAAGTCGAGCGCATTCATTATAGCATTCGGGTTTGAGTGCAATTCAACGGGGATCGTCTGCAAACGCTCGGCACTTGGGCCTCTTAGAGCAAGAATTAATGCAGTTGCTCGTTCCTGTTCATTCCAGTGATTTGCCCTTGTGGCAGCTTTAAACTGGGTCTTGTAAATACTCCAGACCGTTTGCCCATCGAATATTGGTGCTTGCACATTTCTGGATGTGCTTTGCGCTGCGGTTATAAACGGGGCTGGTGAAGTTGTTACTACTGCCTTCGCTGCATCCAATTCTTTTTTCACTTTTTCCATCTCATGGTTCATTCTCTCTTCGACCTGGCTGACCTTTTCCTCGAACTGGTAAACCTTTTCCTCGACCTGGTCAACCTTTTCCTCGACGCCTTTAATTTGTTTGTTCAGATGACCGAGCTCCGCTTTTATTTCGGTTGACTGATTCTCCAGCTTCTGTGTGATGTCTGCCTTGATTTCGATCGCTTGTTTGTCCAGCTTCGCTGATTGTTCATTTAGCTTCGCCGTTAAACTGGATGACTGTTGTCGCTGCTCTTGCTGCATCAGCATTAACATTTGCATCAGCGCATTTTCTGGCTCCTTTGATTTTGGTGTTTCTACTTCTCCACCTTCTGGGCCTTTTTCCGCATCTGAGGGCTCATCCAAATCCAGATTTCCGCCTTCCGACTCGATCGCGTTACGCAAGCGTGCAATCAGTGTGGCCTTTGTACCTTGCGTGGCCAGATTTCGCTGTTCCAACTCCTCTTTGAGCTCCGATATGCTCAATTGGTTATGGTTTAGATGTAGGTTTCCTGGCATTTTTATTGTTTCGGCTATTTTTCCACCAGTTTCCAAGTTAGATTTCACTATTGTGCATTTTTCTTTTTTTTATGTTTAAACGTTTTCACTTCCAAAATTTTATTTCTCACTTCTCGACACCATTGTCGCGTGTTTCTGCATGTTCGGCATTTCTAGACGCCATCAAAAATAGTGGAATGTGTCGGTCCCAGTCCCTTTGGTTCTCGTCAACCATCTTGGCCAGGTGTTCATTGAGAAGGCCGTTGAAACGTTCGACCATTCCGTCGGATTGGGGATGCAGTGGTGTTGTCCTCGTTTTCCGTATTCCCAGCAGCTCGCACATTTCGCTAAAAACTAGTGACTCAAAGTTTCGGCCTTGATCCGAATGTAGTTCACAAGGTACGCCGTACCTACTGACCCAATTTAACACTAGCTGTTCGGCTACAGTAGTTGCTTCCTGGTTGGGAATGGGGTAGACCTCGGGCCACTTGCTGAAATAATCGGCTACAACCAGCGTGTATCGATTTCCCCATTCGGATTCAGGAAAGGGTACTGCGATGTCAACAGCAATCCTTTCAAACGGTACCCCCACGTTATAGGTTTGCATTTGTCCTCTCAGTCGTCGCTTTGGACCTTTGACGGAAGCGCAAATTGTGCATCTGCGACACCAGTCCTCTACGTCTTCTCGAGCATGGAGCCTGTAGAATCTTTCCCGCAATTTCGCTAAGGTCTTGTTAACACCAAGGTGGCCTCCCGAGGATCCTTCATGCATTTCCTTAATCGCATCGTGGATTCGGCTTTTGGGTAGTATAGTTTGCGTCCTATAGGAGCTGCCATCCGCCGTTTCCCATTTCCGCTTGAGTACGCCACCCTCCACCTGAAGGGAGTTCCATTGTGCCCAATAGCTTTTCAGGGTTGCGCCATGCATCGAAACGTCCTTCCACTCCGGTCGCCCAGTCGTCGTAGGAGCAATGGTCCGATGTCTTCATCGGCTAACTGGGCATTTCGAATCTCCTCCGATGACCAACCTTCATCGAATTCGGCCGTTATCAATCGCAGATCAACGATCGGTTCCTTTTCCTCAATCCGTCGGCAATGCTTGCATTTAGCTGGACATGGACGGCGGGATAGGGCGTCAGCATTTCCATGAACTCCGCCCTTCCGATGAACAATTTCGCAGTCGTATGACTGCAATCTTTCGATCCATCTTGCAACTTGTCCCTCGGGGTTTTTGAAGTTGAGCAGCCATCTCAGTGATGCATGGTCCGTTCGAAGAACAAATTTCTGGCCATATAGATACTTGTGGAACTGCTTGGTGGCCTCTACTATAGCCAATAGCTCCTTCCTGGTCACGCAGTAGTTCCTCTCACTTTTTGAGAGAACTCGACTGTAATACGAGAGGACTCTTTCTTCGCCATTGATCTGCTGGGAGAGTACAGCTCCAATACCGCCGTTGCTTGCATCGGTGTCAACTACAAACATTTTTCCGGGTTTCGGATACGCCAGCACGGGTGATTCACTAGCATTGTTCATTCCAGACATACGGACGATTTTTCTCGGTTAGCTGATGGAGACACTTAGCTATTTTGGCAAAGTCTTTGACGAATCTTCGATAGTAAGTTGCCAGACCCAGAAAACTTCGTAGTTGGCGCTTGTTGTTTGGTGTTGGCCAGCTTTTCACAGCTTCAATTTTCTCAGGGTCTGTTTTGACCCCTTCTGCTGATACGACGTGTCCCAGGTATTTTACTTCAGTTGCGAACGTTCTACCGATGACGATGATGTCATCTAGGTACACCAAGCAGGTTTTCCAGGTTAGACCACGTCGCACGTATTCCATCAAGCGTTCGAAAGTGGCTGGAGCATTGCAAAGCCCAAACGTCATCACCACGAATTGCCACAATCCGGTCCCAACTGAAAATGCGGTCTTCTCTTGGTCCTTCTTGTCAATTTCTACCTGCCAGTAGCCACTCATGAGATCGAGTGTAGAAAACCATTTTGCGTCGGCTAAAGTGTCCATGATGTCATCGATGCGTGGGAGCGGGTAACTATCTTTCTTAGTGACCTCGTTAAGCTGCCTATAGTCGACACAAAAGCGAGTGCTACCATCCTTTTTCTTTACTAGAACTACAGGCGCGGCCCATGGACTTACAGAAGGTTCAATAACGCCTTGTTTTTCCATGTCCGAGATCAGCGCGCTCACTTCTCCTTGTTTGGCTATAGGGAGACGTCTCGGTGCTTGTCGTATCGGCTTGGCTCCCTGTGTATCTATGACGTGAGTTACCAGACTAGTTCGGCCTTGGTCATCCGGGCTTGTTGAGAAGATGTCACTGTACTTGGTGACCAGATCAGAGGCTCGTTTGAATAGCTGCACTGGCAATTTGACTTGCTTCAATATTGCAGACGTGGATTCCCGGGCTTTGTCTGTGTCTTGCCTCCGTTTCCAATGATGGTCGTGAGTAGCTTCCAAAGAGGTGATGGTGGAAACAAGCTGGCAGCTTCCGATGACTTCTCCCGCTTTGATGCTCGTGGTTGAGTCTGCGGTGTTAAGGACTCTAACCGGCACATATCCGTTCCTTAAAGATCTTACAAGGCTTCGTCCTACAATCAAACTGCGCAATGCGGACGTCGTCGTTGGCTCTATCAGATAAGATCGGTAGTCTCCAGAATCACCATCAAGCTTGGCCCATACAATGCTCTCGGAAGAATTCGGTACATCAGTGTCGGTACATACTACCACATTAGTCTTGAGAATTTGGACGCTGGGATTCTCCATCAATACTTCGACATTCTGCCATTTCAATACCCGTTTGCCCAAGTCCAACATGATTCCATGTGGTCGCAGATAATCCATTCCGAGAATGCATCATCCATAATGTTCGCGACCAGAAAATTATGTCGGAACGCAAGGTCTCCAAACTGTATCTGGAGGTTGACCTCTCCATGGACAGGTGCAGTTTCTCCCGTAGCTGTCCGTAGTGAGAAAATCCTGCCCTTGTGAAGTAGTTGTTGCCTCACATGGTCTGGTCGGATGATCGATCGGGTTGCACCAGTGTCGATGGTTATGGTGCAATGTTTCCCGTCAACTTGACCCCAAAGGCATAAGTCCGCTTCTCCACGATGTAGTCGATGGTGGTGCTGGGGACATCGATCCTCCTAGCCAACCTCTGCGCCACGAAGTTGGCTCTTATATGTTTCCCGACCCCTCAGTTTGAATGCTTTCGGAAGAATTCGGTACATCAGTATCAGTACATACCACCACATTCATCTTGGGAATTTGGACGCTGGGATCCTCCATCAGTACTTCGACATTCTGCCATTTCAATACACGTTTGCCCAAATCCAACGTGATTCCACGTGGTCGCAGAAAATCCATTCCGAGAATGCAGTCATCCATAATGTTCGCGACCAGAAAATTTTCTGTGATACTTTTGCTGACGATTCTTGCTGCAATGGCAGCTATAAGAAGTCAAGGCATTGACGCTCGAGCAAGAGTTCTCATTCTTTCATTGTGCATGTCATTAACGTTGTTTGCTTTCATGTCACCCATCAAGCGTTGCACAGTGCGACGACCTAGCATTCCTGACGACCGATCTCCCGCACCTTTGTACGTCGCCGATGTACTTTGTGGACAGCAAGCTTCTGCGGATCACGCAAACTACGCTGGATACGGATCAGATACCCGAATTGAATTGACAACGGAAAAAGGCGGTGATAATGTTTCAGTGGATATTTAAGACAAGTTAAAAGCAACACTAAAATGTGATATTTCAAGCTACAGCCGAACTCTGAATATTTTCATTTAATGCTATTAGAGATAATAAGAACAGACAGGATATCAATAACGCATGCAATAATGTTCCATTCGCCGATTTTAATCAACAATTTAACGTAAAATAAAAAAACGTGATCGTAATAAAACTTAATAAGAATAAGTGCAATGTATCTCTTAAACGTTTAATATACGTATTCTAAATAATGCTTACTCATTCCTAAAGTAATTCATATTGTCCTGAAAACCGTTCGTGAACGCTAGCATTAATCCGATTTCAAAGTGTACTGTTCTAAAGAAGAATAAGCAATCTCAGTTATGTTAATAAGATCAAACAAAGAATCGATTCAAATTCATACACAACAACGAAGAGGAGTTCGGTTGTATGCGATTTATCACAGAATATCATTTTTAAGGTGCCCCAAGCTGCCTTTGCACATGCGTATAAACGATACAATAAAATACACAACACTTACTGTACATAAAAATAATGTTACATGAGAGTGTAACTCGCATAGCTTCAGCCAGCATATTCCCGGAGAAACAATTGCAAACGTTGAAGCAACAACAAATGCTTCAAGCACAGCAAATGCAACAAATGCAAGAGATGAATCGTTCGGGAAACTGGCTAAGCGGTAAAACGAGAATTTCACGTGCTAACTATTGTGCATAGATTGGGATGATTGAAGTGGACGAGGAGTCGAGTTGCAACCGCGAACGCGCGTGGACGGAGGAATTGAGAAAAAGCGAGCAAGTAGCCGCATCGGACATTTGTGAAATTTTCAATAAAAACAGCTTGACTTTGTACAGTTTCGGCCACCAATCACAAGTTGCAGCCTCTTATTTCGTTGGAGTGTCAAATGCGAACGGAAATAATGGTCGAGTTAGTGAAAAACCATCCAACATTGTGATATACAAAGTTGAACGCGAGTGACAGAATTGAATTACTGACGATGTTAGTGGCGGCTTCGTCGTAGGTAAAGTTGGTGTGAACGGAATTGAGAAACTCTTTGGAAATTGAAGAGAAGTGCTTTGTATGTGCGCTAAAGAAATACGTTTGTACGTCTGATCTAGTAGGCAATTGTTTGACAAGTGAAACCTGGAGGTGAAGTGCTTTGTATGTGCGCTAAGGAAATACGTTTGTACGTCTGACCTAGTAGAAAAACTATTAGGAGATGAACGTTGGAAAGCCGTGAAGGCTGCAGTGAAAGGCTTAGAGGAAATGAAACTCCGTTTGAATTACCGCAAAACGTTTGGCGGGGAAAAGAAAGTGGTACTGGATACAAGTCTTGTTCGGGGCTTAGACTATTATACTGGCGGATATATGAATGTGTGTCGCATCTTTAATGGCAATGAAATAACAGTGATTGATTCGGATTGTGTTGATGCGCTCGGAATTTAATACAATTATTTTTGAGTTAACTTCTAACTGCAATACAGAGTAGAGTACAATTTTCCGGAGGTTTTATACATAATAGTAGAATGTTAATTAGAATAAACAATTTTTTTGACCAGTGCAAATTGCTGAAAATTCTCCAAAGTAAACTATTTAAATCTTATTTAAGTCTTCAAGTGATCGTAAAGAAATTCTCGCTTTAGAGATAAATTTATTAATTTTTTTGTGCGAATGTATTTAAGAACGTTTCAGTGGACTTCCCGCATTTGTCATCGAGCGCTCGAAGGACCGTGTGGGGTAAGTACCCTTTTATTGCGTAAAAATTTTTTTTTCCTTCTATTTATATGGCAAATGTTGTGCATTTACCGAATTTAAATTTTATTGCGGAGAATTTCTCCTTGTATTTATATTGCAAGTGTTGTGCATTTACCGAATGTAAATTTTATTGCAGAGAATTTTTTTCTTTTATTTATATTGCAAATGTTGTGCATTTAACGAATTTAAATTTTATTGCGGAGAATTTCTCCTTGTATTTATATTGCAGATGTTGCGCATTCATATAAATTTAATCGTATTGCGTTAATATAATGGAATGTTAAAGTAACGCCAAATTGGTCTTTCCTTTCCTCAAATTCTAACCGGGTATAGGACCCGGTACGGTGGCAGGCTTCCACCTCAAAACATGAGCCAGCCACCGAGTACTTAATAATCCTTCTTATTTCAGGTGACGTCGTGGGTTGAGTGGCCCAAGCAGAGTGCCTCTTTATGGCATAGAGCTATGCAATCAAATTGTATAATTCTATGGCATAAATTGGTCACCGGGGTACTCCCCTTCTGATGGGAAAGTTCATACAATTCAAGTTGTATGAGTTTTCCACTCAGAAGAGGAATACCTGGCCACTTCAACAAGATATCTATGGATTTATTCCGGTTGGGTGGGTACGAAGGGGCCCCACCACCACCCGTTTGCCCCTCTTTCATTTGTGGGCCATGAACTTTGTCGGGTAATGACGAGGTTGCCCCAAGTCCGCCTTTCTTTTCAGGTTTCCCTTGTTCTCATGATAAGCTCTAATTCCCTCGGTGTAGTTATCTACACTTTTTGCCACTTCGGTCGCCTCTTGACTTCCAGCAGTCCAATTCGTGAATGCGAAATTTTTTTGTAGTGGGTCCTCGTGCTGGGGGAAATGAACCCGCCCCACGACACCGCAATGCTAGCCTGCCAGCGCATTCACGCGTCTCCAGACGAGGGCATTCTCGGCAGATATTTTCATCTTCTTCTGCCGAGGCAGCAGAACATCGCTGCGGTCCTTCACGGACTTTATGAAAACTCCGTTATTCACTACAATATATATATATATATATATATATATATATATATATATATATATATATATATATATATATATATATATATATATATATATATATATATATTGAAAAAAAAAAAAAATATATATATATATATATATATATATATATATATATATATATATATATATATATATATATATTGAAAATACTGAAAATAATTCTCTCACCTCTGGCATGATGTTCGCCATCACCGTTGTGTTCTAATAAGAGTGATGGCCTGAGGAGAATTAGTACACACGTCTAAACCATCTTCTTCTAAAACTTTTCTTCAGAAAAGATTATTTAAAATCCAACTCAATTATGAGCGAGACCAGATGGTAAATGGTGCGCCTAGATGCTGGAACTGCGGAGAGAAGGGGCACCTGCAAAGAGACTGCAAGAAGCGAAGAAAACGGAGCTGTTGTCCAGGGTGTGCAGCTAGGTGGATACCCAGACCGAGTCCTGAGCCGAGAATGGAAGCCCTTCAAACTAAGCGGTCGGGAAACATGTAAAAGCCAACTTCGTGGGACAGAGGTTGGCTAGGAAGATCGATGTCCGCAGCATCACCTTCACTGTGTCAAGACTACATCCTGGAGACGTAGACTCATGCCTTCCGGGTCAAGTTGACGGAGAACATTGCACCATAACGACCGACACTGGCGCAACCCCATCCGTTCCGCCCTCGCGTACCCGAGGAAATTCCCGCAGGGGGAATGCTAGTCGACAGGAATACTCATGGAGGCTAGTATTCTTAGGGGAGTCTCGCCCCCACGAACCGAAGGAAATTCCCACAGGGGGAATGCCGGTCGACAAGAGCACTCTTGGAGGCTAGCATCCTTTGCAGTGCGCCCCCCACGGACCCGAGGATATGGGGGGCGGTGTGAGGTTCCCTCTTGGGATGACAGGTAACGACTCTGGTTGGATTTGGACTACGCTTTGGACAACGAACTGGAATTGATGCTTTGGCCTGTCGGATGTGATGGTTTGGACCTAGTTGCTTTGCATAGTAGTGCCGAGGTAACACTCGTGTGTGAACGGCTCCAATTCAACCATCATGCCGTCTCCGTCCCGGTAAAACTTTGACAGGCCTCGGACTACGTTCGAAGTTCGCACCATTGGGTTGGTGGTGTAGATTCGGTTGAGACGGACTCCCGATTAGCGCTGGTCTGGCTCTGAGCACTTGTCCCCATAAGGACTTGTCCCAACCCTCGCATGGCCTCCCTGTTCTGAAAAGATTACAATAGGACCAAAAAGGTGACTACACACTTGAACGCAGATAGCGGCTCCGAGGGGTGACCAAATAAAACTGGAGCAATCAAAAGACCAAAAAAATCCAAAAAAGGAAACAAAAAATAATAGCAACGACGACGCAACCAGCGGTTGCAGCCACGATGTCAACAGTACATCGAGAGCTGCACTAACCACGAAAAAAACGAAGACTAACACGACGACAGTGACGGTAGACGAAAAACGGAGAACAGCAGACAGTCTGGTGCGGACTGAGATTCCTACGGCGTTTGGGCGCAGCAAAAAAATTATGCGAACGCCCGAGCGTCCTATTAAGGAGAAGCGGGAGACTCGGCAGGATGCTTCAGGTGTTCGAGCAGTGGAAGATAACATAAAGAGCACCGAAACTTCGATTGTCACGGCTGCGATTGTTACTAAAGCGACCGATGCAAGGGTCACAAATCCCGACATTGCAACGAAAAATCCAGAAGCAAACGAGGAGATTACGGCACTAAAAGCAAAGAGTGACCAGACACCGCGTGATTGTACCGCCAACGTTGAAAATGTGGCGGAAGTACTGCTCTCGGAAACGGAACGCGATAACCTCTCCCAAGGATGGTTACAAGGTACAATTGCGGCCCAGCGATACGAAGAAGAAAGAATACTTCGAAAAGCGGGAGATGTTCTGAAAAGAATACAAGCTGCATGCGACTCCCCAAAAATTAGCAAATTAGCAAAGGAAGGGCTCCTTGAACTAGAGGAGCTCCTAGATCGCATAGGGCACTATCGGAGGAGCTGGTTAAGGGCCGAAGATGAACAGAAGGCTAAAGAGGCGCTTGGGGCGAAATCTAAAGGCGACATGCAGATAGCTTGACTATTAAAAGTCAATGAAAGAATGGCGTCTAGCCCAATCGAAGGAGATCGGGATAAAAGAAGGAAAAGAGGCACTTGACGGGCGTGGAGCACCAGATCAGGGGTTCCAGACAGTGCTAACAAATGCATCAAAGAAAGCTGCAAAGAAACTCCTTCAAAAAAAACCAGAAAGTAAAGTGCGTACGGACGCCCAATTACAAAAAGACCTGATGCAAAACAGAAGAGGCCGAAGCCCCGACGAAAACTCCGGCAGCAGGCACTGCTTGTAAAGCCCCAAGATGGCCGATCCTACGCGGAGGTGCTGCGGGACATCAGGGGAAACGTAAGCCCCGAAGACACCAATACTACCATTAAAGTAGTACGACCAACGCGGTCGGGCCACATACTGGTCGAATTCGGAGCAGAGGCCGGCAATAAAGATGCATTCTGTGACGCAGTAAAGAAAGTCCTCGGCAAAAGCGCAACTATAGCCTCGCTCGAGCCGATGGCAACGATCGAAATTCGGGACATTGACTGCGTGACGGATCTGGCCGAGGTAGAAGAGGTCATCAAAAGGGAGTTCCCTAGCGTGGGAAGCATCAAAGCGAGACTGACACAAGAAAACAACAGGGGACAACGCATGGCCATAGTTGACTTGACCGAAAAGGACGCCGAACAATTCCTGAACAAGGGCAAAGTACGAATTGGGTGGGTTGTCTGTAGGATACGGCGAAGAGCAACGCCTCTTCAATGTTTCAAATGCCTTGGTTATGGTCACACCACACAAGTATGCAAAGGACCCCATAGGAGTTCCCTGTGTTACAAATGCGGTGGAACGGGTCATAAAAGAAAAGAGTGTACGAAGGAGGCACACTGTATTCTTTGCAAGGATGCTGATCTAAAACCTGATTTTGGACACGTCTTGGGATCAGGAAAATGCCGGGTGTTCCAGGAAGCCCTAGCCAAGGCAAAATCAGAACTTCGATGACCCGCATCCTGCAGCTAAACCTACACCGCAGTTCAACCGCCCAAAATCTGCTTGAGCAGTTTGCGAGGGACAGGAAAGCCGACTTCTTGCTGCTGAGTGAGCAACACCATAATAAAAGTCCTGCATTATGGTACTCTGATGAAACTGGTACTGCCGCCATCTGGATTCGGAACAATAATTTCCACGCGGAGAGTTGTGGACTGGCGGATGGTTTCGTGTGGGCTCAGGGAACACCTTCTTTAGTGTGTACCTAACGCCGAACGAATCGATATCGCAGAGGGCTCGTTGGGGGCGATTTCAACGCTAAAGCAATCGAATGGGCCATGCCTCAAACAGATCCGCGGATAAAACAAGTCCTGGATATGGCGGAAAATACGCTGACTTTCCGCCGTATTGGCTGTGAAGGAACCTTATTGGACGTGACATTTGCCTCGGAGTCCTTAGCACACAATTGGAAAGTATTAGAGGACTACTCAGCCAGTGATCATCCGTGCCCTCGGCTTTCTACAACTGGATGGAACATTGGAAGGATGCACGTCGAGAGGTTCGTCGAGGTGCTCACAGCAGGTGAGCCGCTGCAGGGAGCTTCGGAGAGGACGGAAGAACTGGCAGCTCAAGACGTGGTGAACTCAACTATGAGCATTATTACGACTGCTTTCAAAGCTTCTACACCCCGTCGAAAACCCCGGCACGGCAAGCCCCCAGTGTACTGGTGGTCAACTGAAATCGCTGAAAAGCGAAGGGAGTGTCACAATTTTCGACGTGAGGCTTAACGGGCGCGGAACCGTGAAGAGGCATGTAACTGGGTGGCAAGATATAAGTCGGCCAGGAAATGCCTTCGCAACCAGAATCACAACAGCTCGCTTCTGGCTCGCTGCTGGCAAGATCTAGTGGACAACGTTAACAGTTGTTAGTTATGTTTGTAGTTATGCGGAAGCTTGGTGCCCTACGGAAGCCTTGTATACATGATGCGGCAAAGATGGACGCGATAGTGCGGGGACTTTTTCCCGCCCATCCCGTCCGTGTTGACGCTGTCCATGGTGAAACA
Organism: Odontomyia ornata; assembly: GCA_963969285.1. NCBI lineage: Eukaryota > Metazoa > Arthropoda > Insecta > Diptera > Stratiomyidae > Odontomyia > Odontomyia ornata. The sequence goes on along the minus strand of OZ017740.1, from coordinate 226,132,711 downwards.
GCAGTCGAGTGTCCACTCTTCACATAGCCGGAACTGGAGGAGGCAGTCCTCTCATTGAAAGCGAAGAAGGCTCCAGGTCCAGATGGCGTTCCGGCTGAGGTGTTGCGGCTCGTCTATCACCATTGTCCTGACTTGCTGCTCAGCACATTCAATGCTTGCCTACGGGACGGGGTTTTCCCGGTACGATGGAAGGTGGTGAAGCTCGTGCTGATCAGCAAGGGGAAGGGAAATCTCGAATCGCCATCTGCATACCGCCCGTTATGCATGCTAGACACGGCTGGGAAAGTGCTAGAGAAACTCATCAAGGGAAGACTCACTGACGCGATTCGTGCTGCTGGGGACCTATCTCCTCGGCAGTACGGCTTTAGAGCAGGACGTTCTACCATTGATGCAATTGCAGAGGTGGTGAACGCGGTCCAAAAGGCAGATGCATATAGTCGCACCAAACGACGGATCGTCCTGTTAGTGACACTCGATGTCAGAAATGCCTTCAACTTCGCTAGATGGGTGGATATTCTGGATACGCTGGAAAAGCCATTTCAAGTTCCAGAATATCTAATGCGGCTTTTGAGGAACTACCTAAAGGATCGAAGCCTGCTCTACGACACGACACAGGGCCAACGGAAGATGAAAATTACATTGGGTGTTGCCCAGGGATATAACGTGTCTTACGACGGACTACTGAGACTCGAGATGCCAGATGAGTCGCGCTTGGTCGGCTAGGTTTGCTAATGCGCTCGCGGGCTCAGTTTAGCACTGGAGAAAACCGAAGTGGTCATCTTGACAAAAACGAGAATCTCTAGAGTAAGGATGATCAGTATTGTAGAAGCCATCGGTGAAGTACCTGGGGCTACTGATCGACTCGAAGATGAGTTTCTCTGAGCAAATCAGAGCAACGGCTGAGAAGGCTTCTTCGGGAATATCGGCTCTGAGTCGACTTATGGCCAACGTAGGGGGACACAGCCTGTCAAGAAGACGCCTCTTGATGAGTGCTGTAGGGTCAGTGCTACTGTACGGAGCAGAAGTATGGGGCGATGCTCTCAGCAAGGAGGTGTACCGAAAACATTTGGCACAGGTACAGAGAAGAGGAGCACTGGGATTGCATCTTCGTATTCGGAAGTCTCTGACTCGGCGGATTTATTGCAGGCGTGATACCTGTCGCCCTCCGTGCTAGAGAGCCCGCGAGGAGATACAGCGCTCGCTCAAAGATTGGCAGCAGTCTTGGGTCAGTCGCACGAAGGGAAGGTGGACTGCGCGCTTCATCCCGAATGTCAGACTGTGGCTAAATCGAAGGAATGGTGAAACTGACTTCTATCTGACCCAGCTTTTGAGCGGGCATGGGTGTTTTCAGTCTTACTTGCGGAAGATCGGTAAGTCACGGTCCCTCGATTGTAGGTTTTGCCCAGGAGAGGAGGACAATGCCTGCCACACATTTTTTGCGTGTACAAAATGGGACAGGCCGCGAACGGTCCTCTACAGGGCGTTGGGAGAGCTCACCCCGGAGAATATAGTCTCGGTGATGTTGAATCTGTTGACAAATGGAACCAGGTGGCACATTATGCTCGGGTAGTTCTAAAAGATAAAAGGGACCCACAGCAGCCGGGGGCATTGGGGCTGTTGGATCGCTCTTCTGGCACTTCCCTCCCTCTCTCCTCCCGCTAGAAAAGGGACTTCCCAGCTTGAAGGCGCCTCACGGCGTAACAGAACGAGATCTGGCCCGAAGTAATGTGTCAAACGATTCCTGGCTGGGTTCTCAGGTTGACAGGGGAGACGTGTAGTCCAGTCGTCTTCTTGCGAGTATGGGAGTCCCACACTCTGTGCATAAATGGCATTCACCTCTTTTAGTGTTTAGATGATTCAAAAAGTCCGTGAAGGACTGCAGCGATGTTCTGCTGCCTCGGCAGAAGAAGATGACAGTACCTGCCGAGAATGCCCTCGTTTGGAGACGCGTGAATGCGCGGGCAGGCTAGCATTGCGGTGTCGTGGGGCGGGTTCTTTTCGCCAGCACGAGGACCCACTACAAAAAATTTCGCACTCACGAATTTCGTTGTAGATCAAGAGGCGACCGAAGTCGCAAAAAGTGTAGCTTACTACACCGAGGGAGATGGTACTTGTTACGAAAACAAGAGGAACCTGAGAAGAAAGGCGGACTTGGGGTAACCTCGTCATTACCCGACAAAGTTCATGGCCCAAAAATGAAAGAGGGGCAACCGGGTGGTGATAGAGCCCCTTCGCACCCATCCAACCGGAATAAATCCATATATATTTTGTTGTAGTGGCCAGGTATTCCTCTTCTGAGTGGAAAACTCATACAACTTGAATTGCATGAACGTTCCTATCAGAAGGGGAGTACCCCGGTGACCAATTTATGCCATAGAATTATACAATTTGATTGCATAACGCTATGCCATAAAGAGGCATTCGGCTTGGGCCACTCAACCCGCGAGGTCACCTGAAACCAAAAAGATTACTTTGTACCCGGCGGCGTGTACCAGGTCCTATACCCGGTCAAAGGGAACAAAAATGAAAAGACCGGCGTTTTTCGTTTAATAATCCATTATTTATTCAAACAACTGCGCGAATCTCGATTTAATTACATGTATAAGAAAATTATTCATCTAATACAGTTGGTGTAACAGTCAAGTGATGCAACACCGCCAGTACCAGTTTTGCATATCACAAATATAAGTTCGTGAAACTTTAAGTTTCTTTTTTTTTCTACACTTCTACGTTGAGCAGTTAAAAGTGATACTTTCTATTCAGTAAGAAGAAGAAGAAAATTCTGACGCGATGTACAATGAAAAAATTACCATAGTGTATAGGGAAACAACACATTTATTAATATTACTTCAAAGTTCTGTCAAGTTAAATTAGCTTGTTTTGTGTCCTATGGTAAACAAGAGAAGGAACAGTGTGTGTGTGTATAATATATAGACTTCAACTTTGTCTCTAACATTAAAAGCATCAACCACCAGTGTAATTCTCAAATGAATATATTGGTTGTACAGACGAAAATATAATGTAAGCCGTTATTTGGTGGGCAATGCATTACTATGATTTACATTGAAGTGTAACTTTTAAAGATATATTTTAATATTTCTGAGGTGCCTCGGAGGTTTTTAGAACACAAAAAAAATGTTCACAAATACGAACACCAGTACCTCAATATCGATTTTTGGCAGTGTATTCGTGTTTTCTTAATCCGTTCATGAAATTTAAAATAACTCATTGAATTTGATTCATTTTCCTTTCACTTGAAGTAATGCTAGGTATTCACGTGTTTTGATGAAATTTCAAATATTTAAAATTTAAACATTGTTACACGTAACATCCAATTGAAGTAAGGCCAATAAAAGAATGTACGAAACATTTTTGCAACTTCAAAGCTTTTGTCTGGTCATTGAAATAATACAAAAAATTTCCATTTAAGGCATCTGAGCAACCACCACCGATTTCTTCACAAGATATAGCATGTTTAAATCTTAACATTTTCGTAAATTTTGTACGCGGTAATTTAAATTTAAAAATGTGTGAAGACCTAGCATAAAACTGATTTTTCTACGAACCATACCAGCATGCAGAAGAAATGAGTTACACATAAACAAAACACATGCTTCAAACTAACTAACTAACGAATAGAACAATAGATCGAATAGGAGACAATTTTTGAAACTAGTTCAATGATTTGGGTAATCTACAATATTTTATAAACGATGGTATCTACGTGCATAAATGAAGAGAAGGTATGAAACCGAAGCAAAAAAGTATAAGAAATATAATCAAAAGATAAGATTGCATCTGAGCTTACATGTGTTCCGGATGATTGCATATACAGTCAATAAGGTCACAAGCTTTAACATTGACAGAACAAACCTCGCGAATCGCTTCTAGCTCTCTAATTGATTTTCCTGTTTTAACCAAACGCTTCCAATATCCCACGATTTCCGCCACCATAACAAGTTGTAATTAAATCCGCTACACAGCAGCTTTCAAAGAATTTGGACAGTTTGCTCTCCGGGTAGAAAACATCAACAAATTTGGTCATTTCCAGAAGTCCTAATCGGATGACAGCTGCCTCTGTGTTGTCTCCAAGCCCCGTATTCTATAGCTGCCGTCACCACGCTCAAGCACCAAAACGAGTACCTGGCTTAACTTTGATGTATGATGTAACAGAGCTTGTTAACATTTTGCTTATGTCCATATAGATTTCAAATCGATGTCATCAGGTCACTCTCCTTCTATCAGAAGTCAATTAACCAGTTGAAGGCGCAACGTCGAAGACACTCGTTGTTCAAAATCAGAAATGCTTTGGTTCAAAAACCAACAACAAATTTTATTTACTTCTCCTTTTCCTCTTGCGCTTTTGTCGTGATATCTGTGGCGCGCGTGCTTGGTTTTCGCTATCTGAGGTGGTTTTTGGACTCGCGACTTAATGGAAAATGGTGAAGGATCACGAATGTACTCCCACCAATAATCGCAGATTTGCAAAGTTTACTTTTAATTTTGTAAAAGAAAGCTATCGATGATAAGTTTTTTTTAAATTTTTCGCGACACTGTAACTGTTGAAAATGTCAATTTAACACCCAAACGCAAATCAACACGAAATAAACAATAGGTTTTAGTTCATGATGTCATTAAAATGTAATGTCTTCGACTTGATGTGGCTACACGCGACGATAAAAACTCCCCTCGGATTGGCTTGATTGTAGAGCCCGTTGATTTGGCTTTTGTATGTCTGCTATCGGTACTTGCAATGTGATTCCAGTGTTTAGATCATATATTGCACTCGAATGACGGCACCGGTGTTCGTTCCGTTCGCCTTTTCTCTCATTTTTCCCATGTCAATGTTACTCGCTGTATTGGTGACTGAGTTACATATACGTGCGTGGAACTTGTCGCCTTCTTGTTTTTCTATTATGTTTAAGATGTCCTCCCTCTCAAACCCGTTACTTGGCAAGGCAGCTAATGTAACCAACTCCCAATGAATATGCAAATAACACAGCCGCCGGTGATAAGATTAATTTCCGTACACATTTCTCTAATTTTCGCACTGATTCACGACTTCCACCTTTGAATCACGCACAAAGCCTTATTTAATAACGCGTAATTTGTCCGGTAATGACACAGTCTAAACTTTTAAACACATTTTCCCGAACCGTTAGGCATGAAGTCCTTTAGTTCACCATCGGATGATTAGCACTTTTCAAATTTTCCCCGAAGCGCGAAAATATTTTTCATCGATTTTCTTATCACACTCGTATTTTCCGTCTCCACGCACCGACCGTCGACCATCCGCTCCAAACGACGTCCACCATCTGCCCCAAGTTTTTCCGTTCCATTCGCTCCGCGTCCTACTAATCCGCGAGAAAACCAGATCACCTATCCCCGAATCCATAGCAATATTCCACTCGGTTTGTTGATAGTATTGTAATAACCGTAATCAACTGTGTAATGCTATTGACGACACTTGTTTGCTATCCAAACGCGCACACCATCAAGACTTGGATAGTTGTCTTGCTCGTTGTTTTCTTGTTCGTCTTCTGAGTCGCTATCATCCGTATCTTGCTGCCCGTATGCCATGCGATATGTTCTTTGCCAAGCGAACATCATTCATAGACTTGGATTTTTGTGGTTTTTTCGCGGACGGTGCTGGCTTGTTCAAATTTACAACAGGCAATGAGAGACGAAGTCTTGTAGACCGTGGCGATGCGATGGGTGATTTATTATGCGAAGATGAATAAAATGATTTAGCTGGGATTGAAAATTCTTCGATGTATTTAGTGTAATTCTTATTTGTACTGGGACTGTCTGTATTTGAATTTGGATCTTTAGATTTTGAATTGCTCTTGGGAGTGACGGGGAACTTGTTTTCAATTCGAGGCTGTTTATTGTCCGGACTTTTACTGTCTGGCGAAGGAATCGATTTGGTTTGAGGACGTTTGTATGATGATCGGGACATAATCTCAGCAACTTCTTCATCGGAAATATTGTCATCACTGGTAGGTCTACTGCGAGATGTTTTATGTGATCGCAAATGCAGTGTGTCTTTTAACAAGTCTCCTAGGTCTTCACCCGAGCTTTCCTTTCTTAAGAGAGGACTTGGCGTTTTCTCTAACCGCTTTGGCGATTCTTTTGCCTCCTCGGTGATTTTTTTTTTTGCTGATTTTTTCTTCGAGACGAAATCTTTTTGTCTATAACTACGATCGAATTACCCAAACTCTCAACGGGATACGGTCACTGATTTTAAGGATAGTTGTTACACTTTCTGGAATCTTCTTGACCCTTGATCGCAGACAAGATTTTAATCGATTTTGGACATGAATTGCCGATTCAAAGTCCAAAGGCATCATGCCATCAAGAATATTCATTTCAACATCAGCTCGCGATGATGAATCGTGGACAGGTGTAGTGTGTTTTGGTGTCGTCGTGAAGAGATTTTTCTTCCGTTCAGACATTTTTGGAGTCGGAACATGTGGCGTGCGGATTCTAGTGCGCGATTTTGGAGCAACCATTTTCACAGATCAGCTGAAATTTTCCTAGACACACTAAATATGTATTTAACAATTAGAATTTTACTTCCGTGCGCTGTGATGAAGTAACACTACGTCAACAAAAAATGTTTACAACATTTTCATCGATCGTCATTATATGTATCACATACGACTTTTAGAAAGTTTCCTTTCGATTATATAACTTGCACAACATTTTTCGAATTATAATATTTAACTTGTGTCTTTATTGATCAGGTATAATTGTCTTAAAAATGATTCGATTACGACTTCTCGAGTTTCCCGCACTTGGCTGATCGTGTTAAATGACATGTATCACTTGGGCTTTTCAATGACAGCGCATTCTGTAGTCCTTAAGTTTGTTTCATTCTGGGGCATTGTAACGCTGGGCGAATCCGATTCGGGACTAGCGCTGGCGTATTTTTCAATGTGCATGTCGCGTATTGGACGGGGTTCACAACCGTACCTGCTCGATTACAACACTCTCTACCACAAAAACAAAAAAAAAACGATCGATTATCCGACCAGACCTAGTGGGGAAACAACTACTTCGAATAGACAGGATTTGCTCACTACAGACAGCTACGGGAGAAACGGTACCTGTTCATAGAGAGGCCAACCTCCAGACAAAGTTGGGAGACCTTGCGTTCCGACATAATTTTCTGGTCGCGAACATTATTGATGACTGCATTCTCGAAATGTATTTTCTGCAACCACATGGAAACACGTTGAATTTGGGCAAACGGGTATTGAAATAACAGAATGTCGAAGTATTGATGGAGATTCCCAGCGTCCAAATTCCCAAGACTAATGTGGTAGTATGTACCGACACTGATGTTCCGAATTCTTCCGTATGCATTGTATGGGCCAAGCTTGATGGTGATTCTGGAGACCACCGATCTTATATGATAGAGCCAACGAAGACGGCCCCATTGCGCAGTTTTTTTGTAGAACGAAGCCTTGTAAGATATATAAGGAACGGATACGTGCCGGTTAGAGTCCTTAACACCGCAGACAACCACGAGCATCAAAGCGGGAGAAGTCATCGGCAGCTGCCAGCCTGTTTCCGCCATCACTTCTTGGGAAGCCACTCACGACCATCATTGGAAAAGGAAGCAAGACGCAGACAAAGCCCTGGAATTCACGTCTACAATATTGAAGCAGACCAAATTGCCAGTGCAGCTATTCAAGCAAGCCTCTAATCTGGTCATCAAGTACAGTGACATCTTCTCAACAAGCCTGGATGACCAAGGCTGAATGAGTATGGTAACTCACGTCATAGATACACATGGAGCCAAGCCGATTCGGTAAGCACCGGACGTCTTTCTATAGCCAAACAAGGAGAAGTGAGCGGACTGACCTCGGACATGGAAAAACAAGGCGTTATCGAACCTTCTGTCAGTCCATGGGCCGCGCCAGTAGTTCTAGTAAAGAAAAAGGATGATAGCACTCGCTTTTGTGTCGACTATAGGCAGCTTAACGACGTTACTAATAAAGATAGTTACCCTCTGTATATTTTCCCATGTTTAGCGCTTCCAGACTATCCTGTGTTTTCATCTTTTCCATTTAAACGCTATTATTTTGTTTTTTCCGACAAATATATATTTCGGGAGTAAGTTGCTCCTTCGTCATTGGCAATTATTCTTCTTGACACTGAAGAAGGGAACAACTTACTCCCGAAATATATATTTGTCGGAAAAAACAAAATAATAGCGTTTAAATGGAAAAGATGAAAACACAGGATAGTTACCCGCTTCCAGGCATCGATGACATCATGGACGCAAAATGGTTTTCTACACTTGATCTCAAGAGTGGCTACTGGCAGGTAGAAATCGACAAGAAGGACCGAGAGAAGACTGCATTTACAGTTGGGACCGGATTGTGGCAATTTGTGGTGATGCCTTTTGGGCTTTGAACGCTCTAGCCACCTTTGAACGCCTGATGGAATACGTGCTACGACGCCTAACCTGGAAGACCTGTTTGGTGTACCCAGATGACATCATGGTTATCGGGAGAACATTCGAAGAGCATGTGCGGCACTTAGAAGAGGTTTTCTCCCGATATCGACTGGCGAATTTGAAACTTAGTCCCGACAAGTGTACCCTTTTCGCAACTGAAGTAAAATACCTGGGACACGTCGTATCAGCAGAAGGGGTCAAAACAGACCCTCAGAAAATTGAAGCCGTGAAAAGCTGGCCAACACCCAGCAACAAGCGCCAACTACAAAGTTTTCTGGGTCTGGCGACCTACTATCGAAGATTCGTCAAAAGCTTTGCCAAAATAGCTAAGTGCCACCAGCGGATCACCGAGAAATATTGTCCATACATTTGGAATGAGCAATGCCAGGTAGCCTTTGAGACCTCGAAGGAGAAGTTGTGTGTAGCACCTAGGCTGGAAAATGTTTGTAGTTGACAGCGATGCGAGCAACGGCGGTATTGGAGCTGTACTCTCCCAGCAGATTGATGGCGAAGAAGGAGTCCTCTCGTATTACAGTCGAGTTCTCTTAAAAAGTGAGAGGAACTACTGCGTGACCAGGAAGGAGCTATTGGCTATAATAGAGGCAACCAAGCAGTTCCACACGTACCTATATGACCAGAGATTTATTCTTCGATCAGACCATGCATTGCTGAGATGGCTGCTTAGTTTCAAAAACCCCGAGGGACAAGTTGCTAGATGGATCGAAAGATTGCAGTCATACGACTACAAATTGTTCATCGCAAGGGTGGAGTTCATGGAAATGCTGACGCCCTATCTCATCGTCCATGTCCAGCTAACTGCAAGCATTGCCGACGGATTGAGAAAAGGAGCCGACCGTTGATTTGCGAGTGATAACGGCCGAATTCGATGAAGGTTGTTCATTGGAGGAGATTCGAAACGCCCAGCTAGCCGATGAAGACATCGGACCATTACTCGTACGGAAGGAGACAACTGGGCGACCTGAGTGGAAGGACGTTTCGATGCATGGCGCAACTCTGAAAAACTATTGAGCACAATTGAATTCCCTTCAGGTGGAGGGTGGCGTACTCAAGCGGAAATGGAAGCGGTGAATGGCAGCTATACTATACTTCCTTAAAGCCGAATCCACGATGTGGTTAAGGGAATGCATGAAGGATCCCCGGGAGGCCACTTAGGTGTTAAAAAGACCTTAGCGAAATTGCGGGAAAGGTTCTACTGGCTCCACGCTCGAGAATAAGTTGAGGACTGGTGCCGCAGATGCACGATTTGCGCTTCCGTCAAAGGTCCAAAGCGACGACTGAGAGGACAAATACAAACCTATAACGTGGGGGTACCATTTGAAAGGATTGCCGTTGACATCGCAGGACCTTTTCCTGAATCCGAATGAGGAAATCGATACACGCTGGTTGTGGCCGATTATTTCAACAAGTAGACTGAGGTCTACCCCATTCCCAACCAGGAAGCAACTACTGTAGCCGAACAGCTAGTATTAAATTGGGTCAGCAGGTACCGCGTACCTTATGAACTTCATTCGGATCAAGGTCGAAACTTTGAGTCACTAGTTTTTAGCGAAATGTGCGAGCTGCTGAGAATACGGAAAACGAGGACAACACCACTGCATCCCCAATCCAATGGAATGGTCGAACGTTTCAACGGCACACTCAATAAATACCTGGCCAAGATGGTTGACAAGAACCAAAGGGACTGGGACCGACACATCCCATTATTTTTGATGGCATAGAGAGCTGCCGAACATGCATCGACGGGCCAAGCCCCAGCTAAAGTCATTTTTGGAAAGACTATTTGTCTGCCGGCTGATGTAAAGTTCGGGACACTCTCTGAGAAACCCCAAACGATCTCGAGTACGCAAGTGAGCCAAGCCAACGGTTGAACCATATACAGCAGACAGTACGAAAACACCTCGAATCGGCTACTGATCGCATGAAGACCAGGTATGATCTAAAGGATAATTCTACTTGCTTCCAGCAAGATGACTGGGTGTGGTTATATAACCCATAACGGCGAAATGGTAGGTCTCCAAAGTTGCAGCATAATTGGGAGGGACCATACCGAGTTACGAAGCGAATCAACGACGTCGTGTGCCGCAGACAGGATCACCGTAATCCGAGAGCCAAAATGAAAATCGTGCACCTGGACCGTCTTGTCAAATATTACATCCAGGGAGACTTGACTACAACTGGCAACACAACTTTTTTTTGGTGGCGAAAAGAACTGAGGTGGGGGCAGTGTTACATGTGCACATGATTCTGCGAGCTACTATCGCAATTGTTTTCGCAACTACGAGTATTAATAACATCATGATCAATAAACAAATGTACTCGAAAGCATAAGAACCCACCGTCAACACCTCGTCGGGTACGGTGAGGCGACCCATCCATCGTCTCGCCCCGCTACTGATATTGCAGAGCTCTCCCGCTGAAGATGCGGACCGGGACTCAAAGGCACTTACGTCTGCTGACACAGCCAGTTAAGCAGACGAATCCAGCCACCAGCGGCTCAAGCGTCATCCGGGAGGAAGGAAGACTTCAGCTGTGTCACTGCTGTTGTTTTGCCTGCTGAGTCCTATGGTGATGACCAACCCTATCAAAGTGACACCAACTGGCGAACAACCTGGTCTGTATTTCCAATCTCTGGACCGTGCCCTGTTAACTTCAAGCGAGTGGAGGATTCTGGTATACTTCGATCTAGCATCGTATTGGGGGGAGTTGGATGTGCTCCCAAATGGTACGGACTCACTGAAGCAGCTGTGCGACCGCGCGCCAAGGCAGACAGATTCTCAACCTTGATCCAGCATTTCCAGCAGTGGAGTGATCATTTTTTGCTTGTAAACCAGATGTTGGGAAGCGAGGAGCCATAAATATGGTGGGTGGTTTGGCCAGATCCTTGTTTGGCATTCTCGACGATGACTAAGCCAACCAGATGTCCCAAACGATCAAGGCCGTACAGATGGATCGGAATAAGCTACACTCCCTGCTGAGGAATCAAACCTCCACCATTGCCTCTACGCTCAGCATCCTCGGAAAAACCTAGCAGGCATCCCAGAAAAGATACGCAGCCATAGAGCAAGAGCTGGCCAAACTCCACAATGAGCTCAAAGCTCCTCAGCCAGCGGGAAGTGAAGGACGAATCGCAGGCCTGATCACGACGCTGTCGGTTCATATGACGTTAACGATTCTCGAGCTGCAACAAATGCAAACCGCCATTCTGAGTGTCATCACGGATACTCAGCAAGGGAAGCTCAATCCGCTGCTGCTATCACAGGAGCAGCTAGCTACCACAATATCTCATGCCAGGGACTATCTGCCAGAAGATCAACGTCTACCGGTGACTCAGGAGAACTTGTTGAAACTTTTCCAATTAACGTCCATCAAGACTAAGGTAAATAACGAGTTCATCCTATTTGAGCTCAGGATTCCACTGGTCAGTGCCTCAACTTACGAAATATATAGAGTGATACCGATGCCATCAGAGAAACAGAATCACCTCATCTCAATACTGCCCATCTCACCGTACCTTATCATTAGCCCCCATCGGGACGTATATTACCCGGTGAGCGAGGTCGAGTACGCTTCTCGCAGCTGGATGGAGCCAAATATGCACATCTGCAGACAGTCTCATCCGCTGTACCACAGGGAGGCCAACGTAAGCACATGCGAAGTGAACCTGCTAAAGGGATTGCCGTCGCCTCCTGACTGCCACCTGATCGAATTGCCTGGCTTATTTTCCTGGCCGAACATCCCGTCCTCCAATGATTGGATCTTCGCCTTTACAAGTGAGACCGTGCTCACGTGGTATGCAGCGGCAACACCTCCACGGTGATACTTCACGACTCCGGAGTACTATACTTGGCGTCGGACTGCACGCTCAAATCTGACCCAGTCACAATTCAAGGACAGCGGGTTCATCAGAGCACTACTCGTATACAGGTGCAACACGCTAAAGCTTATTATCCAGTGGAGGATGTGCAGCCCGTTTCTCAATCGGTCGGCGGCCACCTAGCCCGGTTTCAAACGTATTCTACCGAGATCGAGACCTTGCAAAACCAACTCAAGGCCCAGGATCTCTCCTGGAATGACCAGCTGGACGTCCACGATGTTCATCAGTACGCACTAGGATACACAAGTGTCATCGCAGTCATCGCCCTTGTCGTTTTCCTGTGGTGCAAGGCCAAGAATGGAGGAGGCAGGTCACAAGCTCAACACCCAGGGCCCATCCCGTTGCCTAGACGTCACAGCCTACCACACACACTCGAAGAGGTTGAACGGACCGTTCAATGGGGGGGTGAATGTTGATGCCGAGCAATAGTTATATCAGTTTAATCAATCTTTTCATTCAATGCAAATTTTTTAATTTTTTAATTTGTAAATTTTATCTGTTTTGATAGCCTCTCACTTTTAGAGACCACTGTAAGATTCATTAGCCTGCGCGAATTTGCTGACGCTTGTGGATGCGATGAGCAAACAACATAGTCCATGTGCCAGCGCATATTTGCTTATCGCACTTGCAGGCGTCAGCGGATTGCGTATCACATGCATGCGAGATGGTTTCATATCAATTTGTAAGCGCAAATTTGTTGACCGCATTCGCGAGCGTCAGCAGATTTGCGTATCACATGCATGCGAGATGGTTTCATATCCATTTGCAAGCGCAAATTTGTTGACCGCATTCGCGAGCGTCAGCGGATTTACGTATCACATGCATGCGAGATGGTTTCATATCCATTTGCAAGCGTAGATTCGCTGACGCTCGTGATTGAGCATGAGTATCCCGTCAACAGTCATACAGTTCGGATCATCTTCAAAGTAGTAGTTGAGATTCAAATTTGAATCTGCTGCTTGCTTTTCAGCTCTCGTTACAATACCCAGTTGCAAAAGGATTATTATTTTGTGTTGTTTTTCAATCAACTTCAGCTGCAGTGCTCGCTCCATGGATTTTTAAAAACGGATTTAACAGTGCATAACATTTTTAATAAAAACGAATATTAAGAAAAAATGTGCATAAGTGACTTAAACTAAAAGAGATATATTCAATTTATACTATAAGTATTAGTGTTAAATTTTTGGATTAAAACTTACAAAACGCAAGTGTGCAACACTTGAATACAAGGATTTCACATAACGGAATTAAAGGCGAGACGAGGCCAGAACAAAGGAGTTCTGGCGCAAACAACCAGTAAGGTTCATTGCTGGCAAGATCTAGTGGACAATGTATCCCTGGGGCGTTCGCTACAAGCTAGTTATGCGAATGCTATGTGCCGTACGGACGTCTTGCATACATAAAGCGGAAAAGATCGACGAAATAGTGTGGTCACTCTTCCCCTTCCTCATATACCCGCACCAAGCGATGGATCGTCTTGTTGGCGACTATCGACGGTAGAAACGCCTTCAACTCAGCTAGATGGTGGATATTCTGGATACGCTGGGAACCCCTTTTCATGTCTGTGGATGTCTTATGCGGCTTTTGAGGGACTACCTAAAGGACCGAAGCCTGCTTTACAACACGACACAAGGCTCCGACGGATGGAAGTTACATCGGGTGTTGCCCAGGGATCTATCCTTGGTCCGGACCTGTGGAAAGTGTCTTACGACAGGCTACTAAGACGAGATGCTAGATGAGTGGGCTTGATCAGCTATGCGGATGATTTTGTGGCATTGGTCGCTGGACGCACAAGCGCAACTTAGGCTAGGCATGCTAAGGTGCCAAGGGGGAGACTTGATGACTGCTCGCGGGCTTAGTTTAGCACTGGAGAAAACCGAAGTGGTCATCTTGACAAAAAAGAGAATTCCTAGAGTAAGGATGATCAATATTGGAGACTTGCGAATCGAATCAAAGCCAGTGGTGAAGTACCTGGGGCTACTGCTCGACTCGAAGATGAGTTTTTCTGAGCAAATCAGGGCAACGACTGAAAAGGCTGCTCGTGGAGTATCAGCTCTGACTTGACTTATGGTCAACGTAGGAGGACCCAAACCATCAAGAAGACGCCTCTTGATGAGTGCTGTGAGGTCAGTGCTACTGTACGGAGTAGAAATATGGCGCGACGCTCTCAGTAAGGAGGTATACCGAAAATGCTAGAAGAGGGGTCATCTAGCTTGAAAGTGCCTCACGGCGTAACTAAACACGACCTGACCCGAAGTAATGCGTCAAAATGTTCCAGGCTTGGTTGTCGAGTTGACAGGGGGGTGTTTAGTGGGCAGTCCAGTCGCCTTCTTGCGAGCATGAGAGTCCCACACTCTGTGCGTAAATGACATTCACCTCCCAACCACAAAACAAAAAAAAAATAGTAGACCCTTCGACTCCCGTATGCCCGACCCAATCCGGTCCGTTTTCGGAGATCTGGAGAAACCCGACGAGGGGATAATGTCAACGATTCGTCCAAAGTCAAAGAGGTTCCCGCGTTGGATACGTGACTTCTAGAGTGGTGGCTGGGCGTCAAGCAAGGAGAGAATTGCGAGCAGCTTAGATGCAGGAGATTGGAAAGTCTATGTCTGACCATATGCATTGGTGGAAATCCTGTCGAGTAAAGTTATGAGCTTGATCGACACTGGAGGAAGTGTCACCAGTATTTCGTCTGATATTGAAAAACGGGTCATAGATCAAAAACTTAATTAAATCTTTCTACACACATCTCTTGACGGTAGGCGGCACGAAGCAGAGAGAAAACCTTTAAGGATGTGACCAAACGACTGGAGCTGTACATTATTCTGCAATTCATCCGAAATCTTTACCTGGGAGTATGTTTCATCTGCCATTTGAACTTAGCATCAAACTATTTCATCTACCCGCTACTTGAAACCCTCTGAACGGTATGTGACCAGCAAAAACAACGACGGTTAGACGCGGCTATAGCGGCTTTTCTCTCGGACGCCAAGGAAGGTCTCGGTAGGATCGCACTAACATCTCACATTATTAATGTGGGAGATGCCAACCCTTTCAAGCAAAGGCAATTTGCCATATCTCCGGCGAAGCAAAAGTTGATACAAGCTGAGGCAAACCGGATGCTGGCACTAGGGGTTATTGAATAATCGCTGAGAGCACAGGCTTTCACGGTGACACTTGTGGTACAGCCGATTCAAGTCCGTTTTTACCTGGACGCGCGGCGAGTGAATGCCGTTACGATTAAAGACGAATACCCACTTTCATTAATCGATGGCATTTTGAGACGACTGTTTAAAGTGCAATATATCAGCAGCTTGAATCTAAAGAATGCTTTCTGACAAATTACTTTGGATCCCAAGACGAAGAACAATACTGCCGTCACGGTGTCACATGTCCACTATATCACTTGATGATCATGGCATTTTGACTGTCTAATGCGCCCCAGATAATGAAGCACTTAATGGGCACGGTAATACCCCCACACTAACACCATCAAGTATTTATGTACTTCGAAGACTTATTGCTAATCGATGAACACATTTTTTATTTCAGGAAGTAACGTTACAGATTCGTAAGGCAAGCCTTACTATCAAGATTTGGAAAGGTCAGTTCTTAATGATGTTATCAGGACATATTATTGGACAAAGAAACACCAGGACCAACCCAGATAAGACCAGCAGCCCAAAATCAGCGAGAAATTGCGCCGTACGTGCGGTTGGTACCAGCGATTTGTGCGGGCTTATGCTTCCATCACCGCACCCCTGACAGACATGCTATGAGAGGGGCGGTTTAAACGAAAACAGATTACGGTTTGCGGACCTTTGAAGAGCTGAAGAAGAGCCTCAAATATAGAGTGGGAGCATGTTTGTTCTAGGTTCCAGGAAGACGGCCTATAGCATTCATGTCCCACAATCTGAACCCTGCCCAGTGGAATTATATGGTCTCTGAGTAGGAATGCCTGGCAGCGGTGATGACAGTGAAACAATTTCACGCATATGTCGAGCGCCACCAATTTGAGACAGTCACGGACCATGCTTTCTTGAAGTGGCTGAGGAGTATGTACTCACCTGCAAAACTTACAAGTGTACAAGTGTTGGTGCTGTTATGGTACTGGACCCACTGTCGAACTTCCCTTTTATAAAGCTCCTTCGCAAGCTCCATATAACCCAATAGTTTCCCAGAGAAGCGTGAATACATAATGCACAATAACGGATGTCAGTTGAGATCAGTTCAGTCCCAAGAGTTGCTTGAGAAATAATTCACAATACACCAACTAACAGCCATACATTTGCCACAAGCAAACGCTTGTGAGTGATTGAACCTGAACCCTTTTGGCAGCTATCAGTGCTTATAATTACCTAAATCAGAAGGCTTGGAATCGCAAACTGTTGGCAATCAGCTGTGCTCTGCATTCCTTTTACCATTCTACCACAGGTACTTCACCTTATTGTGTCGTGTAGGGTCAGCATATGCTTTGTTATGGCAAATCGTATCAGCTGCACCGGCAGTTAAAACCGTTGGGGGAGTATGTTGTGATAATTGAACAAAAAGAGACACTGCGTATTATGCTTGACCAGACCCGGAAGAGGATGGAGGAATCCAGGTGAGCTGGGGAAGAACGTTGCCAGCTTCATCTCACCCATGGAATACTATGACGCTGAATAGGATCACAAATTTGTAAGATGTGGTATCAGTAAAGTAGAGAAGTCCGCACAATATCTCATTTTCGACCCATCCGGAAAATAACTTGGTGTCAATTATGCCGAAGACTTGCGGTATTGAAGCACATACCCGCCTTGCGCTTTCTTTCTATATGGCATAATGAGCAAATCTGGGCACAAATGCTAACTTTCACCCTGCTTCCACAAATCCCCTGTATCTTGTCTTCTGTTCGTCGAGTTGAGTATATTTCTTTTGTCAGTCCGCCTGGTAAACTGTTTTTGTTTCCGTACGATAAATTTTTTTCTGTCCTTAAGTACATCAGAGACTGCCCAGTAGTAGCCGCGCAGATGGTTTGTAGATGCGCATGCATATGATGATGGTTTAAAACATTCATCTATGATAAAAAATTATAGTTCTGGAGCAATTTCGAATCATTTCAAATAATTTTCAATTTCTATCGCACTTTCTGGTTGAGTAACCGGAGCATAACTTGATGCAATCTTGAGAAAATTACTCATTTAATGCTATCGTTTCCTAAATTCGAGTTTTCTCTTATAATGCAATTAGTAAAACTCATTCAGCGGTAAAGCGTTCTATTTCTCTACTTTACTAATCGGAGCACACAAATACTGTAATCTTCTACTTAGTAGCACTAACGCCCCTCTTGCGCCTTCGCTTCCTGCAAATAGCGCCTCCAACTGTCTCGGTCCATTGACCATGTCCTACAATTTCGAAATTCGAGCAGCGATGAACTGTCTTCGTCGACCGAGTCAGACCAGCGTTTCCTCGGTTTCCCCACTGGTCTCCGGCCTTCAGTTCTCCCAACGAATACCTTTTTGGGTATCCGGTATTCATCCATACGATTCATGTGTCCAGCCCATTGACAATCGTTCGAACCTCCGGCTCGTCAAAAATTTCATACATCTCATGGTTGTATCGAATTCGCCATTGGTCCCCGTCTAGCTTCGCTCTGATTATTCGCCTCATGACCCGTCGCTCAAAGACGTTCAATATATTTGCGGATGCAATATTTCACACCCATAGCATAACACAGATCTTATCACAGATTTGTATACTTGGAGTTTTATTTGCCTGTGTATGCAGTTGGTCTTCAAAATCGTCAAAACTGAATAAAATATATTATTTGTGAGCTGTATTCTGCGACATATTTCGTCTCTTTCATTAGCGGTTCTCGTTATTTAAGCGCCTAAACACACAAATTCGCTGATATTTTGTGTATTTGAGGTATTTTTTCCCGTCTGCGTCATGAGCTTTATTTTATCCTATCTTATTTTCGAGCTGTATTTTTCGGCGTATTTCATCTCTTTCATTAGCGGTTCTCGTTATTTTGGCACCTATACAATTCACCCACATTTTCGATATTGTATTCGCCAAGTGTGATATATTGGGCATTTGAGATATTTTTCCTCAACTGCGTCATGAGTTTTGTTTTATTTTCATTGATTTTTAGCCCTACTAGCTTTACTTCGCTGTCGAGTTTCAAGGAAAGTTCGTTGGCAGTTGTTAACGACCGTGACAAAATATAGATGTCGCTCGCATAGGCCAGCACTTGGCTCGACTTGTATAGTAATGTAATGTCCAGAGCTAAATTGAATAGCAATGGGCCAGCGTATCTCCCTGCTTTAGTCCGATATTTGTGTCAAAGGCATCGGTGAGTTGGTTATTGATGCGGACTTGGGAGTTTGACGACGTCATTGTCATTTTAGACAGACGAAATAATTTGGCAAGGATACCAAAGCAAAGCACTATTTGGTACAGTACGTTACGATGAATATAGTTGTATGCTTGCTTAAAGCTAACGAAAATTTAGTGTACGTCTACGTTGAACTCCTAGCATTTCTCAAGCACCTGCTTGTCTGTAAACAATTGGTCCATCGGCGATCTACCTGCTCTGAAGCCACGTACCTGAGGAAATACCCGTAGGGGGCTTGCCGGGTCGACAGGAGCACTCTTGGGGGCTAGCATTCGTTGGGGAGCCCCGCCCCCACGGACCCAAGGTTTCCTCCTGGGATGACAGGTGACGACCCTAAATCTGGACTACGCTTTGAACAACGAACTGGAAGTGATGCTTTAGTCTGGCGGATATGATGGTTTAAACCTAGTTGCTTTTCACGGTGCCCATGAGGTGACACTCGTGCATGAATGGCTCCAATTCAACTATCATATCGTCTCCGTCCCGCATAAAACCTTGGCATGCCTCGGTTGGTGGTGTAAGTTTGGTTGACACGGACTCCCGGTTAGCGGTATTCTGGCTCCGAGCTCTTTGCCCCATAAAGGCTTGCGCCGACCCTCGCATGGCCTCCCTGCTCTGCAAAGATAACCGTGGGACTAAAAAGGGGACTACTCACATGAACGGGAAAGCGGCTCCGAGGGGGGCCCAATAAAACTGGAGAAACCAAAAACCCAAAAAAAAAAGATTTAAATAAACCCAAAAAAGAAAGAAAGCAAAAATAACAACAATGACAAGGCAGCCAGCGGCTGCAGCCACGCTCATCGGGAGCGGTACTAACGCTGACAAGAACGACGATGAATAAAATGACAGTGAAGACGGACGAAAAACGGAGATTAACAGATAGTCTTGTACAGACTAAGATTCATGGCTACACCGCACAAGTATGCAAAATATGTGATAGGATTTCTCTATGTACAAATACTGTAAAATTGAACATAAAGAAAGGAATGTACCGAGGAGGCACACTGTATTCTTTGCAACAAGAATGCCAATTCAAAATCGAATTTTGGGTTTCCCAGGAAGCCCTATCTATCCAAGGCAAAATCAGAATTTCGATGACCTGTATCCTGCAGTTTAACCTACACCGCAGTTCAACTGCTCAAAATCTGCTTGAGCAGTTTGCGAGCCACATGAATTTATGCTGCTGAGTGAGCAACACCATGATAAAAGTTCGGCATCATGGTATCCCGATGAAACTGGTACTGCCGCCAACTGGGTTCGGAACAGTGATTTTAACGCGGAGAGCTGTGGATGGGACGGATGGTTTCGTATGGGTACGGCGCTCAGCTGAATGCTTAGAGGGCGCTGTCTCGAACTCAGACGGCAACGTGCTCGTTGGGAGAGACTTCAACGCTAAAGCAATGAAATGGGGCATGCCTCAAACATATTCGGGGGGCAAGCGAATCCTAGAAATGGCGGCCAGGACGGCCCTCGTCCTACTAAACACCGGAAGTACACCAACTTCTCGCCGTATAGGCTGTGATGCAACCATACCGGACGTGATATTCGCCTCGGAGTCCTTAGTACGGAGGATACACAATTGGTGAGTATTAGAGGACATACTCAGCCAGTGATCATCAGTGCAATCTGCTTGAGATCAGTGATGTTGTCTCCTGACGTCCGTGCTTTCGACTTTCTACAATTGGGTGGAACATCGGAAGGATGCACGTTGAGAGGTTCGTCGAGGTGCTCACAGCAGGTGCCCCATGCTCCGTCAGAAACCCTGGCATGGCAAGCCCCCATCGACCTGGTGGTCGATCGAAATCGCTGAAAAGCGTAGGGAGTGTCACAAGCTTTTACGTGAGGCTCAACGGGAACGGAACCTTGACGAGGCATTTAACCGGGTAGCAGCATATATAGTATGTCGGCCGGGATATTCCTTCGCGAATTGATTAACAAAAGCATGGCTCACTGCTAATAGACAATGTGAAAAAGGATCCGTGGGGTCTTGTCTACGAGCTTGTTATGCGGAAACTCCGTGCCCTACGGAAACCTTGCCTACATGATGCGGAAAGGATGGATGAGATAGCGCGGGCAATCTTCCCCATTCATCCCGTCTTTGTTGACACTGTCCATGGTCAAACAGCAGTCCAGTGTCCATTCTTCAGACACCCGGAACTGGAAAGGGCAGTATTCTATTGTCGCAAAGGTGTTGCAACTTGTCTGTCACCATTGTCCTGACTGCTGCTCAGCACATTCCACGTTTGCCTACGGGACGGGGTTTTGCCGGTACGATGGAAGGTAGCGAGCTCGTCCTGATTACCAAGAGGAAGGGAAATCCAAGACACTGCTGGGAATGTGCTAGAGAACTCATCAAGGGAAGACTCACTCCATCCAGTTGGAGAAAGCCGAGTCCGTGTACACAATTGGAGAGTATTAGAGGACATACTCAGCCAGTGATCATCAGTGCAATCTGCTTGAGATCAGTGATGTTGTCTTCTGACGTCCGTGCTTTCGACTTTCTACAATTGGGTGGAACATCAGAACGATGCACGTTGAGAGGTTCGTCGAGGTGCTCACAGCAGGTGAGCCGCTACACGGAGCTTCGGAGAGGACGGAAAAATTGGCAGCTCAAGACGTGGTGAACTCAACTATGAGCATCATCACGACTGCTTGCAAAGCTTCTACACCCCGTCGAAAACCCCAGCACGGCAAGCCTCCAGTGTACTGGTGGTCAACTGAAATCGCTGAAAAGCGAAGGGAGTGTCACAAGCTTCGACGTGAGGCTCAACGGGCGCGGAACCGTGACGATGCATGCAACCGGGTAGCAGCATATAAGTCGGCCAGGAAATGCCTGCGCAAATTGAATAACAATTGTAAGGCTCGCTGCTGGCAAGACCTAGTGGAGAATGTGGATACGGATCCGTGGGGCCTTGGCTACAAGCTAGTTATGCAGAAGCTTGGCGCCCTACGGACGCCTTGCATACATGATGCAGAAAAGATGGATGAGATAGTGCGGGGACTCTTCCCCGCCCATTCCGTCCGTGTTGACGCTGTCCATGGTGAAACAGCAGTCGAGTGTCTACTCTTCACACAGCCGGAAATGGAAGAGGCGGTCCTTTCATTGAAAGCGAAGAAGGCTCCAGGTCCAGATGGCGTTCCAGCTGAGGTGTTGCGGCTTGTCTATTACCATTGCCCTGACTTGCTGCTCAGCACATTCAATGCTTGCCTACGGGACGGGGTTTTTCCGGTACGATGGAATTTGGCGAGGCTCGTGCTGATCAGCAAGGGGAAGGGAAATCCCGAATCGCCGTCTGCATTCCGCCCGTTATGCATGCTAGATACGGCTGGGAAAGTGCTAGAGAAACTCATCAAGAGAAGGCTAACTGACGCGATTCGTGGTGCAAAAACGAGCGTGGTGCAAAAACGAAGAGGCATATAGCTGCACCAAGCGACAGATTGTCCTGTTGGTGACACTCGACGTCAGGAACGCCTTCAACTCCGCTAAATGGGTGGATATTCTGGACACGCTGGAAAACCCCTCTTCAAGTCTTAAAATATCTAATGCCGCTTTTGAGGGACTACCTGAATGACTGAAGTCTGTTTTACGACACGATACAGGGCCAACAAAAGATGGAAGTTACATCAGATGTTACCCAGCAATCTATCCTTGGTTCAGACCTGTGAAACGTGTCTTACGACGGGCTACTGACATTGGGGATGTGCAGTGAAGTATGTTTGCTAAATTGTCCGTGAAGGACTGTAGCGATGGTCTGCTGCCTCGGCGAGAGAGTATGATGGCTGTCGCCGAGATTGGCCTTGTCTGAGGACGCGTAAATGCGCTGGTAGGCTAGCATTTCGGTATCGTGGGGCGGGTTCTTTTCCCCAGCACAAGACCCATTACAAAAAAATTTCGCGTTCACGAATTGAAAAGATATAATGCGGATCGACAGGTGTTGAGGCCGAGATAAACTACTAACAGTGGAAATTGCTTAAAGCCAGTAACAAACCGGGCCTTTAGAAAACAGGCGGGCTTGAGTGGACTTTCTCTTTACTGACGATACTTATGGCCCCAAATAAGAGTGGGGCATCCAGGTGGAAGTGGTGTCCCCTCGCACTTCCCCAGCCGGATCAGCAACCAATGGAAGCATGACCATATATTTTCCAGTTAAGTGGAAAAATCATACAAACATAATTTGCATGAATTTTTCCTTTAAATGAAAAATATAAACGCGGCAAACGTATGTCATAGTATTATGTGAAGGAATCACATAACCAGGAATAGGCACCCGAGCGGAAGGCCACTTTACCCTGCAGGAGCACCTGTAAATCGAATAAGGCCTCACGCCTTACCCGATGGCTAGCTCATTATAGTGGAGAGGCCAGCCAACGTAGCGGGACCCATACTCGGTCAGGTTTGACGAAACGAAAGACCGAGTTTTCATTTAATTACAAAAAATTTTTTTTATTCCATAAACTCTCGTACTTCATGGTAAATTTTGTTGTTTTAACTTTCTGTGTACTTTATTTTATCATTTTTAAATCGTACATATACTTTGCATTTTGACAAAGAAGAAATTAAGAAAGAAGAAATTAATTATTCATCAATATTTATTTTCTTGCCTTTAAAGTAATCCCCTTCAGATGCAATACACTTACGCCAAGGATTTTTCCAGTCATCGGAACACTTTTCATAAGAACTTTTTGGATGGCCTCCAGCTACTTCAGCGAGTTTGGTTTTATCTCTTCGCTCGACTGAAAACGGGTACCATGGAGCGGCAATTTCAGTTTGGGGAACAAGAAAAAATCACACGCAGCCAAATCTCGTGAATACGGTGGTTGATTGATGGCATTTATTGCGTTTTTGGGTTTAAATTCGGTCACGATCGTGGCTCGATGCGATGGTGCATTATCATCTCATCGGGACGAGTCGAGCAAGATCGCGTTTCATATCCAAAATATCCACTAAATCATTTGAACGGACTCGCGAGAGATGTCGAGCTCTCTTGCCATCTCTCTAACACTTGCATTACGATTTTCAAGCACCATATCCTTCACTTTTTAGGGGTTTGTAAAATAATTTTACAAAACCCTACTAAAATCGCGCCCGTCTGTCCGTCTGTCCGTCCGTCCGTCCGTCCGTCCGTCCGTCCGTCCGTCCGTCCGTCCGTCCGTCCGTCCGTCCGTCCGTCTGTCACAGCACTTTTTCTCGAAAACCGTATAAGCTACAAACATAAAATTTTGTACGTTGGTGTAAACTGATGCCCTCTTCAAAGTTTCACTACCAAAATTTTTTTACAAGCTGCTTAAGGGGGGTCTCCCCGTATAGGGGAGTGGCCTCTGAAAAAAATATTTTCATCTAAGGTAGCCGATATGGGTATCAAATGAAAGGTCTTAATGATAATTTTTAAAACAGGGCTTGGACTGGAATTTTCTGCTTCAGGGGGTGCACAGGAAGGGAAAATACACGAAAAATTTGTGCCCCTCTCCCTAGCAATTGGATACCTGTGATATAAAAATCTGAAAAAATTACAGAGATAGCTGTTTATGAGTACAACAACAACAAATACCTTAGAAGTCAGAATTCGCTCAACTTTGTTAATAATAGTATGATATTCGAATTTCACATTTTCCCCAATGAAATATTCTGGATACCCTTAAATTCAATGATAATCGACATTTAAGGAGTTTCACATAACGTGCTAACACCCTGAAATTTTGATGAAAAATCATATTCTCGGAAGTTATAGCCATTTGAAATTTCTCCAAATACAACAACAATAACACGTGATTTTGATATTTTACGGACTTTCCAACTTTGATTTGATCTTCTTGAAATTTTCAAATAAGATCAATAATATAATTTCATTGGGGATTCATGATTTGCGTGATTTTTGTTAGTTTGTAACAAAGTGACGACCGTACAGAAGCAAGGGATTTTCTTAAAAACGTGCACATCTCTTCGATATGTTTCTCGTCTGCACTTCGCACGTTGGGTACAAAACCCTTCTGACTTGACCGTAGGTCTATTTACCCAACTTGTTTAAAGTTTTCATCAGTTGAAGAGGTCAAAAGTCGTCCAAAACGAGGCATGTCTTCAACGATCTCTCGACCGTCTTTGAAGGCTTTATACCACTCGTAGGCATGTGTGTTTGATAAAACTGAATCACCGTAAGCCTTTTCCAACATTCTCAACGATTCCCTACACGAAATTTGGTTAGAAACACAAAATTTGAGACAAATTTTTTGTTCGATATTTTTATCCATTCTAAAAATCGCAACGCACTACTGAGATGTACCAACTTAAGCAGCTGCTGTAAACAAACTGGCTAACAGATCGCGCTTATATTAGGCATAGCAATTAAGGATACTCCTACCAACTAAACAAAGTACATTTTTTTGGAATATCATTTTGCCGGGGAATGTAAATTACAATTTCCGGGTACTTTTTTGCCCGGACCAAGGAAAAGGACGAAGAAACGAAGGAAACGTTCTACAATCACCTGGAAAGACTAGTCGCTTCATTACCTACAAACAACACCAAAATTATTCTGTGTGATTTCAACGCTAAAGTTGGCAATGAGCGATCTCATCGGGGAACGATTGGAGGATATAGCCTTCACGAGGAAACAACCATTGGCCCCACCAAATCTGGATGAAGTGTGTTCCATCATCAAAGTCCAAACGAATAATAAAGCGCCGGGCATCGATGAGATTCCAGTGGAGCTCATCAAATATGGTGGCAGTAGTGTTCATAAAGCTATTCACAAAGTCATCCAGCATTTGGCAACAAGAACATATGCCGAAAGAGTGGAGCCAATCAATTATATTCCCTATACACAAAAAAGGGGACAAACTACATAGCGAAAAATATAGGGGCATGTCACTACTTTGTACGGCGTACAAAATATTGGTAGGTCAAAAAAGTTATCCTCTTTTGTCATTTTTCGATTGAATATTTCTTTTATTTAAAAAGGATTTTATTTAAGTACATATTGTGAATTTCTTTTCATTATGGAAGTTTTGCAGAGACCGAAACAAATGGTAGTCTGATGGTGCAAGGTCCCCCCCAGCCAAGTTCTGTCGATTTTTGCCGGGTCATCAAAGATGTGTATGGTTTGGCTTTGTCATGATAGAAGACAACGCCCTTTCTATTGATCAATTCTGGCCAGTTTTTTGAATTGTTTGTTCCAATTTGGTTAATTGCTGACAGTACAGAGCCGAATTAAGTGTTTGGCCAGGTTCTAGCACCTCATGATAAATAATTTCCTTCCAATCCCACCAATCCCAATCCCACTACCTAAAGGACCGAAGCCTGCTCTACGACACGACACAGGGCCAACGAAGGATGGAAATTACATCGGGTGTTGCCCAGGGATCTATCCTTGGTCCGGACCTGTGGAACGTATCTTACGACGGGCTACTGAGACTTGAGATGCCAGATGAGTCGCGCTTGGTCGGCTATGTGGATGATGTTGCGGCTCTGGTCGCCGGACGCACCGTTGAACAAGCGCAACTTAGGCTAGGTATGCTAATGCGCCGAGTGAGGGACTGGATGACTGCTCGCGGGCTCAGTTTAGCACCGGAGAAAACCGAAGTGGTCATCTTGACAAAAAAGAGAATCCCTAGAGTAAGGATGATCAGTATTGGAGATATACAAATCGAATCGAAGCCAGCGGTGAAGTACCTGGGGCTGCTGATCGACTCGAAGATGAGTTTCTCTGAGCAAATCAGGGCAACGGCTGAGAAGGCTGCTTCGGGAATATCGGCCCTGAGTCGACTTATGGCCAACGTAGGGGGACCCAGCCCATCAAGAAGACGCCTCTTGATGAGTGCTGTAGGGTCAGTGCTACTGTACAGAGCAGAGGTATGGGGCGACGCTCTCAGCAAGGAGGTATACCGAAAACGATTGGCACAGGTACAGAGAAGAGGAGCACTGAGAATTGCATCTTCGTATCCAACAGTCTCCGACTCGGCGGTGAGAGTGATTGCAGGCGTGATACCTGTCGCCCTCCTTGCTAGAGAGCGCCGCGCTATTTACCTGCGCCGAAACGAGGATGCGAGGGAGATGGTTGTCCGCGAGGAGAGACAACGCTCGCTCAACGATTGGCAGCAGTCCTGGAGGAATTGCACGAAGGGAAGGTGGACTGCGTGCCTCATCCCGGATGTGAGACCGTGGCTAAATCGAAGGCATGGTGAGACTGACTTCTATCTGACCCAGCTTTTGAGCAGGCACGGGTGTTTTCAGTCTTACCTGCACAAGATCGGTAAGTCACGGTCTCCCGATTGTCGGTTTTGCCCAGGAGAGGAGGACAATGCCTGTCACACATTTTTTGCGTGTACCAAATGGGCCAGGCTGCAAAGGGAACTCTACAGGGAGACGGGAGAGCTCACCCCGGATAATATAGTTGCGGTGATGCTCGAATTGGTTGCCAAATGGAACCAGGTGGCACATTATGCTCGGGCAGTCCTAAAATATAAAAGGGACTTGCAGCAGCCGGAGGTGCTGGGGCTGGGGATCGCTCTTCTGGCATTTCCTCTTCCCCTCTCCCCTCCCGCTAGGAAAGGGACTCCCCAGCTTGAAGGCGCCCCACGGCGTAACAAAACGAGACCTGGCCCGAAGTAATGTGTCAAACGGTTCCAGGCTAGGTTCTCAGATTGACAGGGGAGGTGTTTAGTGGGTAGTCCAAGGGTATCCTCCATGGGAGTCCCACACTGCCAGACTCGGCGGGCGTAAATGCCTTCACCTCCCTACCATAAAAAAAAACAAAAAAAAATCCCACCATACACACAGCATAACCTTATTTGATGTCAATCCTGGCTTTGAAGTCGTTTGTGATGATTCCCCTTTTTTTTTGATCATGATCTTTTTCGAACGGCATTCTCATATCTTACCCATTTTTCAACGCCCGTAATGATTTGCTTCAAAAATGGCTCGATTTCGTTGCGTTTTATTAGCATTTCGCAAATGGAAATTCGGTCGATCAAATTTTTTTGTGTTAATTCCATTGGCACCCAAACGTCGAGGGATACGGGCAATGAAATGCTCGTATCGGTTTCATTGCAATTTGCGACGCGATACTGACCTGCAGCAAATATTTTTGGAATAAAAAATGCAAAACCAATTTTGAATTCAACAACCATCTTAAGATGTTCGTATTCACGGCACTTTCGAGCTTCTTTGTGTATCCAGCCTCACGCAAATGGTTCAAAACTGGTTGGTGATGGATATTCACTTCCTTAGCAATGTCATGGCCGCTTATGTGTCGGTCTTCTTAAATTTTTTATAAGATTTCATCGACTTTTTCGGTGATTGGTCGACCTGAGCAAGGTGCATTTTTGACATCAAAATTTCCAGAACCAAAGCGAGCGAACCATCTCTTGGCTGTGGCTTTTGATAAAATATCTTAACCGTAGACACCACCATTTTTTCACGAGCTTGCGATGCATTCTCACTTGATCGTAGTGATATTGTGAAATATAACGAATCTTATCAGAAATTTCACTCATCTTTAAATCAATACAAATTTTGACACGAATGACGAAATACAAATCTGCCCGTATGAAAATTGTAGACTGGAATGTCACCTTTCAAACGCATGTCAGTTTGACTCAATCTGATTAGTATTTCCGGATATATAAAAACGAACAAAAAAGTAAAAAAATGAAAGAAAGTATATACCCTTTAATTCTACTATTTATTTTAAATTTAGTATACAATTGTTTCGTTCTCTACTTGAGAACTTCAGTACTACTATTCCCTAAACTATAAGTGTCCTAATATTTATACTAAACTCATTAACGTATTAATATGAATCTCTAATTACATCTAATCCCTCAAAGTACTTTTACTTAATCTCTAATTACCTGATCCTTTACCATTCAAAAATTTGTTTTTCCTTAATTACTACTTAACTACCTTCATTATTTTGTAAGCTTGAATAGCCAGGTGTATCCGTTACCTGGGTCGCCGTTCCAAATGTCCTGCGTCTTCCGATTGAATATCTCCAAGCTTTCTGCTACATCAAGCTTCCATCCGTTTGTAACCGTTTTCAGCATGCTTACGTTGTCCGCAGTGATGTCATGTTTTTCAAGGACTATATGCTCTGCTACTTTTGATTTGAAGTTTTTTGCATCCTGCTTTTTGTTTTTGTTGACTGCTTCCCTTAAGTGTTCATTCCATCTGAAACCTAGTGATCTCCTCGTTTGTCCAATGTAACATCCATTACATTTCGAACACGATACCTTGTAGACTCCACTGCGCTCCATTTTGGGAATTGGGTCCTTGGTTGATCCAAGCAAGTTCTGTATTTTTGTGGCCCGGCTCGTATAAACTAGGTCGATGTCTACGTTCTTCATAGCCCTCTTCATTGTTTCCGTTCTTGAGTCAAACGTTACAACCAACCTCTTCCGTTGCTCGACTTCCGCAGTTAGCGTTGTAAACTTTTTATTGAAGATCTCCTTCGTTCGTTTGGCTATCCATTTGGTGACTTCATCCGTAGGGTATCCATTCCACTCGGCTAGCTTATAAATGTGGGACGTTTCTTTTTTCAGGCCTTCCTTATTCAATGGAAGCGTGAGCATTCGATTCACAAGCCAGCTAAATGTCGCCCATTTTTGCTGTTGGCAATGGTTCGAAGTGAAAGGAATTATCCGCATGGTGTCCGTTGGTTTGCGGTATATTTCGAATTCCAATCCATTAGCTCCTACTACATACCATTACGTCAAGGAATGGTAGCCGCCCCTCCGACTCCAGCTCGTGGGTGAAACTGATGTTGTTGTGTATTGAGTTGATCGCCGTGAGAGTTTGCTGGACCTGATCCTCTTTGATGATCGTGAAGATATCGTCTACATAACGCACCCATCGATGTGGCAGTTTACCTTCTTGTGCTAACTTCTCCTCCAAAAATGCCATAAAAACTTCGCTTAGAAACGGGGAAAGAGGATTTCCCATTGCAGCACCACGTGTTTGCTTGAAAAATTCTCCCCTGAAGGTGAAATAGCTTTCACCCATGCAGAGTCTAGCCAGTTTCAAATACATTTTGGCTCGTGCTTTCCATTGTTCTCCTGATCCTTGTATCAGAATCCACTCCTCAAGTAACGTAAGTGCTTCTTTGACCGGAATACTGGGAAAAAGTGCCTTAACGTCAAATGACACCATCGTATCCCCATCTTCCAAAGGTCTCCAGGACAAAACCTTTGAAGTAAATTCTGCCGAATTTGCTACTGATCTGGTAACAAATTTTTTGTCCATGTTATTGAATTCCTTGACTAACCACTTCGCAATTTTCTGAGTGGGAGCGTTTTCTGCTGACACAATTTCACGCATTTCATGGCCTGGCTTGTGAATCTTCGGAAGTCCTATGATCCTTGGCAGCGATGGGTTGGTTACTTTTAAGAATTTCTTGATTTCCTGAATCCATGGTTCACATTCTTTCAGCACTTTTTCCACTCTTTTTATTGACTCAGGAAGCGGATTATTTCGTAGACTGAAGTTTGGTCCCGTATTTATTTTTTCCCGCATTCTACTGTCGTAATCGGCCTTGTCCATGATCACTACGGCATTCCCTTTATCCGCTTTCATGTAGTAAACCGGTAGATTTTTGAGCTCCTTGATGATCCTATTCTCGTCCTGCTTTCCGACCCATCTAGTTTCTTTTCTCAGTGTATCTGCAGTGCTGGCTCTTATCTTTTGTTTTTCCTCTGCCGTCAGTCCATGCATGCTCGAAAGTCTATTGATCCCGGCTTCGATTTCTATGACGATATCTTCAGGTTTGGCTTTCGCGTTAAAGGAGTATTTCAGCCCCATATTCAGCAGATTCAGTTGAGCTTGCGTAAATACCTGGGACGATTGATTGATGACTATGTTTTCAATTGTACGCACCTTGATTTGTTGGGACACTGTCACTTGTTCTCGTCTTAATTGATGAAACTTCTTTTCTAGTATTAATTTCTTCCGCTCGCTTTCAACGGGAAACCCAACGGATATTGTTTGGCCAGGCTCAAATGTAATTCGTATGCCTCTCTGCTTCTCCTGTCCAATTTTGCATAGAGTCTTTCAATACTCTCCTTCACCAACTGCATTTCCAGATACTTGATCATTGTACCTTTCTTGAACGGTATACTCATCTTGAGTTTAACGGTGTGGCTTTTCGGGGTGATGTTATTGTGCTTGCATTTTTTTAAAAAACTTAAATCCCTTCTTAGTGACGCGACAGACTTCCTTAAACTGATAAACTTATTGACTTCAGCGGTTGGCTTGGGTGCCATTTTAATAGTTAAAAATATATTCCGCCTTTAGTAGAACTTTCAAATAAAAAAATGAAAGAAAGTATATACCCTTTAATTCTACTATTTATTTTAAATTTAGTATACAATTGTTTCTTTCTCTACTTGAGAACTTCCTCAGTACTACTATTCCCTAAACTATAAGTGTCCTAATATTTATACTAAACTCATTAACGTATTAATATGAATCTCTAATTACATCTAATCCCTCAAAGTACTTTTACTTAATCTCTAATTACCTGATCCTTTACCATTCAAAAATTTGTTTTTCCTTAATTACTACTTAACTACCTTCATTATTTTGTAAGCTTGAATAGCCAGGTGTATCCGTTACCTGGGTCGCCGTTCCAAATGTCCTGCGTCTTCCGATTGAGTATCTCCAAGCTCCTTTTTCCCAGTATTCCGGTCAAAGAAGCACTTACGTTACTTGAGGAGTGGATTCTGATACAAGGATCAGGAGAACAATGGAAAGCACGAGCCAAAATGTATTTGAAACTGGCTAGACTCTGCATGGGTGAAAGCTATTTCACCTTCAGGGGAGAATTTTTTAAGCAAACACGTGGTGCTCCAATGGGAAATCCTCTTTCCCCGTTTGTAAGCGAAGTTTTTATGGCATTTTTGGAGGAGAAGTTAGCACAAGAAGGTAAACTGCCACATCGATGGGTGCGTTATGTAGACGATATCTTCACGATCATCAAAGAGGATCAGGTCCAGCAAACTCTCACGGCGATCAACTCAATACACAACAACATCAGTTTCACCCACGAGCTGGAGTCGGAGGGGCGGCTACCATTCCTTGACGTAATGGTATGTAGTAGGAGCTAATGGATTGGAATTCGAAATATACCGCAAACCAACGGACACCATGCGGATAATTCCTTTCACTTCGAACCATTGCCAACAGCAAAAATGGGCGACATTTAGCTGGCTTGTGAATCGAATGCTCACGCTTCCATTGAATAAGGAAGGCCTGAAAAAAGAAACGTCCCACATTTATAAGCTAGCCGAGTGGAATGGATACCCTACGGATGAAGTCACCAAATGGATAGCCAAACGAACGAAGGAGATCTTCAATAAAAAGTTTACAACGCTAACTGCGGAAGTCGAGCAACGGAAGAGGTTGGTTGTAACGTTTGACTCAAGAACGGAAACAATGAAGAGGGCTATGAAGAACGTAGACATCGACCTAGTTTATACGAGCCGGGCCACAAAAATACAGAACTTGCTTGGATCAACCAAGGACCCAATTCCCAAAATGGAGCGCAGTGGAGTCTACAAGGTATCGTGTTCGAAATGTAATGGATGTTACATTGGACAAACGAGGAGATCACTAGGTGTCAGATGGAATGAACACTTAAGGGAAGCAGTCAACAAAAACAAAAAGCAGGATGCAAAAAACTTCAAATCAAAAGTAGCAGAGCATATAGTCCTTGAAAAACATGACATCACTGCGGACAACGTAAGCATGCTGAAAACGGTTACAAACGGATGGAAGCTTGATGTAGCAGAAAGCTTGGAGATATTCAATCGGAAGACGCAGGACATTTGGAACGGCGACCCAGGTAACGGATACACCTGGCTATTCAAGCTTACAAAATAATGAAGGTAGTTAAGTAGTAATTAAGGAAAAACAAATTTTTGAATGGTAAAGGATCAGGTAATTAGAGATTAAGTAAAAGTACTTTGAGGGATTAGATGTAATTAGAGATTCATATTAATACGTTAATGAGTTTAGTATAAATATTAGGACACTTATAGTTTAGGGAATAGTAGTACTGAGAAAATTCTCAAGTAGAGAACGAAACAATTGTATACTAAATTTAAATTAAATAGTAGAATTAAAGGGTATATACTTTCTTTCATTTTTTTATTTGAAAGTTCTACTAAAGGCGGAATATTTTCAACTATTTAACGAACAAAAAAGGCTCAATACTTTTTAGACTATCCAATATTTTCAAAGATCTTAGAAAATAAAATCGGATCATATGCCTAGGGCTACAAATGAATGAGAATAAAACAAAACTCATGACGCAGTCGAGGAAAACTACCTCACATACACGAAATATCACACTTGCCGAATACAGTATAGAAAATGTGAGCGAATTTGTGTATTTAGGCGCCAAAATAACGAAAACGGGTAATGAAAGAGACGAAATACGCCTAAGTATGCAGCTCGCAAATAAAATATTTTATTCAGTATTGACGATCTTGAAGACTAGCTGTATACACTGGAAAACAAAGCTCCAAGTATAGGAATCTGTTATAAGACCTGTGTTATGCTATGGATGTAAAACATGGACCCTAACCCAAGCATCCGCAAATATATTGAACGCCTTTGAGCGACGGGTCCTCAGGCGAATGATCGGAGCGAAGCTAGACGGGGCCAATGCCGAATTCGATACAACCATTAGCTGTATGAAATTTTTGAAGAACCGGAGGAGGCAATGGGCTAGACACATGAATCGTATGGACGAGCACCGGATACCCAAAGAGGTATTCGCTAGTAGAACTGGAGGCCGAGACCAGTGGGGAAACCGAGGAAACGCTGTTCTGACTCGGTCGGCGAAGACAGTTCATCGCTGCTCGGATTTCGAAATTGGAATACGCGGTCAATGGAAATTGGAGGACGCGGTCAATAGACAGTTGGCGGTGCTATTCGCAAGAAGCGAAGGCTCGAGAGGGGCTGTAGTGCTATGAAGAAGAAGAATATTGACGTGTCGTTTATGGTGTGATTAATACCCGACATGAAAATACTTATAATAGGCTCATATTCACGAAAAAGTTTCTGTTTTTGATGCTAACACGGAAATGTTCAGATTTTTCTAGTCGGGTTTGAGAGTTTGAAAAATAACCTGGCGTCATCCGATATGTTTCAGCAATACTTTTATGCTTTTGATGTCAGATTAGGATTGGTAGCTAAAATGACGAGCCGTGCGTGTTTTGGAACAAAAGAAAACTGCTACTATAATTTTATCCTTTCATTTCCTAACGATCTTGTTTGATTTTGTTCACAAGTTCCAGCCGCACAGTCGTTTTCTTCGATACGTTCTGCACATAATTAATTGTAGTGCGATACGTGGACCAACAGTTTTGACCAAATTTTTCCAGCTAAGTATCTCATCGGCAGTTCAGCCCGGTTTCCTGATGTTCAATCTTAGCGCTACCACAGAGAAAAGTTAAGACAGCCGTTTTACTATATAACCTTATCGGGTCAAGAGTTTCCTCACGATCACTTGACTATCTAAATAAATTTGAGATAGTTCACTTTTAAGAATTTTCAGCGAATCGCACTGGTAAAAAGAAATGTTTATCTCCGTTCACTGGATTTGCTTGGGTTGCCCTTCGAATCGTAGCATAAATAGTAAGCTCTCTTGCCGATTAGTTCTCGGGCGTCACAGTGATTCAAGTTACTCGTACACAACCTTCCACTGGCACTAGCACTGGTGACAGTAGCTCGGTCAGGTTTTGCCTATACTCCACTGAACCATTCGGCTGTACACTCACGCTCGGCGACACACCAGGAATCTTTTCACACCTTTCCACCAATTTCGTCCAAATTTCCACTTCTTTCTGCTTATTCAGTATTCTACACAATTTCCATCATTATCATTGTTTGCGTCGGGACTCTTTTGTCCCGGCCAACTTTAAAAATTTCAATTGGTATTATTTTGAACAGTTGAATTATGTTATTTTAAAGAACTTTTATTTATTAATACTGCAGTTATTATTGTAAGGATGTCTTATGTATATTCTGACTGTATCTAAATTAAGATTTTCCAACCGTCGATCGCGACCACCAACTAAAGACCGCCAAATTAATAACTCTAACCCCAAACGAAATGCAACATAGTTGCTGCAAATCATATCATATTCATGCACGATTTTAGCTGACCGTGCGTACATGTGCACTCATCGTATGCAGCCACAGCGCGATACGATCATAGCATCATTCGCAATGTGCAATTTTCGCACAACGCAAATGATACCATGCAATGTATGCACCTGTGGGCGTTGTATACATGATGCATCGTATGCAGCCACAGCGCGTTACGATCATAGCATCATTTGCAATGTGCAATGTTCGCACAATGCAAATGATACCATGCAATGTATGCACATGTGGACGTTGCATACATGATGGGTGGCCATGAAGTCGATACGGGCAATGAAATGCTCGTATTGGTTTCATTGCAATTTGCGACGCGATACTGACCTGCAGTAAATATTGTTGCAATAAAAAATGCAAAACCAATTTTGAATTCAACAACCATCTTAAGATGTTCGTATTCACGGCACATTCGTGCGACTTTGCCCAACAAATTCTATTTTCCTTGATTCGTCGGAAATAAGCTTTGACATGAAAACTTCACTATCGATGTCGGGAGCGACATTCAACCGTCACAATATTCACACACATTTCACGTTCCCGAATGCACGCCAGGGCCACACACTCAAGGCGAATACGTTGCAGAGCACTTTCAACAATGCTTTTTCGATCTATTTCCCGGGATTTTCCAAATATTTCACGAACAAATCACTGAAAAAAATGACAACGAATGACGAACTGATGCGCGCTTCTCTCCTCTTTTCTCGCGGCGTTCGCGCTGTGTGGCGATCTCAAGCAGACTCCTCGATCCGCCCAAGCAGATCTGCTTCTTTGGTTGTCATTCGTCCACCGAGCCGTAACGCCTCTTGCTCATCCACTGTAGATTGCATTCGGCAATGCAATTCGTGGATGAGCTACATTATATCGGCGAATTCGAATTCGAATTTTAATTGCAGATTTGAATTATTCGAGTAATATAAGATCATAATGTATATAAAAATTTAAATCATAATAAAAGGATAACTATAAAGAATATAAACGTAAAGAAAAATTTAAAACTAATATATGAAAACAATCGAATATAAAATTTATATTTATAGTAACAAATATTTTTTTTATAAATTTTATAATTTATAAAACTAGAAACTTGAATAATTAAATTTTTCAAATTCGCAATTAAAATTTGGATCCATGTTATGCCGGTTTTCGAGCAGTTTGCTTAGGCGACTGCTCGATTTCCACAGTTCAGTCAATTTTCTCGCGATCCCAAAGCAACGATGTTTGCGGTAAAGGAGCTGCAGGTTCCTCAGGTGGAAAATCGGTTGTGTTTGGGGTCGGAACGCGGGTTGGAACGACAGACAATCTGCGGTCCCAATCCTTCTGAGTTGGATGGACATAAGACCGGATCGGGGCTAAAAGGGTGCGATTCAAACGTTCTGATGCGTTAGATTGAGGAGAATATATTGGCGTACTGTTCGAGTAGACTTTTAAACTGCCGAGATCGGAACTGTACCCCGTTGTCTGAGTACACGCTTTCTGGTACATCAAACACATGGAATACCCGACTTTTTAAAAATTTCACAATAGGTTGAGTCGTGAACTTGCGAATAGGTTCCACCAGCGGGACTTAGGGAGCTGGTCGAGCACAACGATAGCTCTAATATGTCCTATAGAAGAACGAGGGTATGGGCCGAGTAGATCTATGTACAAACGTTGAAATACACGCTCCGGAATGTTGAGTTAACTCATAGGAGGTCGAAGTGGCTGGTTGGGAGCTTTAGTGCCGTTGCAGGTCTCACAGGTGTTTACATAGTCTTTGACCTGAGGTGAAATTTTGGGGCAAAAGGAGTTCTTCTTAAGGCGCCGTAGCGTCCGACCGTAGCCACCGTGGGCACTTAGAGGATGGTCGTGTGCGTGGAGAAACAGATTGTGAGTCATTTCCTCCGGCACCCAGACTTTCCAATACTCTTCTTCCTGCAATGAATCACCGGTTGCGTATTCCATACGTCGATCTATCACTTTCAAATCAGGCAACTGTGTTTGTTGGGTTACGACGGTTTGCCTCAACTCGTTGTAGCTGTCTGAATTAAAATGCGGGCTGTCTAAGTCTATCTCGAAGAGATCATCGTCATTTACTGCCAATTCGGCTCCCTCGGGTGAAAACATTCGCGGGAGAGTATCGGGCACGATGTTTTGGGTCCCTTTTCGGTGCTTGATGGAAAACTTAAACCCTTGCAGTTTAAGAGCCCATCGGGCTAGCCGTCCGTGTAAGTCCACTTGGTTCATCAGCCATTGTAACGAATCGTTGTCTGTGATTATTATAAACTGGTGACCTTCGATGTACGCTCGGAATTTCTTGACAGCCATCGACGTTGCCAGATATTTTTGTTTGGATACGGTGTAGTTCTTTTGGGCCGAGTTCAGTTTACTAAACATGAAAGCAACGGGAGCTTCCTCTCCCTCTTCGGTCAATCGCACTAGCACGGCTCCAACTCCATGTCGACTTGCGTCACAATGAATCGAGAAGGGATTCTGAAAGTCGGGGCTGTGCAAGAACGGAGCTGATGTCAAGGCTTGCTTGAGCTCTTCAAATGCCTTTCGACTGAGCTCGGTCCAAATGAACTTACCTTTCCGGAGCATGTCCGACAGAGGCGCTGAAGCTGTTGCGTAATTCCGAACGAATCTTCGGTACCAAACGCACACTCCTAGGAAACGTCGTAGCTGCTTTATGGTCTTCCGTAAGGGAAAATTATCAATCGCCCGAGTTTTGTCCGGATCCCTTTTGATGGTACCATGTCCGATGACATATCCTAGGTATCGGACTTCGTTCATACCAAACTTGCTTTTCTGGATATTGATGGTGAGTCCCACTATACTGATATGAAGGGCTACTTCTTGCAACAGTAGAAGATGTTGGTCAAACGTTTCTGTGATGAGTAGAAGGTTATCCGGGTACACGAACACTTGGTGTTTCAGATGAGGTAGAATCACTTTGTCAATCAGCCGGGTCATTGTTTGCGGAGCGTTACACAGACCAAAAGGCACTGTGACAAACTGGTATAGTGGTCGTCCGGGCAATGTGAAAGCGGTTTTACCCCTCGACCCTTCATCGAGTGGAATTTGCCAGAATGCATCTTTGTCAAGGCTGGTGTATTATCGTCAATATTGGGGTTTGCAGCAGGCTGGCAACCTACTATTGAGCTTTGGAGTACCGCTGAGGTGGTCGGATACTCGGGAAGTAGGTGTCAGGCTTACTGCATCCGTAGCAGAAAACCGCACGCTCTACCCGACATGCAATGAGCCGATGTCCGGTTTGTTTGAAGCTCCAGCAGGTCGTGAGGTTCCCCGGCGCGGCTACCGTAAGCTCGGCTGACTCTCTGTCGATGTCCTCCAGATCTGGAGTGCTGGTTTCTTGTACACCCTCCGCGATTCCGCGCCGCGGACCCGGTCCTGTCCACAGGTATGGCCGTTCCCCGAGGTCCTCCTCGACTCCTTTCTGTCGACTGACGGCTCTTAAAAGCGATGCCATGTCCAGAGAGCCGGAGTTCGCGACGTGACGGCAAAGTCTCGGCATCAAGTTGCGCTTTGGCACCCACAGCAGTTGTGTTAGAGTCATCAGCTCGGTTAACTGGTCATTTAGTCGTAAGATGTCGGCCTGAAACTTGCAGAAGGGCTCGTCTGGACGTTGCCATCTGGCATGGATTTTGTCCAGGACTATCTCGTCCATGTTAACTGTGGGAAACTCCATACGGAGTACCTCCTTCAGTCGTGACCAGCGGTGGGATGGTGGAGTAGCATGTATCCGCTAGTACATTTCCAGCGCTGCTCCCCTAAGCAGCATCGGCAAGTAGCCGGCTAGCGCCGTGTGGTCCCCCGCCAACATCTGGTCTATCAGGGACTCCATCCGATCAATGAAGACCTCCACGTTGATGGCATTTGGTTCCCGGCTAAAATGGAGATTCTAGCCCTGAATGATGCTGGGGATCTGAGCCGGCTTACCAATACGGTGGATGGGAAGGTCCACGTTGGCCCAGAGGAGCCACTGGAGCAAGAGTCGGTGGTTGCAGTTGGCTCAGCCTGGGCCGATATACAGGAGTCATGGGATTCATGGATAAGCTTGGTATATTTCGCTCGAGCTCGCGTTTTGGATGTAACGGAAAATTCCAAGGATTGGGATCCGAGTCCCGCAATGGAGGCATCCGGGGACGTGGGTTCTCCTATTTGCTCTCCAGAACAGCTATCTGGGTGATCAAGCTTTGCATTAGGGCCATCATTTCCTACAGGACTGTCATACGGTTCGGCTCTGCCTGCCAGCAGGCGGCACTACTCCAGCCCCTTCCATGGTGTCAGGATCCTCAGGTATTGGTTAACCTTGGTCTCGGGCGGTCTTTATGTTTGGGCACCGCCCCTTGTGCAGCTGATGTTTAACTATAACTGGTCGGTGCTTCTGCAGAAGTTGCTGGTTGTCTGTAAAGTGGGCATGTCCGGTTGACCAGAATTGCTGGAAAATCACGCAGAGCGCCGTCGGTCCCTCGTCTGATCGTAAGCGACGTTTATCGGGCGTGCAATTTGTGGACATTATCTAAAAACAAAAGTCTTTGTACTAAATATAACGTAAAAAAAATCAATCCTAACTATATATGGATGTTTTTATTAGCCACAATTATATATGTATATATATATATATATATATATATATATATATATATATATATATATATATATATATATATATATATATTTATATATATATATACACATATATATATCTATATATATATATATATATATATATATATATATATATATTATATATATATATATATACATATATATATATATATATATATATATATATATATATATATATATATACATATATATACATATACATATATATATAGATATATATATATATATATATATATATATATATATATATATATATATATATATATATACATAAACATATATATATATATATATATATATATATATATATATATATATATATATATATATATATACCATGATCATTTCTGGATGTTTGATATATATACATATATATATATATATATATATATATATATATATATACATAAACATATATATATATATATATATATATATACCATGATCATTTCTGGATGTGCTTTGCGCTGCGGTTATAAGCGGGGCTGGTGAAGTCGTTACTACTGCCTTCGCTGCTTCCAATTCTTTTTTCACTTTTTCCATCTCATGGTTCATTCTCTCTTCGACCTGGCTGACCTTTTCCTCGACCTGGTCAACCTTTTCCTCGACGCCTTTAATTTGTTTGTTCAGATGACCGAGCTCCGCTTTTATTTCGGTTGACTGTTTCTCCAGCTTCTGTGTGATGTCTGCCTTGATTTCGATCGCTTGTTGGTCCAGCTTGTTCATTTAGCTTCGTAGTTAAATTGGTTGACTGTTGTCGCTGCTCTTGCTGCATCAGCATTAACATTTGCATCAGCGCATTTTCTGGTTCCTTTGGTTTTGGTGTTTCTGCTTCACCACCTTCTGCGCCTTTTTCTGCATCTGAGGGCTCACCCGAATCCAGATACGCGCCTTCCGATTCAATTGCGTCACGCAAGCGTGCAATCAGTGTGGCCTTTGTACCTTGCGTAGCCAGGTTTCGCTGTACCAACTCTTCTTTAAGCTCCGACATGGTCAGTTCATTAATTTTTAAGTTTAGGCGTCGTGGCATTTTTAATGTTTCTTTAAATTTTACTATTGTGCAGTATAAAAATGTTCAAATTTTAACTTTCAAAATTTTAATCTGACTTCTCGACACCATTGTCGCGTGTTTTGGTTCGCGGCCAATAATTTTAATGTTCCGGGAAAGTGAAAACGCAATGTCTTTTAATTTAAGTTAAAAGAGTTTATTTAATTACAAAAATGCACAATAATCAGTTTAACACTTTCACTAATTTTAATTTTCACTGTTAAAAATCTAACACTTGTCCATAAATTTCTTATCGCAATTATCTTCTAAATCACTTCACTATTACGAAAATCACCAGTCCTCTACGTCTTCTCGAGCGTGGAGCCAGTAGAACCTTTCCCGCAATTTCGCTAAGGTCTTGTTAACACTAAGGTGGCCTCCCGAGGATCCTTCGTGCATCTCCTTAAGCACGTCGTGGATTCGGCTTTTGGGAAGTATAGTTTGCATCCTATAGGAGCTGCCATCCGCCGTTTCCCATTTCCGCTTGAGTACGCCACCCTCCACCTGAAGAGAGTTCCATTGTGCCCAATAGCTTTTCAGGGTTGCGCCATGCATTGAAACGTCTTTCCACTCAGGTCGCCCAGTTGTCTCCTTCCATACGAGCAATGGTCCGATGTCTTCATCGGCTAGCTGGGCATTTCGAACCTCCTCCAATGACCAATCTGCATCAAATTCGGCCGTTATCACTTGCAGATCAACGATCGGCTCCTTTTCTTCAATCCGTCGGCAATGCTTGCTGTTAGCTGGACATGGATGACGAGGTAGGGCGTCAGCATTTCCATGAACTCTGCCCTTGTAAAGTAGTTGATGTCTCACTAGGTGTGGTCGGATGATCGATCGGGTTGCACTACTGTCGCTTGTTATGG
Organism: Odontomyia ornata; assembly: GCA_963969285.1. Lineage (NCBI taxonomy): Eukaryota > Metazoa > Arthropoda > Insecta > Diptera > Stratiomyidae > Odontomyia > Odontomyia ornata. The sequence goes on along the minus strand of OZ017740.1, from coordinate 226,091,274 downwards.
TGCAGTGTTCATCGTCAACTTGACCCGGACGGCATAAGTCTGCTTCTCCGCGATGCAGTCTTGACATGGTGACGGGGGTGCTAGGGACGTCGATCCTCCTAGCCAACGTCCGCACGACGAAGTTGGCCCCTTTGGTTTGATGGGCTTCCATTCTAAGCTCCTGAATCGGTCTGCATCTCCACCACCCTGGACAATAGCTCCGTTTTCTTCCCTTCTTGCAGTCTCTTTGCAGGTGCCCTTTTTCCCCGCAATTCCAGCATCTAGGCGCACCATTCACTTGCAGCTCTCGCTCAATTCCCACGCGCTCACACCTGCAATCATCTGCCACTACCTCGCGAACCCGGGCAGTGGTACGGGTCACATTTTTCGCTGCCTCAAAATTTAAACTATAAGCCAAGGCATCCTTGACTGTTTGCTTTTGAGATAAACGCACAGCTTGCTGCAATTCCTGGTCCTCTGAGGCGCTGATAAATGCTTCTGTTGCTGCGTCATCGCGATGTTCCTGGTCGTACGCTGAGTAAGCCAAAAGTGCCAGTGGCTCAATGTCTTGGACTAGCTGCTGTAAGGTTTCGCCAGACTTCTGCATCCGATTCCGTAGCTGTGCCCGATAAATTTGCTTCAGATGGGCGCCTCAATAACGCATGTCGAACGTATTCATTATAGCATTCGGGTTTGAGTGCAATTCAACGGGGATCGTCTGCAAAAGCTCGACAGCTGGGCCTCTTAGAGCAAGAATCAGTGCAGTTGCTCGTTCCTACTCATTCCAGTGATTTGCCCTTGCGGCAGCTTCAAACTGGATCTTGTAAATACTCCAGACCGTTTGCCCATCGAATATTGGTGCTTGCACATTTCTGGATGTGCTTTGCGCTGCGGTTATAAGCGGGGCTGGTGAAGTCGTTACTACTGCCTTCGCTGCTTCCAATTCTTTTTTCACTTTTTCCATCTCATGGTTCATTCTCTCTTCGACCTGGCTGACCTTTTCCTCGACCTGGTCAACCTTTTCCTCGACGCCTTTAATTTGTTTGTTCAGATGACCGAGCTCCGCTTTTATTTCGGTTGACTGTTTCTCCAGCTTCTGTGTGATGTCTGCCTTGATTTCGATCGCTTGTTGGTCCAGCTTGTTCATTTAGCTTCGTAGTTAAATTGGTTGACTGTTGTCGCTGCTCTTGCTGCGTCAGCATTAACATTTGCATCAGCGCATTTTCTGGTTCCTTTGGTTTTGGTGTTTCTGCTTCACCACCTTCTGCGCCTTTTTCTGCATCTGAGGGCTCACCCGAATCCAGATACGCGCCTTCCGATTCAATTGCGTCACGCAAGCGTGCAATCAGTGTGGCCTTTGTACCTTGCGTAGCCAGGTTTCGCTGTACCAACTCTTCTTTAAGCTCCGACATGGTCAGTTCATTAATTTTTAAGTTTAGGCGTCGTGGCATTTTTAATGTTTCTTTAAATTTTACTATTGTGCAGTATAAAAATGTTCAAATTTTAACTTTCAAAATTTTAATCTGACTTCTCGACACCATTGTCGCGTGTTTTGGTTCGCGGCCAATAATTTTAATGTTCCGGGAAAGTGAAAACGCAATGTCTTTTAATTTAAGTTAAAAGAGTTTATTTAATTGCAAAAATGCACAATAATCAGTTTAACACTTTCACTAATTTTAATTTTCACTATTAAAAATCTAACACTTGTCCATAAATTTCTTATCGCAATTGTCTTCTAAATCACTTCACTATTACGAAAATCACTTTTCTATTACTCGAACAATATGGCTTCCCACACACTATCGCAGTCCTTATCGCGGTCGAATGAATGATCCCCCCGTTCATTCAGCTCGCCTTTATATAGGGTCTCTAATGATTCAACTCAGTTCTCGTACATTGGTGAATTAGCGGGAACATTCCAGCAGTGAATGAATGGAGCAGTGACTCACTTTCAGATGTGGTTCATGCTTGGTAGGTTCTCGTGGTTTCGAGTAAATTCGTTTTGTTGATGTTCTTAATTGTTGTGCAAACAATTGCGACAGTAGCTCGCAGAATTATTTGTACATGTAACACTGCCCCCACCTCAGTTCTTTTCGCCCCGAAAAGATGTGTCGCTATTTGTAGTCAATTCTCCCTGGGTGTGATACGGGGCAAGACGGTTCAGATGCACAATTTTTTTGGCTCTCGGCTTACGATGTTCCTGTATTCGGTATACGACGTCGTTGATTCGCTTTGTAACTCGGTATGGTCCCTCCCAATTATGTTGCAACTTTGGAGACCTACCCCTTCGCCGTTGCGGGTTATATGGCCACACCAAGTCATCTTGCTGGAAGCCAGTAGAATTTGCGTTTAGATCATACCTGGTCTTCATGCGGTCAGTAGCCGATTCGAGGTGTTTTCGCACTGTCCGATGTATCTGGTTCAACCGTTGTCTTAGCTCACTTCCGTACTCCGAGATCGTTTGGGGTTTCTCAGGGGGTGTTCCGAACTTTTATCAGCTGGCAGACGAATAGTCTTTCCAAAAATGACTTTGGCTGGGGCTTGGCCCGTCGATGCATGTTCAGCAGCTCTGTACGCCATCAAAAATAGTGGAATGTGTCGGTCCCAGTCCCTTTGGTTCTCGTCAACCATCTTGGCCAGGTGTTTATTGAGAGTGCCGTTGAAACGTTCGACCATTCCATCGGATTGGGAATGCAGCGGTGTTGTCCTCTTTTTCCGTATTCCCAGCAGCTCGCACATTTCGCTAAAAACTAGTGACTCGAAGTTTCGGCCTTGATCCGAATGTAGTTCGCAAGGTACGCCGTACCTACTGACCCAATTTAACACTAGCTGTTCGGCTACAGTAGTTGCTTCCTGGTTGGGAATGGGGTAGACCTCGGGCCACTTGCTGAAATAATCGGCTACAACCAGCGTGTACCGATTTCCCCATTCAGATTCAGGAAAGGGTCCTGCGATGTCAACAGCAATCCTTTCAAACGGTACCCCCACGTTATAGATTTGCATTTGTCCTCTCAGTCGTCGCTTTGGGCCTTTGACGGAAGCGCAAATTGTGCATCTGCGACACCAGTCCTCTACGTCTTCTCGAGCGTGGAGCCAGTAGAACCTTTCCCGCAATTTCGCTAAGGTCTTGTTAACACTAAGGTGGCCTCCCGAGGATCCTTCGTGCATCTCCTTAAGCACGTCGTGGATTCGGCTTTTGGGAAGTATAGTTTGCATCCTATAGGAGCTGCCATCCGCCGTTTCCCATTTCCGCTTGAGTACGCCACCCTCCACCTGAAGAGAGTTCCATTGTGCCCAATAGCTTTTCAGGGTTGCGCCATGCATTGAAACGTCTTTCCACTCAGGTCGCCCAGTTGTCTCCTTCCATACGAGCAATGGTCCGATGTCTTCATCGGCTAGCTGGGCATTTCGAACCTCCTCCAATGACCAATCTGCATCAAATTCGGCCGTTATCACTTGCAGATCAACGATCGGCTCCTTTTCTTCAATCCGTCGGCAATGCTTGCTGTTAGCTGGACATGGATGACGAGGTAGGGCGTCAGCATTTCCATGAACTCTGCCCTTGTAAAGTAGTTGATGTCTCACTAGGTGTGGTCGGATGATCGATCGGGTTGCACTACTGTCGCTTGTTATGGTGCAGTGTTCATCGTCAACTTGACCCGGACGGCATAAGTCTGCTTCTCCGCGATGCAGTCTTGACATGGTGACGGGGGTGCTAGGGACGTCGATCCTCCTAGCCAACGTCCGCCCGACGAAGTTGGCCCCTTTGGTTTGATGGGCTTCCATTCTAAGCTCCTGAATCGGTCTGCATCTCCACCACCCTGGAAAATAGCTCCGTTTTCTTCCCTTCTTGCAGTCTCTTTGCAGGTGCCCTTTTTCCCCGCAATTCCAGCATCTAGGCGCACCATTCACTTGCAGCTCGCGCTCAATTCCCACGCGCTCACACCTGCAATCATCTGCCACTACCTCGCGAACCCGGGCAGTGGTACGGGTCACATTTTTCGCTGCCTCAAAATTTAAACTATAAGCCAAGGCATCCTTGACTGTTTGCTTTTGAGCTAAACGCACAGCTTGCTGCAATTCCTGGTCCTCTAAGGCGCTGATAAATGCTTCTGTTGCTGCGTCATCGCGATGTTCCTGGTCGTACGCTGGGTAAGCCAAAAGTGCCAGTGGCTCAATGTCTTGGACTAGCTGCTGTAAGGTTTCGCCAGACTTCTGCATCCGATTCCGTAGCTGTGCCCGATAAATTTGCTTCAGATGGGTGCCTCAATAACGCATGTCGAGCGCATTCATTATAGCATTCGGGTTTGAGTGCAATTCAACGGGGATCATCTGCAAATGCTCGACAGCTGGGCCTCTTAGAGCAAGAATCAGTGCAGTTGCTCGTTCCTGCTCATTCCAGTGATTCGCCCGTGCGGCAGCTTCAAACTGGATCTTGTAAATACTCCAGACCGTTTGCCCATCGAATATTGGTGCTTGCACATTTCTGCATGTGCTTTGCGCTGCGGTTATAAGCGGGGCTGGTGAAGTCGTTACTACTGCCTTCGCTGCTTCCAATTCTTTTTTCACTTTTTCCATCTCATGGTTCATTCTCTCTTCGACCTGGCTGACCTTTTCCTCGACCTGGTCAACCTTTTCCTCGACGCCTTTAATTTGTTTGTTCAGATGACCGAGCTCCGCTTTTATTTCGGTTGACTGTTTCTCCAGCTTCTGTGTGATGTCTGCCTTGATTTCGATCGCTTGTTGGTCCAGCTTGTTCATTTAGCTTCGTAGTTAAATTGGTTGACTGTTGTCGCTGCTCTTGCTGCATCAGCATTAACATTTGCATCAGCGCATTTTCTGGTTCCTTTGGTTTTGGTGTTTCTGCTTCACCACCTTCTGCGCCTTTTTCTGCATCTGAGGGCTCACCCGAATCCAGATACGCGCCTTCCGATTCAATTGCGTCACGCAAGCGTGCAATCAGTGTGGCCTTTGTACCTTGCGTAGCCAGGTTTCGCTGTACCAACTCTTCTTTAAGCTCCGACATGGTCAGTTCATTAATTTTTAAGTTTAGGCGTCGTGGCATTTTTAATGTTTCTTTAAATTTTACTATTGTGCAGTATAAAAATGTTCAAATTTTAACTTTCAAAATTTTAATCTGACTTCTCGACACCATTGTCGCGTGTTTTGGTTCGCGGCCAATAATTTTAATGTTCCGGGAAAGTGAAAACGCAATGTCTTTTAATTTAAGTTAAAAGAGTTTATTTAATTGCAAAAATGCACAATAATCAGTTTAACACTTTCACTAATTTTAATTTTCACTATTAAAAATCTAACACTTGTCCATAAGTTTCTTATTGCAATTGTCTTCTAAATCACTTCACTATATCGAAAATCACTTGTAGTGAATAAAGGAGTTTTCATAAAGTCCGTGAAGGACCGCAGCGATGTTCTGCTGCCTCGGCAGAGGAAGGTGTTGGTTCCTGCCGAGAATGCCCTCGTCCGGAGACGCGTGAATGCGCTGGCAGGCTAGCATTGCGGTGTCGTGGGGCGGGTTCGTTTCCCCGGCACGAGGACTCACTACAAAACATTTCGCATTCACGAATTGCTTGCAGAGATCAAAGAAGACGACCGAAGTCGCAACATTGTAGATAACCTCCACGAAGGAGACATACTTGTTACTAGAACAAGAGAAACCTGACAAGATAGACTAACTTGGGGTTGACCTCGTCTTTACCCAAATACATTCAGGGCCCACAAATGAAAGAGGGGCAACCGGGTGGTGGTGGAGCCCCTTCATGCCCACCCAACCGGAATAAATCCAATGTTAAATCGTTGAAGTGGCCAGATATTCCTCTTCTGAGTGGAAAACTCATACAACTTGAATTATATGAACTTTCCCATCAGAAGGGGAGTACCCCGGTGACCAATTTATGTCATAGAATTATACAATTGAATTGCATAACTCTATGCCATAAAAAGGCACTTGGCTTGGGCCACTCAACCCATAATGTCACCTGAAACAGAAAAATTATTAAGTACCCGGTGGCTGACTCATATTTTGGGGTGGAAGCCTGCCACCGTACCGGGTCCTATACCCGATTAGAAAAAACCGGAAGGGAAAGACCGATTTTACGTTTAACAATTCATTTTATTTGAATTAAATTTCGATTCAAAAGAAAAGAGCATGACAATATCCATTGACAATTAATTACAGGCAAAAGTAGGCAAATGGAATTTTCCCGGTTTTGAAATGGTTTACTCAGTTTTAATTTGATTTCTCATCAATAATTTTGGACTTGATAATATTTACTAATCCGTACAATCTAGTAGCCTTAGCAGCATGTTTCTGTTTCTTTTCCTTCTCTTTTGTTGTTTATATTAATGTGAATCAAAATATGAAAATAATATTATATTAACAAAACGTCGAAAAACTTTTAACATACTTGTTTCATTTCAATGATTTTTATAGTTATGTGTTGAGTAAATTGTATTTTTATGAATAATAAATTACCACTATGCATGTTAGTTCAAATTAACCGAGTATAATTTCTGTATCAAACTCAAAAAAATTCAATGTTGAACCGTCCATAAATTGAAGGTTGTTCAATGAAAACCAACAAAAAACCAAAATTGAATGTTGATGTCAGATATATGGTGGAATTCGAAAAATGGTTCGAAGCATATTTTAAATAAAATGCCAACTGCGGAACATTTCACAATCGTATCTATTGATTGTTTTACAAGCGCACAAATTTAAAATACCCTTCCGAATCAAGTGGGCAAGCTGCTCTATTAAAGAAATTTTTATTTCCTTGGATTTAATGCTCTGTTGATAATTTCAACAAACATAACCAGTCTGGGTTCAGTATCAAAAAAAAATACGACCAAAATCCAATGTTTCAGAATGATGCGCGATTTGATTTGGATTTAATTATGCTAATACGTTCAATCGCGTTGAATTCTAAGCTGAATACATACAAACGATAGTTTACATACACATGATGAAAGTGTTAATAGCTTATAGGTTGTGAAGTGTTTTTGACAATTATATTAAGCATGTCAATTACTGTAGATTCAAAAGTGAAACAGAATCAAAAGAAATATGCAGAGATGGTTGGAGCCAAAAAACAGACTTGCTTTGATGGCTTCATAGTTGGGAAAGAATAAAGATCAATCAACCAAAAAAAACTCTTCAATAGATTCAAAATCAAAAGGAATCTGTGTAACATAAAACACTCAAGAAAAGTCTGATGACTTGAAATGTAATTGAGTAAACTTCTATTGTTTCTCTGTATACCAATGCAATAGTGTTTTAATGTATTGTTCGTGACGTGTTGCGATATTCAAAAAAAATCTGAATATGCCGAATTAAAGCAATTTTCCCATTTGCATTTATACAAGAATTATTTTTTTTTTTTTTCAAATATAAATATTAATAAATATATAATTTTATAAATAATTAAAAGATATTTAGTTCACAATGAATCGGTAGATAATAAAAATTTAAATTAAAATGGTACTTACAATACCTTTCCCTCGACGACGAGCGCTCGTTGACTATTTGGAGGTACTTGTGTATAAAATCCTATAAAAATTCGGCTATCAAAGCGTAAATACATGCAAACTTCTTTGAATATCACAACCGTATTGTCTTCGAACGTGTTAATGCTCGCTGCTACTTATTCTACTGCTTCCTATTTCATCGATAAATTGCTTTGACGTTTAGGCGCGGAGAAATTCATAAGTAGTTTAGTTCCTCTAGACACATGCACGAATGGTTTAAAATTACTTTCACACTTCACCGTGTTCCGTATAAGACAACGCACAATTTATGTTTGCTAGCATTAAAATATACTTTAAAAAAAATATTCGAAATAATTCCACTCGAGTGAAATATTCTAAACTGACAGATAAACTACAGTATCCGAAAATCTGTAATTCGGCACCTTCTCATCTTCATAACCTTTCACAACTTGACAATCGGTCGGGTCTCGTCCAATCCAGCTCGCCGCTCTTCACAAATTGATTAGAAGTCGTGGTTCCTTCAATATCGCATAGAATTGCTGTCGCTGCAATTGTTTGCGGCATATCACTAGAAGTGTGTACTTCTCTAATCTTAACTAGCAATCCACCACGAATAATTTTCATTGGCTCTGTGATGTAGGAGTCCAGCTAGATGATAAGGTTTGTCCAGCAGAGGGTTCATTCTCACTCACAACACCCAATGCATCCACACTCCATCATAACCTACTCCAAGGCGAACGACCTTTCCTGTTTTCCGCTGCATTAATTTTTGCCATTATCCACTGTTATTTTTCCATGTACTCTGCGCAGTAAAAGTACAAATCCTATAAAACAAACGAATGCTTCGCGAGACGGAAAAAGAAATGATATCACTGACGCACGAGCGGGTCAAATACACTAATCGTTGTAAGATTTTGGTTTACAGAGGTGAAAATTTTCCGGCCGCTAGTTTGAACGCTTTAAACAAAATCTTTTCCGACAGCCATTACTAGCTCCACCCGTAGAGCAATCGATTGCACGTCTTTTTTTTTTTTATCGGTTTGCCATTTATGCGATTAATTTACTGCAAAACTGAAAGAACTTTCAATTGGTACGAAGAATGAAGATAACACTTTTTCAGTCACAATTTCTTAAAAATCGACCGTGCGGCTGATGCAAGCAGATTTTGTTCCCGCTTATTTGCGACACTCGGAGTAACCTCGCTCGTGCTATGATATGGGGATGGTTAATAAGCGGTGCGCGATGTTGACTCGTCGGAGGTTGCGAACGAAGTGCGCGTCTCGTTGACATGAGTTGTGAAATTCACTAATTCACTAACTGCTTGATGCGCTCCTTGCGGTGAGCATGTGGACGCCACAATGTGGAAATAGAATTGCCATCTATGTGTGAACCCGCGGTGGTGATAATGCACACTCGTTTCGGTTGTTTCTTTTTAAAATTCCAAATCATCTTTTTGTAGATTCGATTAAGTTTTCAATTGAAAGCAATTTATGTTCATAATTATTAGGCGTAATTAAGGAGGAAATAAATCGAAAGAAAAAAGACAGGCACGCGTTAATTACCGACAAACGAAATAATTTTTAATTACTATTATGGTTGGAATAGGTGGAATTTGACAAATTTTGTGGGGTTTAAATGATACAATGATTTTATCGGTCATATAATTTAAGTGGTTAACCGTTTCGTTCTAAGCATTTGCATACCGCGTTACACCGCAATTAGTTAAATTATATTCAAAAGATATTGAAATAAAATCACTACACAGTAGAAATATTAAACAGTTTTAGAATTTTGTTTCCCGGGTGTTAAGTACAAAAGAAATTTTTCACTTATTTTTCATGCGAAAAAAAAACGAGTGTTGCGATGGGGAAGGTGACTGAATCGACTGAATCCTTATTAAATTGCGTTCGTGCTGTGTGCCTGTGTCAGCGCTGCTTTTAGAGCCATAGTTCTTAGATTACTACACACTTTTCTATTACTCGAACAATATGGCTTCCCACACACTATCGCAGTTCTTATCGCGGTCGAATGAATGATCCCCCCGTTCATTCAGCTCGCCTTTATATAGGGTCTCTAATCATTCAACTCAGTTCTCGTATATTGGTGAATTAGCGGGAACATCCCAGCAGTGAATGAATGGAGCAGTGACTCACTTTCAGATGTGGTTTCGAGTAAATTCGTTTTGTTGATGTTCTTAATTGTTGTGCAAACAATTGCGACAGTAGCTCGCAGAATTATTTGTACATGTAACACTGCCCCCACCTCAGTTCTTTTCGCCCCGAAAAGATGTGTCGCTATTTGTAGTCAATTCTCCCTGGGTGTGATACGGGGCAAGACGGTTCAGATGCACAATTTTTTTGGCTCTCGGCTTACGATGTTCCTGTATTCGGTATACGACGTCGTTGATTCGCTTTGTAACTCGGTATGGTCCCTCCCAATTATGTTGCAACTTTGGAGACCTACCCCTTCGCCGTTGCGGGTTATATGGCCACACCAAGTCATCTTGCTGGAAGCCAGTAGAATTTGCGTTTAGATCATACCTGGTCTTCATGCGGTCAGTAGCCGATTCGAGGTGTTTTCGCACTGTCCGATGTATCTGGTTCAACCGTTGTCTTAGCTCACTTCCGTACTCCGAGATCGTTTGGGGTTTCTCAGGGGGTGTTCCGAACTTTTATCAGCTGGCAGACGAATAGTCTTTCCAAAAATGACTTTGGCTGGGGCTTGGCCCGTCGATGCATGTTCAGCAGCTCTGTACGCCATCAAAAATAGTGGAATGTGTCGGTCCCAGTCCCTTTGGTTCTCGTCAACCATCTTGGCCAGGTGTTTATTGAGAGTGCCGTTGAAACGTTCGACCATTCCATCGGATTGGGAATGCAGCGGTGTTGTCCTCTTTTTCCGTATTCCCAGCAGCTCGCACATTTCGCTAAAAACTAGTGACTCGAAGTTTCGGCCTTGATCCGAATGTAGTTCGCAAGGTACGCCGTACCTACTGACCCAATTTAACACTAGCTGTTCGGCTACAGTAGTTGCTTCCTGGTTGGGAATGGGGTAGACCTCGGGCCACTTGCTGAAATAATCGGCTACAACCAGCGTGTACCGATTTCCCCATTCAGATTCAGGAAAGGGTCCTGCGATGTCAACAGCAATCCTTTCAAACGGTACCCCCACGTTATAGATTTGCATTTGTCCTCTCAGTCGTCGCTTTGGGCCTTTGACGGAAGCGCAAATTGTGCATCTGCGACACCAGTCCTCTACGTCTTCTCGAGCGTGGAGCCAGTAGAACCTTTCCCGCAATTTCGCTAAGGTCTTGTTAACACTAAGGTGGCCTCCCGAGGATCCTTCGTGCATCTCCTTAAGCACGTCGTGGATTCGGCTTTTGGGAAGTATAGTTTGCATCCTATAGGAGCTGCCATCCGCCGTTTCCCATTTCCGCTTGAGTACGCCACCCTCCACCTGAAGAGAGTTCCATTGTGCCCAATAGCTTTTCAGGGTTGCGCCATGCATTGAAACGTCTTTCCACTCAGGTCGCCCAGTTGTCTCCTTCCATACGAGCAATGGTCCGATGTCTTCATCGGCTAGCTGGGCATTTCGAACCTCCTCCAATGACCAATCTGCATCAAATTCGGCCGTTATCACTTGCAGATCAACGATCGGCTCCTTTTCTTCAATCCGTCGGCAATGCTTGCTGTTAGCTGGACATGGATGACGAGGTAGGGCGTCAGCATTTCCATGAACTCTGCCCTTGTAAAGTAGTTGATGTCTCACTAGGTGTGGTCGGATGATCGATCGGGTTGCACTACTGTCGCTTGTTATGGTGCAGTGTTCATCGTCAACTTGACCCGGACGGCATAAGTCTGCTTCTCCGCGATGCAGTCTTGACATGGTGACGGGGGTGCTAGGGACGTCGATCCTCCTAGCCAACGTCCGCCCGACGAAGTTGGCCCCTTTGGTTTGATGGGCTTCCATTCTAAGCTCCTGAATCGGTCTGCATCTCCACCACCCTGGAAAATAGCTCCGTTTTCTTCCCTTCTTGCAGTCTCTTTGCAGGTGCCCTTTTTCCCCGCAATTCCAGCATCTAGGCGCACCATTCACTTGCAGCTCGCGCTCAATTCCCACGCGCTCACACCTGCAATCATCTGCCACTACCTCGCGAACCCGGGCAGTGGTACGGGTCACATTTTTCGCTGCCTCAAAATTTAAACTATAAGCCAAGGCATCCTTGACTGTTTGCTTTTGAGCTAAACGCACAGCTTGCTGCAATTCCTGGTCCTCTAAGGCGCTGATAAATGCTTCTGTTGCTGCGTCATCGCGATGTTCCTGGTCGTACGCTGGGTAAGCCAAAAGTGCCAGTGGCTCAATGTCTTGGACTAGCTGCTGTAAGGTTTCGCCAGACTTCTGCATCCGATTCCGTAGCTGTGCCCGATAAATTTGCTTCAGATGGGTGCCTCAATAACGCATGTCGAGCGCATTCATTATAGCATTCGGGTTTGAGTGCAATTCAACGGGGATCATCTGCAAATGCTCGACAGCTGGGCCTCTTAGAGCAAGAATCAGTGCAGTTGCTCGTTCCTGCTCATTCCAGTGATTCGCCCGTGCGGCAGCTTCAAACTGGATCTTGTAAATACTCCAGACCGTTTGCCCATCGAATATTGGTGCTTGCACATTTCTGCATGTGCTTTGCGCTGCGGTTATAAGCGGGGCTGGTGAAGTCGTTACTACTGCCTTCGCTGCTTCCAATTCTTTTTTCACTTTTTCCATCTCATGGTTCATTCTCTCTTCGACCTGGCTGACCTTTTCCTCGACCTGGTCAACCTTTTCCTCGACGCCTTTAATTTGTTTGTTCAGATGACCGAGCTCCGCTTTTATTTCGGTTGACTGTTTCTCCAGCTTCTGTGTGATGTCTGCCTTGATTTCGATCGCTTGTTGGTCCAGCTTGTTCATTTAGCTTCGTAGTTAAATTGGTTGACTGTTGTCGCTGCTCTTGCTGCATCAGCATTAACATTTGCATCAGCGCATTTTCTGGTTCCTTTGGTTTTGGTGTTTCTGCTTCACCACCTTCTGCGCCTTTTTCTGCATCTGAGGGCTCACCCGAATCCAGATACGCGCCTTCCGATTCAATTGCGTCACGCAAGCGTGCAATCAGTGTGGCCTTTGTACCTTGCGTAGCCAGGTTTCGCTGTACCAACTCTTCTTTAAGCTCCGACATGGTCAGTTCATTAATTTTTAAGTTTAGGCGTCGTGGCATTTTTAATGTTTCTTTAAATTTTACTATTGTGCAGTATAAAAATGTTCAAATTTTAACTTTCAAAATTTTAATCTGACTTCTCGACACCATTGTCGCGTGTTTTGGTTCGCGGCCAATAATTTTAATGTTCCGGGAAAGTGAAAACGCAATGTCTTTTAATTTAAGTTAAAAGAGTTTATTTAATTGCAAAAATGCACAATAATCAGTTTAACACTTTCACTAATTTTAATTTTCACTATTAAAAATCTAACACTTGTCCATAAGTTTCTTATTGCAATTGTCTTCTAAATCACTTCACTATATCGAAAATCACTTGTAGTGAATAAAGGAGTTTTCATAAAGTCCGTGAAGGACCGCAGCGATGTTCTGCTGCCTCGGCAGAGGAAGGTGTTGGTTCCTGCCGAGAATGCCCTCGTCCGGAGACGCGTGAATGCGCTGGCAGGCTAGCATTGCGGTGTCGTGGGGCGGGTTCGTTTCCCCGGCACGAGGACTCACTACAAAACATTTCGCATTCACGAATTGCTTGCAGAGATCAAAGAAGACGACCGAAGTCGCAACATTGTAGATAACCTCCACGAAGGAGACATACTTGTTACTAGAACAAGAGAAACCTGACAAGATAGACTAACTTGGGGTTGACCTCGTCTTTACCCAAATACATTCAGGGCCCACAAATGAAAGAGGGGCAACCGGGTGGTGGTGGAGCCCCTTCATGCCCACCCAACCGGAATAAATCCAATGTTAAATCGTTGAAGTGGCCAGATATTCCTCTTCTGAGTGGAAAACTCATACAACTTGAATTATATGAACTTTCCCATCAGAAGGGGAGTACCCCGGTGACCAATTTATGTCATAGAATTATACAATTGAATTGCATAACTCTATGCCATAAAAAGGCACTTGGCTTGGGCCACTCAACCCATAATGTCACCTGAAACAGAAAAATTATTAAGTACCCGGTGGCTGACTCATATTTTGGGGTGGAAGCCTGCCACCGTACCGGGTCCTATACCCGATTAGAAAAAACCGGAAGGGAAAGACCGATTTTACGTTTAACAATTCATTTTATTTGAATTAAATTTCGATTCAAAAGAAAAGAGCATGACAATATCCATTGACAATTAATTACAGGCAAAAGTAGGCAAATGGAATTTTCCCGGTTTTGAAATGGTTTACTCAGTTTTAATTTGATTTCTCATCAATAATTTTGGACTTGATAATATTTACTAATCCGTACAATCTAGTAGCCTTAGCAGCATGTTTCTGTTTCTTTTCCTTCTCTTTTGTTGTTTATATTAATGTGAATCAAAATATGAAAATAATATTATATTAACAAAACGTCGAAAAACTTTTAACATACTTGTTTCATTTCAATGATTTTTATAGTTATGTGTTGAGTAAATTGTATTTTTATGAATAATAAATTACCACTATGCATGTTAGTTCAAATTAACCGAGTATAATTTCTGTATCAAACTCAAAAAAATTCAATGTTGAACCGTCCATAAATTGAAGGTTGTTCAATGAAAACCAACAAAAAACCAAAATTGAATGTTGATGTCAGATATATGGTGGAATTCGAAAAATGGTTCGAAGCATATTTTAAATAAAATGCCAACTGCGGAACATTTCACAATCGTATCTATTGATTGTTTTACAAGCGCACAAATTTAAAATACCCTTCCGAATCAAGTGGGCAAGCTGCTCTATTAAAGAAATTTTTATTTCCTTGGATTTAATGCTCTGTTGATAATTTCAACAAACATAACCAGTCTGGGTTCAGTATCAAAAAAAAATACGACCAAAATCCAATGTTTCAGAATGATGCGCGATTTGATTTGGATTTAATTATGCTAATACGTTCAATCGCGTTGAATTCTAAGCTGAATACATACAAACGATAGTTTACATACACATGATGAAAGTGTTAATAGCTTATAGGTTGTGAAGTGTTTTTGACAATTATATTAAGCATGTCAATTACTGTAGATTCAAAAGTGAAACAGAATCAAAAGAAATATGCAGAGATGGTTGGAGCCAAAAAACAGACTTGCTTTGATGGCTTCATAGTTGGGAAAGAATAAAGATCAATCAACCAAAAAAAACTCTTCAATAGATTCAAAATCAAAAGGAATCTGTGTAACATAAAACACTCAAGAAAAGTCTGATGACTTGAAATGTAATTGAGTAAACTTCTATTGTTTCTCTGTATACCAATGCAATAGTGTTTTAATGTATTGTTCGTGACGTGTTGCGATATTCAAAAAAAATCTGAATATGCCGAATTAAAGCAATTTTCCCATTTGCATTTATACAAGAATTATTTTTTTTTTTTTTCAAATATAAATATTAATAAATATATAATTTTATAAATAATTAAAAGATATTTAGTTCACAATGAATCGGTAGATAATAAAAATTTAAATTAAAATGGTACTTACAATACCTTTCCCTCGACGACGAGCGCTCGTTGACTATTTGGAGGTACTTGTGTATAAAATCCTATAAAAATTCGGCTATCAAAGCGTAAATACATGCAAACTTCTTTGAATATCACAACCGTATTGTCTTCGAACGTGTTAATGCTCGCTGCTACTTATTCTACTGCTTCCTATTTCATCGATAAATTGCTTTGACGTTTAGGCGCGGAGAAATTCATAAGTAGTTTAGTTCCTCTAGACACATGCACGAATGGTTTAAAATTACTTTCACACTTCACCGTGTTCCGTATAAGACAACGCACAATTTATGTTTGCTAGCATTAAAATATACTTTAAAAAAAATATTCGAAATAATTCCACTCGAGTGAAATATTCTAAACTGACAGATAAACTACAGTATCCGAAAATCTGTAATTCGGCACCTTCTCATCTTCATAACCTTTCACAACTTGACAATCGGTCGGGTCTCGTCCAATCCAGCTCGCCGCTCTTCACAAATTGATTAGAAGTCGTGGTTCCTTCAATATCGCATAGAATTGCTGTCGCTGCAATTGTTTGCGGCATATCACTAGAAGTGTGTACTTCTCTAATCTTAACTAGCAATCCACCACGAATAATTTTCATTGGCTCTGTGATGTAGGAGTCCAGCTAGATGATAAGGTTTGTCCAGCAGAGGGTTCATTCTCACTCACAACACCCAATGCATCCACACTCCATCATAACCTACTCCAAGGCGAACGACCTTTCCTGTTTTCCGCTGCATTAATTTTTGCCATTATCCACTGTTATTTTTCCATGTACTCTGCGCAGTAAAAGTACAAATCCTATAAAACAAACGAATGCTTCGCGAGACGGAAAAAGAAATGATATCACTGACGCACGAGCGGGTCAAATACACTAATCGTTGTAAGATTTTGGTTTACAGAGGTGAAAATTTTCCGGCCGCTAGTTTGAACGCTTTAAACAAAATCTTTTCCGACAGCCATTACTAGCTCCACCCGTAGAGCAATCGATTGCACGTCTTTTTTTTTTTTATCGGTTTGCCATTTATGCGATTAATTTACTGCAAAACTGAAAGAACTTTCAATTGGTACGAAGAATGAAGATAACACTTTTTCAGTCACAATTTCTTAAAAATCGACCGTGCGGCTGATGCAAGCAGATTTTGTTCCCGCTTATTTGCGACACTCGGAGTAACCTCGCTCGTGCTATGATATGGGGATGGTTAATAAGCGGTGCGCGATGTTGACTCGTCGGAGGTTGCGAACGAAGTGCGCGTCTCGTTGACATGAGTTGTGAAATTCACTAATTCACTAACTGCTTGATGCGCTCCTTGCGGTGAGCATGTGGACGCCACAATGTGGAAATAGAATTGCCATCTATGTGTGAACCCGCGGTGGTGATAATGCACACTCGTTTCGGTTGTTTCTTTTTAAAATTCCAAATCATCTTTTTGTAGATTCGATTAAGTTTTCAATTGAAAGCAATTTATGTTCATAATTATTAGGCGTAATTAAGGAGGAAATAAATCGAAAGAAAAAAGACAGGCACGCGTTAATTACCGACAAACGAAATAATTTTTAATTACTATTATGGTTGGAATAGGTGGAATTTGACAAATTTTGTGGGGTTTAAATGATACAATGATTTTATCGGTCATATAATTTAAGTGGTTAACCGTTTCGTTCTAAGCATTTGCATACCGCGTTACACCGCAATTAGTTAAATTATATTCAAAAGATATTGAAATAAAATCACTACACAGTAGAAATATTAAACAGTTTTAGAATTTTGTTTCCCGGGTGTTAAGTACAAAAGAAATTTTTCACTTATTTTTCATGCGAAAAAAAAACGAGTGTTGCGATGGGGAAGGTGACTGAATCGACTGAATCCTTATTAAATTGCGTTCGTGCTGTGTGCCTGTGTCAGCGCTGCTTTTAGAGCCATAGTTCTTAGATTACTACACACTTTTCTATTACTCGAACAATATGGCTTCCCACACACTATCGCAGTTCTTATCGCGGTCGAATGAATGATCCCCCCGTTCATTCAGCTCGCCTTTATATAGGGTCTCTAATCATTCAACTCAGTTCTCGTATATTGGTGAATTAGCGGGAACATCCCAGCAGTGAATGAATGGAGCAGTGACTCACTTTCAGATGTGGTTTCGAGTAAATTCGTTTTGTTGATGTTCTTAATTGTTGTGCAAACAATTGCGACAGTAGCTCGCAGAATTATTTGTACATGTAACACTGCCCCCACCTCAGTTCTTTTCGCCCCGAAAAGATGTGTCGCTATTTGTAGTCAATTCTCCCTGGGTGTGATACGGGGCAAGACGGTTCAGATGCACGATTTTCATTTTGGCTCTCGGCTTACGATGTTCCTGTATTCGGTATACGACGTCGTTGATTCGCTTTGTAACTCGGTATGGTCCCTCCCAATTATGTTGCAACTTTGGAGACCTACCCCTTCGCCGTTGCGGGTTATATGGCCACACCAAGTCATCTTGCTGGAAGCCAGTAGAATTTGCGTTTAGATCATACCTGGTCTTCATGCGGTCAGTAGCCGATTCGAGGTGTTTTCGCACTGTCCGATGTATCTGGTTCATCGTTTGGGGTTTCTCAGGGGGTGTTCCGAACTTTTATCAGCTGGCAGACGAATAGTCTTTCCAAAAATGACTTTGGCTGGGGCTTGGCCCGTCGATGCATGTTCAGCAGCTCTGTACGCCATCAAAAATAGTGGAATGTGTCGGTCCCAGTCCCTTTGGTTCTCGTCAACCATCTTGGCCAGGTGTTTATTGAGAGTGCCGTTGAAACGTTCGACCATTCCATCGGATTGGGAATGCAGCGGTGTTGTCCTCTTTTTCCGTATTCCCAGCAGCTCAAACATTTCGCTAAAAACTAGTGACTCGAAGTTTCGGCCTTGATCCGAATGTAGTTCGCAAGGTACGCCGTACCTACTGACCCAATTTAACACTAGCTGTTCAGCTACGGTAGTTGCTTCCTGGTTGGGAATGGGGTAGACCTCGGGCCACTTGCTGAAATAATCGGCTACAACCAGCGTGTATCGATTTCCCCATTCGGATTCAGGAAAGGGTCCTGCGATGTCAACAGCAATCCTTTCAAACGGTACCCCCACGTTATAGGTTTGCATTTGTCCTCTCAGTCGTCGCTTTGGGCCTTTGACGGAAGCGCAAATTGTGCATCTGCGACACCAGTCCTCTACGTCTTCTCGAGCGTGGAGCCAGTAGAACCTTTCCCGCAATTTCGCTAAGGTCTTGTTAACACTAAGGTGGCCTCCCGAGGATCCTTCGTGCATTTCCTTAAGCACGTCGTGGATTCGGCTTTTGGGAAGTATAGTTTGCATCCTATAGGAGCTGCCATCCGCCGTTTCCCATTTCCGCTTGAGTACGCCACCCTCCACCTGAAGAGAGTTCCATTGTGCCCAATACCTTTTCAGGGTTGCGCCATGCATTGAAACGTCTTTCCACTCAGGTCGCCCAGTTGTTTCCTTCCATACGAGCAATGGTCCGATGTCTTCATCGGCTAGCTGGGCATTTCGAATCTCCTCCGATGACCAATCTGCATCAAATTCGGCCGTTATCACTTGCAGATCAACGATCGGCTCCTTTTCTTCAATCCGTCGGCAATGCTTGCTGTTAGCTGGACATGGATGACGAGGTAGGGCGTCAGCATTTCCATGAACTCTGCCCTTGTAAAGTAGTTGATGTCTCACTAGGTGTGGTCGGATGACCGATCGGGTTGCACTACTGTCGCTTGTTATGGTGCAGTGTTCATCGTCAACTTGACCCGGACGGCATAAGTCTGCTTCTCCGCGATGCAGTCTTGACATGGTGACGGGGGTGCTAGGGACGTCGATCCTCCTAGCCAACGTCCACCCGACGAAGTTGGCCCCTTTGGTTTGATGGGTTCCATTCTAAGCTCCTGAATCGGTCTGAATCTCCACCACCCTGGACAATAGCTCCGTTTTCTTCCCTTCTTGCAGTCTCTTTGCAGGTGCCCTTTTTCCCCGCAATTCCAGCATCTAGGCGCACCATTCACTTGCAGCTCGCGCTCAATTCCCACGCGCTCACACCTGCAATCATCTGCCACTACCTCGCGAACCCGGGCAGTGGTACGGGTCACATTTTTCGCTGCCTCAAAATTTAAACTATAAGCCAAGGCATCCTTGACTGTTTGCTTTTGAGCTAAACGCACAGCTTGCTGCAATTCCTGGTCCTCTAAGGCGCTGATAAATGCTTCTGTTGCTGCGTCATCTCGATGTTCCTGGTCGTACGCTGGGTAAGCCAAAAGTGCCAGTTGCTCAATGTCTTGGACTAGCTGCTGTAAGGTTTCGCCAGACTTCTGCATCCGATTCCGTAGCTGTGCCCGATAAATTTGCTTCAGATGGGTGCCTCAATAACGCATGTCGAGCGCATTCATTATAGCATTCGGGTTTGAGTGCAATTCAACGGGGATCATCTGCAAATGCTCGACAGCTGGGCCTCTTAGAGCAAGAAACAGTGCAGTTGCTCGTTCCTGCTCATTCCAGTGATTTGCCCTTGCGGCAGCTTCAAACTGGATCTTGTAAATACTCCAGACCGTTTGCCCATCGAATATTGGTGCTTGCACATTTCTGGATGTGCTTTGCGCTGCGGTTATAAGCGGGGCTGGTGAAGTCGTTACTACTGCCTTCGCTGCTTCCAATTCTTTTTTCACTTTTTCCATCTCATGGTTCATTCTCTCTTCGACCTGGCTGACCTTTTCCTCGACCTGGTCAACCTTTTCCTCGACGCCTTTAATTTGTTTGTTCAGATGACCGAGCTCCGCTTTTATTTCGGTTGACTGTTTCTCCAGCTTCTGTGTGATGTCTGCCTTGATTTCGATCGCTTGTTGGTCCAGCTTGTTCATTTAGCTTCGTAGTTAAATTGGTTGACTGTTGTCGCTGCTCTTGCTGCATCAGCATTAACATTTGCATCAGCGCATTTTCTGGTTCCATTGGTTTTGGTGTTTCTGCTTCACCACCTTCTGCGCCTTTTTCTGCATCTGAGGGCTCACCCGAATCCAGATACGCGCCTTCCGATTCAATTGCGTCACGCAAGCGTGCAATCAGTGTGGCCTTTGTACCTTGCGTAGCCAGGTTTCGCTGTACCAACTCTTCTTTAAGCTCCGACATGGTCAGTTCATTAATTTTTAAGTTTAGGCGTCGTGGCATTTTTAATGTTTCTTTAAATTTTACTATTGTGCAGTATAAAAATGTTCAAATTTTAACTTTCAAAATTTTAATCTGACTTCTCGACACCATTGTCGCGTGTTTTGGTTCGCGGCCAATAATTTTAATGTTCCGGGAAAGTGAAAACGCAATGTCTTTTAATTTAAGTTAAAAGAGTTTATTTAATTACAAAAATGCACAATAATCAGTTTAACACTTTCACTAATTTTAATTTTCACTATTAAAAATCTAACACTTGTCCATAAATTTCTTATCGCAATTGTCTTCTAAATCACTTCACTATTACGAAAATCACTTTTCTATTACTCGAACAATATGGCTTCCCACACACTATCGCAGTCCTTATCGCGGTCGAATGAATGATCCCCCCGTTCATTCAGCTCGCCTTTATATAGGGTCTCTAATGATTCAACTCAGTTCTCGTACATTGGTGAATTAGCGGGAACATTCCAGCAGTGAATGAATGGAGCAGTGACTCACTTTCAGATGTGGTTCATGCTTGGTAGGTTCTCGTGGTTTCGAGTAAATTCGTTTTGTTGATGTTCTTAATTGTTGTGAAAACAATTGCGACAGTAGCTCGCAGAATTATTTGTACATGTAACACTGCCCCCACCTCAGTTCTTTTCGCCCCGAAAAGATGTGTCGCTATTTGTAGTCAATTCTCCCTGGGTGTGATACGGGGCCAGACGGTTCAGATGCACGATTTTCATTTTGGCTCTCGGCTTACGATGTTCCTGTATTCGGTATACGACGTCGTTGATTCGCTTTGTAACTCGGTATGGTCCCTCCCAATTATGTTGCAACTTTGGAGACCTACCCCTTCGCCGTTGCGGGTTATATGGCCACACCAAGTCATCTTGCTGGAAGCCAGTAGAATTTGCGTTTAGATCATACCTGGTCTTCATGCGGTTAGTAGCCGATTCGAGGTGTTTTCGCACTGTCCGATGTATCTGGTTCAACCGTTGTCTTAGCTCACTTCCGTACTCCGAGATCGTTTGGGGTTTCTCAGGGGGTGTTCCGAACTTTTATCAGCTGGCAGACGAATAGTCTTTCCAAAAATGACTTTGGCTGGGGCTTGGCCCGTCGATGCATGTTCAGCAGCTCTGTACGCCATCAAAAATAGTGGAATGTGTCGGTCCCAGTCCCTTTGGTTCTCGTCAACCATCTTGGCCAGGTGTTTATTGAGAGTGCCGTTGAAACGTTCGACCATTCCATCGGATTGGGGATGCAGCGGTGTTGTCCTCTTTTTCCGTATTCCCAGCAGCTCGCACATTTCGCTAAAAACTAGTGACTCGAAGTTTCGGCCTTGATCCGAATGTAGTTCGCAAGGTACGCCGTACCTACTGACCCAATTTAACACTAGCTGTTCGGCTACAGTAGTTGCTTCCTGGTTGGGAATGGGGTAGACCTCGGGCCACTTGCTGAAATAATCGGCTACAACCAGCGTGTACCGATTTCCCCATTCGGATTCAGGAAAGGGTCCTGCGATGTCAACAGCAATCCTTTCAAACGGTACCCCCACGTTATAGGTTTGCATTTGTCCTCTCAGTCGTTGCTTTGGGCCTTTGACGGAACCGCAAATTGTGCATCTGCGACACCAGTCCTCTACGTCTTCTCGAGCGTGGAGCCAGTAGAACCTTTCCCGCAATTTCGCTAAGGTCTTGTTAACACTAAGGTGGCCTCCCGAGGATCATTCGTGCATCTCCTTAAGCACGTCGTGGATTCGGCTTTTGGGAAGTATAGTTTGCATCCTATAGGAGCTGCCATCCGCCGTTTCCCATTTCCGCTTGAGTACGTCACCCTCCACCTGAAGAGAGTTCCATTGTGCCCAATACCTTTTCAGGGTTGCGCCATGCATTGAAACGTCTTTCCACTCAGGTCGCCCAGTTGTCTCCTTCCATACGAGCAATGGTCCGATGTCTTCATCGGCTAGCTGGGCATTTCGAATCTCCTCCGATGACCAATCTGCATCAAATTCGGCCGTTATCACTTGCAGATCAACGATCGGCTCCTTTTCTTCAATCCGTCGGCAATGCTTGCTGTTAGCTGGACATGGATGACGAGGTAGGGCGTCAGCATTCCTATGAACTCTGCCCTTGTAAAGTAGTTGATGTCTCACTAGGTGTGGTCGGATGATCGATCGGGTTGCACTACTGTCGCTTGTTATGGTGCAGTGTTCATCGTCAACTTGACCCGGACGGCATAAGTCTGCTTCTCCGCGATGCAGTCTTGACATGGTGACGGGGGTGCTAGGGACGTCGATCCTCCTAGCCAACGTCCGCACGACGAAGTTGGCCCCTTTGGTTTGATGGGCTTCCATTCTAAGCTCCTGAATCGGTCTGCATCTCCACCACCCTGGACAATAGCTCCGTTTTCTTCCCTTCGTGCAGTCTCTTTGCAGGTGCCCTTTTTCCCCGCAATTCCAGCATCTAGGCGCACCATTCACTTGCAGCTCGCGCTCAATTCCCACGCGCTCACACCTGCAATCATCTGCCACTACCTCGCGAACCCGGGCAGTGGTACGGGTCACATTTTTCGCTGCCTCAAAATTTAAACTATAAGCCAAGGCATCCTTGACTGTTTGCTTTTGAGCTAAACGCACAGCTTGCTGCAATTCCTGGTCCTCTAAGGCGCTGATAAATGCTTCTGTTGCTGCGTCATCGCGATGTTCCTGGTCGTACGCTGGGTAAGCCAAAAGTGCCAGTGGCTCAATGTCTTGGACTAGCTGCTGTAAGGTTTCCCCAGACTTCTGCATCCGATTCCGTAGCTGTGCCCGATAAATTTGCTTCAGATGGGTGCCTCAATAACGCATGTCGAGCGCATTCATTATAGCATTCGGGTTTGAGTGCAATTCAACGGGGATCGTCTGCAAAAGCTCGACAGCTGGGCCTCTTAGAGCAAGAATCAGTGCAGTTGCTCGTTCCTGCTCATTCCAGTGATTTGCCCTTGCGGCAGCTTCAAACTGGATCTTGTAAATACTCCAGACCGTTTGCCCATCGAATATTGGTGCTTGCACATTTCTGGATGTGCTTTGCGCTGCGGTTATAAGCGGGGCTGGTGAAGTCGTTACTACTGCCTTCGCTGCTTCCAATTCTTTTTTCACTTTTTCCATCTCATGGTTCATTCTCTCTTCGACCTGGCTGACCTTTTCCTCGACCTGGTCAACCTTTTCCTCGACACCTTTAATTCGTTTGTTCAGATGACCGAGCTCCGCTTTTATTTCGGTTGACTGTTTCTCCAGCTTCTGTGTGATGTCTGCCTTGATTTCGATCGCTTGTTGGTCCAGCTTGTTCATTTAGCTTCGTAGTTAAATTGGTTGACTGTTGTCGCTGCTCTTGCTGCATCAGCATTAACATTTGCATCAGCGCATTTTCTGGTTCCATTGGTTTTGGTGTTTCTGCTTCATCACCTTCTGCGCCTTTTTCTGCATCTGAGGGCTCACCCGAATCCAGATACGCGCCTTCCGATTCAATTGCGTCACGCAAGCGTGCAATCAGTGTGGCCTTTGTACCTTGCGTAGCCAGGTTTCGCTGTACCAACTCTTCTTTAAGCTCCGACATGGTCAGTTCATTAATTTTTAAGTTTAGGCGTCGTGGCATTTTTAATGTTTCTTTAAATTTTACTATTGTGCAGTATAAAAATGTTCAAATTTTAACTTTCAAAATTTTAATCTGACTTCTCGACACCATTGTCGCGTGTTTTGGTTCGCGGCCAATAATTTTAATGTTCCGGGAAAGTGAAAACGCAATGTCTTTTAATTTAAGTTAAAAGAGTTTATTTAATTACAAAAATGCACAATAATCAGTTTAACACTTTCACTAATTTTAATTTTCACTATTAAAAATCTAACACTTGTCCATAAATTTCTTATCGCAATTGTCTTCTAAATCACTTCACTATTACGAAAATCACTTTTCTATTACTCGAACAATATGGCTTCCCACACACTATCGCAGTCCTTATCGCGGTCGAATGAATGATCCCCCCGTTCATTCAGCTCGCCTTTATATAGGGTCTCTAATGATTCAACTCAGTTCTCGTACATTGGTGAATTAGCGGGAACATTCCAGCAGTGAATGAATGGAGCAGTGACTCACTTTCAGATGTGGTTCATGCTTGGTAGGTTCTCGTGGTTTCGAGTAAATTCGTTTTGTTGATGTTCTTAATTGTTGTGAAAACAATTGCGACAGTAGCTCGCAGAATTATTTGTACATGTATCAATATGTATATTTATATATATATATATATATATATATATATATATATATATATATATATATATATATATGTGCGCGCGCGTGTGTGTGTGTGTGTGTGTGTGTGTGTGTGTGTGCGTGTGCGTGTGTGTGTATCATGAGAATTCGGTCCTTCCATTCATCTGTCCCATTCGCAGGCAAGGACACCAATGTTGAGCCCTTCCTTTCCGTTACAGACACTACTCTGTTGAGACAGCATAAAAATTAGGGTGCTCTCTTGTTCGAAGTTTTAACCAGGTACGGTTAGTCAGCCCAGGGCTAATTCTGACCCGAAAGCAGCGCGTCTCTTATCATGGATAGTCAAAGACTTGCTAAGCAGCCAATCACGTGAAATCAAAATCCATGTAGTGGAAGACACTAAGGCACCGCTTGGTTTGGGGTGGAGATCAGAATCCGCCGCAAAAATGATGTTAAGTAACAACTTCCGAATACACGAAAGAACTCTAATATCATTTGGCCTTGCTAGTTATACAGTGGTGGTAAACCACCAATATATAAAACAAAAGCAGATCCAAACGATATTGATGTCCGAGGACATCATATGTCCGGAAGTTATGTTGCTCGGGCACGATTAGTGCAATATCCCTTAGTAGTTACCTACCCGGCCGAAAATCTGGACACCTAGTAGGGTGACCTCGAAATTACGGACTGTCTCTCATGTTCAGGACTGTTGATACAGCCGGGCTTTTTGGGCCCCATGTTGGGCGCGATTTTGTAGTGAAATATGGTTGATGGGGTGCTGGCTCGGCGAGGGAGGATGGTGGGTTTCGTCAAGATTATCCTTGTCTGAGGACGCGTGAATGCGCTGGCAGGCTAGCATTGCGGAGTCGTGGGGCGGGTTCTATTCCGCATTCACGAATTGAAAAGATATAATGCGGATCGACAGTGTCGAGGCCGAGGTAATCTACTAAGGAAGGAAATTGCTTAAACCCAGTAACAATTTGAGAAAATAGGCGGACTTGAGTGGACTTTGTCTTTACTGACGATACTTATGGCCCACAAATGAGAGTGAGGCATCCAGGTGGAAGCGGTGCCCCCTCGCACCCCACAGCCATTTTCCATTTAAGTGAAAAACATACAAACATAATTTGCGTGAACTGAAATGAAAAATAAAAACGCGGCAAACGTATGTTATAGTATTATGTGAGGGAATCACATAACCCTATGCTAGAAATAGGCACGCAAGCGGAAGGCCACCTTGCCCTGCAAGAGCACCTGTAAACAAAATAAGGGGTGAGCTCAACCGACGGCTAGCTCATTATAGTGGAGGGGCCAGCCAACGTGGCGGGTCCCATACCCGGTCAGTTTTGACGAAAGGAAAGATAGAGTTTTCATTTAATGACAAAACATTTTTTTATTCCACAAACTCTTGTATTTCATGGTAATTTTTTGATTTTAAATTTCTGTGTACTTTATTTTATCATTTTTAAATTTTACGTATACTAGATATGTAATTTTTATTTCTTATTATTTGTTTTTTTATTCTATGATACATATTTTCTAACACAAATACAGAAGTCAACCTAATTGTGAATGAATCAACTCCCTGTATGCTTAATAATTATGTAAGTATGTAAATTTGTATTTGAATATTATATATGTTTTTCTTTTCATTTGTTTTCTTTTAATACCCAAATAACAAAACATGAAGGCGAAATATCTAAACTCTAACATATGGAATAAAAACTGTATTCACCGGAATTTTCGGAAACAAGTAGAGTAAAATTGTAAAAATAATATAATAAATACAATAATTTAAAAAAAACTGATTACTTACCCAACATCCTCGCCGGGTGCCCGCTGATGATGTGCGTGAACCTATTCAAATGTTTATCAACTCTAATCTGCTCGGAAGTCATTTGGTGATAACATTACAGTAACATTTACGAGGATAGGGAGTTCAAATCGCACGTTATTGATTTTAAGGCAGTCAATGAACGGTTGTGTGCGATCCGTATAAAAGCGAAATTCTTCAAAATCTGGCGGATTAATGTTCTCGCCCCGACCGAAGAAAAGGACGAAGAAACGAAAGAAACGTTCTACAATCACCTGGAAAGACTAGTCGATTCATTGCCTACAAACGACTCACAAATAATTCTGGATGATTTCAACGCTAAGTTTGGCAATGTGCTATCTTATCGGGGAACGACTGGAGGATGTAGCCTCCACGATGAAACAAATGACAACGACCAGCGCCTGATTGACTTTGCATGTAGCAGAAATCTAGTCATACGTTCGACGTGCTTCCCACATTGACTCATTCATAAAATGACCTGGGTATCACCGGATGGCAACACACAAAACCAGATCGACCGTGTTCTGATCCAACAACGTTGGGCCTCGAGCATACTTGACGTCCGTACATACCGAGGAGCCAATTGTAACTCAGATCATTACTTGATCAAAGTAACCTATCGATGTCGTATGTCAAAAGCGTATTCAGTAAAGACCAGCCCGCTAGAAAAATTTGACATCGAAAGGCTCCAAACGGCGTTTGTGGCCAAAAACTTCACGGAGGCCCACGACAACCAGCTGGCTCCCATCATATCAGATGCATTGTTAAAGGCAAGCAACGAAGTCTGGATGGAAGTGATAGTGGATACTAAGACCGTAGCAGAACAGACGATAGGACATCAAGCCCTGCGCAAGAGAAATGGTTGGTTCGACGATGAGTGCCAGAATGCGTTAGACAAAAAAAATAAGGCATACAAAGATTACATAGGTAGGAAAACGCAGGACGAAGAGAGAACCCTATGAAAATCTCCGAAGAGTAATGAATAAGATTATTAGAATAAAGAAAAGAAAATACTATGATAACCAATTGAGAAGTATAGAATTAAGCTTAGCGAGCAACAACACAAGACAAGAATACAAGGTAGTGAAAAGCCTAAAACGTGGTTGTCAGCCCATAACCACGCTCTGTCGTGATGACAGCGGCAGTATCATCGCTGATGAAACCAAGATTAAGGAAAGATGGGCATCATATTTCAAGAACCTCCTTAATCCTCCGCACATCTCCACAAAATCGGAGCCTATAGATGTCGGCACTGCTTTGTACGGCACTGCTTTGTACGGCTCCCATCATATCAGATGCATTGTTAAAGGCAAGCAACGAAGTCTGGATGGAAGTGATAGTGGATACTAAGACCGTAGCAGAACAGACGATAGGACATCAAGCCCTGCGCAAGAGAAATGGTTGGTTCGACGATGAGTGCCAGAATGCGTTAGACAAAAAAAAATAAGGCATACAAAGATTACATAGGTAGGAAAACGCAGGACGAAGAGAGAACCCTATGAAAATCTCCGAAGAGTAATGAATAAGATTATTAGAATTAAGAAAAGAAAATACTATGATAACCAATTGAGAAGTATAGAATTAAGTTTAGCGAGCAACAACACAAGACAAGAATACAAGGTAGTGAAAAGCCTAAAACGTGGTTGTCAGCCCATAATCACGCTCTGTCGTGATGACAGCGGCAGTATCATCGCTGATGAAACCAAGATTAAGGAAAGATGGGTATCATATTTCAAGAACCTCCTTAATCCTCCGCACATCTCCACAACATCGGAGCCTATAGATGTCGGCACTGCTTTGTACGGCGTAGAAAATATTTTCAAAAATCGGATCGTATACCAACAGTATTATTAGGGAGTACCAAGGTGGTTTTAGAGTAGGTAAATCGACAATAGACCAATTGTTCACAGTAAAGCAGGTACTCAAAAAACGCTGGGAGTTTAACAGAGATGTACACCAAATTTTCGTTGACTTCAAGCAAGCATGCGGCAGTATTGATCGTAAACGTACTGTAACAAATAATGCTTTGCTTTGGCATCCCAGCCAAATTGGTCCGTTTTACCGAAATGACAATGACGTCGACGACCTCCCAAGTCCGCATCAATAACCAACTCACCGATGCCTTTGGCACAAATATCGGACTAAAGCAGGGAAATGGTCTGGCCCCATTGCTATGCAATTTGGCTCTGGAGTACGTCATAAGAAAGCTACCTGTTGATACACGAGGTACATTACTATACAAGTCGAGCCAAGTAGTAGCCTATGCGGTCTACATCAACATTTTATCACGGTCATTAACAACTGCCAAAGAACTCTTCCTGAAACTCGACAGCGAAGCCAAACTAGTAGGGCTACAAATCAATGAAAATAAAACAAAGCTCATGACGCAGTCGAGGAAAAATACCTCAAATACACAAAATATCACACTTGGCGAATACAGTATCGAGAATGTTGGCGAATTTGTGTATTTAGGCGCCAAAATAACGAAAATGGGCAATGAAAGAGACGAAATACGCCGTAGAATACAGCTCGCAAATAAAATATTTTATTCAGTATTGACAATCTTGAAAACCAGCTGCATACACAGAAAAGCAAAGCTCAAAGTATACAAATCTGTGATAAGACCTGTGTTATGTTATGGTTGTGAATCATGGATCCTAACCCAACCGCCTTTGAGCGACGGGTCCTGAGGCGAATAATCGGAGCGAAGCTAGACGGGGTACCAATGGCGAATTCGATACAACCATGAGCTGTAAGAAATTTTTGACGAGCCGGAGGTCTCAACGATTTTAAGATTTCGGATTCTCCATTGGGCTGGACATATGAATCGTATGGACGAACAACGGATACTCAACTAGTTGGTTAAACAGACCTACGGTCATAACAGAAGAGTTTTGTAGCCAACGTGCGAAATGCAGTCACCAGCAACGAATAAAGACGAGCAACATATCAAAGGGATGTGCACGTTTATAAGAAAATTCATTGCTTCTGTACTTTCAATAGTCGTGACTTTGTTGCAAACTAACATAAATCGCGCAAATCATGAATTCCCAAAAAAATTTCAAGAAGATCAAATCAAAACTGCAGAGTCTGATTCAATGGAAAGTTCGAAAAATATCAAAATCACGTGTTATTGTTGTTGTATTTGGAAAATACAAATGGTTGTATTTGGAGAATTTCAAATGGCTATAACTTCCGAGAATATGATTGGATTTCCATCAAACTTGCAGAGTATCAAGACCTCATGCGAAACTCCCCAAAAAATCGATTATCATTGAATTTAAGTGTGTCCATATGATTTTATTGGGAAAAATGTGAAATTTGAATATCATACTATTATTAACAAAGTTGAGCGAATTTCGACGTCTGAGATATTTGTTGTGAATTTTTTCATATTTTTTATATCCCAGGTATCCAATCGCGAGGGAGAGGGACACAAATTTTTCGTGTATTTTCCCTTCCTGTGCACCCCCTGAAGCAAAAAAAATACCAGTTCAAGCCCAGATTTGAAAATTTCTCATTAAGGCCTTTCATTTGATACCCATATCGGCTACCTTTGATGAATTTTTTTTTTGTAAGCTTGTAAAAAGTTTTGGTAGTGAAACTTTGAAGAGGGCTTCACTTTACACCTATAAACAAAATTTTATGTTTGTAGCTTATACGGTTTACGAGAAAAACTGCTGTGTCACACGGACAGACGGACGGACTGACAGAAAGACGGACAGACAGGCGCGATTTTAGCAGGGTTTTGTAAAATTATTTTACAAAACCCTTAGAAGGTATTCGTTAGGAGTTCGAGTAGCGAGTGTAGCGAGTGGACGTTTCAAATTAATTGCCCGTGTAAAACTGGATAAAGGTAAACTGTAATCTAAAAGTGATAATTTGTCCATATATGTAAGTATATAAGTATTATACTACTACTG
The DNA here is from genome assembly GCA_963969285.1 of Odontomyia ornata. Lineage (NCBI taxonomy): Eukaryota > Metazoa > Arthropoda > Insecta > Diptera > Stratiomyidae > Odontomyia > Odontomyia ornata. Next base: position 226,060,897 of record OZ017740.1, on the reverse strand, counting down.
CGAGATTCTGTTGTGCTTAACATTAATGAACTGGTTAGGTTTGTACTTGACGTAATAACTTTCCAGTGAGTGAATTCATTTTCGATTATCGAACCAATTTGTGGGTTCAGCAATTTTCATTTGCTGTGTGATTCGATTTTTGCTCCATATTTTTTTTTTTTTTTGTGTCTATTGTTATCTGAATAGTGACTAATTAATAATATACGGGAATTTACGGACCTTTCCCATTAAATATTAAATTGAGACACCCATTCACCCAATCAAAATGAGTGTAAAGTGCAGCTTAATAAATTGCATCGCATTCCACCACACGTTTAAATACGTGATCTGCAAGGGCTTTTGCAACCGCAACCTACACGGTGCATGCATGGTTGCACTGGGGAATCGGCATCATCCTTATTTGTAGGAACATTTTATCTGCTCCAACGGTCAGAATTTTGAGGAGAAGATAAAATTTGTGTATGACATATTGATAGCCTCATGAAAGAGAAGGACCAATTAATCGCACGACAAACATCTAAATCTCGTGCGAATAATAGGAGCTTCATTGAAATGACTAGTAGCTTCGATGAGCTAGCTACGAAGCAATCAAAGAGCGAAAGGAAAATATTGACAGCCCTCGAAATGTTCGATCATCGTTTAATCTCTATGAAGGAGCAAATTTCAAGCATCGCACCATCGTGTAAAGAAGATTGCCGTATTGAAACTACCATGATAAAGATAAAGAAAGACCCAGAAATATGTTAACAAACATCACCATGAAAGTATCCGAACAGAATGATTTACTACGACAATCGGATATGTTAACAAAACTAACAAATATTGAAAAAGAGTCTAATTCATTGGAGAAGAAATTACAAAAGCAACGAGATGCATATCACATATTTCCAGCAGAAAGCAATGCAACCAATCTAAAATCAAGATGACGCGAATGTTTCCCCGGTTCCCCCCAATTCAAGCTCCAGGAATCGTAAAACACATTTTTAAGCCAGGCACTTTAGAAGCAGTTAACGCCAAAACATATCAACGCCTCCAGAGTTCGGGAGTACTTGGAAAATGTTTTCGTGCTTAAAGTTGCAGAGTTGAGGACGTAGCAAAGGGAAACATGCGCAAGCGTTCGACGAAAGCATTCATTCCTCAAATGTATGTGTGGTTTGGAATGGAATTATATTTAAAAAGTGGAAATCACGAAACGCGGTTTGTAACAAGGATCGACCAAGCAAAAACCATAAATATATTAATAATAGCCCCTCCTTTCAATGAAAAAATCAATCCTAACATGACTACAAAATGCACTCACCAATTACTAACACTATCCTTCACCAAGCAATTTAATGGCTAATAGTGCTATTCTTTCTGATAATAACCAACCAAGACACACCGTTTGTTCACCACAAGAGCGTTTTATTTCCATTTCCACTCCTGAGCTAAAGACTGCGAAACCCCTCGCCAATATCCCAATTTCGTGAGTGATGGCTTTCAGATTTCATCCACAAACTGCACAATGCAGTTACCTAGCGCATCAAACAATCCGGTCATCGAAAAATAACCCTTTTTAGACTTCTTACCTTGTAAAAGCTACTATTAATTCCAGTAACCAGTAAATTCCAGAGACTTACGCTTCACATGTAAGCTCAAATTTGATATCCTCGCTACAAAGGTCATGAGAGCAACATCATCAATTTTTTCGTCCGCAATAAAAGCATTCGTCGAAAAGCCTCAAAATGTTCTACCATAACTGTGGTGGTATGAGAAGTAAACTCGGTAAACTTTTTCTTGAGGCTAAATCATGCGCTTTCCCTGTTTTGGCTCTAACAGAAACCTGGTTGAATGACTCCTGTTAATGCCCGTCCACACGATCAGTGGCGTTAGACTTAAGTGAAAATTTTATTTTACAAATCGTATTTGCAAAGGTGGATAATTAATTTCGTCACCTTATGTGACTAATATTGTTTGACTTAGTTGCTAAAATCATAGATGCATGCATGTCTCATGTGGCCACATTTTGCATCGCCACAGACGCGGGTGTCAGCAGTTTCGCGTGATGTTCGGATCATTTTGTTGACTTATACGCGTCAGCGAAACGAGCGGAAGACACAAACACCACATTTGCATGCATGATGTGGCCGCATGAACGCATTGCAATGCGAAACCAAAGTTCTTTTCCCGTACCAGACGCGGGCGTCAGCGGTTTCCGGGCATGGAATGCTTGTGGACGCTCAAGCGTCAGCATTTTCGTGCGTGGGAACTGCTGGCGCCTTTTGCTCGGTGTGGGAAAAGGGAAACATGAGTTGTCATCAGGTCGTCGCGTTTTATTAACTGAAATCGTATGTGATTTACTCCGCTGCACGTTCTTTCAAAATTTCTCATAACATTTAATTTCATAATTCATTGTATTTAATAAATATAGAAAGCAATAAATTTTGTAACGGCTAAAGTATTCATTTTCATTAAAATATTACAATTAATAGTAATTGACACGCTCGGTGCTGAACTACCCAAAGGGCAACGTGCAATATTGAATAATGAAATATTAAGTGAATTAAACTCAAATTATTTTGAAAGATTGCTGGTGAGAAAAATAAGTGACAGGAAGAGGCCAGGACAAAAGAGTCCTGGCGCAAAACATTTGGAGGCCCCGGCGAGATTAACACTCGCAATCTCGTCTGAATTTGGATTACCAGTGTCAAGTGGTGGTGGTGTTTGTGCCGGTAAACGTGCCTGTCGTGCGTGCGTAAAATAAAATGGTTGATACGGAGGTCGTGTTCCGGGAGCTGAAGGTATTGGCCAGAGCTGTAGAAGCCGTAATCTCCAACTATAAGAAGGATTCGGCCAGCCGCAAACTAGATGTCGGCTACTATGAAGAGCGGCTTCGGCGTTTAGAAACTGCCTGGGAGGAATTCGAACGCACGGACACCGAAGTTCGATCCTTACCCGAAATCACACCGGAACACGACTACTTCAAGCGCGAAACGTATGAAACGACCAAGATAAATTACGACACTTTTCAGAAGCACTTCCTCGAAAGGATCAACGCTCTAAAGGGCACGGTACTGCTAATGTCGCAGCCACCCTCATCAGCACGCGATAGCAATGACAAGCCTTCAGCCGCACTGGTCTCGGTACAGAAAAATGCAGTTTTCACATGCAAGTTGCGACGGTATCGGGCCTCGGCAGATTCACTGAGAAGGACGATGGCTCGCCCAGAACCGCCAGAAAACACGAAGACTTGGTGTAAGGCTAGAGCAGAGGCGGTGCAGCGAGGCTGGCAACAATTGGATGAGCTTCATCAGCAAGTCTATGAATCCTGTGAGGATCCTGAAGCGCAGGGCTTTAATTTAGAAGAGCATATCCGGTTGGAGGAGGACGTGCAGGACTGCATTGTTCGCTTGCAAGTAAAGGTCAACGCCACCACCGAAATGCCGCCCTCGTCTGTTACGCCTGCTGCGACTCCAGGCTTGGTGCTCCCAAAAATTGCTTTGCCCACCTTCAACGGAGATTACCTCCACTGGCGACATTTCCGGGATTTGTTTATGCAAATGGTGCATAACCAGCCGATGTCCGAGTGCCAGAAATTTGCTATCTGAAGGTTAGCCTTACAGGAGTGGCTGGATCCTTGATCAGAAACTTTGCGTTGTCAGACGAAAATTATCAAACTGCGAAAATTGGATTCGACAACGCATGCCCTTTATCAGCAATCTTTAGCTAACCCGCGCGAGCTGCCACCTTGGAAGGGTTTACTGGATTTCCTACAAGTGCGATTCCAGGCACTCGAAGCGCTTGCTAGTACGCCTAAGGACCCAGACCGCAATCACAAGAAGGTTAACAAAGCTACCGTGGCCGCCGTGGCTGCATTGCGATGCCCAAGGTACTCGCAGGATCACCCGCTATACTACTGCCCTGAGTTTCTCCAAGACAACGCTGTGAAAAGGCTAAACCTTGCACGTTTAAAGAAGCTATGTGTAAATTGCTTGCGAGAAGGTCACCAGTCTTCCGGCTGCGCGGCAAGAAGCTGCAAGGAGTGCGCCGGAAAACACAATACCTTGTTACATATGACGGGAAGCAAAATCTCCAAGCAGACCAAGATGACAACGCCTGGCTCCACAGTCAAGAAGCCATACATTCAGCCGCCACCTGTGCCGCCCGCCCTCACGTTGACGGCTCTCATGCAACCTGGAGCGAGGAAAAATGTTCTGTTGAGCACAGCCGTTGTGAAGGTGGTTGCCAGCAATGGAAGAGTGACCGACTGCCGAGCAGTATTGGACCCTGGCTCGCAAATCAACCTAGTAACCGAGCGCATTATCAAGAAACTAGGGCTAGCGGCTTCGCCGCAATTTGCACTGATTGAGGGAGTGGGTGGAAACATCGAGAAGGCGCATCGTAAGGTGGAGCTTGGCCTAAAATCCAGAGTGTCTGGATATGCCGCGCAGTTGGAGGCCTACGTCCTCGATCAAATCATATCTCCTCAACCTTCTCAGAGTCTGGACACATCGGAATGGCAGATTCCTGGGAATATCAAGCTGGCGGATCCTGAATTCCATCGAACGGAGCGAATCGACATGCTGCTGAGTGCGGAGCATTTCTACGAAGTTCTTGCCATCGGGCAAATCAAGTTGGGCCCTGAACTCCCTGTGCTCCAGAACACGCTCCTCGGTTGGATTGTTGCCGGAAAGGTAGTAACACCTCAAGGGCTACCAGTAACGTGTGGAGTCCTCACGGAAGAGACTCAGCTGACTCAAGCTATCAAGCGGTTCTGGGAGGTTGAGGAGGTATCGGATCCACAACACAATCTCACAGCGACTTAAAGAGCGTGCGAAGTACATTTCGCCCAGACGACTCAACGTGAATCCGATGGCCGGTTCTTGGTACGGCTCCCCTTCAAGGAAGATCCCAAAGGGCTGGGTGACTCGCAGGACGTTGCCATACGCAGATTCATGGCGATAGAGCGCAGACTGGAGAAGAACCCCGACCTAAGACGGCAGTATTGCGAATTCATGGACGAATACGAACGACTGGGACATATGGAGCAAATCACATGGTCAGCGAATAAGAAAGCACATTATTTTTTGCCGCACCATTGCGTCCTGAAACCAGGTAGTAGTACCACTAAATTGAGGGTGGTTTTCGACGCGTCCAGCAGAACATCAACGAACGTTTCTCTGAACAATATCCTACATACAGGACCCACGATTCAGGATGATCTATTTGCGATTTTGATCCGTTTCCGTTTGCCACGCTTCGTTTTTACTGCCGACATTGTCAAAATGTATCGGCAAATAAGGCTTCAGCGTGACGATTGCAATTTTCAATTGGTGATTTGGAGAACAAGTCCAACCCAGCCTTTGCGATATTATCGACTCAAGACCATTACGTACGGCACAACGTGTGCCCCGTACTTGGCAACTAAATGCCTCCAGGTTCTGGCACAAGCCGAACAAAATCGAGCACCCTTAGGCAGCAGCGCCTTGCAGCATGATTGTTACATAGACGACGTCATGACAGGGGCAGACAGCTTGACGGAGGCAATCCGAACACCGGAGGAATTGCGTCAGATTCTTACCAGTGCAGGGTTGCATTTTCACAAATGGTGTGCCAATCATCCGCATCTTCTACAGCAAATCAGTGTCGAGGATCAGGAGGTCCAGCTGGATTTTGGTAGCTTGTCGGAAGACTACATCAAAACCTTGGGGGTAATTTGGCTCCCGAAAACGGACGATTTCCAAATCGGCATTAACTTGGACCTCGCTGAGGTCAAGTTCACAAAACGGACGATCGCTTCAGACATCGCCCGAATGTTCGACCCATTGGGTATCCTAGCGCCGGTTATCGTAACCGCAAAATTGTTCCTGCAGGCGCTATGGCGGTTGGAATTAGACTGGGACGCAGCTTTGCCACTCGAAATACATACACAGTGGGCCAAGTTCCGCAGTGAGCTACCATCATTGCAAAGGGTTCGCTTTCCCCGACACGTTATCGCCTGCGAGAAACCAATTCAGCTGCAACTACACACTTTCTGCGATGCCTCGGAGAGTGCGTATGGCGCTGTGATCTATGTTCGCTCAACTTCCCCGAGCGGTCAAGTCAACGTTCGACTGCTCTGTTCCAAATCCAGGGTAGCCCCCATCAAGGTGTTGACAGTACCGCGTTTGGAGTTGTGTGCCGCCAAGCTTGGAGCGGAATTGACGAGTCGAGTCAAGAGAGCGCTCAGTCTGCCGGATGTTTTTCACGTTCTCTGGTCCGATTCAGAGGTCGCATTGGCGTGGATGAACTCAACCGCTTCATCCTACAGCACTTTCGTGGCCAATCGTGTTTCGACCATCCAAACATTGTCACGACCAACTCAGTGGCGACATGTGGCGTCCCACGACAATTCTGCGGACATCCTATCCCGTGGCCTGGCGCCAGCTGCGCTCAGGGACTGCAAGCTCTGGTTACAGGGGCCCTCCTTCTTGACTGGACCTGAGACGGACTGGCCGCCTCCATACAAGGGCACTGAGACCTGCGAAGTCGAGCGAAAACAAATCAGGATTTCAATGACAACAACAGCTAGTGCAAGCAACCATTTTGTTTCCGAAATTCAACACGGCAACTCATTTGGAAGGCTTCAACGGGTGATCGTTTATATGCTGCGTTTTGTAACGCATTGCAGGACAAGCTCCCAGTCTTCTCAGGCGCGCAGACGTGCAGTAACAACTCACGAACTCTCCACAGCAACCGGAGTGATCGTAAAATGTATTCAGCAACACGATTTTCGTGAGGATCGGCGAGACATCCAACTACACGGGCAGGTCAGCAAAAACAGCCCCCTATCGAGTCTGACTCCCTTCCTGGATTCGGACGGAATCCTGCGCGTTGGCGGGAGGCTAGAAGCGTCACAACTCGCTTTCGAGGCCAAGCATTCTATGTTGCTGCCGTTCGCGAATCCACTTACTAGACTACTGATGACGGATATTCACCGCAATAATTGCCACCTCGGAGCTCAGGCACTGCTAGCTACCACGAGACAACGCTTTTGGCCCATCAGGGGGAAGCAGATGGCCCGGGCGGTTGTTCAAAAATGCGTGCGATGTGTTAAGGCAAGGCCACAACTGTTCAATCAAGTTATGGGAAATCTACCAGGTGCTCGCGTGCAAGCGGCTCACCCTTTCATCCGTTCGGGCGTCGACTTTTGCGGGCCAATGCTGATACACTACCGGGGTAGAGGCGTGCGGCCTCAGAAGGGATACATCGCTATATTCTGCTGCTTCGCTACCAAGGCCGTCCATCTGGAGTTGGTGAGCGATCTCAGCACAGAAGCCTTCATCGGTGCTCTGAAGCGTTTCATCGGGAGACGAGGTCTCTGCAAGGACATCTATTGCGACAATGCGACCAATTTTGTAGGTGCGCAACGTCAACTACGCGAGCTGTCTTCATCACTTCATTCAGCCGAGGGTCAACACATGGTGACCGACTCTTGCAGCACACGGGGAATACAATTTCACTTCATCCCCCCTCGCGCCCCCCACTTTGGTGGATTGTGGGAGGCGGCCGTCAAATCAGCCAAGAACCTGCTTCGCCGGGGCGCTTCATCAGCCACACTCACGTACGAGGAACTGCATACCCTGGTGGTCCAGGTGGAGGCCATCCTCAACTCCAGACCTTTAACTGCGATGTCCGACGATCCCAATGACCTGGCGGCGTTGACTCCGGGCCATTTTCTTATCGGTGAGCCCCTCACGGCCATGGTGGATGCTCGGGCAGAGCCGGTCGCAGGCGAACTTCATACCCGATGGAAGCGGATAAATCATTTGAAGAACGAGTTTTGGCGCCGATGGTCCCGCGAATATTTGAACCAACTGCAACTTCGCGTTAAGTGGCAACAAGGTCAACCAAATGCTACCCGGGGAACCATCGTCATCATCAAGGACGACAACCTACCAACTATGAAATGGCCTCTGGGACGAATCATTGACACGCATCAAGGGGCTGATGGCTTTGTCAGAGTTGCAGACGTAAAAACAGCCACTGGAATAGTAAGAAGGCCCATTCATCGTCTAGCGCCACTACCAGTGACGGAGAACACTATACCTGAAGCAGCTGGGCCTGAAGCGAATACTCAAAACCAACCGGAGGCACCGCATCAAGCAGACACACCCGATACTTATCACACCGGGCTCCGATCCGGGAGCAGAAGGACGCCTCTTCTATCGCTCCTGCTGGTCTGCCTACTGAGCCCTCTAACAGTAACCAACCCCATCAAGGTGTCATCAACTGGACCACATCCAGGACTGCATTTTCAATCATTGGGAAATGCCTTCCTGTCGACAAGCGAGTGGAAACTCTTGGTCTACTATGACCTAGAAGCCTACTGGACGGAGCTGGCCACGCTGCAGAACGGCACGATTTGGCTGCAACAACTATGTGATCGTGATTCTCGACAAACCGACTGCTCGCATCTGCATGAGCAGTTCCGACACTTGACCGATCAGTTTTCTAGCGCAAACCAGATGCTGAGGATCAGGTCAAGGCGAGGCGCAATAAACGTAGTGGGTGGACTGGCCAGATCGTTGTTCGGAGTTCTGGACGAAGAGTATGCTAATCAAATGGCTCAAACCATTAAGACGATGCAGGGAGATCAGACCAAGCTGCACTCCTTACTCAAAAACCAAACGTCAATCATCGACTCGACATTGAATCTCCTCGGTCAAACGGAACAGATGGCTCAAAAACGTTTTGCCTCCATAGAGCACGAACTGACAAAACTCTCCAACGAGGTCAAGGTTCCGCAACTCGAAGGCACCGCAGCCCGAGTACCAGATTTAATCTCAATTCTATCTTTCCAGATGACCCTGGCAACACTCAATTTGCAGCGCATCCAATCCAGCCTCTTGGACGTAATCACAGACACACAGCATGGGAACTTCAATCCTCTGCTGTTATCTCAACAGCAACTTAATGCGGCAATGACCGACATCAGGGATCACCTGCCGGAAAATCAGCGTCTCCCTGTTGGCCGAGAAGACTTTCTGAAATTATTTGGGCTAACATCTATCAAGGCCAAAAATGTAAGCTGTCAACCACGATCGCAACGACCAAGACCAGTGCCACTGCCTAGACGTCACAGCTTGCCCCACACACTGGAAGAGGTTGAACAGACCGTTCAACGGGGGGGTGGATGTTAATGCCCGTCCACCCGATCAGTGGCGTTAGACTTAAGTGAAAATTTTATTTTACAAATCGTATTTGCAAAGGTGGATAATTAATTTCGTCACCTTATGTGACTAATATTGTTTGACTTAGTTGCTAAAATCATAGATGCATGCATGTCTCATGTGGCCACATTTTGCATCGCCACAGACGCGGGTGTCAGCAGTTTCGCGTGATGTTCGGATCATTTTGTTGACTTATACGCGTCTGCGAAACGAGCGGAAGACACAAACACCACATTTGCATGCATGATGTGGCCGCATGAACGCATTGCAATGCGAAACCAAAGTTCTTTTCCCGTACCAGACGCGGGCGTCAGCGGTTTCCGGGCATGGAATGCCGTCAGCATTTCGTGCGTGGGAACTGCTGGCGCCTTTTGCTCGGTGTGGGAAGGGAATCATGAGTTGTCATCAGGTCGTCGCGTTTTATTAACTGAAATCGTATGTGATTTACTCCGCTGCACGTTCTTTCAAAATTTCTCATAACATTTAATTTCATAATTCATTGTATTTAATAAATATAGAAAGCAATAAATTTTGTAACGGCTAAAGTATTCATTTTCATTAAAATATTACAATTAATAGTAATTGACACGCTCGGTGCTGAACTACCCAAAGGGCAACGTGCAATATTGAATAATGAAATATTAAGTGAATTAAACTCAAATTATTTTGAAAGATTGCTGGTGAGAAAAATAAGTGACAGGAAGAGGCCAGGACAAAAGAGTCCTGGCGCAAAACAACTCCTTTCGTAATGAAGAAATTCTCGATATTAGCTGAACTATTTATAGGAATGATCGAGACTATATTAGTACCGGGCTGAAGCGAGGTGGTGGTGTCCTAATCGCTGTACACAACTCGCTGTTGAGTGAACCCGTCAATACCACCGCACATAATAGTTTCAAGCATACAATAGTCCGAATCAAACATAACAAATTATTCTTGTGCATTGGTGTTTTCTATATTCCTCCGAATTCCAGTGAAGTAGTTTACAAGGATGCATGTGGAGTTATTTCTTCACTTGCAGCACTTACTAATGAAGAAAATAAAAGTATAATACTTGGAAACTTCAACGGGCCAAATTAAACGTTTGTGGTCGACGAACTAGATAATCGTCTTATCCCAGTTAATCTTTCAGACCGCAGTAATTTCAACCTTGTTTCTGCATTTTATGGTAATGATCTACAGCAAATAGCTCCGACACCCAATTGCAATGGTATTTGGCTAGATCTTGTTTTTACCAATGCATATGATTATGTAGTGGTTAACCCAACTAGTGACGTTGAAAATTTGTTCTCAAATACCCTCCATCATTCCGCACTGTCTATTGAATTTTTCACTGCTGAAGCTTGCAACACTCTTTCGTACAATAACTATGTAGACTAGACTACCATGCTTTCAACGTTAGATATAAATAATGCAGTAAATTTATTCTATCAGTAAATCCTTGACGCCGTTGAAAGGTATGTACCCAAAATTAAGAAAAAGGATAAATTGTCCGAACCTTGGTTAGATAGTGATCTTCGATCTATAAGGAACAGAAGAAATAAACTGTATAAAATTATGCAAAAGAGGTCTAATGTGAACAATAAAATTAAGAAAGAGTATGACGAACTGTCAAAAGAATTTCAATTGAAATCGCGCGATGCCTATGTTAATGTTATAGGTGAAAATATAATCAAAAATCCCAAGAAATTTTTTGAATTTATCAACATTAAGCGCAAAGCTCACGGCTATGCTAAGCAAATGACATACAAAGACTGCAGTTCCACTTTCCCTGAAGAAATCGTCAATTACTTTGCAGATCATTTTCAAACAGTTTATTGGTCAACAAACGATTCACCTCATTTTTCACCGCAAGACACAGAACTCGGAACCGTCCTTCAAGAAATTTCAGTTTCAGAAGGTGAAATTTTCAACGCAATCGAAACTCTTGATTTGAATCATCAAATTTTTTATTTCAATGCAGAGAACAATTTATTTTATGTCTTCATATAATTTTTGACCATCGCTATCAAGTGGCGTGTTCCCAGTACTGGAAATCTTACTTAACTCCCATCCATAAAAACAAAAGTAAAGTGGATATTCAAAATTATAGAGGGATATACTATCCGCTGCCCCAAAATTATTTGAAAAAATTGTCTGTTCCAAAATATTTCCCATCATCGAATAACGTCTTAATGACCATCAGCATGGCTTCAGAAAAAGTCGATCCACAACCACGAACCTAACAGTTGTGGTCTCTACCATTCTTTGTACAATGGAAAAGGGATACCAAGTTGATGTGATTTATATTGACTTTAGTAAAGGCTTCGATCGTGTAAATCATGCAATTTTGTCTTATAAATTGGGCAAATTTCGAATCACTGGCTCTTTGCTTCATTGGCTGGACTCGTATCTTAAAAATTGAACTCAGACCGTTAAATTTCACGGATATGGATCCAATAAAATTCAAGTCTATTCCGGTGTACCTCAAGGCAGTCACCTCGGACCTCATCTCTTCAACATTTTATATCGGACCTTTCTGAAGTATTATTCGATATACCACACTTATTTTACGCGGATGATCTCAAATTATATCATGTTGTAACATCCCAAAATGTTTCGTTGTTCCTACAAGACAAAATAAATACTCAGAATGGTCCAAAAAAAAAAAATCACCTATATCTAAATTTTGAAAAATTTCATGTAATAAGTTTTTCCCGGAAAAGTGCAGTTTTATTGTGTGATTATCACCTCAACAATGCAAGGCTTTCAAGGGTGGACAGTGAAGTAGATCTTGATGTCCACTTGTATAAGAAACTGCGCTTTAATTTGCATTACGATGAGGTTCCCTGCAATGCCAACAAGCTTCTAGGTTTCATCAAACGACGGGCAACAGAATTTAAAAACTTGTGGGTAACCAAAACGCTATACTATATACATCATTAGTGCGTCCAATTGTCAAACACGCTTGTATCGTTTGGAATCCGGTCTTTGATGTTCACTCAGAGAGTTTTGAGTCAGTTCAGAAACAATTTTTACTGTTTGGTTTGAGATCACTCTGATCCAAAAAATTTTCATAATTTGGCATCATATGATAATCGGCTGTGTTCACTTAATATGACATCACTTTCCTCCCGTCGGACCAAAGTTTGCTCTTGCTTTTCATTTGATGTCCTTATTCTAATATTTAAATAACAAAATAATATTGAATGAGCCCATAAGACTAATGAGATCTTACTGTCAATGGTGATAATGAGTCAGTAAATAGTTGTATATTATATATATATATATATATATATATATATATATATATATATATATATATATATATATATATATATATATATATATATATACACATATATAATATATATATATATATATATATATATATATATATATATATATATATATATATATATATATATATATATATATATATATACACACACATATAAATATATATATATATATATATATATATATATATATATATATATATATATATATATATATATATATATATATATATATATATATGTATATATACACATACATATATACAGTCTTCCACAAAAGTCAAGGTACAGAGAATCGGTAACTGAAAATTGAATTACTGAATCAATATTTTTATTTGAAAACCAAAAGTTATGAAATGGTAATAATACAAGTTCTGTTGAATTTAAGTTTTCATAAATTTAAAGGAATTCGGCAATAATGATCATTGAAGACAATAATTTTTTGTTGGCAATGTCTCTTTTGTACTCCACAAAAGTCTTGGTACAGTTGCAGAAAATGCCCTGTTATTTGTAAAAAGGGGAATCCCCCAAGTTCATATTATCAGAGTGAGTTAACAACCGTAGGTCGCTGTCTTTAATATCGCGTCCGTATTCGTGGTGTATCTTTTATTTAATAAAATTTTTAAAAAATGAGTCGAAAGGAGTTGAGTATTAAGGAGCGTGAAATAATTATTAATCTGCATTCAAATCAGAGCAAATCATATTCTGAAATATGTAGCTGAACTAGTGTTGCGAAGTCGGTCAACCATTCAAAAAGTGATAAATCGATTAATAAGGAAAATAGAGTGGAAAATGTGCCCCGAACAGGTCGTCCATCTAAACTAAGTGCAAAGGACAAGAGAAAAATTTCGCGAATGGTAAAACAAGATCCATTTCTAAGCTGTAGAAAAATCTGCGATGTTCTTGGAATTAATGATAAGAAGGAGGTTAGCGCAGAAACTGTGCGTAGAGCTGTCGTAGAAGCTGGATTTTCATCTCGTACGCCTAGAAGAAAACCTCTTGTAAGTTCCATAAACAAACAAAAAAGAATAACATTTGCAAAAGCATATATTGACAAACCAATAACGTTTTGGGATAATGTTTTATTTTCGGATGAGTCTAAAGTTTGTATATTTGGTGTAAATGGGCATAAGAGGGTCTGGCGAAAAGTAGGAGAAGCATTTAATCCCAAGAACACTATTAAAACAGTAAAACATGGAGGCGGTGGTGTTATGGTTTGGGGTTGCATGGCTGCTGCTGGAGTTGGAAATCTGACATTCATCGAAAATATGTACTATGGATCAGAACTCTTATTTAGAGATTCTACGAAACAACATGAAACAAAGTGCAGCCAAATTAGGTATGCGAGAAGATTTCTTGTTTCAACAGGACAATGACCCTAAGCACACTGCGCATTAAGTTCGAATGTGACTATTGTACAATACTCGCATGCTTGCTACACCGCCTCAAAGCCCTGATTTGAACCCTATAGAGCATCTTTGGAATGAGCTTGAGACAAAAATCCGAAAAAGAGTGATATCAAGCAAGGCGCAGCTTAAGGATGTTATATTGGAGGAGTGGGCCAGAATCAGCAGCGAATTTACTAAAAAAATTGGTATATTCTATGCCTAAAAGACTGAAGTCAGTAATTCAGATGAAAGGATATCCGACAAAATATTAAGAAAAGTATAATTCAAATAACTATGCAAGACTATGATTACAATTTGTATCATTTTTCTTTAGGTGTACCATGACTTTTGTGGACTTCATTCATTGACTTTCCAACACATCATATGTAATAATATATTAATACGACAGAATTTTCGTTTTGTTTTACATGAATTTAAAGTATAATGATTAAAGTTGAAGTAATACCAAAAAAATTTTTATCACTATAGGTTTTTTAAATAAAAATATCAAACAATTTTCATGATATTTATCACTGTACCTTGACTTTTGTGGAAGACTGTATATATATATATATATATATATATATATATATATATATGTATATATATATGGGTATGTAGATTGTAAAATTAGTTATATATATACATATATATATACATATATATATACATATATATATATATATATATATATATATATATATATATATATATATATATATATATATATATATATATATATATATATACATATATATACATATTGTAATAAATCTTGTGACGCCGCTGGCAACTCACTAACACACCTTGCCACCGAGTGGCTTGGCATCTCACGTCGGTTGTGACGGTTGCACATCCCACGTCAATTTAGCCGTGGGCTGTCAACTGGATTCTTTTCTTGCATGGAGGCCGGCGTGATCGACGTGTTCGGGCGCGTAGTTTGAGAAAGTTAGGTTATTAGGAGGCAAGTATAAAATATTAATTATAATTTAAACGGGTAAAATAAAATACATTGCGCTTAGGTAAAACAGGTTGCGGAAAGCGGTTCCTACGACGGCTTTGGATGAGAATATTAGGCCGAACCAAAGAAATTGCACTTCGCGAGCTTCAACCTTTTTTAATACCGAAATCGGCAAAGTCGCCATCGTCGCAAGCTGCGCGGCGATTGAGGAGGCAGCCACCCCAAGAGGATATCCCGGTGGAGGCAGCGACAACAGCTAGGAGATAACAAGTAAGTGTAAAGTGCGAATGTAGAGGATCTGAATGGGAACGCGAAACTGTGAAAGAAAAGTGCGCGGACGAAAAAAACAAGTCAAGTTTCCGATATTATAGTTGCCGCTTCCTTAATTCTAACCAGCTACCTGTTACGAATCGGGTCGGATGTCTTAAACCGTATCTCGGGGAAACGTTGGGAGTTTCCATCCTGAGCCGAGTTTTCTGACCGCTGTTTTTGTTGTCGGGTTTACTCTTACCGTGGTGCCCCGGGTTGGTTAATTGCGGTCTTGATTTTATTCGAACCTGGTGATTTGCGCTTTTTCCGGAAAATAAAATTACAGTATTTTCAAGCACTAAATTCGAACGGGCTTTAGGTTCATATGCTGGGTTGAACCTTTCGATTTGTTGTCTTGTTGACTGCACCCGCGACCGCATTGGAAAATTAGGTGGCATCTTCCTTCGATAAATTTTAATGCTTGTTGGGAAAGTTTCTGCGGATCGAAATCTGCTGGTCGGCAACCGCAATGACTTGTGTTTTTTTTATTCACCCCAGAAAAACCAAAGCATAATCGAACAAATTTTGGCTTGTCCTGAATCGGGTATCTGATCGTTTCTTTTCATAAAAGTGTGAAATAAACTTTTCTTCGAAGGAAAATTTGCAGGCGTTCCCCCTTTGTCTTGTCCATTGTACTGGGCCCAATACAAATCCTGAAAATCTATTTATTGCAATATTTCAGTTGGGCGTATATCAAGTGAACCCCAAATGCTTCGTTCGAAATGTGTGGAACAATGCTAATGGATCACTGTAATGAACCACACTTTAGGAAATTGAAGTGACAGTGTTATAGTGTTCGGAGTACAACTGTAACTCGGAACCGCGATTTGGACAATTGAATAGAGAAGAAGTAGTAAAATTGAGTGAAAATGTAAGGTGTCTTCCGAGGGAATGTCATCGTCCTGGATTCATGGGGATTTGTACCGCGCAGCCCGAAAATTTTCCTGGTTTTAGCATTGACTCTAATGAACGATAAATAAACTGCAATTGACATCGCACCACCGCTCTCAAATTAAATGGCGACTCCAGAAGTTACACATATACGATTGGATTTGAGTACGTGGCTTAACAGAGGAGATTATGTTATTGGCTTTTGTTGTGGATCAGAAAATGCATTTGATGCGATTGATCATGATCCAATACTTCGTAAACTAAAATCATATGGTGTCCAAGGAAAACCGAATCAACCACTTAGAAATTATTTGAAAGAAAGATTGCAGAGAACAGCAGTTAATAATGTTTTGGGTAATCCGTCACCCAAGAAATTAGATGTTCCACAAGGCTTCGTACTTTGATCACCATTTTTCTGCTATGTATAAACAATCCACGTATATTTAAACTAAACGATCTGTCTATCATTATGTGGGACGCAAAAGAAAAAATGAACTACGTACAGTGAAGGTAATTGACAAAAGTGGCGAAAAAGTAATGTACACTGTAGATACAGCTAGAAAAGACATTAAAGTCAGTGTTTCCGATATTTATTTGACGGACCAACAAGCGAAAACAATTCAAATCCAAGTACACCATCGTTGTCAGATAAAAATGCAGTTGATTCACCAACAGAAAAATCATCGCCTGGTGCATCACGATCGACTAGAAAACGACCGGTAACGTCACCAACTACACCAGAAGCAGGATTTTCTGGCGGTCACACAAAGAGAGGTGGCAGAAAGCCGGAAAAGATCTTAAGCAAAAACAAACAAGCAAGGAAAAAGAATGAAAATACAATTATATTATAGACATGATAAAAAACAAAGTAACTTGAATTATTAAACAAAAAAATAGTACTCTGTACTCTTAGCAATATAATGAAAAGCAAAAGCTTGACAAGGAGCACAAGTTTAGATTTGTTTGTGTGAAAGGTTTTGAAAACATTTAAAACAAAAGAATTTAACGACCGGTAATCTGGTGACGTCTGTATCTGGAAGCAAGATAGAATTCGTAAAAGTTTAATTAACTATGCTCTGGGCATATACCCTACAACTCTCAAACACGATTTGTTACTTTGTGCATCCATTGATTCTATTTACGAGCACATAATCGCGTTCACGTTCTTAAAGAAATATGAAATAACAATATACAAAAAAAAAATGCAAAATAAATAGCTAAGGAAAGTAAAACAAAACAATGGAAGTATGTATAAATTTATAATGAAAGAAACAAAAAAGGTTGATTTGTGTAGAAAACAAAATTGAAAAACTGCACAATATTCAATACTACGACATAAATTTAAAAAAAACTGCAATCATAATCCTTTGACAGCAGCATGATGATTGAATTTTCCATTTAACAAAGTAATTTTACTTGTGTTATTATATTAGCATGCATGTAAATGTTTCCCCTTGTAAATTATATGTGCGTGATTGATCACAATGTAGTATGTTGTTCGGTGGGGCAAGGAGAAAATTGACATGTTCCATTGGAAAGAAATGTTAATTGAGTTTTAATTTAAATTTGTTCACACTCTCGCCAATAAAAACTACGCATAATGAGAATAATATTAACAGGATTACTATACTTTAAATTTTTATTATACAATTAATTAATTACATTAGTGCATGAATGAATGAGAAAGAGAAGTGGAAAAAGTATTAAACCAATCCAAAGTATATTTGCATACATAAGCATTAATAATAAAAAGGAAGAGGACTAAAGTAGTTTCAAGACTATACAAATTCGAAGAAACAATTTTCATTTGATCGATATTGATATGAAATTATACTTAGAAGCCAATGTTCTTGTAAGTGAATGATAAGCAAATTAATTAGTCTTTTGCATTGTATTCGTTCCTTTTGTATTTCACATTATTATTATTTGTTATGAGAAAGAAAAACTGTGACTCCTGTTTTTTTTTACTAGAATTATCGCACTCTTGAATATTTATGTTAAATTTTCATCCGATAGGTAACTAAGGAAATAAGAAACAAAAGTTAGTAGTTCGGTTAGAACAGATCCGACTATATAATATTCAAATACATAATATGAATTGCTAACGAGAAAAATAGTCCTTCCTTTCCAGTAGCTCTGCTTTTCAGCGGGAAATGAGATGTAGGGTAAGTATGCCGTCGCGAGGGTAGGGTTTGTGAAAATCCGCTGAGGTCGGTTTCGCGTCGCGAGCGGTACGCAGTACCTTTGTTGTTTTGCCGTTTTATTAACGTAGCTTTCATCGGGTTGAGTTAACGTAGTATACTTTTCGGTACCGCGTCGGAAATTCGGGAACGCGAAATAAAAATTAGATTTTGTTCTTTTGACTGGTCATAGGAAGAAATACGGAGTAACGTAGAATAGGTTTCCTCTCCGTATGGTTTTGTTTTGTAACGCGTTTGAAAACGGGGGTGTATAGGTGGCTGAAATATGTAAATGAGCGTAACCCATTCGGAGACCCGCGACCGAAATCCTCTCCGATCTAGATGGCCGACAAGCAGCCACCGCGTGAATGGGTTACGGTGCACGGATTGGTTGACCGGTTGGTACCGTCCGTTGGCACTACTCAGACTTAACGTCTAGAACCGATGAGAGGTCGGTTCCGCGATCGTAAGAAATTTTAAAAATCATTACAATATATATATATATATATATATATATATATATATATATATATATATATATATATATATATATATATATATATATATATATATATATTGTACTACATATATATATATATATATATATATATATATATATATATATATATATATATATATATATATATATATATATATATGGGTATGTAGATTGTAAAATTAGTTGTAAAATAACTTGTAAATCTTGTTTGGTAAATAAATAAATAGAACTGAAGGCCGGAAACCAGTGGAAAAATCGAGGAAACGCTGGTCTGACACGGTCAACGAAGACAGTTCATCGCTGCTCGGATTTCGAAATTGGAGGATATGGTCAATGGACCGAGTCAGTTGAAGGCGTTATGTGCAGGAAGCGAAGGCCACAGAAGAGCTGTAGTGCTACGAAGAAGATGAACTGATTTTATTCTCTACGATCTTTACGTTTCGGGTTTTTCACTACTGTATATGCTTGTGTAGAGTTGTTGCTCAATATACTTATATCGATACTTCTCAATTGGTCGTCATAGTATTTTCTTTTCTTAATTTTAATTATCTTATTCGCTATTCTTCTGAGATTTTCATTATATTCTCTCTTCGGCCTGGTTTTTCTATCTATATATTCTTTTAACGCCTGATTCTTTTTGACTAACTCATTTTGGCATTCATCATCAAACCAATCTTCTGTTTTGCCCCGGACTTGATGTCCGATCGTCTGCTCTGCTACGATATTAAATACCGCATTCATTTCCCCTCATAGCTCGCTGCTTGTTATGGAGGAAAGTGAAAACGGCCATTAAGACCGTGATGTCCCCTTATCAATTGCAAAATAATAGGCAGCAAAGGAAATTTTACATCAGCTCCACGACCGTGTTTTGGGGACTTAGCTGTTATGTCGTTTTAATTCATTTACAGTCTCCCAGTGCAAAGAACGGGGTGCTTTGCGACATACAGGTATCTGTGCTCTACTTTCACCTACTATTTTGTGATACTTGAAAGTAGATTTTTCGGTTCTATTACTCTCTTCTTCGACGAATTAAGCCGCGAGCTTTGATCAAGCCCTGAACATGGGCATCTTGCAAATCTTTATTTTCAAAGTCGAAATTTCTCATAAAAGTCAATTCTGTCTTTTTTGCTGGTATACTCTGTATACTTTTTCTTGAATCTAAAAAAGAAAAATGATTTGCGTAATGTTTGATTCTAATTACCGTCAAATACTACAACATATTGGATATCCTAAAAAGTATTTAGCATTTTTTGTCATTTTTGATTGAATATCTATGACCTTTTGCTATTTTTTGGGTAGAGCCATTATTCCATCTGTGTAGAACTGCTGTGGTTTATCGGCGAAGAACTTGGCCAAGTGATTTTCACAGTCCCTTTTTGAAGTGAATTTATTTTCATTAAGGAAGTTTTGCAGAGACCGAAACAAATGGTAGTCTGATGGTGCAAGGTCAGGATTATACAGTGGATGCATCAAAACTTCCCAGCCAAGCTCTGTCAATTTTTGCCGGGTCATCAAAGATGTGTATGGTCTGGCATTGTCATGATGGAAGACAACGCCCTTTCTATTGATCAACTCTGGCCAGTTTTTTTGAATTGCTTGTTGCAATCTGGTTAATTGCTGACAGTACAGAGCCGAATTGAGTGTTTGGCCAGGTTCTAGCACATCAGAATAAACAATTCGCTTCCAATCCTGGTCAATCCTGGCTTTGAAGTCGTTTGTGATGATTCACGTATTTTTGAACACGATCTTTTTCGAACGGCGTTCTCGTACCGTACCCATTTTTCATCGCCCGTAATGATTTGCTTCAAAAATGGCTCGATTTCGTTGCGTTTTATTAGCATTTCGCAAATGGAAATTCGGTCGATCAAATTTTTTTGTGTTAATTCATGCGGCACCCAAACGTCGAGCTTCTTTGTGTATCCAGCCTTACGCAAATGGTTCAAAACTGGTTGGTGATGGATATTCACTTCCTTAGCAATGTCATGGCTGCTTATCAGTCGGTCTTCTTCAATTTTTTGTAAGATTGCACCGACTTTTTCAGTCGACCTGAGCGAGGTACATCTTTGACATCAAAATTTGCAGAACGAAAGCGAGCGAACCATCTCTTGGCTGTGGCTTTTGATAAAGTATCTTGACCGTAGACATCACCATTTTTTCACGAGCTTGCGATGCATTCTCACCTTGATCGTAGTGATATTGTGAAATATAACGAATCTTATCAGAAATTTCACTCATCTTTAAATCAATACAACTTTTGACACGAATGACGAAATACAAATCTGCCCGTATGAAAATTGTAGACTGGAATGTCACCTTTCAAACGCATGCCAGTTTGACTCAATCTGATTAGTATTGCCCAATTTATAACAACGAACACCATCTAGTGACAAAAAAGGCTCAATACTTTTTCGAATATCCAATTTTTTTTCGAAAGTTAGCCACTTGTGCCTAACCGCAAACAGATCCAACACGTTTTGCTGCCTTTACGATCCCCTTTGAATTTTCCTATTTTACACCTCTCTGGCTTTTCTGATATTTCAATTCCACATGCTCTTGTAAAAAAAAATTTTTTTGTAGGGTTTAGCGTAGTCAATTCCTCCATAATCAGTCAGTTTTAAAAAATATTATGATGGCACTATAAGTTTATCAAAAAGTACACTGATAACCAATTTTTAATCAAAATAATCAAATGATAGATTGTCTGTTGCAAAGGAAGGTGGAACATGCGCAAAATTTCTTTCCACACTGACCACGCTCCAACGAGAACAACTAGCGCAACTGGCAGGAGACATTTCGTCCATGTCATGAAGACCTCAATCCTGGAATGATGAGTATCTTAGCATGACAGCTGAGATGTCTTATTTTTATAAACAAGAGATCTTGTTTTTATAAACTAAGAGTCATCGGAATGAGCAACTTATGTTATATATAGCATGAGAAAATCTTTCAGACTTTATGAACTTAAAACGAGTGAAATCGCATTTTCGATGAAAAATGGAATGAAGTCCCTCGAGCATGAACCCATTCATTTGAAATATTTAACATTTTCTAGGCACATTAACACTTATACATGTTGGGTAGGCTATAGAATGCTCCATATAGAAGGATTTGTATCCGGCCTATGAAATGTAGACGTCATACTCATATTTCGTTTAAAGCGTCCTTTATTTTGTTTTTTTTTCGCATTTCTTATACCGTTAATTCAACAAATCTTGATCGATATTCAAGACATACATCCTTTGATGGTCAACCGCGGCTCCCCGAAGTTAAATTTCGTTAGTCTAATAATGACAGAATTCGATGAAATTTGGTACCTAAATAGATATTAAAATTATTTGAACAACTAAACATAAAATTGTGAAGTAGTAAGAAATAGATATTCAAAATGGAAAATTGAGGTTAAATTGGATATTAAATGGCCGTTAACCGGAATCAGCATTAGGTGGAATTTGGTACCATGGTGGATTTTCTACTTATCAAAATCGAATATTTCAAAATGGCGGCCGTTCGAACGATCAAAGAGGAAAATATCAATTTTTTCTTGAAAAGCTGTCGGGCCTTGCTTCTTTGAGTGAGTAGACGCGTTTCGACTCCTTTGAGTCATCTTCAGTGTGACTCGAAGGAGTCGAAACGCGTCTGCTCATTCGAAGAAGGAAGGTCCGACGGCTTTTCAAGAAAAAAGAAAATTGGCCTGCGAATATCAAATAAACAAAATAATTGATTGGAAAAATATTTAGTCTATCAAATTATGCACAAAGAAAAGCATTAGATTTCTAATTTTTTTGTTAATGAAACTAGGAGCTATGCTAAATAATATATCCTTTTACAAGTTGTTAATTTTTCTAATGATTTAAAATGTGTCGCTAATAAGAAATTAATTTAAATCTATAACACAAACTTTTGTTTCTTTTTCATTTCAGATCAAGAAAGTAGGACAAAGTAGAAAACATCTTCAACCAGAGCAAATCTCGCTAAGTTCAATGCAAGAAAAAAGCATGGAAGAAGAAAAAATGTCGATCATTTCGGTACTTTTTCTGGGTTTAAAATCATGCGGGAATTTAATCTACATTAATAGCTATATCTTCACCAGTATAATAATGATGGTAATTATACTTACTCATTAAAACAAGATTTAATGGAATATTTTCAGGTATGGAGCATAGTTTATCATAGTTGGTTGACTTTCTTCATGCTGATTTGGGCAAATATATTATGGATGATTCCAAATCAAAGAAAAATCATGCTCCGGTCATCGCCTTTCATTGTTCTTTATGCGGAAATGTTATTAGTGGCGCAATATATATATTCCATGAATTTAACTGATGATGAACTTCCCTCTGCAATTGAGGTAATTGTTTTATAAAATAATAATAGATAAAAGCTCAGCAATTGAAAATAATATGTCTTCGAAATAATTCAGTTTAGATATGTTTTTAGGGTTTTGTAAAAAAAATTTTTACAATATTCTACAGGATTATCCATTTCGTGGTTGGGAAAGTATAACCCTGCCATTTGACATCTGTCAAAATTAAATGTCATCCAAAGCGTGTTTTTTTTAGCTGAAGGTTTGCCATTTAGAAATATGGATCGTTTAACAGTCGAAGAACGCGTTAAAATTATTGAGTTTTATTATAACAATAGTGATTCTGCTGTATCAACATTTAGAGCTTTACGAGCCGATTACGGTCGACATAATCGACCTATACAGCAAACAATTTCGAACACAGTGAGAAAATTTGAAGAGACTGGATCGGTTATTGATATTCCAAGGCCTGTGTATCATCGCAACATTCGTTCTGCTGAAAATATCGCTGTCATTGCTCAAAGTGTGGAGGAACACTCGAATTTGTCGATTCCTCGACGTGCTCAACATTTGGGCTTGTCTTACGGCTCATTGTGGCGGGTTTTGCATTTGGATTTGCATCTCCATCCATACAAAATCCAACTCACTCAAGAACTTAAGCCTCAAGACCATACACAACGCAGAATGTATGTGAATTGGGTGATTGAACCACAAGCCATTGATAACGATTTTTCGAACAAAATGTTCTTTGGTGTTGAGGCTCATTTTTCGCTCAGTGGTTACGTAAATAAACAGGATTGCCACATATGGGGCTCTCAAAATAATCAGGTGATCGCAGAAAGGCCTTTGCATCCGGAAAAAGTGACCGTTTGGTGTGCATTATGGTATGGT
The DNA here is from genome assembly GCA_963969285.1 of Odontomyia ornata. Classification (NCBI taxonomy): domain Eukaryota; kingdom Metazoa; phylum Arthropoda; class Insecta; order Diptera; family Stratiomyidae; genus Odontomyia; species Odontomyia ornata. The sequence goes on along the minus strand of OZ017740.1, from coordinate 226,037,006 downwards.
TGTGTTATTGGCCTGTATTTTTTTGAAAACGATCAAGAAAGAGCCATTACAGTCAATTCTGACCGCTATGGACGGATGTTAACCGATTATTTTTGGAGAGAAATTGAAGATTATGATCTGGAGAACATGTGGTTCCAACAGGACGGAGCCACAAGCCACACAACACAGGCAAATCGAGCACTTTTGCAAGAGAAATTTCCAGGACGAGTAATTTCGAAATTGAATGATGTCAATTGGCCCGCAAGATCCTGCGACCTAACACCTTTGGATTTCTTTTCATGAGGCTATGTGAAAGATCGTGTTTACGCAAATAATCCTTAAAATCTTGAGCAATTGAAAACCAATATTCGTGAAGTTATGGCCGAGATATTGCTGGAAATGTGCCGAAAAGTCATTGAAAATTACCTCAAAAGGATTGAGGCCTGTGAAAGGTCCCGTGGAGGACATTTGAATGATGATGTATTTCACGTATAATGGCAAGGTTCAATCTTCATATTGAATAAAAAATTTCGTTTCTATCTGAATATTTTATGTGTTTTTTTTAGCTTTACTTTCCCAAGCGTAAAATGGATAACCCTATGTTAATATATGCTGTCCGTCAGTGCATCACAGCAAGTCTTCTCTTGAAATATAGAAGTTACAGTGGTCAAATTTTGTGAACAGCTCAGAAGATTCTGAATGAAAATTCCGTAGTCGAAAAAATTTTCGAAGGCTTTTTGGGGGGGTCTCCCCTCATAAGGACGTAAACACTTAAACATTTTTTCAGCATAGTCGAGTAGGATGTCAAATGAAAGGTCTTAACGAGATCGTTTAATATCCGTTATTAAAATTGCAATAATTTCGACGGAGTAGGTAGGGGAGGCGGAAGAACACTAAAAAATTGTGTCCCTCCTCGCGATTCGACACCTGTGTACCGAAAAATCTGAAAAAATTATGGAGCATGATTTATCAATTTTACATTTTCTTGTATAAAATCGTGGAGGTGTCCTTAAATGAAATGAAACTACGAAAATTTCAGAAGAATCGGATAGTATTTACCGAAGTTATGGTAGATTAAATTTTCGGTGTTAAAACAACAACAATACATGCCTATCAGCAGTATGTGATTCCAATCGATTCAAACAATATGTGCTTGTAAGAATTTGCATAAAAATTTCAGGAAAGAATCTGTTCAACGAGTGATATTAGTTATTGTAAAACAAAATGGCGGCCGTTTGAAATGAGAATATTGAGTAAATTTAAGTTATTTTTCCCCAACATCGGCATTTAAAGTATAGGCTATTAACTCTTGATGAAAACATACATTTTAAAGATGAAAAATTCATAATGGTAGGGTTTCATGATTACAACAGAACAAATGCCTTAAAAGTTTAAATTCGCTCAGCTAAATAATAGTTGAAATTGTAAATACAACATTTTTCCTTGTGGATTCATACGGATATATTTAAATTAAAGTAATTCAAGGATATGTCCTTATAGTTTGGAAGTTTCAATAAAGTTAAATCGCATTCACGGTAGTAATAGCAATTTGAAAGCTCTCCGAGTACAACAAAAATAATTTACGGTTTTTCAGGCTTTCCATCGAACAAGACACTGTTGTAACCGCGGAAGTCATCGCAGTTGCAGACATTAAGTTTCAGCAGAGCGGTGCGTAACCCGGGGGGCATACTGAGGCACCCTCTGCTCGTGCTGAGCTACCCTACATATAAACACTAACACGGGAAAGGGGGAGGTCATATTGAGAAATGAAAAATTTTTTTAACTTAAAACATAGTGGCCTTTTTTATTTAAAATTAGAAAAAACAATTTGTGAAAAAGAATAGTATTGTAAAACAAACTAGCCCCTTGGTTTTTAAATGAATTCCTAAAGTGATGTTGTAAAAAAATCGACACAAATTATTATGCGAAAAACTGCAAAAAACAACAAATTTGAAATATAATGAAAAGAAATAAAATAGAAAGCAAAAATGTGCGCATTACTCACCCCTATTTATGCTGCTGAGAGCTCGGCAACTGAAGGGGGGCACTGAAAAAGTAAATTTACGAACTATCCGTTTTGTTTTTTTTTTGCGTTAGCATAAAAACAAAAAAAAATTTTAATTCACAAACTACACAGCCACTAATCCGCTGTACGGCAGTTCAATCTCACTCTACTTCAAAATAATCAGTTCACGCCTACTTCAAATTAACTCATCTACGTCTACTCTCTCTGCAAAGGAGTCCGCTCACTGCTCGTTTGTTGTCTTGGTGTACTTCTTTCTCAATAACTCTACTATACTAGTAATGCCGATTGCCGTTAGAAAATTTAACATTGATTCACTTTTCTTCTCGCGTTTTATAGTTTAGGAATTCCGGCACTCGAGTGTTCGGCTATTGTTAAAACTTGCACTTGCTACTTGGTTTGCTCATCCTTTATTTTTTTATATTTCAATCACTGTGTATCTACTTGGTATCAGTTTTAAATTCCGTCCATTCAGATTCGAAAGCACTTCATTGTCTATCCTCTGGTAAGAAGTCCGTTAACTGCACTACAATGTCAATTCTAATTTTTATCTTCTAAGTAGTAAACTTGTCTTATGTATTCTTTTTAAAATAACTCACGGGGGCACGGCAAGCCCCCAGTGTACTGGTGGTCTACTGAAATCGCTGAAAAGCGGAGGGAGTGTCACAAGCTTCGGCGTGAGGCTCAACGGGCGCGGAACCGTGACGAGGCATGCAACCAGGTGGCAGCATATAAGTCAGCCAGGAAATGCCTTCGCAAACTGATCAACAGTAGCAAGGCTCGCTGCTGGCAAGACCTAGTGGACAATGTGAACAAGGATCCGTGGGGCCTTGGCTACAAGCTGGTCATGGGGAAACTTGGTGCCCTACGGAAGCCTTGTATACATGACGCGGAAAAGATGGACGCGATAGTGCGGGGACTCTTCCCCGCCCATCCCGTCCGTGTTGACGCTGTCGATGGTGAAACAGCAGTAGAGTGCCCACTCTTCACACAGCTGGAACTGGAGGAGGCAGTCCTCTCCTTGAAAGCGAGGAAGGCTCCAGGTCCAGATGGTGTTCCAGCTGAGGGTTGCGGCTCGTCTATCACCATTGTCCTGACTTGCTGCTCAGCACATTCAACGCTTGCCTACGGGACGGGGTTTTCCCGGTACGATGGAAGGTGGCGAGGCTCGTACTGATCAGCAAGGGGAAGGGAAATCCCGAATCGCCGTCTGCATACCGCCCGTTATGCATGCTAGACACGGCTGGGAAAGTGCTAGAGAAACTCATCAAGGGAAGACTCACTGACGCGATTCGTGCTGCTGGGGACCTATCTCCTCGGCAGTACGGCTTTAGAGCAGGACGTTCTACCATTGATGCGATTGCAGAGGTGGTGAACGCGGTCCAAAAGGCAGAGGCATATAGTCGCACCAAGCGACGGATCGTCCTGGATACGCTGGAATATTCTGGATACGTTGGAAAACTCTTTTCAAGTTCCAGAATATCTAATGGGGCTTTTGAAGAACTACCTAAAGGACCGAAGCCTGCTCTACGACACGACACAGGGCCAACGAAGGATGGAAATTACATCGGGTGTTGCCCAGGGATCTATCCTTGGTCCGGACCTGTGGAACGTGTCTTACGACGGGCTACTGAGACTTGAGATGCCAGATGAGTCGCGCTTGGTCGGCTATGCGGATGATGTTGCGGCTCTGGTCGCTGGACGCAACTTAGGCTAGGTATGCTAATGCGCCGAGTGAGGGACTGGATGACTGCTCGCGGGCTCAGTTTAGCACTGGAGAAAACCGAAGTGGTCATCTTGACAAAAAAGAAAATCCCTAGAGTAAGGATGATCAGTATTGGAGGTATACAAATCGAATCGAAGCCAGCGGTGAAGTACCTGGGGCTACTGATCGACTCGAAGATGAGTTTCTCTGAGCAAATCAGGGCAACGGCTGAGAAGGCTGCTTCGGGAATATCGGCCCTGAGTCGACTTATGGCCAACGTAGGGAGACCCAGCCCATCAAGAAGACGCCTCTTGATGAGTGCTGTAGGGTCAGTGCTACTGTACGGAGCAGAGGTATGGGGCGACGCTCTCAGCAAGGAGGTATACCGAAAACGATTGGCACAGGTACAGAGAAGAGGAGCACTGAGAATTGCATCTTCGTATCCAACAGTCTCCGACTCGGCGGTGAGAGTGATTGCAGGCGTGATACCTGTCGCCCTCCTTGCTAGAGAGCGCCGCGCTATTTACCTGCGCCGAAACGAGGATGCGAGGGAGATGATTGTCCGCGAGGAGAGACAGCGCTCGCTCAACGATTGGCAGCAGTCTTGGGGGAATTGCACGAAGGGAAGGTGGACTGCGCGCCTCATCCCGGACGTGAGACCGTGGCTAAATCGAAGGCATGGTGAGACTGACTTCTATCTGACCCAGCTTTTGAGCGGGCACGGGTGTTTTCAGTCTTACCTGCACAAGATCGGTAAGTCACGGTCTCCCGATTGTCGGTTTTGCCCAGGAGAGGAGGACAATGCCTGTCACACATTTTTTGCGTGTACAAAATGGGTCAGGCTGCGAAGGGAACTCTACAGGGAGACGGGAGAGCTCACCCCGGATAATATAGTTGCGGTGATGCTCGAATCGGTTCACAAATGGAACCAGGTGGCACATTATGCTCGGGTAGTCCTAAAAGATAAAAGGGACTCACAGCAGCCGGAGGCGCTGGGGCTGGGGGATCGCTCTTCTGGCATTTCCTCTTCCCCTCTCCCCTCCCGCTAGGAAAGGGACTCCCCAGCTTGAAGGCGCCCCACGGCGTAACAAAACGAGACCTGGCCCGAAGTAATGTGTCAAACGGTTCCAGGCTAGGTTCTCAGATTGACAGGGGAGGTGTTTAGTGGGTAGTCCAAGGGTATCCTCCATGGGAGTCCCACACTGCCAGACTCGCGGGCGTAAATACCTTCACCTCCCTACCACAAAACAAAAAAAAAAAAAAAAAAAAACAATAATAATAATCAAATCAATTGTTTTTTTCTCATTTGCGACCGGCCTATAAAATTTTGAATTTTTCTGAACTCGCGATTTTTCATCCACGTACGAGTTTTCTTACACTATTCACCTCCGTCTCAAACAGATTCCTCGCTTTTCAACCGTCACTGTTCAAAACTCAATCCCATCTCCCCTCCAAATCCAGCCTCCAACTCAATCATTCATTCCCAATTACCGCTGCCGCATCCGAGTAACGTAATCAAAGTTCAATACACTTCGATTCCGCTACCCACTTATCTTTTCCATATGGACAAACGCAACGATTTCCATTTTGCATATATGGCGATTTGCATAACCATGATAACGTTTGGTTGTATGTAAATTGTCATATACGAGTATACGGAAACAATTGCTTTTGCCGATATCTCAAAAAGGGTGTTTTCCTGCACTCGGGAGAACTTGAACCCAGGGTCCAGGTGAACTCCCGGTCGAGAAATTACGACACTATCAAAGGAGGCACCTTCTGTTGATTTCCCATTCATCGAAATAGCAACTTCAACTATGCACCTTTCTTAATGGGCATGGCAATGAATTTGAAATTTTGTTAATGGGAAGTTATGAATGGAGTGCTGTTAGTAGGAAAGTTAAGATTATTATTATATTATTATTATTTGTTCTTTGTAATTGAAAATAAGGTAAAAGGGTAGGATTGAGATGATGGAGAAATAAAAATTATAGGTAAATTGTTAAATGTTAATAAAAATAAATAAATATACCGAGGAAAAGGGTATCTGTGCCCAAAAGAAGGTGGAGATGTTACGGCGGCAATTTGAAGTTGCGAATGGGAGAATCCCGGTACGCCGGAATTCGCAACACCACTTTTAGTTGGATCTTCAAATTTCCAGATAATATGAGTAATAAAAATATCTTTAAGATTTCATTCAGTCAATGGTTTTTGTGATATTGCGACAAAATGACAGCAAATTAAAATGGTGTAATAATGGTTTCCCTTTTAAAACGACTATATATTTGTTATAGATGTAGTTAAAGTTTTGCTTGAGTTTATTCATTATTGGTATGTCTGCATATCGTAGGCTGAGTACAAAACCCTTCTGAAATGAGCGTAACTCTGTCTAACTAACTTGTTTTAATAATCAAATAGACATATTTTTGGAAACAAATTTGAAAGGCCACTAAAAAAGAAGGTAGATTCGTTTTGCAACAGATGTCGTTTGTTTGTTTATTATAAAATACAAATTTTAATTAAACAAGAAAATGTTTTTCAAACTGACTTCAACCTAAGCACCTGAAATTAGAACTGAGTATAGAATCCATCACAGCTGAGTGGATACATCTACAAGCTTGATGTGGACCATATTATTTTCTAGAGCACCAGTATGACTACAAAGCAAGATAGTGTAATATATATCCACGCCAAAATTCATCTGTGCTGTAAAGCCATATATTTTCTGCGTAAAGAATATCCTAACAGAGCTAGAAGTTTCCAATCATATGTACTATATATGTTGACTAGTAAAGAATATCCTCTTTAGGGTTTTGTGTAAAAAAATTTACTATTCCCTATTAAAATCAGTACCTGGTCCGTCCCTCTATCTGTCCGTCAGTGCGTCGCAGCAAATTTTCTTAAGAACTAGAGAAGTTAAAGTCATCAAATTTTGTAAACAGCTCAGAAGTTGCTGGTTAGTGAAAGTTTCATTGTCGAAAAAAATGTCAAAGCATTTTAAGCTGGTTGTTCCCATATATGCATGTGATCCCTTCAAAAAAAATCTTCATCGAAGATAGTCGAGTGGAGATTCAACTAAAAAGTCCTGACTAGAGCTTTTAATATCTATGGATTGAAAAATCAAGCTAGAACATTGTAAAGGTAGTTCTTTAAGAGTACTGCAACGACAAATACTTCAGAACTTTGTCAATATTACCAGGATTTATGAAAATCGGATGGGTACCCTTAAATTTAATAAAATTATGTACCGAGGTAGCTCAATTCAAGATTGTCTTGTCTTGGAATTTTTATCTGAATCCAACAATAACCATGCGCGGTTTAATCAAACCAGATGCTACATTATTAATCAGATCTTTTTGAAAAATGGCGCCCGCCTGAAATAGAGTAAAAGCTTATTTCCTTAAATCTATGTTATTGGATGTTAGTTAAGTAACGTAAAAGTTTAAATTTTATAGGTTGAGTACAAAACCCTCCCGATAGGAGCGTACTTTTATCTACTCGACTTATTAAATGCAAATGACCTGAGTATATTGCTCATTTCATTCATATAAGGTGTAGCCGTGTATTTCGTTATAATTATTTAAATAAAAAAAGTCATAACAATAGTTTTACGAGACTTTATTTAATACTTCCATTCCCTACTATTTTCTCCACAACCCTTCTTCATCGCACAATGCTCGTGCAATCTGCACTTTTCTTTCCATCCGTTTCATCACGTGTGCTACCCAGACAATGTATAGAACATCTATATAAGAGGGCACACAAAACAAGTGGCCAGCTCACTAATCCTACTATATCTTGTCCAATTCTTGATCAACTCTCAGAGATAACAAATTTTATAATTTGTCTCGGGAAATCGAGCATCTCGAATAATATGGTCAAAATAACTACCCTAGGATGCTTTGTTGAATTTTTTTCGGACTGAGATTCAACCATGTTTTCGATAATAGGGTTAAAATTCCCTATGATATTGTGTTGAAATTTACTGGACTGAGATATGATCGCTCTTTATTAGATACGCATTAAGTAATTTCTTAAAAATTATAAGAGGGTTCGCTCCTTAACAGAATTATGAAGATTGTAGCATATACGAAGAGGAAAATGCAAAATGTATTACAAAGTGATTAGCATTTCTGGCATTGAATTGATTCGGATAGTTAGCTTGTAGACTTATTGTTTCTTTCTTTTGAGATTAAACGGCTTTTTTTCTTTCTACAGTTTCATGCAGCTTGCTTTCTCAGATTATTATTGGGATTTTTCCTGTTTGTTTTGTTTATTTAAGCACTACAGCCCCTTCAGGGCCTTTACTTAGAGATAGTTAGAGTATTTCATTATCTTGATCGTATCGGCACTCAAGAAAGTGATATGGTCAGTATAACGCTTTGACCTTGTATCCGTCCACCCAGCTGCGATGCGTTCTCAAAGCAGTACGTACTATATATCTGAACTTGCTTAAAGTCCATCCAAAGAATCATTCGAAGCAAATCTTTTTCTCACCAGCGGGGTTTGAACCAGGAATCTTCGTCTGGCATTTAAGTTCCAGCTAGCACTTTTAGGGTGCTACACGCAACTGTAGCTTCATTTCAATCTTTGTTCCTGTGCAGACTTAAGATACTACTTGAAGTTATTATAACATTAGCAACATGTTGCTAATTTGGTTATCATCTCATCACTGTCACTAATGTTACTCTATTTGGAACGGACTGTACCCTTCAGGTCAACAAGTCCGGACACCCATAGTCTACTCCGAGGTGGGTGCTGGCTAGCTAGCTAGTTCGAAGAGGAGTTCGTTCGCAGGTCTTACGCGAGCAGACTAAGTCCCAATACAAAAATTCAGCCACCGGTTCACATACCCAATTTAATAACGCGTCGAAAGCATTAACATACGGAAGAGAAACCTACCAGTACTTTATTCCGTATTTCTTATATTCCTCCAGACAACAACCAAAAGTGTATATAATTCCGCGTTCCTGAATATCACTGACGCGCTACCTAAAAATATCGTACTCTACATCAAACCTGAAAAAACTTGTTCTAATAAAAATGTAAAGCAAATTATGATACCGCGTACCGAGCGCGATGCAAAACCGGCCATCCGCGGATTTCTAAAACCCTACCCTTGTAACGGCATACTTACCGTTTGCTGCCATTCCTGGTGGAAAAAAGGGGTTTGCTGGAAAGGAAAGTCGTTTTTAGTTTAGCAATTCATAATATTCATATTCCTTTTTATTTGTATTTGATGATACTCATTGCAGTTCGAAATCATGTTATCTTTGACAATTTCTTCTATATGTATTTATATCAACTTCTCCGATCAATATACATAATTAGCTAACAAATGATCATTTAGCATATTTAAAGTTGTTTTTATTCATGGTTCATTTATATTTAAATTTAAAACATTTAGTAAATCATTTCAATTTGATCTATGTAAGATTAAAAATACCATCGATAATAATATACAACAATAAAAAATAAAAATAATAACTACGTTTAAGATGCCGAGGAATTGAAGCTAAGGAGTATGTTGCGTTAAATCTTACTACTTGCTACACCATTACATTTTGTTATGATCCATTTGTGTGTTTTTTCTTATAATTAGTTACCAGAGCTAATAGCGAGTAATAATGATATTATATCATATATTTAAATTTATTTACTTAAATATATTGAAAATAAAAATTTGGATCCACTGCAGCAATAATAGCGGCACAGTTATCACATTAAAACTATCGGCAATAATATCGAGGCAATGAATAGGTAATTTCTATACATTATGTACTGAGTAAGTCAATTTTACACACTACGTGCTGAACGTATGAATATAAAAAAAAAATATTAGTAAAATTTTACTTATATTGTTTTTGTTTTATCTTTAAACATACACGTGTATTGGATTGGCACCTTAAAGCATATGAAAACTAAATATATACAAAAAATTTTCTTTATATTATAAGATGAATTCTGTCTTAAATTAAATTAATAAAAAATAAGCAAATTTGTATTATATTCACTTCAGCCTTTGTTTATAATTATGAACGAATGGATGTATTCCAAAGTCGAAAACTGCAACACCATATGTTATTATTTATTTTATATACAATGAGTTATTACTTAGGGAGATTCTCTGATTTCTACTTTTGTGTTAGCTATGCAAATATGCATGCCACCTTAATTTGGATTGTAAGAACTGTTTCAATTTGATTTACTGACTACTACGTAATTAAGTGGATGTAGCAGCACCAACGTAAGGATGTAGAGGGAGAGAAAATTAGAACGTTTCAAAACTAATTTAAGCATGAGTATCGGTGTATCATATTTTAAAGTCTTAGCATCACGTTCAAATACAACAACTTGGAATATAAACCTATTTCTTGACAGTCAAGTTTCCTCGGAAGGTTTTCTTTTTTCGGTAGATTTTAATATTATTACTCAGTGACGCACTGTGTTAAGAAAACATAATGTCCATTATAGGCAAGCGCACAAACGAATTGAAAATGAAAATGAAATAATTCTGCTCAAAAATGAAATGAAATAATTCTGCTCAATATTTGCCAATTTATTATACATGTGGGTATGCGAATTGTTAACTAAAAGGAGGTATGGGCCCATGCGTTAAGTAATTATAAAAGTTCATAATTATCATCAATAGTGACAATTTTAATGGGTACAAAGTATATACGCCCATACATTTTTATCTCAAAACGTACATTCTACAGTGACCTTACATTTCAAGACTATTTACTTATATTTCCGGTAGTCCATATTTTTCTTTAAATATATTTTTTTTTCAAACCAATTTCGAAAGAGATAAATATTTGGAGACGAAGGACTGTGTGTTATCCGCGAATAGTAATGAAATAAATTTCAGTAACGCGTCTGATAAAATAATCTTTGACGCTTTCTTCGGATCTTTTGAGGAGCATCAATCCCATCCGTTTTCCTTGATTATATGGGCTAACTCAATTATATATTTGCCTTCTTTATGTTTAAGACATGGTGAGGATTATACAGCAGTTTATGGGATTTTGCAACTATTTTCTATTTTCCGATGTTAAAATTTCGACTTTTCTATTCGCATTCCACTGCACCAACTGAGGCACTTTTTATACTCTCGACTGACCCGTCTAGTCAGTTAATATTGTTATGATTTTTATGAACTCACTGATTAGGCTTATTTTTATTGTTTTTAAGTGAAAATTCACCCGAATCACATGCAAAGTAATATAAACATGTGTTCAACACGCGACATCGCGTTTTCTCGTTTGGTTAGTATGACATCGATTGTTGCCCGGAACTTATTCCGTCAAATGAATGACGTGGGCACTTTCGATATTTCATTATAAAACTTACTTACTAACCTCCAAATATCCTCTGTATATTTATCCATAACTATGTCACCTTCTTCGACAAGGCATCCTCCAAAACTATGTCGCAGAAACTCTAAATCGAACTGGCCATTTTTCATCCTCATCTGCCGTAAGTTAATCCGCGCTGATAGAACATGACATTCCCTTCGGACAATATATTGCTCTTCGTTTATTTCGTTGGTGTCCACTCTCAATTGCAGGGTTTTCGGATCAGTTTGATCAATACCCGGATCTGGCCACATGTATTAACCCCTTAGCAACTAATTGTAATCAACTTCGACTAGATGGCACTTCACGAATACTTGGACAGTAACTAACACCAAGGGATGTGAGGTTAAAAGCGACCACTCATCGTGAACAATGAAACCGATAATTCACTTTTATTGACTGCTCGATTAGACTTTCGTGGACACCCTTGACAGAAGGAAACACTTACTGCCCTTCTTTTTCATGGCAACTGCCAAAACGCAGTTCAGTGACAGCGAGTAGTTAAAGGGTCGTTCCGATCCGTCGACGACAATAACGACTTATGAATTATTGTCAGTGGCATAGGGCTGATTACATGTTGGGCTAAAAATATCCAAAAATTTCTAAAGAATGCTAACAATAGCAACTTTTTATTTGCTAAACTTTAATTGTTCATTTCACCATTTTTACATCAGTTTAACGTAAATCTATACGATAGTTTTTTGCTCCACAGTGAGCTTTTATTGCTTCGTGCGAATATCGATCTCGTTTTCAGATGGCTCCGATAGCTTGAAATTACTTATGAAAATTCTTCGTGTGTAGCTACATAATTGAGTTGCTTTTTAAATTTTTCTGAAAAATTATTAAAGAAGAAAAATGATAGAAGAAGGTGGTTCCAACATGTGTACTAATTCTCCTCAGGCCATCACTCTTATTAGATAAACACCGGTGATGGCGACCACTAGAATTATTTTTATTTTCCTACTTATGCTAACTTAATTTGTTTTTGAAACTACGAATTATGTTCAGGTAAATTTTCTCCTGTAAATACTTGTTTTTGCTAAACTTTAAATTGATCATTTCACCCTTTTTACATCAATTTAATGTAAACCTTTACGATAATTTTTTGCTCTACAGTGAGCTTTGATTGCTTCGTGCAGATATCGATTTCGTTTTCGGATGGCTCCGATAGCGTGAAATTACTTATGAAAATTCTTTGTGTGTAGCTACATAATTGACTTGCTTTTAAATAATTTTTCTGAAAAATTATTAGAGAGGAAAAATGTTAAAAGAAGGTGGTTTTGATGTGTGTACTAATTCACCTCAGGCCATCACTCTTGTTAGAGACTCGAACTAGGGATCAGCGGCTTACGGAGTTAGGGCTCTAACCACTACACCACGCGAACTTCTATTCTGCAACTACTACAGGCGTTTTACTCCAAATTTTGTTGAAACTGCCGAAAGTTCAAATTCTCTACTAAAACAAGTTGGGTAAACAGACCTACGCTCATGTCAGAAGGCTTGTGTATTCAATTTTCAAAATGCAGTCACCAGATTGAATAAAGTCAAGAAGCATGTCAATGACGATTTTTTTGGAGAAACTATGAAATTCGAAGATCACACTATTATTAACAAAGTTGAAAGAATTTAGACTTCTGAGGTTTTTGTTATTGTTATACTCATAAATATCTCCCTTGATAATTATTTCAGATGTCCATTTGCGAGGGAGGAAACACATTTTTCATGTATTTCCCCCCTGTGCCCCCACTGAAGCAAAAACTGACAGTTTAGCAACTGTTTTGAAAAGCTCCCATGAAAACTTTCATTTCATACTCATACTCGTATCGGCTACGTTTGATGAATTTTTTTTTGGGGGCCACTCTCCTGTACTGTTATCATCGATTAATGGCCAATTCTTTCGAATCTTAGAATGGTTACAAAACCCTTTTGCTAGGAGCTCTCTCCCACCTCCTTGACTTAGTTCACTTACGAGCATTAATTGTAGGTACTCGTTTTCAGTCATTCATTAAATTGAATCAAGTGTTCAAAGCATGCACGTTTAACGTTGAAGTTGGGAAAAAATAACTCAAAATTATTCACTCTCGCATTTAAAACAGCCACTATTTTGTTTTACGATTACTGATACCACTAGCTGAACCGGTTCTCAAAGATATACATGACGCCTATCGTTCCTGAAATTTTCATGCAAATCCTAGCAAAACTGTAGTGTCTGAGTCGGTAAAAAGCGCATGTTGTTCCATAGCCATATGTTGCCATAGTAATACATGCAGCGCATATTGTTCCGTAGTAATACAGGAAAATTCAAACCGCTATAACTTCGCTAAATATGATTCAATCTTTATGAAACTTGCAGGGTTAATCAATCTTATAAATAGTCATCTGTGTTTCATTGAATTTAAGGGTACCGTTAGAAAACATAAAATCGATAAATCATACTATTACTAACAAAGTTGAGTGAATTGCGACTTCTCACGTATTTGTTGTTGTTGTACTCACCAAGGCCTACATTCCTGATTTTTTTCAGATTTTTCGGATGGAAGGTGTCCAATCGCGAGGGGGGGCGACACAAATTTTTCGTGTATTTCCCCTCCCTGTGCGCCCCTCGAAGCAAACTTTGCCAAACTAAAACCCGTTTTGAAAAGTTCTCATCAAGACCTTTCATTTGATACCCATATCGGCTACCTTCAATGAAATTTTTTTTTCGAGGGGTCACTCCCCTACATGGGGAGACCCCCCTTAAATACCTTATAAAATTTTTTAGTAGTTGAACTTTGAAGAAATCACCACTTTACACCTACATACAAAATTTGATGCTTCTAGCTTAAGTAGTTTCCGAGAAAAACTGCTGTGACACACGGACGGACGGACGGACGGACAGACAGACAGACAGACGGACAGACGGACAGACGGACAGACAGGACGCGATTTTAGAAGGGTTTGGTAAAATTATTTTACAAAACCCTAAAAAGGTTGTAACTTTAGTCTGGACTGAAGAATGTCAGAAGGCGTAAGCCTTTGAAAAGCAAATTTATATAACCACCGATCCTTCAGTATCTAAATTTCAATAAACCATTCATCTGAACAACTGATACATCTAACTACGCTTTGGGCGCAATAATATCTTATGGAGAGATATATGGAGAGATATGTTTTAATTCAATTAAGCTAAATGGCCGGAGGTCTCAATGATTTTAAGATTGCGGAAGCTGCAGTGGGCTGGCCACATGAATCATATGGACAAAAAACGAATACCCAAAAAGGTATTCGTTGGGACAACGAACACGCGAAGACCAGTGGGGAAACCGAAGAAATGTACGTCTGACATGGTCAATGAAGACTGTACATCGCTGCTCAGATTTCGAAATTGAAGGACGCGGTCAATGAACCGAGACAGTTGGAGGCGCTATTTGCAGGAAGCGAAAGCCCGAGAGGGGCTGTCGTGTTACGAAGAAGAAGCGAAGGAAATAGACCTGTCAAGGGATTTCATATTTTTTCTAGTATCACCTCGTTTTTAAATTATTGGGCTTGCTTAATTATTTTCGGTACGTTTTTGTTTTAACAATTTTGATGATGTCTCTAGCTCTACTGAGAGAAGAACATATTTTTCCTGTTCTTCAATTCTTTGGCATAGTTATCTAAATTATAAAATTTATCGTTACTATCTAAAACACTATCTGGTAAGTATGGTTATACGCCAAATATTAATTCATATGGCGTGTGGTTTTTGTTGTATGCAAAAAGTGTACGGAATCCGTTTGTCCCAGTCATAATTTTCCGAAAATACTAACATATACTCATTTAATACCTGGTGATTGAGTTTTACAACGCCGAAAGTTTTATGGTGATAAGGTGTAGAAAAGGCTTGTTTGATTTTCAATAAATTGCAAATTTCTTGCATCAAAATATTAATCTAGTCAATTCCCTTGTCAGGTTTTCATATTTTATAATGACCATATCTTGGAATGATTTCGTTTGCTAGTGTAGTCGTCACTGTTTTTGCATTTTTGCTCTCCATAGGTGCTACTACTGAATTCTACGTCTAGCACTCGTTGCGTGTAGACGTGTTTTTTCGCTCCTGTTATTAATTTTAACAAAAGTCAGTTTCAAATAATTAAATTAATTTTTTGTAAGTCAGTCAAAAGCAAATTTAGATTTTTATTGGAAAGAGCATTGATCATCGAAGGAATCGACCCACGGAATCATATAGAATATCATTTGACTTCGATAAATCGACAAAGCAAATAAGCCAAAGACTAACTCCGGACTGCTGTATGGAAGAGCCCGACGGCTTCCCTCCGTTGGGGGGCCAGAGAGAGTAGCAATACGAAATTGGCGGCAAGTGTCAATAGAAGAAAACACACGAGTAACCAGGAATCCGCAGATGGCGGGCGTAAGACTCAAGTACAAGAAGTGAGTCGACTTCAAATGAAATTCAGGAATTGAAACTACGACTGAAAACGTTCGAAGATATGTACAAGAGAGCGAAGAAAACTCATGATGCATAGCCGATAAGGCCTATAAATAAGGAAACTTATGCGAAGAAAGCTGTCAAAGAAGCCATCCCAGAAGAAGTACTAAATGCTGGAGGCGCTAACGACAGCCAGAACTACTATGCAGCGCTGGAACGACTCCCAACAAGAAATGGACGTTGACAAAAGTATTGAAGGTAATGTTAATCAAGATAACAATGATAATTTTATTCTTTACTTAAAAAATAGAAATCAGGAGAAGAAACTAGCTCGCAGTTCTGCTGGTCCTTCTCAAAAAGTTGCCAAAAATACAGAGAAAGTTCCGCCAATTAATGTGTTCGGTCAAAGCGGAAAGGATATGGTTCGGTTATTGGCAGCCGAAAATGAATTAACTGCTTCCAACTGTGCCATGCATTATCGGTGCATCAAATCCAAGGACGTTCATGCTCCCGGTGAGTGCAAATTGGCTCAGACGGAGCCAAAAGAGAAATTATACTGTGTTAACTGCGGTGTTTTTGGTCACCCCGCATCATATCGAGGATGCTCCCGATATCAAGATGCTAGAGTAAAATTTGTTCCAAAGCAAACACAACTACACCGGAAAGCTTTAGTTTGAGTAGTTTGCGAGGGACATGAAAGCCGACTTCTTGCTGCTGAGTGAGCAAATCATGATAAAAGTTCAGCATCATGGTATCCTGATGAAACTGGTCATGCCGCCATCTGGGTTGGAAATAGTGATTTCCAGGCGGAGACCTGTGGACGTGGGGATGGTTTTGTGTGGGTTCGTCGCTCGGGGACCTTCCTTAGTGTGTACCTAATGCTGAACGAATCGATGTGGATGGGACGGATAGTTTTGTATGGGTACGGCGCTCAGCTTGATGCTTTGGAGGGCGCTGTTCCGAGCGCAGACGGGAACGTGCTCGTTGGGGGAAACTTCAACGCGAAAGCTATCGCATGGGACATGCCTCAAACAGATCCACGGGGAAAACTACTCCTGGAAATGGCGGCCAGGACAGCGCTCGTCGTACTAAACACCGGCCGTATTGGCTGTGAAGCATACCGGATGTGACATTCGCCTCGGAGTTCTTAGAACGGAGGATACACAACTGGAGAGTATTAGAGGACTACTCAGCCAGTGATCATCAGTACGTTCTGCTTGAGATAAGCGATGTTGTCTCCCAAAGTCCGTGCTCTCGGCTTTCTATAATTGGATGGAACATCAGAAGGATGGACGTCGAGAGGTTCTCACAGTAGGTGCATCGCTGCAGGGAGATCCGGAGGGGACGGAAGAACTGGCAGATCAAGACGTGTTGAACTCAAATATGAGTATCATCATGACAGCTTGCTGCGCTTCTATGCCCCGTCGAAAACACCGGCACGGCAAGCCCCCAGTGTACTGGTGGTCAACTGAAATCACTGAGAGCGAAGGGAGTGTCACAAGCTTCGGCGTGAGGCTTAACGGGCACGGAGCCGGGACGAGGCAAGCAACCGCGCAGCAGCATATAAATCGGTCAGGAAATGCTTTCGCAAATTGATCAACAATAGCAAGGCTCGCTGCTGGCTAGAACTAGTGGCCAACGTTAACACCGATTCGTGGGGCCTTGGCTACAAGCTAGTTATGCGGAAGCTTGGTGCCCTAAGGAAGCCTTGTATACATGATGCGGAAAAGATGGACGAGATAGTGCTGGCACTTTTCTCCGCCCATCCCGTCCATGTTGACGCTTTCCAAGGTGAAACAGCAGTCGAGTGTCCACTCTTCACACAGCCGGAACTGGAGGAGGCAGTCCTCTCATTGAAAGCGAGGAAGGCTCCAGGTCCAGATGGTGTTCCAGCTAAGGTGTTGCGGCTTGTCTATCACCATTGTCCTGACTTGCTATAAAGCACATTCAACGCTTGCTTTTGGGACGGGGCGAGGCTCGTGCTGATCAGCAAGGGGAAGGGAAATCCCGAATCGCCGTCTGCATACCACCCGTTATGCATGCTAGACACGGCTGGGAAAGTGCTAGAGAAACTCATCAAGGGAAGACTCACTGACGCGATTCGAGGTGCTGGGGACCGATCTCCTCGACAGTAGGGCTTTAGAGCAGGACGTTCTACCATTGATGCGATTGCAGAGGTGGTGAACGCGGCCCAAAGGGCAGAGGCATATAGTCACACCAAGCAACGGATCGTCCTGTTGGTGACACTCGACGTCAGGAATGCCTTCAACTCCGCTAGATGGGTGGATATTCTGGACACGCTGGAAAACTCTTTTCAAGTTCCAGAATATCTAATGCGGCTTTTGAGGAACTACCTAAAAGACCGAAGCCTGCTCTACAACACGACACAGGGCCAACGAAGGATGGAAATTACATCGGATGTTGCCCAGGGACCTATCCTTGGTCCGGACCTGTGGAAAGTGTCTTACGACGGGCTACTGAGACTTGAGATGCCAGATGAGTCGCGCTTGGTCGGCTATGCGGATGATGTTGCAGCTCTGGTTGCTGGACGCACCGTTGAACAAGCGCAACTTAGGCTAGGTATGCTAATGCGCCGAGTGAGGGACTGGATGACTGCTCGCGGGCTGAGTTTAGCACTGGAGAAAACCGAAGTGGTCATCTTGACAAAAAAGAGAATCCCTAGAGTAAGGATGATCAGTATTGGAGATATACAAATCGAATCGAAGCCAGCGGTGAAGTACCTGGGGCTACTGATCGACTCGAAGATGAGTTTCTCTGAGCAAATCAGGCCAACGGCTGAGAAGGCTGCTTCGGGAATATCGGCCCTGAGTCGACTTATGGCCAACGTAGGGGGACCCAGCCCATCAAGAAGACGCCTCTTGATGAGTGCTATAGGGTCAGTGCTACTGTACGGAACAGAGATATGGGGCGACGCTCTCAGCAAGGAGGTATACCGAAAACGATTGGCACAGGTACAGAGAAGAGGAGCACTGAGGATTGCATCTTCGTATCTGACAGTCTCTGAGAGTTATTGCAGGCGTAATACCTGTCGCCCTCCTTGCTAGAGAGCGCCGCGCTATTTACCTGCGCTGGAACGAGGATGCGAGGCAGACGGTTGTCCGCGAGGAGAGACAGCGCTCGCTCAACGATTGGCAGCAGTCTTGGGGGAATTGCACGAAGGGAAGGTGGACTGCGCGTCTCATCCCGGCATGGTGAGACTGACTTCTATCTGACCCAGCTTTTGAGCGGGCACGGGTGTTTTCAATCTTACCTGCACAAGATCGGAAAGTCATGGTCTCCCGATTGTTGGTATTACCCAGGAGAGGAGAACAATGCCTGCCACACATATTTTGTGTGCAAAAAATGGGTCAGGCCGCGAAGGAACCTCTACAGGGAGACGGGAGAGCTCAACCCGGATAATATAGTCGCGGTGATGCTCGAATCGGTTGACAAATGGAACCAGGCGCCACATTATGCTCGGGCAGTCCTAAAAGATAAAAGGGACTCAAAGCAGCCGGGAGCGTTAGGGCTGTGGGATCGCTCTTCTGGCATTTCCTCTTCCCCTCTCCCCTCCCGCTAGGAAAGGGACTCCCCAGCTTGAAGGCGCCCACGGCGTAACAAAACGAGACCTGGCCTGAAGTAATGTGTCAAACGGTTCCAGGTTGGGTTCTCAGGTTGACAGGGGAGGTGTTTAGTGGGTTGTCCAGTCGCATTCTTGCGAACATGGTGTAATGTGACGCCTACGCCCGGGAATCGAAGTGATTCCGATCCCGAACCCTTGCACCCGGCCAGATGGGTATGACCTCGAAGTGCAAGCGGACTTCATCTTTCGTGCGGATATCGTTGCGAAGAAAATATTTTTTTTTTCTCTTTCCAAATATTTAGATCTGTGGATATAAATATTTGAAACATAATATTAATCAAAACCCCGACACATTTCGAGACATATCCATCTGGTAATGCCCCCCCACCGTTGCCATCAAAACACTATGCCACTGGCGACCAATAAAAATGCACATTGCCGCCATGTGTCGTTCCATTCCGCGTCAGTTGCGACGACTCCCAGTCCACATCTGTTTGGTCGGAGGTTGTCAGCTTGACAGTCCGACGCCACGAGGGAGAGAAAACGCGGGAAAGAAAGTGCGTATTTTCACAAGATCTGAAACGGTTGCCAGTGATTTTTTCAACGTTCTATTGTGATTCCAAACAAACGTTCTGCAGTGATTTTCTATGCGCCCTTCGTAAAAAGCAGATTTTAAAACGGATTTGTAGATGCGAAACGGATTTCCTGCTGCTGCTGATTTGCAAATGGATTTTTCACGGTGAGCAACACTGGTGTTTTGATTGCAAGATATATACTATTGAAGAGCGATTGTGTTTCAAGGCAGGAATCCAAAGAAAAAATGGTGGGAAAAAGATAGCAAGACGAATCCTCAGGCCAACGACCTAACAGAAGACCCACAACAACGTTTTGATCATTAACGGCAACTACCTAAGAACGATACTGAAGATATTTTCGGTGACGGTTCTTACAACCCGGAAATCGAACAGATTTTGCGCGCAATTGAAAATTCGATAGTACCAGGTGAATGTGTTGCGAAGGCATCGAGTGTCACCAAATCAAAAACTACACAAGATGCTCCTGCTGGTACAGGTAAGAAAAGAAAACGATACAAATTAACTCCAGTGAGCTGTGATCTGAGACAAAGTTTATGGCCTTGCGAGCTCCACATGCAGAAACAAAGACTACGCGATATTTTGGGACAATTGGCTGAATTGGATATCCGTCAGCATGAAATTGTTCGTTTTCGGTTCGAGCAGCTGTTCGGGGAGGATAGTGAAGATGAATTCGCCCCGTACAGTCCTAGTCTAGAATTAAATGAAATTTTAATGTCGAGTTGTATGAAACGCATCGCGCCGGTAATCGTTAAGTATTTGATGCATCCCCTAAAGGAGGGTCTCATAGCGAACCGATACATCTTCAAAAAATTAGCAAAGAAACTGGCCCATAACATAGTCCTAATAGATCAGTATGCAGATGAGGAGTTCATAAAAGAACGCATTGATGAGTTTTTCTGTGCTGGCCACCGAATAGAGAATCTTATGGACATTGAAAGAATCTGAAACACAAAATTCTAGTATTTTAGTTTAAGACTGCATTAACGCATCTGGCATGGGATTTATAATTATTTCATTTAATCTTCATTTATAGTTAACTTCACGCCTAGTTGCGTGACAATTTCATAGATCTCAGACTAGAAAATACGAAATCTCGTAGTAGTCGATTTTGAATTTAAAGGTTGGAAACGGAAACTCTTAAGAAAAGTAATTAAAACGCAACGTTACTAAAATAATAGAAAAAAAATTTCCAACAACAATGAAAATATCAGAAGTAGACTTGTTGGGCCCAACAAAAAAAAATTATTCTCTTTATAACGATTTTGCCGTTCTATACAATCTAACCGTTTCTTATAGACATATATAAAAAAAAAGGGGAAACACATTTAAATATTATAGACAATGTATTGACATAATTGCATGCCGAATATTTAATCGCCAAATTATGCAACTCGTAACTATTTTCTTATGTTTCTATTGAAAGTTTTGTTAATTGTTAATTTCTTACGAAACTCACATAACGTAGTCACTGAGTGCCTTACTAGGGTTAAAATATTACCAAAATATTGACTAGAAGTCTTTCTGATAAAATTGTACAATTATTGTGTACAATGTATGAATTTGTCTTAAGAAAATGAACCTAATTAATTGTATATAAAACGATCGTTAATGTTTTCAAACCTTATGAAATCATTTAACGGGTTCTCAATAAGTCGTTTGAAATCACGACGCATTGGAGAGCGCGCCGTGTAACGAAAAAATTGATCAGTCTTTGGCTGCGATATATCCCGTTAGTTTCATGTTGTATATTGTCGACCATATTTGCATCTGAACTCTATTGCTACAGTTAAAGACAGCACAGAATAATAAAAAAGGAAGGAAGAGGTTTATTCCATGCAGATATAAATGCGATCAAACAATGAGTTGCCTTTAATATGTTTAGAATTGTTGATTGTTTTTATGCTCAGTATTTATATTATTATTATCCGACGCACCGTTTGCACAATTAAAAAAAAAAAAAAAGGAAAAAAAATCCGAGAAAAAAACAATCTAGGTGAAGAAAAGATAAAAATAGAGTGCACTTTGGATATCATTTTTGGTAAACTTTGATATATTCGTAAATTTTTTTAAATAACGCATTCACTACAGTCAAACTCAATAAAATCAGATTTCCGATTAAGATAGATTTCAATTTAAGTAAATCCTGTTTTGATGAAACCGATTAAGTTCTTGCATTTTCATTTTTCAATTCCATTCAATGCATTATCAATTCCAAAAGCATCTTAATAAACCTCCTTTTTTGGAAATCCTATCATTTTAATTGTCTTCTATTTTGAAATTCAATAATTTACGCGATCCAACTTATCTTTCTTAATAATAGTCGTAATAAGCAAATTCAATTGAAAATAATATAGCCTACTCTCGTTATATTTTGCTAGAACTTTATCGACTTCTTACTTTAGACATTTATTAAGTACATATGTATATTTATTTGTTCGGAATTATTCTGTTATATATTTTTTTAAATACGATATGGTCTAAATAGAGTTATGATATTCTCGGTATCCAGACACATGTTTGCTAAAATTTATGAATAAAATTATGAAATGCTAATTAATTAAAGACTTTCCTTTACAGTGGTTCTTTCTGTTTCAGCGGGAAAGTGAGTGCAGGGTAGGTATGCCGTCGCGAGGGTAGGGTTTCGACAAATCCGCTGAGGTCGGTTTCGCATCGCGCGCGGTACGCGGTACCTTAGTTGTTTTTGCTTTTTTCCTTAACGTAGCATTCGTCGGGTTGAGTTAGAGTAGCCTACTTTTCGGTACCGCGTCGGAAATTCGGGAACGCGAAATAAAAATTAGCTTTTGTTCTTTGACTGTCTATAGGAAGAAATACGGAGTAACGTAAAGTAGGTTTCTTCTCCGTATGGTTTTGTGTTGTAACGCGTTTTGAAAACGGGCGTGTTCAGGTGGCTGAAAATATTGTAATTGAGCGTAACCCATTCGGAGACCCGCGACCGAAATCCTCTCCGAACTAGCTGGCCGACAAGCAGCCACCGCGTGAATGGGTTACGGTGCACGGATTGGTTGACCGGTTGGTACCATCCGTTGGCACTACTCAGACTTAACGTCTAGAACCGATGAGAGGTCGGTTCCGCGTTCGAACCTAAAAAGTTGAAAATCATTACAATGGGAGTCCAACACTCTGTGCATATATAGCATTCACCTCCCTACCGCACAAAAACAAAAGAAAAAGCCTTAGCTCCGAACTTCGTCAAGCCCGTAGTATCATTTGCACTCGCCGCTAGAGAACCAGCAAAAAATGCGGTAAACAATGTAATTATTGCAAGTGGGAATAATGAGCTGCTCCTCAAAATTTCTTCTTCTTAGCACTACAGCCCCTTTCGAGCCTTCACTTCCTGCAAACAGCGCCTCCAACTGTCTTGGTCCGTTGACCGCGTCATCCAATTCCGAAATCCGAGTAGCGATGAACTGTCTTCGTCGACCGAGTCAGACCAACGTTTCCTCGGTTTCCCAACTAGCCGCCGGCCTTCAGTTCTCCCTACGAATACCTTCTTGGGTATCCGCTGTTCGTCCATACGATTCATGTGTCCAGCCCATTGCAGCTTCCGCAGTCTTACAATCCTTGAGACCTCCGGTTCATCAAAAATTTGTTGTATCGAATTTGCCATTGGACCCCGTCTAGCTTCGCTCCGATTATTCGCCTCAGGACCCGTCGCTGAAAGGCGTTCAATATATTTGCGGATGCTTTGGTTAGGGTCCATGTTTCACACCCATAGCATAACACAGGTCTTATCACAGATTTGTATACTTGGAGCTTTGTTTTCCTGTGTATGCAGCTGGTCTTAAAGATCGTCAATACTGAATAAAATATTTTATTTGCGAGCTGTATTCTTCGGCGTATTTCGTCTCTTTCATTGCCCGTTTTCGTTATTTTGGCGCCTAAATACACAAATTCGCTAACATTCTTGATACTGTATTCGCCAAGTGTGATATTTTGTGTATTTGGAGTATTTTTCCTCGACTGCGTCATGAGCTTTGTTTTATTTTCATTGATTTGTTGCCCTAGTAGTTTGGCTTCGCTGTCGAGTTTCAGGAAGAGTTCTTTGGCAGTTGTTAATGACCGTGACAAAATTTTGATGTAGTCCGCATAGGCCACTACCTCGCTTTGAGAGAATCGATAAACAAGATATGAAAATCAATCTAGTTTTTCATCGTTTAGGGGTTTCAAATGCCTCAAAATAATTTGTCATCATTTCGATCAACGTCAACTCCATTGTTGCTATACATCTTCTCACTGAAACCGACCTCAATGCATGGCACTCCATGACATTCAAGGATTTTTAGTTCGTAAGAAACGATAGGGTTATAGGTGATGGGGGAGGTGGCACCGTGATATTACCGAGAAGTCCCTTTTGTTTCCAAAATATTGAAAAAGTCGAATTCAAAAGCTTTGAATCTCTTGAAGTGTCCGTTATCTAAATCTCACTGCCAGGTGGGGATAACCTCTTCGTTATCTCTGCCTATGCAACTGGTGGAACTGTTCTCAAGCTCAGGGAGGAGCTCAATTCCTTGTTCGAAGTAGTCGAATTGAACAGGCTGCATAATTATTATATTCTTGCTGATAACCTTAACGCCAAGCATACGTCATGGCTGAACGCCACCAATAATCCAAGAGGTGTATTCCTGAAATTGTAATAGTTCTCAACGGAAAATGCAGGTGTTTCCATAACGCAATCGTAATGGAAATCAATCATCACAGGGATGATATCTTCTTCACTCCAGTTCAACATGAAAATCATCGGTTGAATTTAAAAAAAAACAGATTGGGGCATGTTTCAAATAAGTTTAATCGGAAGTACCAGAAACAGTGTCCTCCTTTTGATGATGGCAACTCTTGCTCAATGGTTCCTAATGACAGGAATCTAAATAATGATGAAATAGATCTCTGTTTGTCGAAGTTAGAGAAGCTAACGTTGGAAACGATTGAGAAAGTCGTTTCCAAGATTAAACATCGAAACAATATGGAAGGATATGAAACAACAACCATTGTAAGGTTGAAAAGATTGAAAAGCCTTCTTCTCACACGCGTCAACAATATTTATCGGTGATTTTTGGACTACAACCATCCCTCGTTGGCTTTGTTGAAGTTACACCTGAAGAATGTCCGGAACTTAATCCGTTCATACTTCAGGAGTGCGGTCAGAAATCAATGGGCGGAAAAATTTAGGTGTACTAGCCCACAGGACCGCAGATGGCGTTTTTGTGAAAGTGAGTAGCTTATTCCGCAAGAAGTCTCGAGTGAAGGTATCGAATCGTGAGTCACTAGTGATGAGATAAATCTTCTCGATAGGGCTTGGATTGAAATTGATAGTACGACTCCGAATGGAAACAGGATTATATGTGAGGGATTGCATAAACTTACCCTGATTGGAACACATTTTGAATTGGTTCATCTACCAAACCCTGAGAGAGGGAATAAAATATTTTTAGGGGTCGTTGAAGCAAACGTTTCCGATTTCAAATCAAGCCTGAACGGCCAATCAATTCTTCATTTCAATGAGACATTAACATCTGACCTCATACCGAGCTTGAATGCTATTGATTATGTTGTCAGCTATGAAGACTTGTGTTTCATATTTCGCAGGATAAACAACAAGAAATCATGTGGTACTGATGGAATTCCAAATGTAACTCCGACATTTGCCTGAGGTTGCTATTTGGAATTTTTGCATATTGTTCAACAACATGTTGAGCAATTCTTATTTCCCAAATAAGTGGAAAAAGGGCTAAAGTGTTTCCGATCTAGAAGAAAGAAAAAGAATCTTCATGCCCTAAAAGCTATCGCCCAATCAGCTTGCTGCCTAACATCAGCAAGGTGTTTGAAGTGATACTCAACAAAGCATTAAACGCCCACATTGAGGAATATGAGTTGGTGCCGAATTGCGAATTTGGTTTTCGTGCTAGGCATTCGACCACACATGCAATAACGAAAGTAATCTCAGACATCTGTAGGAAACTAAATGATAGACAATGTCTCATTTATATGGAGAAAGCCTTCGATACGTTGTGGGTAGATGGACTAGTTTTTAAACTCCTTCAGGACATGTTCCCCAGACACCTTGTCGCCATGATGTGCAATATGTTATACAGGAAATAGTTTGTTGTAACTGATGGAAATCTGACAATAATGCGCGAGTTCAAGGTCTTAAATGGTCTACAGCAGGGAACAGTTACTGCGTCCCTGCTCTTCTCAATATTCATTCGCAAGCTATTGAACGGCTTTGATTTTATCGTCTCGCCAACGCGATCATTGGTAGCGTTTCCTGATGATCTGATCATCTATACGGCAGACCGAAAAGCTACAATATTTCAGAACAATCTTCAGACAATGTTCAATATGTGCAGCTGTACACTGGCAATTGGCGAATGAAAATCAATGCGCAGAAGTGCGAAACAATCTTGTTTCGGACAACGCTGCTGGAAGTCAGTCAAGACCTGGAACGTAATCGGAAGGATTTCCACATCATGGCTGGTGAGGGTAGTTCGGAACGGGTTCCACATAAATCCTGTGTTCGATACCTCGGAGTTCATCTCGATCAGTATCTGTACTATACTGAACATGTAAAAATCATGCTCAGTAAGGCACAAGAAGTAATCATGGCCCTAGGAAGACTCATTCATTCCAGATACATTGATCGAAAGGTCAAAATTATCTGTTACAAGACTCTGTTTAGACTAGTTTTGACATATGGATGTCAGATCTGGTACAACCAGAGCGCTAGTACTATGGAGAAATTAAGAGTTTTCGAAAGGAAATGTCTTCGTGCATGTACTGGTTTGTACAGAAAGCCTGAGACGGATTGGAAACATTATATATCGAATAGAAGAATTTATCAAACTGCTCAAGTGACAAGAGTCGATATCTTCATATCGAAACTTCTTCGGAATCATATCGCAAGATCTGTAACTGTGAGTGAAAACCCTTGGATTTCACAGCCGTTCCACGCTACAGACGGATATATTGCGACTGGCCTCGTTCCTCCAGAAGCATTCGTGTATTTGGACATGAATCGATGTTTTTGATTATGAGGGCGTCCCAATCATATATCACATATAAAGACGGGCCACCGATAAGAAGATAAAATATCATCCGAATTTGAGTTCACGAGACCAACAATTCCAATGGAGATACGAATTTGCTAGGTTCGTTGAAGCTGATCGAGCTGAGACGTGTAGCGTATTCTACATCACTTATAAATTAAATTTCACATTTCCATGAAAACCACACAAAAAGAAATAGTAGCCGTAGAAAAATTGTCAATTATCAAGTAAGAAAAAATAAAGATATTTTGCCAGTTGAATCTTATAACGAAAACAGAAATAACGATAATTGTAGAATTAAAGTAAAGCAAAGTCTGTTCAAGTTTGTTAAAAAGATTGTTCGTTTATATATTAACTTACATGAATTACATGTCGTACTATATCAAAGAAAAATAAACGAAGATTTAGACTTTCCCGAATTGGTTTTATCTTTCAACATTAAAGAAATTATTGGAGTCGGATGGAATCAACCTAACAACTGAAATAGAAACACTTCCTTACAGAAATTAAATTGAGGCTACAGAATACGCCTATATATCAATCATAATTAACAAATTCATCTACATTCTGGTGACCTCGAATTGAACACGGAAAGTTCCAGTTCTTCAGCAGTTGCTGCACCATTTGCAACTTCTGCCCGAACCTTGACCACAACTGAGCCAAAGCCTGCAGTTCCATCCCACCGACAACAGAAAAGAAACCTTTCCAAAGTCGATTTTTACTGAATCATCAGCAATCAACTGCTGCGAAAAAAGAAGAGTGAGAGTCTAGTAGGGAAGAAGAAGACACTAGGAAATTTTTCCTATCTCAAATAAATAATAGTAAAGTTGCTTGCGCAAGTTTCTGCAGCTCGACCGTTGTAAAGCAGGTTCAGAGCTCGGAGTGTTTTGTTGACGTCTTATGTCAAGCGTGTGGAAAATCATTGCTGAAAATAACGTTTGCCTTTGACCAATACGTAATTTGTCATCTGAATTCCATCAAACCAGAAACAAATAAGCGATAACACCACAATCAACAGTTACATAGTAAGTAATTATTAAAAATATTAAATTGTAATTCTTTTTGTGTGGTTGTTCACAAAAAAAAATTATCAATTATTTTTATTTACAATTAAATATGTATAATTAAAAATAAAATTCCTTCCCAGCAAAAAACAAAAAAAAATTGAAAATTTTTATCCATGATATATGGTTCAAATAAATTAATTCAATTTTTAATATTATATTTGCTATTTAAAACCTTCGCACACAAGTCTTTTCCCATTTGGGAGTTATGAATAATTTTATTAGTTTACAACGATAATAATATATTTATAATAATAATTTTGTTTAA
Source organism: Odontomyia ornata (assembly GCA_963969285.1). Classification (NCBI taxonomy): domain Eukaryota; kingdom Metazoa; phylum Arthropoda; class Insecta; order Diptera; family Stratiomyidae; genus Odontomyia; species Odontomyia ornata. The sequence goes on along the minus strand of OZ017740.1, from coordinate 226,008,961 downwards.
GATGGCGAATGAACAAGCTTCTGTCATTAGCTCTGAACTTGGTAATGGTGATTTCTCCCTTTCAAAGCATCTAATACCAACTTCTATTAGTGCGATTTCCTTAAAACTACCACGATTTTGGAGTCAATTGCCGGCCCAATGGTTCACATATGTTGAATCAAATTTTTCAATCAGGAATATAACTCAAGAGATGTCTAAATTTGAATATGTAATTTCATCTTTTCCTCCTGAAATGATTGATTCTGTATACAAAAATATGCGTCTACTAATTCTACTTCTTCGTATACCACAATTAAAAAGGCGTTGATTGATAGGCATTCTCTTTCAGAAAATGAACGACTTGAAAAACTACTTTCTGGAACTGAGATTGGGGATTTAAAGCCATCAGAATTTTATAGAAAACTGAAACAATTAGCAGGAGAATCCGCAATCGTGTCTGATGAATTAATTTTAAAACTTTGGTTGAGAAAATTGCCCACATTCTTAAACAACAACCAAATACAAACCCAGAAGTTTTAGCAAAATTGGCAAATAATATCTTAGAAATCCATCCTTTTCAAAATTCTTCAATTAATTTAATCTCTCCTAGTACATCTAGCCCAACCGATTTCACAATGGCTAGAATAATAACAGAAAATCAGCAAATGAAAAACTAAATTGCTGAATTAAAAAATATGATCAAATATCTGAGTTTAAATTTACAGAAATCTTACAATTATAAAAATAGTAATCGTTTTAACTCTAGAAGCAGAAGTAGAAGTAGAAATCGTAGCTACAATAACAATAAAAGTCATAAAATTAAACATGAATTTTCTTGGTATCACTATAAATTTGGTGACAAAGCTAGCAAATGCATATCACCATGTAAATATGGGTCAAATCAGCATCAGTCTCCAAACCAATCATTGAAGCTGCTTTTCTTGAGAAATTCAACTTAATAATAGATATAAAAGGAAAGAAAATTATTGATCCAAAGACAAATATCGCATTTCAAGGAAATGTTTCAACGAATGATGCATGAAGTTTTAAGTGGTCTAAATTTTACCTATGTTTATCTTGATGACATAATTGTTTTCAGTAAAACAAATGAAGAGCATAAGCACCTCTTAAAAAAGTATTTGAACGTTTAAACAAAATTGACTTAAAAATTAAACTTTCAAAATGTATTTTCGGTGTTCCCAAATTAACATTTTTGGGTCATGATATTTCGTCAGAAGGTATCAAACCTAAATACAAAAGTGGAAACAATTATTAAGGTTCCAACACCATGTTCAATTTAATCAACTCAAAGATTTTTGGGAATGATAAATTATTATCACCGTTTCATTCCGAATTTAGCTAATATTGCTACTCCAATTTACGATTATTTAACTTTGCTACAGAAACAAGGTAAATCTAATAAGAATTTTCATGGGTCTACCATTTGCCAAGTAGCATTTGAGAAGGCAAAAGATTGTCTAGCTAATGCCACCTTATTAACTTATCCGAATAAGAATTTACTTATTTCAATCGGAACTGATGCTTCAAATAATAATTTTGGAGCAGTTCTATAACAGTTCTTAAATGGGAATTGGGAACCTTTCGCCTTCTTTAGCAAAAAATTAAATCCAGCACAAAAGAAATACTCTACTTTTGATCGTGAACTATTAGCTATATATTTAGCTATAAAACATTTTAGGTAACAGGGGTACCGGTTAATTCGTGTGGTTTTTTTTCGAAAATTGAGGCTTTACTATGAAAAATTTCTTTTACACGCTCGGAAATGGTTTGTTGAGCGACGCCAAGTGATTTTGCTGGTTTGGAATGGAACTTGGTCGAGCAATGTCTCCAATTCATGATCTTCAAACATTTTTGGCTGTCCGGGCCGTTCATGGTCCTCCAAGTCAAAATTGCCACTTTTAAACCGTGCAAACCACTTCTAGCACGTACGCTCAGCTAGAGCATGCACACCATACACTTCAATCAAAATACGATGACTTTCGGCACAAAATTCGACATTTTCAGAGCAAAAAAAAAGTATTGTGGTTAACGCTTCAGCTAAATGACACATACTTATTCTGAAACAATATGACAGTAGCTTTCCAACACATATTTGGAAAGGTGAATCACTGGAATAAAAATCAAGTTACGCCATCTGTTAGAAAACCGCACAAATTAATCGGTACACCTATTACTTTGTAGAAGGTAGAAATTTTACAATTTTAACCGACCATAAATCTTTGATTAGTATTATTACAACTAAATCTGAACAGAATCCCCGTCAGGAGAGATACATTGATTATATTTCTCAAGTTACGACGGATATTCGATACATCAAAGGATCAGCTAATACAGTACCAGATACTTTATCTCGTTTAGACCCAGATGTTATTACTTTAAAAGAAATCGACTTAAAATTTTTAGCAGAGGAGCTAAGTGATAATATTAATTGGTTCAATGAACTCCCTATCATTCTTTTAGGGATTAGATCCTCATAGAAGGAATCAATCAACGCTACCCCTGCTGAGATGCTACAATATATGGTGAAAATATTAAAATTCCAGCCAGTTTCTTTAACCAAGATAAGAAATCAAATAATTTAGATTCAGAAAATTTTCTATCGATTCTCAAAGATCATTTTAAAACATTAACTAGTAAAGAAACGAAAGCAAAAAAAGTCAAAATTCATGTGTCTAAGTCCCTTGATGATTGCAAAAGAGTTTTTATTAAAGTAGTTAATAAAAAATCATCTTTGTCTTCACCTTATCAAGGACCTTATAAAGTTATTAAAAGGAATCCTAAGAATTTTCTTGTTCAAATTAACGGAGAATTAAAACCATTCCGATTGAAAGAATCAAACCAGAGTTCAGAGTTAACAAATTAAATAAATAATAACGATTAAATATATGATTATTTTTCTTTTACAACGTTAACGCTGGGAAGGGAGTATTGTAGCGTATTCTACATTACTTATAAATTAAATTCCACATTTCCATAAAACCCACACAAAAAGAAATAGTAGCCGTAGATAAATTGTCAATTGTCAAGTAAGAACAAATAAAGATATTTTGCCAGTTGAATCTTATAACGAAAACGGAAATAACGATAATTGTAGAATTAAAGTAAAGCAAAGTCTGTTCAAGTTTGTTAAAAAGATTGTTCGTTTATATATTAACTTACATGGATTACATGTCGTACTATATCAAAGAAAAATAAACGAAGATTTAGACTTTCCCGAATTGGTTTTATCTTTCAACATTAAGGCGCAGCCCCCAGTGAAACTGAAAATTTGGGTAAACTTTACAGCCGTTCACCTCAGAAACGTTACAAATGTTCGCAAAAATTTTTCAGCAAGAAGGAGGAATGAATCTTTGGCTATCGAATCAACTCATTACATTTTGCAAAAAGTTTGTTGCAAAAGTTATTAAATTCAAACAAAATAGCATGTTTTTGTTAAAAAATGTAGTAGATCTCGGAAACTACTTAACGTACCGAGTTGATTTAGGCTACGGTTCTTAGATCTAGATTTATAGTGAATTAACTCATCAAAAATTTAAAAAAGTTTTTTGCAAAAAAAATTTTCAAGAACAAAATGTGTAATTTGCACACACTGAACAAATGTCATGCATGCACATTGATTTGGATCAAATTTCCACATTTTGTTCTAGGAAATTTTTTGCAAAAAACTTTTTGAAATTTTTGATGAGTTAATTCACTGTAAATAATTTAGATCTAAGAACCGTAGCCTAAATCAACTCGGTACGTTAAGTAGTTTCCGAGATCTACTACATTTTTTAACGAAAACATGCTATTTTGTTTGAATTTAATAACTTTTGGAACAATCTTTCTGCAAAATGTAATGAGTTGATTCGATAACCAAAGGTTCATTCTGACTTCTTGCTGGAAAATTTTTGCAAATATTCGTAACGTTTCTGAGGTGAACGGCTGTAAAGTTTACCCAAATTTGCAGTTTCACTGGGGGATGCGCCTAAAGAAATAATCGGAGTCGGATTACAGAAATGAAATTGAGGCTATAGAATACGCCTATCTATCAGTCATAATTAACAAATTCATCTGCAAGATGTGGCAATCTAGGTATTGGTGGCTGAATGACAATCTCGAAGTTATTCGTGTTTATTTTCGGTTTTTGTGTTTTTCGTTACTTAGTTTTTGAGTTTCAGTTAAGTATATGTTATGTTTATTTTATTAGGTTTAGTGATAAGGTTAAACGCGTAGGTTAGGAATATTGTGATAGAATTTTTAGTATAAGATAAAGTTTTTTGATTGAATTTTATTAGAAGTAGCATATAACATATGAGGTGTAGGATCAAAGTCCACTGTTGTGTTAAAATTATAAATAATTTTGATTAGTGTAAGTTGGTTTTTTTCCTTCTTCCAATCAAATTATAAAATATGTAATAATCTTAATTAATTTGAATTTGCTATAGTTTTTTTGATAAAATGTGTTTAACTGATAACATATAAATTAGAGAGCCATTTGGGCCATTAATTTTTTGTACTGTTGTTGTTTGGAATTTGCGTTATATTCTTTTAAAATTTATAACGACTAGGTGCTACTATTGTACTAAACATTTTGGTAGTTCACACTGCATGGTCAGAATATATCTGCTTTAACTTAAGTAATGTTGTCCTAATACCTAAGTAACCTCCTTGTGGCATGTCGTGATATTCACATATTGATTTATTTGGTATTGTAGTATCTTGTATGTTATTTGGGGATTCGTAATTTATATATTTCCCCGTTTGCTGCAGCGTGTTGCTTATATATTTGTGCATGAATTTTTCTATGAATACTAATATTTTATCTTTACTTGATAGAAGTATCCCAAAAATATTCATTTCGGCCAATTTGTCTATTAACTTCTTCATGGTACATACGTATACGAGTATCATACGGATATTATCTCTACATTAACAAAAACTTGTTTCAAGTTAAATTTAACACCATTCATCATAATCTATGACGCGACAGCCCAAGCCGGGTCTTGGCCTCCAAATCACCATTATAGTACACAATTACTAAATCGTTTGTCCGGACAATGTCAAACTTTTCATTGTTGCTAAATAGAAACAAAGACATTTCTAATGTCTGATAATAACGTACAATTCCAAACGTAAAGTTAATCTGCCTCTACAGTTGGCTTGGGTTTGTTATGAGTATTTTTATTTTCTATGTCTGCTTTTTGTGTGCCAGACATTCCCCTAGTTAATGCCAGTATTCTTTATACTTTTTCATCTCGTTCAAGTGTGATGATTTCGTATCGTTTGTTTTAGTCTCGATCGTAGGCATTCTCCTAAGGGAACGTCATGGTGTTAGACTTTCTTATTATGTATTATTTTATTTTCAGTGTACTAATTTAAATGATAAACTGATCAAAATTAAACTCGACCGTTTTATTGAAGAAATCAGCATCTTGTCCCCAAAATGCTATGCTATACACGAAAAGCAAGTGACTTGAGTCTTCCATAACACACTGATGCTCGAACTAGAAAAAGGCAAGGGTTCTGAGTTTTAAATAGCTGTCATTCTTGACATTACCGATGCACACGAATACGTGGATCTAAACCTTCTTAAGCAAACTCTGGTCGACGTCGACATAAGCCCTCTATATATCAACTGGATCATCGAACATTTTAGTCGAAGAAGCCTGTTGTTAAATACAAGTAATTAAAGGTCAATGTAAACAACAACCTACCACAGGAAGACGTTCAAAGACCCCTCCTATTTAAAGTGTATACAATTGTTCTACATGGCCTAGCAAAGGATAAGTCCACTGCCATGCATTATACCGACGATTTCCATATGCTACCAGCACGAAAGAAGCTCCTTGGCATCGTGGATGCGTTACAAAGTATGTTAAACTACTTCAACAGAGTTTATGATGGTTTAAAAGTAAACCTTGCTTAAGCACAAGCGATAATCTTGTCCAGACACAAACACCTCCAATGTTCTCTTAGCATGAATGGAAGTCTGATTGGATGGCAAAACAGCGTTCTTTACATAGGAAGTAAAATAAATAGGACAGGATCCTGTTACGCGCGTGCTAACTCCACGTTTTTCATAGATTTGATCGCAAGTTCATGCAACGTGACCGCTTAGTCAGCGTCTGCATTAACTTGCGCATTTTGATGAATGTGGGAAAATTTTCATAAGAATGAAAATTTTCTCACCAAACAAGTAAACGACTTGAGACTGCATTGTCAGCAGTCTGAAGCATTAAATATCCTAATTGGATTACAACTAGCGCTTTAGTCTGGATTAGAATGTTGTGGAAATAAGCTCGTGCGCGCTAATAATTGTAATTAAATTAAGTGTGTTATTATATTAATAAAGTGTGAAATATTTAAATTTTGTTTTTTATTCTAACACTCTTGCGCGTAACAATCCTTTAAAGAATGGACAGAACAGAACCAACAAAATCTGATCCGCATATTGTGCAGACCAATGAAAAATTTGAAACCAACGAAATCTATATAAAGCATTAATCAGATCCAAACTTGAATACGGAGTTACCACCTTTCTAAATGCTCCAACCTATTTTTTCGACAAAACGACGCCGTCAAAGCAAATCATCTAAAGCTCTGCCCTGGACTCCCACGTAGCTCCGCCAATGTTCAGGCATTCGAAATTGCTGAAGAACTCATGAACAACGATAGAGCTGAATTCCTCACAGTAAGACAGCTGAGCAAAGCCTTTTTTATCAATTTTCCAGACACTGAGTTGGCGGACTTAAAGAATACAGCCAGAAGCTATGCCTACGCATACCAGAAACTCAAGGCTTCCTTCGACGAAATTTTCCCACGGTCGCAGTGATGACACCGCCTAACCTTAAGGTACTTCTAGAGGTTGGAAGTCCGATGTGCAACACACAAAAACCTTAGTGACACTGAACTAAACGAATAAATTCATCTGTTATGTGGAGCAATTGAACAGTATGTCTTTGTTATCAACGGAGCAAAGAATGCCTACATCAACCTCACAGATAACGGAGCTTCCTATGTTAGTCTCAATGAGCACATTGCTGCAGTCAATGCTGAATTACACGCTATCCTGCAGCATCCTGCTGTAACCTCGACCACTGTGTTGAATATGTTCTCAGATTTCAGTGTCGTACTGCTAAACATTGAAATTCAAAAAAAAATCGTAAAAAGTAGTCTGACATCTGGCAGGTCATCAACACCAAACCGAACGTCAAATTCAACTTTCTATGGATCTCCCCAGGCATAAAGGGAAAGAAGCGACTGCAGAAGTTGATTATTATGCTAAAGAAGGGGCAAAGAGAGGCCTTTTGGAACAAGCGTTAAACGTGCTTGGAGCAATCGTTGCCTAGACAAAGGATTAGGGCTCACGGAGTGTATCGGAAAAGAGCCCACCACTTGAGAGGCGACAAACCATAGTTCCGCACTCTGGTGATTAGCAGCCCTGCAATCAAATCTATTAATAGAATCGTGGTCACCAAAGGCTACAACAACTTGAGATATTTCGGAACAAAACACGTACACTACCGGTCAAAAGTTTGAGACCACTAATAAAAACTTTTGTTATTAGTAAATATTTTAGAAAATATTGGTGATAAATAGTAATCTGCACACCTGCATATTCTATTGTTCATAAAGATTGCCCAAAAGCTGATTCTTTTGTATAGAAGCCAAGGAAAGGGCAATAAACAAGCATTGTATCCAAACATCAATGTTAGCCGCGGAAGAGGTAGGCCGACAGATCAATTGTTAAAAATTTATTACCTCATTACCGCAGCTGGCGCTTCTTTTTTTTACATCAACTTACAATAAAATTGTTCTAAATTCTCAAAATATTTTTAATTATTATTTTAACCTTGCATTTGTCTGGTTATTTACAGTTATCCACAGTTAGTCTGATCTTGTGGTTCCTACAGTCAAGACATCTCTAAAATGGGAAAAGTTCCGGAAATTAGTGTTGAAACGCGATCTGCCATCGTTTTTCTCCACAACGAAGGCAAATCTGAACGTCAGATAGCGAGTCAACTCAAGTTATCGAAGACTTGTGTTCATCGCACTATTGTGCGCTACAAACAAACCGGCAGTAATCAAGATCGTCCGCGCTCTGGGAGACCAAGAGCTACAACTTCTAGTGAAGACAAATTTATTGTGGTGACCAGCAAGCGGAATAGACGTCTGACAGCCCCAGAAATACGTGTAGATGTCAACAAATCTCGGGAAAAACCTGTGTCAGTGTCTACAGTGCAAAGACGATTGCGAGACGCCAAGTTGTTTGGCCGCGTTGCTGTGCGTAAACGTCTGTTAAAACCGCAGAATAAAAAGAAACGGATGCAATGGGCCCTAACCCATCGAGACTGGACCGAAGAAGACTTCAGATAAGTTCTTTGGAGTGACGAATCAAAATTTGAAGTGTTCGGGTTAAAAAGAAGAATTTTCGTCCGACGCTCCGCCGAAGAAAAGATGATGCCGCAGTGTGTAGTGCCGACTGTCAAGCATGGTGGCGGATCTGTTATGGTCTGGGGTTGTTTCTCTGGCTATGGGATTGGAAATCTAGTCCAAATCAAAGGCATAATGAAAAAGGAGCAATGTAAAGAAATTTTGGAGAAAAACGCCATTCCCTCCGGAATGAAATTAATCGGCCGTGGATTTATTTTCCAACAGGACAGTGATCCAAAACATCGTTCGAAATTATGTAGAAGCTATTTAGACAAAAAACAGTCGGAAGAAGTATTAGAAAACATGACCTGGCCACCTGAAAGCCCCGATCTTAATCCCATTGAACTTTTGTGGGAAGAGCTCGATCAAACGTTCGGGAACAGTGTCCATCTTCACAGCAGGCCATGTGGAATGCATTGGAGGAAAGCTGGAATAATATCTCGCAAGAGACTATGGTTAAATTAATTGCTCGCATGCCTAGATTAGTAAAAGAAGTCATAAAGTGCAAAGGAGGATATTTCGACGAAAAATCTGTTTAAACTCTCTTGTGTGTATTTTGTTAAGAACAATGTATTCGTCAAGACTTCTTCTTTTTTTTTAGTTTAAATCTTGTGTGTAAAATGATAATAAATCCAGTTTTCCATAAAGTTTTAAATATCTTGACTTTTATTTGTTTTCTCATATTTTTTCATAGTGGTCTCAAACTTTTGACCGGTAGTGTAGATTCAGAAATGTGCAGGCATTGCAATGAAGTGAATGACCTTGATCATAATTTTTTAGGTTTTTGTACTAAAATACAAAACCTTATAAAAACCGGTACCTGTGTTAAGAAAATAACCCAAAAATCATTATTACAAAATCTTAATTATCATTTCTGTCCTAATTATATGAATATATTAACATATGTTAAAACCAATCAATAAAAATGGTGAAAAATTCCTCGAAAGTACAAAAATCATGAGGTAAACGCCTTGCAATCTATTTTATGCAAGTGAACAGTTTGCTCAATCAAGCAAATTAAAGTTCAATCACAAAACCCAATTATATGAAGTTAATGTAAGGCAAAAAATGCACATTTGCAAAAAAATATGTATAAAAGAAAGTGAATGGAAGAATAAAGTCATTTTTTTTTGCAATCATTGAACTATAGCGTTTTAATAGCATTCATATATTTCACGTTGGAAGTTACAACCTGTGTGCGTCTGTATGTCACAGCAGTTTTTCGGCGAAACTATAGAAGCTACAGCCATGAAACTTTGTGCGAACTTTGGAAGTTATGACTTCTAGAAAGTTTTGGGGTGAACATTTTTTTTCAGAGTTTTAAGAGAGTCTCCCATATAGAGAAGTGACCCTCAAAAAAGGTAGTCAAGTGGGATATCATATGAAAGGTCTCAATGAGATCTTTTCAAAACAGGTCCTAAAATTACTTTATCAGTATCAAGGGAGGCAGGAAAACGGTACATACACGAAATTCCCCCCTCCCCTCGCGATTGAAAACCTTTCGTCGGAAAAAGTTGAAAAAATCCTGAGTGTAGACTTATATGAGTACTAAAACAACAAACACGTCAGAAGTCGAAATTCACTCAACTTTTTTAGTAATAGTATTATTTGTCAATTTTACATTTTCTTGAATAAAAATCGTAAAGGCATCCTCAATGAAATTCTGTTTTTAACATTTTCCTGCTAAGGAAACCACCCCTAACTGCTCACATTACAGACATTTTAAACTCTTTGACCTACAAAAGAGCCATGCTCTGCAATTATAAGGAAGTTTTTCCTTTTTTATTAAAAACAAGTAACACCAATGTGTAGAGTCACAAAGGGTGCTCACTTCATAGGCTTTACAAGTGTATTCATTTCACAATATGTTTCTGCAAGGTTCGACACATAACATTTAGTTATGATAACTTACGGTACTAAGGCTTATGTATGGTACGCCATTGAACTGGAATATTATATTATATATTATTAAAGAAAATCTCATCCTTCACTACGCCGAAGAAGGTATTCATTGGGAGAACTGAAGGCAGGAGGCTATTGGGGAAATCGAGAAAACATTGATCTGATTCGGTCGACAAGAAAGTTCATCGCTGCTCGGATTTCGTTAGACAGCAGTAGTTCGGATTCTGACGAAACCCGCAACTAATGCAACGGCTAATGCCATTCCAAAATAACAACCCTAATTTCCAACAAAGGCAACATATGTTTAATAGACCAAACAACGGATCTCTTCAACAAACCCGGACCTGTGAAAATATCGGGTACAATCAGGAGGAACTAACCTCAATAAAGGAAAAGTAACTTTTTCCGTTCAGCTGGATCAGGCAACTTCATATTATAGAAAATATTCAACGCTGGATAACAAGACTATCACCTGCTCACACTTAAGCACAACACCGCTCTCAAACAACCGGGGTACATAAACCATTCAAAAAGAACTCTCTTAAATATTGATGAAATGAGTACCGAATATGGTAATCCAGCTAACAACCCTGCTAGTTTAGATCATTATTACTCCCCATATTACTACGAAGATGAGGATCCAACTTTTTATTTTAATCCGGATAAAAATTATTAGCCAAGTACTGAACCAGAAGAAGACATAATAACATTTTTCAACGATTGCCTCCCCGGACCAATGGGACATCAACAAACACGGCAATTTACTACCCTATGTTAAGATTTCATCCTCTTTTCGGACGCTCATTGAGTTTCCTAATAGATACGGGAGCATCTTCGTCATTTATCAACCCTGAATACATTGATCCTCGCGACATAAAATTAATAAAGCCCATTTATATTACCACTGTTCTCTCATTGCCAAACTTCACTGAATTTGATCAATCTGGTGGCAAATCACGATTCTTAATATTTTAATTTCATGTTTATTTTGACGGATTACTCCGAGAGGATATTCTGATCAATCTTGGAGCCATAGTTGGTTTAGGCAATAAGATAATTGTCACCAATAATGCTATACCGAGAGGATATTCTGATCAACCTTGGAGCCATAGTTGGTTTAGGCAATAAGATAATTGTCACCAATAATGCTATACCAAATTTCATGTCTAACAAATACATCATTCTACCAGAAATAAAGGCAATTGGCGAGCTTCCCGTTAGTGTACAGAATGGAGATATATACGTCAAATCAATCAAAATATCCTCCGACTTGGTAATTCCTGAAGGAATATATACTGCAGTCAATTAGGACGCAACTGTTGAAGTTTCTAATCTTTCGCAGAACGAACAATTTCTCCTACTTGAGCATCCCGTGATGGTAGAACATTTTTCAGGCCGTTACGAATACGTAAACAATATAAATATATGTTAAGAGAACGAAGAATCACCATTGACTTTATGTGATGGTATCATTAGTCTACTTCGAATATCACCTTAAACAAGGAGGAACAGAAGGAACTATTTAAAATCTGTCAAGAATATGATGACATTTTCTTTCGGGAAGGAAAAGATTTAACTTTCGCCAACCATATGAATCATCGAATTAAAACATCAGATGAACCACCCATATATACGAAGTCCTATAGATATCCTTTCATCCATAGGGAGGAAGTCCGTAACCAAATCTCTGATATGTTAAATCAGGGCATAATTCGTCCCAGTTACTCGCCTTGGAGCGCTCCAGTTGAGGTCGTTCCAAAAAGAAACCAGGCGCGATTGGCAAGCAGAAATGGAGGTTGGTTATCGTCTATAGGAAGTTAAATGAAAAGACGATAGGTGATCGTTACCCTCTCCCCAATATAAATGACATCCTTAACAAATTAGGAAAGTCGATGTACTTCTTTATGTTAGATTTAGCGAGTGGGTTCCACCAAATAGAGGTGGGCAGCCGTGATGTCCCGGAAACGACCTTCACTGTCGAAGGAGGACATTATGAATATATGCGGATGCCATTTGGGCTAAAAAATGCACCCTCGACATTTCAGAGAGTGATGGATAATGTGCCACGACATAACAGTTTTCTCCACTTAATTACAAGAGCACATTGAAAATATCAAGAAGGTATTTCAAAGGCTTCATCAAGCAAATCTCAAGGTCAACCTTGATAAATCTGAATTACCCAAAAAATAAATAGCCTTCCTCGGTCATTTGGCCAAAATTGGAGGTATTAAACTGAATCCTCATAAAGTTCATGCAATTATCGATTTTGTCATTCCAAAAACCACAAAAAAAGATAAAATCTTTCCTCAATTTGCTCGGTTACAATACTATCGAAAGTTCATCTGAAATTTCATGAAATTAATCGAACCACTCACAGATGCTTAAAAAAGGGGCCGACGCATTGAGATAAACGATTGTTATATAAAAGCATTCAACTCCTGCAAAGATAAAGATATTGTCATGCAAGTAACTTCGCAATTGGTGCCGTATTATCGCGAGGCCCAATTGGCAGTGACTCGCCAATTTGCTACGCAAGTATAATGTTGACCGATTCTGAGATTAATTAATCTACAATAGAGAAGGACCTCTTGGCCATCGTTTGGGCCACAAAATATTTCCGGCCGTATCTTTTTGGTTCGAAGATTAAGATTGTGACGGACCACAAGTCACTTGCGTGGATGATGAACTTAAAAGATCCAAATTCAAGATCGATATGTTTAAGACTCAGAAAAAAACCGTCATGAATTATCTTCTTCTTCTTCGTAGCCCTACAGGCCCTTTCAGGCCTTCGCTTAGAGATATTTAGAGTATCTCATTATCATGATCTTAGTATCGGCACTCCACCAGGTGATATGATCATTATCACGCTTTGTCCGTGTGTCCGTCCACCCAGCTGCGATACGTTCTGATTTTTAAACCAGCACGTATCATAACTGAACAGGCTTATAGTCCGTCCGAAGAACCACTCGAACTAAATCTCATTGACGCCAACGAAACTTGAATCAGAGACCTTCAGCTTACGGGCTTAATGCTCTAACCACTAAGCCATGTGGACTACTCCGTCATGAATTATACCATCATGAATTATATTGCACAAAAAACCAGAAATAACGATGCCGAAATTAACATAAACGATACCTCTAGGCCGTCTACATAGAGTACTAGAGGTTCCACTGTGCACTCTGCAGAAGAAAATCTTAATACCGGAGCACCAATTTTTGAACGTCCTCTGAATAAATTTTCTCTTCAATTATCACTTGAAGAAACTAATAGAACACCTATATCCAGTCTGGAAATGCCGTTCCGGAACAAAAAACGTCGTATAATTCGAATGCGGCAATACACAGAAGCAACCCTTGTCGAAATCTTCAAGAAATTTATACCTCCCAATAGATTAACCGCATTGCTCGTATATACCACAGAACAAATTTTCAAAATAGTAAAGGATACTTACACAAACCACTTCTCACAATCTAATAGTTTAAAAGTCGTCAGGAGCATGGAAATCTTGAAAGAAATCACTGAAGACGATTAACAAGGTTCTCTAATAACCGAAAATGCAATCTAAATAGTAACCATCGAGGCATTAACGAGACCCTTCCTTATCTCAAGAGAGAATATTATTTTCCTTTCATGAAGAATAAAATCACAAAAATTATCAATCATTGCGAAAAGTGCCAAATACGAAAATACGATAGAAACCCTAAAATACCAAAGCATTAGACCCCAGACACTCCCAAAAAATCCTCTATAGACGTTCTCGATACAGATATTTACACAATTGACAAACAATACATACATATTAACGATCATTGACAAATTTTCAAAATTCGCGGCAGCCTACATTCGTTGAACACGAAATAGCTTAAATATTAAATCGCTCGAAACATTTTATTTATACCTATCACTGCAAAGTAGCGCCGAACGTGGGGCCCAAAATATCCGGTCGTGAGCACGAGACAGTCCATCGTCTCTAGGTGTCCCTACAAGGTGTGTAGATTATTGGCGGGTAGGTAAATACTTAGGGCCATTGCACTAATCGTGCCCCAGCAATCTAGTAACTTCCGGACGTGTGTTGCCCTCGGACATCAATATCGTTTGGACCTGCTTTTGACTTATACTTTGGTGGTTTACCACCATTGTATGACTAGTAAGGGCAAAGAATATTAGAGTTCTTATGTGTATTCGGAAGTTATTATCTCAACATCCTATTTGCGGAGGACTCTGATCTGCACCCCAAACGGAGCGGTGCCTAAGTATCTTCCACTACATGGATCTTGATTCATGTGATTGGCTGCGTAGCTAGTCCATGACTATCCATGACAAGACACGCGCTGCTTGTGGGTCAGAGATCAACCTGGGCTGACAAGTTTGCGGGACTCACCTTCAACGTACAACAAAGTAAGTTTGTCATGAACGAAGTCTGATACCTAGGACATGTCATCGGACATGGCACCATCAAAACGGATCCGGACAAAACTCGTGCGATTGATGAGTTCCCCTAACCAAAAACGGTTGAGCAGCTACGACGTTTCCTGGGAGTGTTCGGTTGGTACCGAAGGTGCGTTCGAAATTATGCCACAGTTTCAGCGCCCCTGTCGGACATGCTGCAGAAAGGGAAGTTCATTCGGGCCGAGCTCAGCCAAAAGGCATTTGAAGAGCTAGAACAAGCCTTAACATCAGCTCCGGTCTTGCCCAGCCCCGACTTCAAGAAGCCCTTCTCCATTCATTGTGACGCAAGTCAATATGGAGTAGCAACCGTGCTTGTGCAATTGACCGAAGAGGGAGAGGAAGTTCCAATTTCCCTCATGTCCAATAAGCTGAACTCGGCCCAAAGGAACTATACCGTGTCCGAGCAGGAATGTTTGGCAGTGGTGATGGCTGTGAAGAGATTCCGAGCCTATATCGAAGGCCACCAGTTTGAAATCATCACAGACTACGCTTCGCTACTAAGGTTGATGAACCAAGCCGACTTACATCGACGCCTGGCCCGATGGGCTCTTAAACTGCAAGGGTTCAAGTTTTCCATCAAACATCGGAAAGGGACGCAGAACATCGTGCCCGATACTCTCTCCCGAATGCTTTCACCTGAGGGAGCCGAATTGACAGTGAACGACGAGGACCCCATTCAGATAGATTTGGACAGCCCAATTTTCGAATCAGACAGCTACAAAGAGTTGAGGCAAACCATCGTAACTCAACAAACACAGTTGCCTGATTTGAAAGTGATAGACGGCTACGTGTGAAATGAATGCGCCACTGGTGATCCATGGTAGGAAGAAGAGCCCTGGAAACTCTGGGTACCGGAGGAAATGACACACAATCTGATCCTCCGCGCACACGGCCATCCTTTAAGTGCCCACAGAGGTTACGGTCGGACGCTACGGCGACTTAAGAAATTTTTCTTCTGGCCTAAAATGGCATCCAAGGTCAAAGACTACGTGAGTGCCTGTGAGACCTGTAAAAGCACTAAAGCGCCCAACCAGCCTCTTCGACCGCCTGTGGGTCAACTCAATGTCCCAGAACGCGTATTTCAACGTCTATACATAGATCTACTCGGTCCATATCCTCGTTCTACTATGGGACACATCGGAGCTATCGTTGTGTTAGAACAGCTCTCGAAATTCCCACTGGTGGAACCTATTTGCAAGTTCACGACGCCACCTATCGTGAAATTTTTAGATAGTCGGGTATTCCACGTGTTCGGGGTACCAGAAAGTGTGTACTCGGACAACGGAGTACAGTTCAGATCTCGGCAGTTTAAGGGCCTGCTCGAACAGTAGGGCGTCGAACACCAACTGACGCCCATATACTCACCTCAGTCGAACGCCTCAGAACGCCTGAATCGCACACTGTTAGCCGCGATCCAACTCAGAAAGACAGGGACCGCAGATTGTCCGCCATTACGTCCGCTCTGCGGTCATCTTATCATTCCGTCACCGGTGTCTCACCTTACTTTGCCGCCTTCAGACAGCACATGATTTGCCATTGTAAATCATACAGGCTATTACGGCGATTAAAGTGGTTGGGCTGGAGCCCCACGAACGTTTAGGAGACCTCCGTCAACAAATCGGGCGGAAGATAAAGGCCATCGGACGTGCAAATGAGGCGCAGTACAATCTCGGGTCACGACATTCCAATTTTAAAGAAGGAGATGAGGTTTTTCGGTGTAATTTTCACCAAAGTGACGCCGCTGGTCATTACAATGCCAAGCTGCACCGGTGTTTCCTGAAAAATCGCATACAGAAGGTAGTTGGATCCAATCGTTACCTGTTAACTGACCTATCGGGGAAAGAAGTCGGGGTATATCACGCAAAGGCCTGCGCCGATATTACATTTCTACGTATGTTCTGTCCGTCCGTACTCAGTTTCAACCACACACAAGTTCACATACTCATAGCAAAACGTAGATATACGTGTCAGTCTGTCCGTCCGTCAATTGTTTTTTCTATTACTCGTCTCACTCCGCGTTCCGACTCCGAAGACAACCGATGCTCTTAACGGAAGATCCTTCAGCTCATTTTTCGCAATCCTCGTCGCCTTGGAATCGCGAGAAAATTAGCTGCCCTGTAGTAATCGAGCAGTCACACTAGCAAACTGATCTAAAACCCTCCTATCTCCTTTCCAAATTGTAATGGCAGATTTAAAAAAAAAAAAATATATATATATATATATATATATATATATATGTATATATATATATATATATATATATATATATATATATATATATATATATATATATATATATATATATATATATATATATATATATATATATATAATGATTTCCATTGTAATTTGTAGAATAATTTTTCTTCTTTTTTTTATATTAAATGTAACCTTATATCAAATTTTCTTATATTAAAATTTAAATGTTCTCCTGTAATTATCTTTTCCATAAAATTTAAATTTTATTACTATCTAAAGTTTTCATTTCTTAACTTCATGTAAATTTCTACACTTCATGTAAATTTTCTTCACTTTATTTAAATTTCTTTACTTCATTTCTAATTTCTTTAGTTTAGTTAAAATTTCCGTACTTCATTAAATTTTGGTCGTAAAAAAATTAAATCTGCCCATTACAATCTAGGATGTGGAATCACTGATTTAGTGCAGGGAAACGGTGCATTACATAAAAACGCATTCGAGCCCAGCTGAGTGGGCAGCTGATAGGATTTTACCGTGAGCGACACGGAATAGTGGAAGGAAAAGGGGAGTTTGTGACGGATCGCGAGACTGGGTGGACGGGCGAGAACCGCGCCGGCAAGCGGAGATGTTGAAAAACCAAATTTTCGTCGTGAAATCAGGAAATTTTCGAGGTTAAATACGGAGTTTTGATCGGTTTTAACAGTCACACCCCATGAAGGCACAATAAACTACCGAAAATTTCGTTTTAATCGCCATCGAACGGTTTTCGCTTTGTGTGGGGCGGATTCTTAATGATTTCGCACAATGAAATTATGGTTACGTACTAATTTGTATTCACAATAAAGCTCCGTGGCTGCAAAGACAAGAAGATTTCAGTATGGTTAATGTCAGCGTTTGTCCATAAACATTTGAAGCAACGAACGTTGTGAATACAGTAAGAACTCGCGCAGCTATCGTGCGGCGAAGAATAGGTAGGAGCAAAACCAATTACATGCAGTCTCCAAGTGAAAATTTATTAAAGGACTTTATGAAGGTGTAATTGTGTGTCCAGTGTGCATATAATCATTGTCTGCTGATAAATAGCGGAAAGCGGAAGTAAGAAAACATAAAAAAAATCTTTTGCGACAAAGTTGTGAAATTGGATGACACATCGTTTTACCAATTTGTGAGTGACAAACAAAAGTTCAATGCAACAGCCGGGAAATAGGAAGCTGTGTGAGAATCCTTAATTAGCCACCGAGTACCTTTTCCCAAACATAAGTGAAGGAAATTCGTGGCAATTTGCGTACGGTGCACGATTCGCTCCCGCTTGCACATGGGAATTTTCCGCCGATTGGCTTATTGAATTGTCTTGTTTCTCATCTTTTTGTTGGAATTTACTGTATCCCGGAGGGGAACGAGATTTTTCTTATGACGTTTGGTAAAGGGTCAAGTGGAGTGTAAGATCAAAAGCGTGAAATGATATACGTGCATGCTAATATCCTTGTCGTTTTGTGCATATGAGATAGCACAAGATCCCGCCAAAAGTTCACAGAGATCTGAGTTAACTTGAAATTGTTGCATTTCATCAAAATTTTAATTTATTACTGGTGTCTTGGAAGAGTCTTGTGATGCAAGTGAAAGCAAAAGGCAAAGTGAGTGTGAAATCTCTTCGTGCTCGCTGAGGTTTTTCGTCTGAATTTCTGGGGGTAGTTGAACTGGAGGCACAATTAGGAATTTCTAGAACTTAACTTCTTGGAGTCTCAGGAATATGCTAGTTGTGGTTGGAGCTTTTCATATGTTCTAATTCTTGTAGTACTGTGAATCGTGTTTGATTGATAAAGCGTGCTAATCCTACGTCAAATGAGTGTAGTGTGGTTTTACGATTGAAAACTTTCGTAAAGATTAACGTCGAAAGATTCCGAATAGATTTTTGGACTTCGTGTTTTAGTTTTGCCGTCAACATAGTTACGGTAGAGATCGAAAGAGCGAGCGAATGAGAGAGCGAAAGATACGAAAGATCTGCAAGTATTTCCGTGTGTAGAAATTACAAGCGTTTTTGAAATTTGTTTCGAGAATTTATTTAAAGATAAATCGATAATGCAAGCGGAACAAAGGCCGAGAAAAAGGCTACAAACGAAAAGGGTAAATTGCCAATGTCCGCACTATGATAACGACAAATTTGAACAGAGGGAAGACTAATCGCAGTATTAGCATCACTCCCGATAGAAAAAAGATTTACTGTTGTCGTAAGTATGTATTGGGGTGATGCCAGTACTGAGAGTAGCTTGTACATGATGCAAAATTATATGTATGTGTGTATGTGTATGAGGCTGGAACTATAATCGTATTGCTCGCCGCTGCTTTGTCATGAGAAGACTGAACATCTTCCCCACCATGAAAACTTCTGTTTTCATCCAATTATTCGATAGGCAATGGACATAGCTTCACGATGGCCTGGTTGAAGATTCCCGAAGCTGTACGTACTGTAGCAACTCGAACCTTATCATCTTTGCCGCGTGTCACATCGATAATTCTGGCGAGAGGCCACTTCATAGGTGGAAGATTTTCATCTTTCATTAATACATGTTGGTTAACCTTGGCATTGCTATTGACTGAGGTCCACTTAGATCGCGACTGCAATAGGTGAAGATAGTCGTTGCGCCATCGAGTCCAAAAGGATTGCTGGATGAAGGATATTTTTCGAAAGTTGTCCAAGGAATCGAATTTAAGTTGTGTGATGATTGGTTCGGGTAAGCTTGTAATTGGTCGTCCAATCAAGAAATGTCCGGGTGTGAGGGCTTCCAAATCAGTTGGATCTGATGACATCTCCGTGATGGGTCGAGAATTAACGATCGCCTCCGCTTGGTAGATAACCGTAAGCATTTGTTCGTGGGTTAGCGATGCATTGGCGACTGCTCTGGTAAGGTGAAATTTTGCCTTCACTGCCGCCTCCCACAAGCCACCAAAATGTGGGGAGCGCGGTGGGATGAAACACCATCCAATGCCTTCCAGAAGGCAAGCTTGCTGGACTTGGTCAATATGTGATTGAGTTGAGAAAAGTTTTCTTAACTCTCGCAACTGGTTATTGGCACCGATAAAATTAGTAGCGTTGTCCGAGTACAGCTTGTTGCATTTTCCCCTGCGAGCGAAGATCGTTTAAGGCATAAAATGAATGATGCTTTCGATAAATCTGAAACGAGTTCAAAATGTACAGCCTTGGTAGCGAAACATATAAAAACCGATAAGTAGCCTTTGATTGGAGATCTTCCTCGTAGTTGAGCTCGCATGAAAAACGGTCCACAAAAATCTACACCGGTAACCGCAAAGAGATGTGATACTTTCAGCCTATCCGATGGGAGGTTTCCCATTATTTGCTGAAAGAAACGAGGCTTCGCTCGAAAGCATATCGTGCACTGATGAATAACTCGTTTAGCCTCCGACTTTACGTTGATCAACCAAAACCTTCGCCGAAAAATGGTTACCAAGGTATGGCAGCCAGCATGTGAGTTGTTAACATGCAAGAAGGTTAACAATGCGTTTGTAAAGGGATGCGCTTACGGAAGAAGCATTTGATGGCGCGCATCAAAGGGTAGATCAGATTTCGTAATACGTCCACCGACTCGAATAACTCCAGTTCCATCAAGGAAAGGACGTAGAGGTTAAATTCGACTTCTCGCATTTAGGGATGCACCCTTAAAGAGGTCAGTATAGTCACGATTAAAATATACTCGTTGTATGCAACGAACGATAACCGTGACGCAAAGCTAGGTTTCGTTGAACTACGTGCTCGCAACCGCAATGATTTGAGATATCGATTAACGTATCCAAATATTCGAAGAGTTTTCCAGTATTAGTTAATATATTTTGTGTCCTTAACTAGGTCTTCCACTGCATAAGACGACAAGACTGTGAAGTTCAGCTTGCGATATTCTGGAACATCGATTTGAACTGGAACCTTTCCATGATATGGCCATTGTGATGACGATGCGGATAAAAAGCTTAGACCATACAGCCATAAGTTGGACCCTTGTAGACTTTCTGATTTAGCGCCTCGCGAGATCAAATCTGCCGGGTTATGCTGCGTTGGAACATAGCGCCATGTAACGGATGTAACAGCTTGAATTTTGGACACACGATTGGCTACAAATGTGGACCATTGGTACGAAGGTGCACTTAGCCAGGCTAACACGATTTGTGAGTCACTCCAACACACGACATCCGTGAGGTCACGGGGGATAATCTTCGTAGCACGTTCTATGAGCTCGCAAAGTATTAGGGCTGCACAGAGCTCTAGACGCGGTATCGTAGTAGTTTTCAATGGAGCTATACGGGATTTCGAACAAAGCAGGTTCGCGATACTTTCTTATAAGGAGTTTCACTTCGAATATATACACAAGCGCGTAGAGTGGCATCAGCGAATCCATGGATTTGAAGGCTGGAATTCGACAAACAAACATGTCGTGGGATACTAAAGTTGTTGACCTTGGCCATATCCGAGCGAAAAGACTGCCATCTTGTTTGCATCTCGATGGGTAAGCTTTCGTCCCAATCAATATTAAGCTTCCACAACTCCTGTAGAAAGAGTTTGGCGGTAACAATCACTGGGCTGAGTAATCCTAATGGATCGAAGAATCGAGCAGTTTCCGATAACACTATTCTTTTGGTCACAGAACTTCGTATTTCTGGCGAGTGATATGTAATCAGAAATTCATCGGCAGTTGGGTTCCAGGCTAGGCCAAGAGTTTTGATGAAATCCTTGTCATCTAGTCGAGTAATTACTTCCTTGTCATTTTCATCGATTTCTTCTAGCAACGATGGTTCATTTGATGCCCATTTTTTAAGGGGGAAGCCGCCTGATAGTAGAATATCGGTAACTTCGTTTCTGATGTTTGCAGCTTCATCCAAGTCATCACTTCCAGTCAATAAAGTTATCGACATATGCATCTCGCTTGATAATCGATGCTCCTACTGGAAACTTACTCCTAGCATCTTCTGCCGCTTGACAAATAGATTCTACTGCGTGATATTGAGCAGACCCAGTGCCATAAGTAACTGTTTTTAATCGATAGAGCTTCACACGATCATGAGTTGAATTACGAAAAACGATTAGTTGTAGGTCTCTATCACTGGGATGCACCATGAATTGCCGATACATTTTTTCTTTGTAGGCTGATATTACATAAAGATGGAAACGAAATCGAAGTAAGATCGAAAACAGGTCATCTTGAACTGTGGGTCCTACCATTAGAATATCGTTTAAGGAAACACCACTGGAGGATTTCGCAGAACCATCAAAGACTACGCGTAATTTAGTGCTGCTGCCATAATTCTTTACAACACAATGATGGGGGAGAACATAATGAGGTTTGTGTAACACACACTGTGAATCAATGACTTCCTCCATATGTCCCAACGATAAATATTGATTCATAAAATCGTAGTAACTGACGCGTAATTCACGGCATTTCTCAAGTTTTCTTTCAAGGCTATAAAATCGTTTTAATGCGATTTCGTATGTGTCACCAAGCACTGCCGCATCTTGCCTTAAGGGTAATCTCACAACAAACCGACCGTTTGCATCACGAATTGTATTGACACGAAAGTGTTCTTCACAAGCAATCTCCTCAGCTGACCTTTTGTCTATTTCACAATTACAGTGGTCTAGCTCCCAAAACTTAGCGACGATATTATTTAAATTTTGTTCGCACGGTTCACTGTTACTGTCGGCATTAATGTGAGTTGTATGAAGTTCGGGTGTACTGGATGACCCCGAAACCACCCAGCCGAAAAGAGTTTTCTGCACGATAGGCCGATTAACACCTAAATCAACAGCAAGTAATTTGAAAAACAAGGCAGCACCAATCAAAATATCAACTTTCCGAGGTATGTCGAATTGAGGGTCCGCTAGTGGAGTGTTCTTAGGAATATTCCAGTCTGATGTATTGATCCTTTGTTATGGCTGCAATCCGACGAAATTTGGTACGATGAAAAACTCTAGCAATGAACTGAAATCGTTTTGTAGTGATTGCACGGTGGCAACGGTTTTCGAAATACATCGGGATGTCGTCATACAAATTCTACTAATAGCCACATCAGTTTTTTCTCGTCGTAAACGAAGTTGCTGGGCGAGTCTCTCTGTCATGAAGTGCAACTGGGAACCGCTGTCCAATATCGCTCGGCATTCGATTGAAGCTCCATCAGGTGATTTGACTCTGATAATAGCAGTACCCAAAATAACGTTGTTGGGTTGAGCATCTTCTTCCAGGCGGGACAATTGATGTCTAGATCTCGTTTGACCGATCAGCGACGAATGTTCGACGGTTGTTGGAGTTTCAATTTCAGTCGACTGATGAGATCTTTGAGAGATGCCTGAATTCTTTACGTTACCGTGGAGTAGAGTATGATGGCTGCGGTTACATGTACGACACTTGCTCGATAAACAACTTTTCAATGAATGCCCCTTTCGAAGGCAATTGTAACACAAATTGAATTGCTTAGCTCTTTGGTAAATTTGGTCGGATGGCATGCTCTTTAACCCATTGCAGTCGAATAATGTGTGTCCGCTGCGTGAATGACAAAAATTGCACTTCGCTCTCGTATCACAGTTACTAGCAATAAAACTAGTCCGCTTGGATTTATTGACGATTGAAAGAGGTTTGTTGTTGGATTTTGTTTCTTCTACGAATTCTAGCGCTGAACATCGTAGATTAAAGAAATCAGTAAACTTTTCCCAAGTTTGGAATTGAGCGCTAGATTCTATCGAGAACAGCTGGTAATTAATTCTTGCCATTTGAGCTGGGACTCAGCATCAAGCTTTGATACGAGAATGTGCAACAAGAATCCATCTGCGATATTTTCCTTTGTACCGAGGCTCAGCAAACAGCGCATATGCTTGTTTATAGCATCAGTCATCTGACGCAATTCTTTAGTAGACGAATGACGAATGGATTGCACTTGAAGCAAGTCGTTGATATGCGAAGCGAAAATGTATGGCTTGTTGTCGAATCTCCTTTTTAAAAGCTCCTTTGCCTTAGAATAATTTTCTTCGGTAAGCTCAATCCCCTCTATCACTGAAGCAGCTGTACCGGTTAGTGCAGAACGAAGATATTGGAATTTTTCCAAAGACGATAAGTGGGTATTGGAATCGATCAATTTCTCGAACATCCCAAGAAAATCTAACCACTCACTGTACAAACCCGAAAACTTAGTCAAATTCAGTTTCTGCAAGTGAAGTCTGGTTGATGAGGTTTCGAAGGCAGCGGTAGAATTCCAAATGGCGGATGTATCAACTGATTACCTCGGGCGAAGCTTCTCGATAATTGATATCAAATTAGCCTTGAGTTGGCAATAACTGTCTTCATATAAGTCCCGTTTCCCAGATGATGGCTCTTCTGCGTCTAAAACCTCGAGTTGGCACTGAACAGTTTCAAAGTTTTTGAACTGTGTCTCAAGTAGACCGAGTTTGCTTTTGGCCTCGAAAACGGATATATTATCCACTTTGCCATCGAGAAAGGTTTTCATCCGAGTTTGCTGGGCCAAGATGCCGCCACGTTGTATACGCAATTCCGATATTGCCTTTGCACTTGAGGTGACCTTGGAGTCGAGTTTTGGATTATCGTCACCGGCCATTTTGCACAATTGAATTCACTGATAGCGCGATGAATTTTCACGAAAAGTTTCAAAGATGATCACGCAAATCACAAGGGGAAATGAAAACTATGCGATTACTGATAATTGTCAAGCGAAAAACGATGAGCGATAAATGCTTTAGATAATTAATTCCGAGAACGAAAACTGCATTGCGACAATTATCCGGCTCGACGGACCATGTAGAAATTTCCAGCGTTTTTGAAATTTGTTTCGAGAATTTATTTAAAGTTAAATCGATAATGCAAGCGGAACAAAGGCCGGGAAAAAGGCTACAAACGAAAAGGGTAAATTGCCAATGTCCGCACTATGATAACGACAAATTTGAACAGAGGGAAGACTAATCGCAGTATTAGCATCACTCCCGATAGAAAAAAGATTTACTGTTGTCGTAAGTATGTACTGGGGTGATGCCAGTACTGAGAGTAGCTTGTACATGATGCAAAATTATATGTATGTGTGTGTGTATGCGGCTGGAACTATAATAGTATTGCTCGCCGCTGCTTTGTCATGAGAAGACTGAACACCGTGATTGAATCACATGTGGTGAGCGAAAGAGAGCGAAAGTGATGTTTAACAAAAAAAAATTTAAGGCTTCCTGCCTGATTGCTTCGTGGTTACTCAGTTCGACCTTCCGTCTCAAGGCACATAATAAACAATCTTTAGAAAGCATGGTGCAAAAAGATTTTCGTGGAAATGTGCGCTCTGCCGCAGAGTACATTACTACAAGACAATGCAACGCTGAACGGTATCATTGTTGAATCCGAGATGAAAAATCGCAAAACCGTGAGCAGTTTCACCAACTCGAAAATTGATGGGTTTACGAAAAGAATCGATTTGATAGATAACCGTGTCGTCCAGCTTGAAAGTTTAAACCCAGAAATAGCTACTTTAAAAGATACAGTTAACTCACTTAAGATTGAGAATATAAAGCGGACAAGGAAAAAGTCTTAACAATATAGAAACTGAAATGATGCCTCAAGACAAAAATTAAAATTTATTCAAAATAATTGAAAGCCTGATTGATCGTATTGCATATCATATTCACAAAACTCAGATTATTTACATTTCTCGCATCGCATCGTTTTATTCCTATGATAAGCAATATTAGTCGTTTTCATCAATCGATATGTGAAAGAAGAATTTACATCTGCTGCAAGAAGTAAACAAAAAAAGGAAATTTTAGCATCTTCAATCGAATTTCGAGATAATGATAAACGTATGTGTGTCAACGACCATTTCTCAGTAGACACTGAAAAACTGTAAAGTGAGACTAAAATGTTGGCCAAAAGAATTGGTTATGAATATGTTTGGATCAAGTTTTGTAAATTACACGGCAGAAATGACGTCGCAGCTGCAAGTAGAGGGTGATCAGGTGTCTGGGAGTTGTCATGGGTTTGTTGCCACATTTCAGGCTGCGAAGTCAGAACGCGTGAAACGATCTTAAATTTTGGGATTATACATTTTTATTTTGTTTGGATTGCTAAATAACATCAGCTTGCTTGACCTTCCGGATCTTGGGGAGAAGTCTCAATTCGACATGGAATGTGTGAATATAGAATGCCGAGTTGGAATAAAAGGGATGAAACGTGGGAGATTGTCGCATTACGAGCATTTTCGTTACTATTCTTATCACTGCTGCCGTTGAATGTAATGTTGATTGCCGGAAAAAGTATGCACAGTGTCTTCAATTAAGATAAAGAGTGCTTTGAAAATAAAACAAGAAAGGTGTGATCGATTCGCTAAATAAACAGAACCTGGTTCAAATGCACTCGTGAAATATTCAAATGTACTGATCGGCTTCAGTCAATCCAATTTATATTTAAATTCATTTGTTCAACAGGTCTTGCCCACCCCATCTACGAGCGCTCGTCGAGGAGGATGTGGGTAAATACCCTTTTTGTTTCCGCATGAAATAAGCAAATTAGTTATATATTTATTATTGATTCATTTTATTTATTGAAAAAAAAATTAATAATAATATACGAGTATATATACTAACGAAAAGAAAAAAAAACCTTGTGAATTTGAATAGGAATAGGGATTTGATTTTTGAATGGTAAAAGTAAATAAGGTCAAAGGAATGAGAGTAGATAGCCGTGGCAAGGCATAAAAACCTACAATATAACACTAATATATCAATTTTACAGACCATTTTTCCGTCTTTCATATATATTAATTCTTCAAAACTCTGTTACTTATTCTTTGTTGCTTATGAAACCAATGCTTTTACCTTGACTTCAATTGTTATGTCATTCACACGGATAATGAAATACAATGAATATATAATTTATCTCAGCTCGATCTTTCCATTTTGTCCAATCTGACCGGGAATAGGACCCGCAACGGTGGAAGGCTGTTCGAATAATATGGGCTAGCCATTGGGCACGCTCCACCTGTTCTTAGTTTTAGGGGCTCTTGCCGGGTTGAGTGGCCTTCCACTCACGTGCCTGTTTTATGACATAGAGTTATGTGACCCGATCACATAATAATATGACATAAATCGGTCCCATCCACATTTCCCGTTGATGGAAGGGCTCATACAGAGGAGGTTGGTATGAGTTATTCGCTTAAATGGGAGATGTCACGTCAACGTTAGGATCTTGATCCGGTTGGGTGGGTGCGAGGGGGCACCACATCCATCCGGTTGCCCTACTCTTATTTGTGGGTCATGAGAATCGTCGGGTAACGACGAAGTCTCCCCAAGTCCGTCTGTTTTTGCCCGTTTCGACTACATTTTTCGACTTCGGTCGACCTGTTTCTGAGACCCAAGAATTCGTGAATGCGAAATTCTTTTGTAGTGGGTCCTTGTGCTGGGGGAATGAACCCGCCCCACGACACCGCAACACTAGCCTGCCAGCGCATTCACGCATCCCCAGACAAGGCCATTCTCGACGAATCTTAACATCTTCTTCCACCGAGGCAGCAGACCATCGCTGCAGTCCTTTGCGGACACTATACCTCCTTTTCACTACATTACTACCGTTCATAGTCGCCATTTGGAAAATAGTTTTCTTTCTCATTATTATTGTTAAATGTACTTTTTTCAATTCCCCTTTATATTAAATGTAATTTTATATCAATTTTCCTTATTATTAAATTTAAACGTTTTCCTTTAATTTTATTTTTCATGAAATATAAATTTTATTACTATTTTTAAAAATTCTATTCATTTTCTTAACTTCGTTCAAATTGAATTCATCTAGTACAATTTAAATCATCCACATAAAATTCGCAGTGTAGGAACGTTGATCAGTGTACTAAATTCGGTAGTAGTGGAGGGACGTCAAAAGACAGCACGAGGAAAAAGGGAGAAAAATGGCGGCGAGTCCATAATCTTTCCTCAACTGGTGGCGACGAATTGTGGGTGTTTTCATTCATTATTATTTTTTCGTTTCTTTCGTTTTTTCTGTGAACGTACGCATGTTTGAAAGGCTTGCGGCTGCGTGGGACACGAGACGCAAAATCTAGTCAAGCACTAAAGTCGGGCTGTATTCGCAAATTGTGGTGCATCGCTCGGAAACCTGGGATAAGGATACATGGCTCGAAAAATCGCCAAAAGAGGTCGTGCACTCTGTAGTGATTTCCCAGGTATGTACATATTTCACTGTTTTGGGGCTTGTATAGCAATTCGATTTCCTAGCAGCAGCTAAATCGAGTCGCGACATTATATTAAATGCTGTCGAATATTGTGTACATCCCGGAGCAGTACATCGCGAAGCTTCACCTACAACAGATAACAACTGAATAATCCAAAAGGCCATCAGTATGTAATGAATGTTAATTTATTGTGTAGGAGGAGCGAAGATATTGTGAAGCACTCATACGTATCTATGTAAACACTTAAATAAGACGAATATCAACAATAATTTTTTAATAGCAAATTTCATTCAGTAAATCCTGTAGTATATATGTTTACTAATTCACACATTTCTCACATTATTGTGATCAAATTTCTCTAATCGCTTGATCCAACCATACTTGGTAGATAATTTCGAATGTGTGTTGTTGAAGTCGATTTACGCTTACGAGATATTTACATAAATTAGAAAGAACAATCATTTTCTTTCACTTCATTCAGTCTAAGAAGAAGCATTTGAATAGGAAATGTCATTGTTATATTGTACCATGGTGTAAACAAAAACAACAATTGGAATTGATGTCCCGTCATAAATGATGCTGGCGCAAACGCCTTTATTATCGAAATGAAAGAAGATTAGCTGCGATTAAAAAAATTTATGTAATCAACGAACTACATGAGGAGGTATTTTCGCTCCCTTTTCGTTTGATGGTACCTTAACAGATATGCGGGGAATACTCTGAAAGATACTGCAAACTCTTATTGTTGATGTTAATACGATCGGGTTACTTGTTTTCTTCTT
The DNA here is from genome assembly GCA_963969285.1 of Odontomyia ornata. Taxonomy (NCBI): domain Eukaryota; kingdom Metazoa; phylum Arthropoda; class Insecta; order Diptera; family Stratiomyidae; genus Odontomyia; species Odontomyia ornata. Next base: position 225,979,982 of record OZ017740.1, on the reverse strand, counting down.
AGTTCCCTACTGTTTTTAAAACACAACACTTGTGCAGTAAATCGGGAATGAGCGGTTCATAATTCATTGTAATGAGCACACATAATTACTAAACATTCATTAATTACATTTATTCAAACATTCACACATAATATAAAAACATTCATTCATATTATTTTCATTCAATTACACATAATCTAAAAACATTCATTCACTTAACATTAAATATATTAATTCTAAATCACATAACAATTAACATACATGCAATCATGCAGTATGATTGACTTACATACAAACATTTAAAATATCACACACTTGAAATGTGAAACCTCATTAATCAGCACTCAACAATTTTTACTTTCACTTTCTTCCGCATTCCGAAAGATAAACAAAAACATTGCCATGCATTTTTGGGTCATCGTACACGCACTTGAAAAATAAGAATTTATGGCCTAGAAGAGGTTACGTAACGATTGTTGAATAACAAATGCATATGAAGACGTTATGAGGTGTTATTGATTTGTGGGTCACAAGACCACACAAATTGAGTATTGATTAATGAGGGCAGTATGTAATAAATTAAGTATTTTATGTTTAAGAAATAGTATAAATACTTAGAGAAATTATAGAATGGGGATCAGAAGGTTCTGACCTGCTAATCAATAAAGATTCGGACATTGTGTATACTTTGGCTGGCAGTTATTGAAGTACGAGAAAGACGTTTCTGTTCAATTTACTTTGGCTGGAATTTCGGTCAAACAGTAGATACTTGCTGCTTAGAAGGATACCTTCGGTGCACAGTCAGAATTTGGCCAGATTTATTCAGGCTAGACGACTTGAGGTAATTTGTAATTTTAACAAAACCAAATCCTATTTTAACATCATCGTGAAAGTCTTTGTTTTTTTCTCACACGTCGAATTAAACCCATGATTCCTATTGAATTTTTATTTTCAATTGAGTTTTAGTCCTTTTCTATCGACTTTTTACCAAACATCTGATTTGGGTTGCAATTAAACCGTTCAAGTCGCAAGATCAATCGTACTAGACTGAAAGTATAACTGAGTCTTTTAAAGCTTTGGTGTAACGCAATGAGTGAATTTGAATTTAGAGATTATAATTTGATAAACGGAAAGAAAAAGCAAACTACTAGGAATTATTGTTGAAGAACGGTACAGACATAATAAATGATTGACATAATCCTATGAGAATTAATTTTGTTTTTTTTAATAGAAAAATTGCAAATGAAACCACTTTAAAAAGTAAACAAAATGTCTTAGGCTTCGTTATATATAAAAAAATGTAATGTTATTATTAATGATGTAAGCTAAAAACCGTATGTAATATTAAGGCAAAACAATTCAAAATGAAAACCAAACAAAAGTTATATTAACAAGATGTAACATTGAGTCAAAACTTGCAAAACTAAATAATGATATAGCATTCAAACATTTTCAGTTTGAAGTTTCTATTTGTTGTAAAACATTATGTATGTAACTGAGAGTATATCATTGTACATCTAAAATGAATTAAGAAAAGACGAAACCGACAAAGAAACACAAACAAGAAGTGAAACTCAGATATCTCGTTGTTAATCAATTTGTTAATTAATTATACTAAATTTTTTGCCTCATTTTCATTTCACTTAAACTGAAGGCAACAGTTTATTATGTTGCTAATGACATTCAACGTCGCTGCTTTTTGCAATGGACTGTATAGTTTGATCTTATTTTGGGGGATTACAACCGCTTAAGTGCATTTCTTGTTTGTTATTTCGTTGATTTCATTTTTTTTTTTCTAATTTTTGAAAATCGAAATTAGTTCTAGATTGTCAATTTATTGATGTAGGGAACGCCGCTCTTTCTGATGAATATTATTTAGTTTCTACCTCTAAATTTAAATTGAAATTGTTATGTACTACTGTCAAAGCCAAGAAGGAATGGTGAAGTAAACGATGAATCCGGTCTTTCCAAATTGTCTCATCTGACCGGGTATAGGACCCGCCACGATGAGAGGCTTTCCGCATGACATGGGCTAGCCATCAGGCGCACACCATCTGTTTTGTCGTTTTTAAGGGCTCTTGCCAGGTTGAGTGGCCTTCCACTCACATGCCCGTTTTAAAACATAGAGTTTTGTGACCCGATTACATAAGTCTGTAAAATAAATCGGTCACATTCTTATTTCCCGTTGATGGGAGGGCTCATACAGAGGAGGTTGGTATGAGTTTTCCGCTCAAACGGGAGATGTACGGCTACGTCAACGTTAGGATCTTGATCCGTTTGGGCGGGTGCGAGGGGGCACTACATCCATCCGGTTGCCCTACTCTTATTTGTGGGTCATGAGAATCGTCGGGTAACGACGAAGTCTCCCCAAGTCTGTCTATTTATACCCGTTTCAACTTGTTCTCTGAGCAAGCAATTTTCCCCACCGTTAGTTAGCTACATTTTTCGACTTCGGTCGTCCTTTTTCTGAGACATAAGAATTCGTGAGTGCGAAATTCTTTTGTAGTGGGTCCTTGTGCTGGGGGGAATGAACCCGCCCCACGACACCGCAACGCTAGCCTGCCAGCGCATTCACGCGTGCCTAGACAAGGCCAATCTCGGCTGAAATGAACATCCTCTTTCGCCGAGGCAGCAGACCATCGCTGCAGTCCTTTATGGATATTTATACCTCCTTACTTCACTACATAGCCTTCACGGTACTCCCCAAAGTCAAAAGCGCTTTATTCAATACTAATCGTTATAAATTTTAAAGGAATATAAAGCAAATTCTAAACAATACAAATACTAATCCTAATGGCCCAAATGGCTCTCTAAATTTATACGTTATCTGTTAAACACATTTTATCAAAAAAACCATAGCAAATTCAAATTAATTAAAATTGTTACATATTTTATGATTCAATTTGAAAAGGAAAAAAATATTTATAATTGCAACGCAACAACGAACTTTTATCCTACACCTAATATGTTATAATCGAATTCTGATAAAATTTAATCAAAAACTTTATCTTATAATAATATAATGCTAACACAATGTTCCTAAACTAAGCGTTAAAACTTATCTCTAAACCTAATATAAAAAACATAACATTAACATACAACACGAATTGTAGCAATAATGAGCTGAAACTCAAAAATGAAGTAACGAAAAGGACAAACACAGAAAATAAACACGAATAATTTAGACATTGTCATTCAGCCACCAATACCTAGATTGCTCCACCTTAGCTCGACCAATGAATCTAGCAAATGAGTATCTCCATTGGAATTGTTTGTCTCGTGAACTCAAATTCGGAGGATATCTTATCTTCTTGTCAGTGGCCCGTCTATATATGTGATATATTATTGGGACGCCCTCAGAATCAAAAACATATCGATTCATGTCCAAATACACAAATGTTTCCAGATGCACGAAGTCAATATACCCCTCAGTATTCTCCAAAATGTAGTTACCATGGTAACCGATCAAGGTACGGAATTCTGATCTTCTATTTTTAAAGACTTGTAAACAATATAAATTGATACACTACATAGTCTCATACCAACAAACAAGCAGTAATGGACCTGTAGAAAGGCTTAACTCAATAATTACAGAGACATATAGAATAATACGTGACAAGTATCGAGATAAGGACCCAGAGGTCATTTTGAATGAAGTAATAATCCCTTATAAAAATGTTATTCATGCGTGGTGTAGTGGTTTGAGCACTAAGCCCGTAAGCCGAAGGTCTCTGGTTCGAGTTTCGTTGGCGTCAACGAGATTCAGTTCGAATAATTTTTCGGACGGACTGTAAGCCTGTTCAGTTATGATACGTGCTGATTTAAAATCAGAACGTATCGCAGCTAGGTGGACGGACACACGGCCAAAGCGTGATAATGATCATATCACCTTGTGGAGTGCCGCGATACATTCGATCATGACAATGAGATACTCTAAATATCTCTAAGCGAAGGCCCGAAAGGGGCTGTAGTGCTACGGGAAAAAATTCATTCAGCCACAAATTACGCCCCATTTGAACAATTCTCGGGCAGGACATACAAATTCAACAAAGACAAACAACATACTAGCAACCATTAATATTTAGAAAAATTGCAAGAATTTCAAGCACAGTTCTCCCCGAGATAGAATCTTTATTATGTGAATAAAACAATAAAAGATTAACAAAACTTAACAAAAATAAAGAGGAGCCCGAAAATTATAATCAGGGATCTGTAGTGTTTAGGAGAGAGTGTGGACGAAATAAATTAAATCGCAGTTTTACTAAACATAGAATTAAGGAAAATAATTATGTTACAGTTAATAAAGATAAGCATCAAAAACTTCGCAAATCCGACATTAAAAAAAACGTAAATATCAGAAGATGGACCTATAGGATCTGTCGAACAGGAACGGATTACTTCTAATAAAAATGGGAACGCACGTTTAATAACATCCGACAACAACCTCTTACAACTTGATTAATACAGAGAAAACTTTGACATGATAAATGACTCACTGGCAACTTTTGACAACATTACAGAATTTACAAACAACCATAAACAACATCAACGACATAACAAAAAGGAAGGCTGAAGAAGTAAAAAATGAACTTCTTACAATACTACGCCACAAACGAACCAAAAGAGGACTAATAAATGGGTTAGGTACCACCATAAATGGAATTACTGGAAAATTCGACGCAAACGACGCAATCAGAATAAATGATAAAATTTAAGCTAAGGAGGTCAAACTCGAAAACAAATTCACTGACCAAACTCAAATAAATGGGTAAATGGTTGAACGGTTCGAAAATATTACTACTCACATCTATCAACAACAAAAAACAATAACTACTTAAAATATATCAATTAAGTATCCGAAAATCAAATTAGAAACGACAGTAGAAATATAAAGTACTTCCAGTATATAAACCAAATTAATTTCAGTGTTGATCTCCTCAATAACCATTTAACCGGAATTTCTGAAGCATTTATTTTGGCAGTATTAAACATTATTATAATAATGATTCTTAATCCATAAGAACTAAACGGAAATATACCGACTATTTGAGAACCAACTATAATGATTTTTCCGTCTTAACTCCGTACGAACGAAGTCGGAACCGACCTCTCATCGGTTCTAGACGTGAAGTCTGAGTCGTGCCAACGAATGGTACCAACCGGTCAACCAGTCCGTGTACCGTAATCCATTACGCGGTGGCTGCTTGTCGGCCAGCTAGATCGGAGAGGATTTCGGTCGCAGGTCTTAAATGGATTACGCTCAATTACATATTTCAGCCACCATTAAATGCCCGTTTCAAACGCGTCGAAAACAAAAACATACGGAAGAGAAACCTACTTTACTTTATTCCGTATTTCTTCATTATTCCAGTCAATCAAAAGAAAAGCTACATTCTATTTCGTGCTCCCGAATTTCACCGACGCGGTACCGAAAAATATACTACGTTAATTTGAACCCGACGAATGCTACGCGAAGAAAAAAAGACAAGGACAACAAAGGTACCGCGTACCGCACGCGACGCGAAACCGGCCTCCGCGGATTTTTCAAAACCCTACCCTCTTCCCGGCATACTTACCATGCACTCCTACTGCCTCTGGAAAAGAAGGGCCACTGGAAAGGAAAGTCGTGATTGATTTATCAAATCATGTTATTTTATTTTAACATAACCTTGTATCTATCAGTATTATTTTTAATATCTAGATGTATAATATTCTTCCCATGCTTTAGATTTCATACTAAAACCTATAAATGGTCCTTTCCATAAACCATGGATGTTCAAACTAAGTAAGTTATCAATATTTTAACTAAAATCGTTTCTTTCTAACCTTAGCAACTTTATATATATATTTTTTTCTTATTCATATTGCATAGTACACAATTATACCCCTTTTTTCGCAGAAATGTACTAAATCACTCTAACCCTTTCTTAAAAAGGAACAATCTCCATTTCGATTCAATCTCTATTGCAAATAAAATTGTTCAATTCACTAGATCTGTACTTTATGTTTTGAATTTTATCTTTTTTCTGTCTTTTGTGTTTATTTCTATCTTGCTTCCTTTACTTAAAAATTAAAGACATAAGAAATTTGTAGCAGAATAAAATAAAATACTCGTTTAAAAAAAATTAACTAAGATCAAGATTAAGAATGAAAATACGAAAATAGTTGAGTAGTAAGAATGTCCTGTAAATTGTTCACCCTGTTAAACTAGTAATATTTAGTCTCAGTTAATATTTTAAGTAGAAATGCATTTCTAACACGTTGTCTTAAATTTAAATCTCTGGTTTGTTTTTATTTTTTCTTTGTATGTCTGAAGAAAATTACCGAGTGACAGTTGAGATATAACCGTATGATAAGGGAGATATTTTGAAACATTAATTCCAACTTGAATAACTAGTTTATTATGTATATCTAAATATGAACTATTCAATGTGACGTTTCCGTGTTAAACAACAGGCAAATTTTATCCGAAACACAGAATGGCCATAATTTAGCAAAGGAAGCATTTTCTATTGTCCAAATTTCTTTTGCCATGGCTATTTTGATTTCGTGATATTTGTTTATACCGCGACGAAAGGCTTTTCTTTCGCCGCTTATTTGGAAGTTTAGATTTGCCGTCAGATACAAAATCTGTCGGTGGGTCAATTAAAACTTTAGATTGGCCGCCAGATACAAAATCTGTCGGTGCGTCGATTTTTGAATCTCGGTACAATACCGATATCCCAAAGAAAAAATGGTCAAGTTTTCTCTAAAAATAAAAACACGAAAGAACACCTTTGACGTGTGATGAGTAAATGACAATTTTATTTTCTTCTATCTTCTTTAAATACACATTACTATTCTAAGTTCGCTCCCACGATGTAGCATTCATCATGAGCGAGCATATCGCTGACGCTGCACATGCATAAGACACATCGTTAACCATATGAACATGCTCCCACGATCCAACGTGGTTCATGGGAACAGGTTTCCGCTGACGATGCGACAATGCATGTACGCGCGTCGCGAATTCTCCAGTCTTTTGGAAACGAAAAACGATATTTATTTTGAGACTGAAGAATTCACGACGCGTGTTGAATTACATGAACCAGACATACGAGTATTTGAACAAAGTTATTTGCTGAAGAGTAATTAATTGTTTAGAAATTAAAGACAATATGCATACAAGATACAAACAAAATACATATGATGCATAGGCTTTGCTTAAATTTTTTTAGATATGAATACATAAAATATTCATTAGAATAATTGGTTTAATATTAAACATACTCCCGGCGTTAAACGGTAGTTTAACTTTTAAGTCGTAAACTGAAGGCTTCTCCTGGTGTCGATCTTGGAGCTGGTATTGGAGGAAGCGTTGAGGATGGAGTTTCGGGTTTTTTATATTGATGGAAAAGTTTATTCCACAATAAGTAAGCAAGCAGGCAACTACCGATAACTAGCCCCATGTAGCCTACTACAAAATGATGCACTTCTTGGGATTGATTTCTTGTAGATGGTAACTCTGATTCCAACAATGTTGTTATCCTCTGTTGCAGCTCGTGTAGATGATTCTCCTTCGAAACATTAGGAGCTTGGATCGGTGACAATATCGGCTCATCTGATGTAAAAGATAAAGTTGAAAGGTTCCTAGTGGAGACAAAATGGGTTTTATAAGAGGTCGAGAATAGCTTGTGCGCTTGGATGGTTAGGCTTTCTTCCTTTATCGAGCAATCCTCTGGTATTTCAAGAATTCCAGTGCCGTTCAGGGTTATGGATGATATTTCTTTTCCACAGTCGATATTGATCGTTGAAGCTGCTATCATAAAATAGATCCAGTGATTGGAATCGATTAAGGGTATCCATCTCCTTGGCTCGGCAACAGGTTTCAAATGACACTTATTTGGCCAGGTGAAATGATTGAGGAAGCTTAATTCACAAGCTGCGACTGGGGAACCTCGTCGATATAGTGGTCGTACTTGATTGCACATGTAACCATGTTCATTAACAGCTCTGCAGGATTTTAATTCGCGTTCTGCTATTGGATAGTAAGTGTCTCGATGTAGGTTTATAATCAAAAAATCTACCCGAAGCTCTATCTCCGATATAGTTCCATTCATCATCAAAGGAACCGGAACAAGGTGCATTGTTTCGTATTGATCATATGATACCAATGGTATCTTCAATAGAAACATCATCTTCTTATGCAGGGAGCATCCATGTATCGTAATGATTCTGTAGAAGTCCGCTAAATCTCCTGATGATATTGGCAATCGAACGGTATTTGGTAAACCTTCCCTTATGGAGGAGATCGCTGATTGTAGTTGATCTGGTGTCAATAATAGTGAATTTAGTTTCCCATGGTTCGTGTCGATAAAGGAGTCCCAGAGCGCAGCTTGTGTTCGTTGATAGTTGTTCAAAGTCAACGTGAGACGTGTGGCTAAAAGTGTAAAGGATTGGAAGGTTTTTTGTTTATGTATTTCGTGCGTCATATTGTTCTCTTGCTGAATATTGGTGTTGATTGCTTCCCGAAGTTCGCTTAAGCGTTGTTCATTAAATCTGTTTGATTCGGTCATGATATTAACTGTGGAGTTGATCACTAAAGTTTGGTTTCTTATTAGCTCTTGTAAGTGTTGATCACTATCCTCTAATCGGTTGATTACATTGCTCATATGTTCAGCGTACTCAGAGTCAAGAACTCCAAATAGAGAACTAGCTATATTCCCTACGATGTTGAAAGCCCCACGTTTTGTTCGTCTGACTTTTTCTTTTGTTCTGCGCTGCATCAGAGCATTAATTTTGTCGGCCTCCCTTACGAGTGACTGAAACTGCGAGATGATACCCTGGCAAGTGGCATCAGTATTCAGAAGCTGGTTTAGGAACTGTAGTTGGTTTATTCCTAGCTTTATTGTATCTAGCTCATTCCAATAGGACGTAAGATCATAATAGACTAGCAACTTCCACTCATTTAGGATTAAGTGTGCAGGTCCCAAGTTTTCTACGTACACGCCAGGAGAAGTTTCAAAGGGATGTGTTGTAACTGCAGTGGCCCATCCAGGTATGAAAAGTCCTACCAAAAGTAGTGACTGTAGAACCAGGTTTCCCAATCGACGCCGTTTCGTACCTGATGGACCAGCCTTGGCCTTGTCGGTGCTCTTATTCTTTTTACTGCAGGTTTCACTGCTATTATTGTGTGCTTCAGTGGTCTGAGTGAGAGGTTCGTGGAATCCTTCTTCCTCTAACGGTGGTTGGTCATTCACGGGCAGTGGTGCAAGTTTATGGATAGGACGCCTTAGGATACCGGAAGACGTCTTCACATCGGCTACTCGAACCAATCCATCATTTCCTTTGAAGATGTGCACGATTCTGCCTAGGGGCCATTTCAGAACTGGCGTGTTTTCTTCCTTTAAAATAACCATCATTTCAGGTGTTATGTTGTTGCATTGCTGCTTCCATTTATGTCTATGTTGTAGCTCGTTTAAATACTCATTTGACCATCTCTGCCAAAGCTTATACTTCAGATCCATCACTAGTTTCCATCTGTGTCCCAAAGATAGGCGAGGTATTTCAGCATTCACATCTACGGAGCTGGTGAGCGGCTCTCCGATTAAGAAGTGACCTGGAGTTAGAGCCTGAAGATCGTTAGGATCGGAGGATAGTGGTGTTAAAGGCCGTGAGTTGAGTATTGCTTCTGCTTCGATAACAACGGTTTCGAGCTCTTCGTAGGTTAAATTAACATTGGCTAAATTTTTGACTATTAGGTGTTTAGCTGATTTGACGGCCGCTTCCCATAGCCCACCAAAGTGAGGAGCTCTTGGTGGTATGAAGTGGAAGTCGGTTCCCCTTGCTGTGCAGAACTTGATTATGCTCTCCTGGGATTGCTTGTCTAGAATTCGCTGTTTTAATTCAGTCAGCTGATTGTTCGCTCCCACAAAATTTGTGGCATTGTCACAATAAATGTTTCTACAATTTCCTCTTCGTGAAACAAATCGTTTGAGTGCGCCCATGAAAGCCTCGGTTGTCAATTCGGTAGCCAGTTCGAAATGCACGGCCTTCGTTGCAAAACAGCAGAATACTGCTAAATAAGACTTATGGGGTTGTTTACCACGACCCTTGAAATGTGTATAGAAAGGTCCCGCAAAGTCTACTCCCGTGTTGACAAAGGGCCTAGCTTGATGGACTCTATTTGCGGGTAGGTCTCCCATCAGTTGAGTGAGCAGCTTGGGCTTTGCTCTGGCACAAGTGACGCAATTTTGTAATACTGAACGAGCGAGTGTTTTTCCCTTGATTGGCCAATAACCCTGCCGCGCAATTGCTAACAAGGCTTGAGGGCAGGCATGCTGGTGGTCCTTGTGAATCTGATTAAGAATCAGTTTCGTGATTGGATGCGCGTAGGGGAGCAGCACAGGATGTTTGTGGTTGTATTCTAGGTCGGAAAGTTCAAGGCGTCCACCTACTCGTAATAATCCTTGGCTGTCGAGAAAGGGAGTTAGGCTGCTTAGCCGGTTACTAACACTTAGCTGGTTTGTTGCTTCAAGGGTTTTAATTTCTTCACTGAACTCCTGCTGCTGAATCTCCCTAATAATGATGGAAGAAGCTGCTTCTAATTCGGATACCGTCGGTGGATTGGTTTTCCGCCTTGAGTTGATCTTACAGCTGATCACTCTGGTGAATCGAATGACCAATGCTATGATGCATTTCAGCTTCCGAAATGAATTGCCGTGATTTATTCTGTGTATGAAATGTGGTTCTGCTTCCGTGACTACTAGAATCCTTTTTGCCTTCTTTTTTTCCAAGTTAATTTCTTTTTCGGCTGGTTTAGCGGGCCACATGTCAGGGTGGCCATGAAGAAACAAGGGCCCATAGAACCACAATGGGCTTTCTTTTAATTTTGCAGGGACAGTGCCTCGGGAAGCCAAATCTGCTGGGTTACAACTGGAACTCACGTGGCGCCATTGATTTGGTGTTGAATATTGTTGAATAGCAGCTATCCGATTTGCTACAAATGTCTGGTAGGACGCCGCTTCACTATGGATCCAATGCAACACCACTTCAGAATCTGTCCAAAAATAACATGACTGTCTAGGAAGCTCTAAATCGGATTGAAGGCGGTGAACCAACTCAACTGCTAATTTGGCGGCACACAACTCCAAACGTGGGATTGTAATAGTTTTGATTGGTGCCACTCGAGTTTTTGCGCACAGTAAATGCACAGTTGTTGTACCGTCGTAATGGTTAGCCCGGAAGTAGACAGCAGCGCCGTAGGCCTTCTCGGAAGCGTCTGAAAAGGCATGCAGCTGCGTGCTGCGAGGAACTCTGGCACCAAATACATGTCGAGGTATTCTGATTTCATTGAGCTCTGCCAACCTTTGATGAAAATTTATCCAGGTAGAGTGCAGTTCCATCGGTAACGCTGCATCCCAATCAAGCTTCAATTTCCATAAATTTTGTATGAAGATTTTGGCTGTCACTGTCACTGGACTCATGAGCCCCAAGGGATCAAAAATATGCGCGATCGTGGAGAGCGCGGTTCTCTTTGTCACCTTTGCTGGATCTTCGTAGGTTGGGACACGAATTACCAATTCGTCTTGCTTTGGCAGCCATATCACACCAAGCGTTTTGACATGTTCGGTGGAACTGTCCGTCACAGTATACTGCACTTCTCGATCTAGAGGGTTGATATCCTTGATTAAATCGGAATGATTTGCGCACCATTTTCGTAGCTTGAAACCTGCTGTGCGTAAAATTTGCTGGACTTCTTCCTTCTTTTGAACGGCGTCTTGCAGATTGTTTGCACCAGTAAAAGGTCGTCCATGTAGAAATCTTTCTGGACAGCGAGACTTCCCAAGGGGTGTTTAATCTTTGAGTTGACCGCTAATTGCTCTAAGCACTTAGTTGCTAGGTAAGGTGTCACGGTAGTACCATACGTTACGGTATTAAGTTGATAGCATCGTAATGCTTCGCTCGGGTGATTACGCCAGAAGATGATTTGGAACAATCGATCACGTTTGTCTATCTGAATTTGTCGGTACATCTTCTCAATATCAGCGGAGAAGACGTACTTAAATAAGCGGAAGCGAAGCAGGATAGTAAACAGCTCATCTTGTATCGTAGGACCGGTGTGAAGCACATCATTCAAGCTTGTGTTGGTCGTAGTCTTTGCAGACGCATCAAAAACTACCCTGAGTTTAGTAGTAGAACTGTCTGGTCGGAGTACACAGTGGTGGGGCAAAACAAAATGTGGCTCTGAGCTGCTAGGCATGTTTATTTCTTCCATGTGACCTAGCTTGAGATACTCCTCCATAAATTCTTGGTAGGCTCTTTTGACCTCAGGATCTTTTGCTAAGCGTTTTTCAAGCTGAACAAACCTTTTTAAGGCCATATCTTTTGACTGTCCTAGTTGTTTTGGATCCAGTACAAATGGCAATCTAACTATGAAACGCCCATTGTCGTCTCGTTTCACGTTTTGATAAAAATGTGCTTCACATTGGCGCTCCTTGGAGGTCATCGTGGTGGTTGGTTTCTCCCCTTCTTCTAACTTCCAGAATTTTTCCAGTTCTGCATCCAGTCTCTGACCCTCCGTACGGTACATTCCACATGTAGCTATTTTCGGACTAGCTGTTGGAATTTTGGGGGTGCTAAATCTTCCACCAACAATCCAACCAAAGAGGGTATTTTGTAGCGTAGGAAGGAACTCGCCCATTTTGATTTGACCGATTGACAATAACTGGTAATACCACTCTACTCCGATCAGCATCTCCACTGGTCCCGCTTGATTGAAGCTTGGATCGGCCAAGGAGATATTCCCCGGGATCGGCCAGTCTTCTCTGCTAAACGTTTCGGATGGCTGGTATGTCGTTATTTGCCTTACCACGTAGGCATCCACCTGGATCTTGTAGTTCGTTTGCTTGGATTGTATTGGTAGCTTTATTTGTCTAGTGGCCTTTTGAATCACTCCTCCAACGCTACTGATTGCAATGCTAGCTGCTTGTGACTTGCGGTTAAGCTTTTTAAGGGTAGCTTCGGTGATCAAGTTTACTTGTGAGCCGCTGTCTAGGATCGCTCGGAGGTCTACTGTTTTACCCCTGCTGTCGGTTGTCTGAACCATCACCGTGCTGAGCAATACTTCAGCCCTTGTATCTTCCGTGGCTAGCGATATCCTTTCTTTTGGCTTAAATTCAGTTGCTTGCGGCTTAAGCTCTGCTTGTTGAGGTTGTCCACCTGTGGTATAAGGACTGGGTGTTGAGGTTGTGCTTTCCGGTTTGTGCAGCAAGGTGTTATGCCGTTTGTTACACTTCATACAGGCGCGAGAACTGCACTCGGAACTCCTATGTCCAGCACGTAGGCAGTTCATGCAGAGCTTTAGTTTGCTGGCCCTTTTAATACGGTCTGGTATTGTTAGCTTTTTGAACTGTTCGCAGGCGTATATTTTGTGGTTGCCATTACAATTTTTACAGCCACTAGATGACGTTTGATTAGTTGACACTAAGGCCGATAGTTTCTTAGGTTCATTCTTAATTCCCGAACGTTTTTCGTTGCCGAAGGCCTCCAAAGCCTGGAATCTTAGCTCCAAGAATGTTAGGAAGGAATCCAGGGATTGTAACTCCCGGGGACACTTCAGCGATTGCTCATATAAGTTGTGTGACGTCTTATCGAGCCTTTTCAACAACAGGTGAATCAGAATCGGGTCCCAGTTTGTCGTGTCTACCTTTATGTTTCGCAGACCCAACATGCACTCTTTTGTGGTGTCATGGCACTGTTTTATTGAGGCAGCTGAGTCAGCTACGATAGTTGGTTGGGATAGTAGCTTTTCTAGAAAAGTTGTGACCATTAGCCTTTTGTTGTCGTATCGGCTTCGCAGGATAGTCCAAGCATCCTTGTAGTTTTCATCCGATACTGGCATGTGCTTGATAAGCCGTTCCGGCTCGCCCATTAAGTTGGCTTTTAAATACCACATTTTTTGGGCATTTCCAAGTGGTTGTGAATCAATGATTTGGTGGAAGAGGTCATGAAATGATGTCCATTGCCCATAATTTCCGTAGAATTTTGGGATAGACATTTCTGGAAGCTTAATGTATGACTGTGGGTTGACCAAACCATGTTGCCCTGGCTCTGCCTTGTCTTTGTTCGTGGAAAGGAATATGAGCGCATCCTGTATGCGCTCTTCCGTTTGATTGTATTCCACGGTACTATACGTAGCCTTGTCGCCTTGGGACCTGCATATGGTTCGATGCACGTCTCGCAGTTCATCCCAGTACTTTGTTATCGTACTTATTTTCAGCTCACAATAAGACTTGTTCTTCAATGGGGCCTTGTAGATTCCATCAATCATGAAATTTATTGAACTGATTATCGCATCAAGCTGGTATCTTAAACCCCCGATATTATTTTCACCATGCTGTACCTTCATTGGCGGTGTAATCGGTTGGGTAAGTTCCACACTAGCGCCTGGCTTGTTCACGCTTGGGTTTGGAGTGGTTACCTTTGCTGGCAACTCTTCTTTTTGCGCCTTTTTCAAGAGACCAGTGATAGCATCTCTTGCGGTCATGTATTCTCGCTGCATGACCGTAAAATAATTATTTGCAAAATAGGGATGATTTGCCGAGGCTGTAGCGTATTCTTGTAGCTGTTCATCTCTTGCACAGAAGGATGCCCAAAGTTCATTAAGTTCGGTAAGTCTCCTGTTCAGGTAACTCACTGTTCTTCGTGTGGGACCATCCTTGCGATAATTTGTGATTAATCGCTCGATCTCAAAACCAGTTTGGTCTTGCTCACTGGCTAATTCTTCCATGTTAATAATATATATTGACCCAGAGATGGCGGTTCAGTACTAGGCTGAAAACAATTGCAAAATTACAACGGGATGGTATACCGAACGAATTCTCTTAAAATTCTGATCGGGGAAGAATATTTTCTTCAACTGGATTAAAAATTCAAATGGATTTTATACCGAACGAATTCTCTTAAAATTCTGATCGGGGAAGAATTTTTTCTTCAAATGGATTTAAAAATTCAAATGGATTTTATACCGAACGAATTCTCTTAAAATTCTGATCGGGGAAGATTTTTCTTCAACTTAATTGCGTGAAGGATCACGTCGGGGTCACCAAAATGTTTATACCGCGACGAAAGGCTTTTCTTTCGCCGCTTATTTGGAAGTTTAGATTTGCCGTCAGATACAAAATCTGTCGGTGGGTCAATTAAAACTTTAGATTGGCCGCCAGATACAAAATCTGTCGGTGCGTCGATTTTTGAATCTCGGTACAATACCGATATCCCAAAGAAAAAATGGTCAAGTTTTCTCTAAAAATAAAAACACGAAAGAACACCTTTGACGTGTGATGAGTAAATGACAATTTTATTTTCTTCTATCTTCTTTAAATACACATTACTATTCTAAGTTCGCTCCCACGATGTAGCATTCATCATGAGCGAGCATATCGCTGACGCTGCACATGCATAAGACACATCGTTAACCATATGAACATGCTCCCACGATCCAACGTGGTTCATGGGAACAGGTTTCCGCTGACGATGCGACAATGCATGTACGCGCGTCGCGAATTCTTCTCTGTTGAATTACATGAACCAGACATACGAGTATTTGAACAAAATTATTTGCTGAAGAGTAATTAATTGTTTAGAAATTAAAGACAATATGCATACAAGATACAAACAAAATACATATGATGCATAGGCTTTGCTTAAATTTTTTTAGATATGAATACATAAAATATTCATTAGAATAATTGGTTTAATATTAAACAATATTCTTTAGCAAATATACTGTTGAGTTCTTCAGTTTTAGAAAACCGATATTCTACTTTGTGTATCGAATCTACCATTAAATCAGCTTAGAAACTGTAAAATTATCAATCAATTATACAGCCAAGCATAACAATACTCGTATATGCTCGCCGTATTATTAACACAACAAAAGTGGGCAAAAGTCCGGTCCCATTGAGAGGATTTTATAGCCAATATAAATGCATAAGCAGTAGTGTAGGACTAAAGTACATCTTTCTCTCATAGCTCAAATTCTAGGTTCCGCCAATATACAAACTAAATTACATGTTATTACTTCGAGCAATAGGTTTACGGGCAAGAATTCTTTGGAGCCTTATCCGAGACAGTGATTCCTCTTGGCTTTTAATTTGTGTTGAGCATAATAGGTATGAATAGTAGAATCACAATCGCTTGTTTACGATCTACGTCAATGAAAAAAATCCATTTGTGTTCCCTTTCTACTTAAATTGTCTACCTGTTCCCATAACTCATGTGCATTTGCGATATACCTGTAATCATATGCTCAGCCTTATTTTTAGAACGCTGCATGCATCTTACCTGAACAGGAATCAGATGAAGCGGCGGGATATTTGAGCCAGAACCAAGTGATGATACTGAACGAGGCAATATCGATGGTGTGTTACAATACCATTAAGAATTTCTCGAGCACCTTCAGTAAAATAGTGTGTAATTGTTTTCTGCGCTTCTCGACTTTCGGCCCGCTGCTCCACAAGCTGTATTTGTTCCACACTCTCTCCCATCAATCTTAGATGCGTGCAGAACTATACGGCACCATAAATGCGCTATACATACGCAATGAATCACCTTGCATGGCTTTAAAAAGAATGGTGGAACCGTGAGTGAATATAATACGGCTATAAACTTGACCAGCACTAACTGCTAAGTTGAACATAAACGCAATTGGGCGCCAAACCCGCCATGTGGCTCTGTCAACTTGACTTTTGACATCCCACGACAAAACTGACGTGGGATGGGAAGCCGTCACGGCGGACACGAGATGGAAAGCCACATGGCAGCAAGGTGTATTAGTAGTGGTCGCCAGCGGCATCGAATGATTCATTGCACAATGCATAAATGTAATATCCACTGAACACATACGAGTTATTGAGCTTACAAACCTATTCTAACAATTCAAACATACTCTTTAACATAAAAATCTACATCCTTTCGAATGAATCATATTCCATATTCCACGTAATGCACTTACCTATCAACGAAACAAAACAATTCCAACCAAACCCTACATCATCCTTGGCCAAGAACACATCCAAGAACTCGATGCAAGATGCCAGATCATCGAAGGAACCTTTAACTGCCCCCAAACCTCTAATTGGGAAGAAGTCTCACAGTCAAAATGCGTAGGCAACACGAAGGTGTTTCCTACCAACGCTGAACTCAGGGATCTGCACACGACCATCATCGCAGCTACAAGCATCATCCTCGTTGCAATCGTCATATGTTACACTCTGTTACACCTCCCGGAAAATTGTCACCAAGCTCAACCGTCAGCAAAATACTCCACCTGTAATAGTTCAAGCCAACGAACCTGCAACAACATCGCCATTTTCGCGGCCATCTTACACTAAGGGGGAGAAGTTACGGCACTATCCGCTTAACAACATCATAAATAACCGACACGTGTCTCATACCTTTCATTTGAACCATTGTAACGTAATTTAAATCCCAGACATGTATTTTGCACTTTTCTACATTCAACTTCTCATTTATAAAGTAATATAATTCATTTGCATTTTACTTCATTCACTAAAGTAAAATCACAAATTCATGGAAAATGTAATTTAAAACTATAGCATAGCATTTTTCCTAAATAAATTGAAATGTACGACGTTGTGACGAACAGCTAATTTCTCGGAAGCTTTGCTCAAATAGAATTGCAATTTTAAAATTTAAAACTTTGTTCTTTTAAAGAATAACACTCTAGTTATCTTAACTCACGTCAGTTTTTGATGAGCCGTATTATAGGGCCGATTTGATGCCGAATTGCAGAAAAAAAGGCCCCATTTGGCGAAGGAAAAAATACGCTTTCACCATGACAATGCACCGGCTCACACCTCCACCATCGCCGCGGCCAAATTGCTGCTACCCCATCCACCATATTCTCAAGGTTCGGCCTCGTGCGACTTCTTTTCGTTTTCAAACTTGAAAAAGTCACTCGCCGGGCAGAAATTTGAGTTGAATAAGGAGGTCATCGCCGCCACGGAGGCATATTTTGCAGACCTCGAGAAAACGTATTATTCAGACGGGTTAAAGAAGTTGAAGCATCGCTGGGTCAAATTTATTGAGCTAAGAGAAGATTATGTTGAGAAATAAATTGCCACTTTTCCAAAATTTTCGTTTTACTTTTGTAGGCTAAGTACTTATTGGACCGCCTAATTAGACCATTTGTAATTGACATTTGTCATAATTGACGTTTGTATGGCACCCCAACGCCAAAAAACATTTGAATTTTACCATATTAAATTTTTTGAATGATTAAAAAACAATACCCACACATTATCAATGTCTTTGTTTTGTTCATTATTATTATTATTATTTTTTTGTTTTTCTTATTTTCATTGAAATACTCGTAAATTATTCCAAATATTTACATATGAAATTCACATTCCTGATTTATCACGTGAGTTTTATATTTCTCTCTTTTGTTCTACATTTTATTCTATATTCTGTATTTTTTTTAACGAGTAACTATGTCTTTTTGCGATCTTTGATTAACATGGTAGAATTCATGTTATCAAATCTGATTGTTCTGTATGGACCGTGGCAAGGGCTCTGTAATTTCTTTTCGTTTACGTTTCTAACTAGTACAAAGTCTCCTGTTTGTAAGTTAGAAGGATTTACTGTTTTCTGATTTTCTAATCTTGCTTCTTTGGCTGTGTAAATCGTATTTTTAGGTATCTGGATACTTTTGTTTAGTTTGGTTTTTAATTCATTTGCATAGTCATCGATGTTGTACACTTTTTCATGTTGTTGTAATTTATCGCTAGGTAACGAACCAACTTTACCGAAAACGAGTTCATAGGGTAAATATTGGGTGTCAACATGCGGTGACGTATTGTGTGCAAAAGTATAGTAAGGTATCCATTTACCCACTCGTAGTCGTTCGCAAAATTCATTAAGTGCTCGTTTAGAAAACGGTGATTTTTTTAAGAACATAAAATTTCATGGTGGTAAGGCGCTGAAAATATTTTGTTTAATATTTAAAAATTTGCATATTATGCCCTAACTCTGTTCCATTATTAGTTATATAACTCGAAAGAAACCATACTTCAATATAAATTGTTCTACTAAAGTTTTCCCAATGGTTTCAGCATCTTTACTTTTTATAGGGTGGCCACATATCTCGATAACTCACATTGTATTGTAGAAATATATCCGAAATTATTACATATTCTTGGAGGCTTACTGTGACTACAGAGATAATTTCAAATGTCGTGTTTGGCGTGTTAGTCATTTTAAACGATTTTTCATGTGTCGTGTCTGTTTATTTTTAAGGCATGAATCACAATGAGAAACTGTTTTATCATTTTGTACATGTTCTTCCAGAGGAAAGACGTTTCGGTTAATTGCAATTCATTTTATTTTTTCAATTAATATGCAATGTTTAATAGGTATTAATGGATACAAATGTATTCTTCTCTTTTTCTTCTATCGCTATTAAAAAAACGAATACATATACAGAAGCAGAAGTGTTATATTCTATAATCCAATTAATTTAGAAAACGAAAAAACGCAGTTACTTTCCTTCGACATTCTATCAATTTTTGATTTATAGCTTTTTTGTTGTTTATTTCATTTAACTAATAGGGTTGTAATTGGTGTTTTGTTCTCTTCATTTTTCGCTAAATATCTGCTCAAGTTGAATGGTCAGATAAAAAGAGATTTCATTTGAAATTACGACTGAACATATTAATGAAATGAAAAAAAAGGTTGAAAAAATGTGAAGGATTATTTAATATATTTTTTAAAAACACAATGCTTCATATTTACTCTTCTTTTTGTTGTTTTATAAATTTAAAGCTTAAAACTACACAATGTTACAAATCGCCTGCACGAATTAAGAAAAAATTATTTGCTCGTCTTTTTTTTTGTATTTTGTTTAAATCGTATGCACATCTTTTGTTTATTAATTATAAATTAAGTGCAATATAGAGACGAGCATTACAGTTAACATTGGATTTTGCAGGCGTTTATAGGATTTTTTTTATTGTTTTATTTTAATTTTCCTCTAGCATTCGAAATTATGGTCATGCTTTTCTAAGTTTATGATTTGTTCCTTTAAATTTCAATTTTCTTTTATTATTCGATTGCGTATTGATTTTAGTTGAAAAAGTGTCGAGTGTTTTGTTCACTAATTTTTATTATTTATTCAAGCAAGAATATTATATGTTAAGATTACCCAATAATTTATAATTTCAAAGCTCTCTTTTGTGTGTATTCTAAATAACATAATGCGCATTTATCTTTCTACAAAAACAATATGCAATTTTTGATGGATTTAATTAAAGAGCCCGTCTGAAGATGCGAAGATATATCTCTTCTTTTCTTTTTCTCAGTTATTGTTTCACAACTTAGGTCCCACTTTGAAAACATCAAACAAAACTACACTGCAAGATTGTTAAATTTTTTTGATGCATTCAAAATATATCAGGCCGCATTACGATTGGAATTAAATTCAGAATCAGCCTCATAATTTATGAAAATCCAATAAAGTTTCTTTTAAATACGGTTAACTGTTTTACTTATTTTGCTGACTGATGACTGTCGATGTGTGTAAATATCTTTAAAGTAGTTACATTCATATTTCCTTTCTTTCTTTTTTTGTGATAAAAATATTCATAAACGATAAAACGTGGTAAGCAAGTAGTGTAAATTATCCATTTTCCTTGCCAGTAATTTAATATAAAATTGCTAAATTGCAGAAGCCAGACTGAACCTTAAGACTCAAGGATTGAATGGTTTTACAATTCAAATATTAAAAATTGATACGGTTCAAATGGTTAAAAACGCGACACGTTCTAATTTAAATATCAATTTAAAATGTCCACAAGTGGAACATTAGTCAGGAGATATAAATTTTTTATAGGAATTGTCATTCACAGTTTCCCGCTAGCAGTGCCTCTAATTTTAAGGTTTGATGATCACACCTTCCAATTTCATGAATCGAGCCGAATCAATTGGCGTTTGTTGACAGCGTTGGACTAAAGTTCCTCGGTTTTCCAACTGAAAGACTGCTACAAGTTAACATTGCTGCGAAGAATGGTTAAAATACAGAGTAAATGTGTCAAGCTGCTAAAGGTCAGCAAATTGGGAAGTATTGCAGAAAAGTCTATTGCTTCCTTTAATAACCAGATTTACTGTTTCTCTTCAAAAACAACCACTAATTAAACGCTGATACTGATTACTCAAACGAAAGCACTTCGCAGTCGTGCGGTCCATAAATAAAATCGAATTATAGCGCTAAATATAAATTACTTACAATCTCATGTCACGTTGCAAAATCTCTAGAACAAATCTGCATAAGTTGTAATGATCACCGCTTTCCTTGCCGAGGACAGAATTCTCGAGATACCCAGCACTTGCCACACTTATTAATTTGTTATTTAACTGTAAACTTAACAATGGACTTCACACTTAAATGCAAATTGGTCTTCTTAGGATTCTAGAACACTCGCACCTGAATACCTTTTCTATCGACTAGCCGTTATCCAATCCTTGCCGACGTCAAGTCCCGGTTCCGTCGCAGAGATCTGTCATCCAACCTTATCAGCTGGTTGGGAAGTTTGTATAGGGGTGACAGATCTCTGCGGAGTATCGATCCGCGAGATCGGCGGTTATTACAGCAGTTCATCGAACTCATCAGTTTGTATATCGTCAAAGCCTTCACCACCGATTTTGTTTGACAATGATACAATATCAGAGCACACAACAGATATTTGTATTCCCTTATTTTCTTTATGTACGCGTTCTGGCCATATTTTCTTCCAGCTAGCGTTAAGGGTGGATCTCCTAGGTTGTTTAATGGCAAAAAAGCAGATGTAATACAATCCTTTATTGCATAATGCTTCCATGCTTCTGTAACTGTCATCCTTTTTTCCCCGACAGCATCTAAAATATATTTATATGTTTGTTTAACATAATACATTTTAAATGTTGCAATTATGCCTTGATTCAAGAGCTGGATCAAGGATGTGGTATTATGTGGCAAGAATATTGTTTTGCTATTTGGGTGTTCTAGTATAAGATGAGTAGGTGCGTTATCAATAAGCAAAAGAACTTTAAATTCGATGTGTTTTGTTTTGAATATCCCCTGACTTCTGAGACGAAGCATTCTGTTGATGCCCACAGCAGGAGACTCCGAATCGAAATCCTGCCTCGTGTCTTAATTATTACTAAATTGTAATGCTCGAATTTGCCTTGTTTCCCTACAATTACATTTTATATTGGCGAGGCGAGGTAGGTTCAGACACACTTTTTATTCTACCGTGCTTTGTTCACCCATTGTATCATGAACGTGCTTACACACATGAGGTATAAGCACATTCCATACACATCATGTGTTCTTCCGAATTATCTACAAAAACATGAAAAAACTCATCAAATCATTAAATTGTAATCGAGTTGATATCGAAAACACCTTTTCTCCCCCAATCTCATATGTGGAAGCACATTCCACACATATCATGTGTTAATATTCCGGATGATAAACTGGATCGCATGACGCTCTAGCGTCAGCAGCTTTCGTTGGCCATGAAGCATTATTTAATATGCATACGCGCGATCAGCATCTTTCGGTGGATGTTCGCTTTTCGATGAAGTGGACGCGCTTATCTTAGCGGAGATCCATTTCATGGACACACGAGCGTCAGCATTTTTGCCTTTTATGCGATCTTGCGATCGAAGTAGTGAAATTGCCAGTAAGTAGTCAGTGCATTAGGAGACCTCATCGGGAATAAACTAAAAAATTAATTGGCAGCACAAATTAAAAATTATTAAATCCCAATAAAAATATCGGACTCCTTCAAATTAACGCTTTGCAATTTCATTCATTTAGCATTCGGATTAGAAGTTGTCAAGGCATAAAATTAAATAATCACGAAACAGTAAAGAATAAAATCATTATGCTAAGGGATTCTTGAACAACATCCAACCAGATCAATAACTTTAAAGAAGAGGATTATCGGGCCGGAACAAATGAGTTCCGGCGCATAACACATTCATAAAACCATTTTTTTAATTCGGCCGTCATCCATACCTTCTTGTTTGCCATCCAATGAACATGAAGCTGATTAAGGTTCCGACTTTTCAATGCTCGTGCTTTGAGTGAACGGTTTATTAATAACGGCTTTAAATTCGCGTTACTACTCAGTAAAAACGCCACCGGATCTTTAGCCACTTTGAAACCATCAGCTTTATTGAAACCACCAGCAGAGATTTCTAACTTAGCTATGTAAGTTCTAGAAATTTTTTTCCAGATCGCTTTCTTCAATTGGATTGGGTAGCAATTTGCAGCATTTTCATTTGCTGATGCTATTTCGCCTTTTAGCTTGACGTTATGATACGCATGTCTTTTCAGAAATTCTGTCAGCCATCCTTCACTGACCCTAAATTTTGGATGGTGTGGATACTTGTTGATAGCTCTGCTTGCTGCTGATGTTGATAAATCCTTCATGCTTTTTCTTTAATCAAATTTCCATCGATTTTCAGTTGCATTTCGTCAAGCCAAATAACTAATAGTTTTTCTGTTTTTTTTTCCAAAATTGCATTCCTACTGTATGATGTTGTTTTTGATCTGAGTTTCGATCCAGAAATAACTGATTGTCGAATTAAATCCTCATTCTTTCGAATTGTTCTCATAGTTGCTTCATTCAACCCAAACATTTTTCCAATAAATGTAGGGCCTTCACCTTTCTTAAGACGGTGTAAAATTTTAATCTTAGCTTCCAATAAAATTGCTTGCCTCCATTGAACATTTTGCTATTGTTTCGACATCATATTGATTGAGTACTACTCGTATAACAATTGATTGAAACACATCTAAAACACCGAATATTTAAAATAAAATTACATAAAAAAGAAGTAAGAAATCCCCAACAATCCAAGGTTAATGGAAAACACACTTTCGAATTCCAAACTAATGTAAACAGAAACTTTCACAATTTTTTTGAAAATATTTACTACAGTGCTATTCTTTGCATCCGAAGAACTTATGTATGTAACAAAAAATTGCATACTAAATAATGAAATGCTTCGATGCCGAGAAAGCCCAATGTAAACAAAAGAATTTCGGGTATTCCCCCAATCCTATTTTGTTTCTGTATCTACATCAAAATTTTCTGAATTGCACTGTAAAATACAGAATTTGGAAAAAAATGAAAAAAATTTATGAATTCATGTAAGATCGAAAAATTCGTGTAAATAAAAGTGAATTTAAACAATATCATGTAGAAAAAGAGTTTGTTTGTTTCTTTTCTCTAAAACATTGTAAAATATACAAACTATATTTTTATTCAAATTAGCAAAATGATATCAAATGATTTCATATTGTTATATGCGGACATAAAGATTGGTAGCACTGAATGTGCTTTTTAGTGTACTCGTATATGCTCTGTTGAATAGCACTGGCAATCGATGAGCTGTGCGAATGACAAGAGAAAAAGGAGACGGATTATAACGGATGATGTAATTTGGTTTTTGGTTTTGCAAGGGCTAGATAGAGTGTGTGGAGCTGAAGACAGAGATGACCGGGACGAGCGTGGAAAGCAAGCAAGACAGGATTGCAGTGATTTGGTGGATACAAAAAGTATGTTGAGAAACTTCTAAAATGTGTTTAAGCGAGATGGTTTTGTAATGTGGTTTCGATCATTGTAATAAAAGGCAGTTGTGTGAGTTTCGATTGATTTCAAAAATCTACAGTCTTCCACAAAAGTCAAGGTACAGAGAATCGGTAACTGAAAATTGTATTACTGAATCAATATTTTTATTTGAAAACCAAAAGTTATGAAATGGTAATAATACGAGTTCTGTTGAATTTAAGTTTTCATAAATTTGAAGGGATTCGGCAATAATGATCATTGAAGACAATAATTTTTTGTTGGCAATGTCTCTTTTCCACTCCACAAAAGTCTTGGTACAGTTGCAGAAAATGCCCTGTTATTTGTAAAAAGTGGAATCCCCCAAGTTCTTATTATCAGAGTGAGTTAACAACCGTAGGCCGCTGTCTTTAATATCGCGTCCGTATTCGTGGTGTATCTTTTATTTAATAAAATTTTTAAAAAATGAATCGAAAGGAGTTGAGTATTAAGGAGCGTGAAATAATTATTAATCTGCATTCAAATCAGAGCAAATCATATTCTGAAATAGCTGAACTAGTGTTGCGAAGTCGGTCAACCATTTAAAAAGTGATAAATCGATTTAAGAAGGAAAATAGAGTGGAAAATGTGCCCCGAACAGGTCGTCCATCTAAACTAAGTGCAAAGGACAAGAGGAAAATTTCGCGAATGGTAAAACAAGATCCATTTCTAAGCTGTAGAAAAATCTGCGATGTTCTTGGAATTAATGATAAGAAGGAGGTTAGCGCAGAAACTGTGCGTAGAGCTGTCGCAGAAGCTGGATTTTCATCTCGTACGCCTAGAAGAAAACCTCTTGTAAGTTCCATAAACAAACAAAAAAGAATAACATTTGCAAAAGCATAACCAATAACGTTTTGGGATAATGTTTTATTTTCGGATGAGTCTAAATTTTGTATATTTGGTGTAAATGGGCATAAGAGGGTCTGGCGAAAAGTAGGAGAAAAATTTAATCCCAAGAACACTATTAAAACAGTAAAACATGGAGGCGGTGGTATTATGGTTTGGGGTTGCATGGTTGCTGCTGGAGTTGGAAATCTGACATTCATCGAAAATACTATGGATCAGAACTCTTATTTAGAGATTCTACGAAACAACATGAAACAAAGTGCAGCCAAATTAGGTATGCGAGAAGATTTCTTGTTTCAACAGGACAATGACCCTAAGCACACTGCGCATAAAGTTCGAATGTGGCTATTGTACAATACTCGCATGCTTGCTACACCGCCTCAAAGCCCTGATTTGAACCCTATAGAGCATCTTTGGAATGAGCTTGAGACAAAAATCCGAAAATGAGTGATATCAAGCAAGGCGCAGCTTAAGGATGTTATATTGGAGGAGTGGGCCAGAATCAGCAGCGAATTTACTAAAAAATTGGTATATTCTATGCCTAAAAGACTGAAGTCAGTAATTCAGATGAAAGGATATCCGACAAAATATTAAGAAAAGTATAATTCAAATAACTATGCAAGACTATGATTACAATTTGTATCATTTTTCTTTAGGTGTACCATGACTTTTGTGGACTTCATTCATTGACTTTCCAACACATCATATGGAATAATATATTAATACGATAGAATTTTCGTTTTGTTTTACATGAATTTAAAGTGTAATGATTATAGTTGAAGTAATACCAAAAAAATTTTATCACTATAGGTTTTTTAAATAAAAATATCAAACAATTTTCATGATATTTATCACTGTACCTTGACTTTTGTGGAAGACTGTATATACAACAAAATGTATTCTTGATATGTATGAAACTTTAATGATAATAAGATATACTCAATTGTGGATACAACAATATATTTTTTCTACATCAGTATGTGTATGTATGTCGCTGAGTCATTATGTCAATAAATTACTTGTCAAACGAAATCCATTTCAATTTAATGCTTTTTTTTTGTCAGTTCAATATGCTTCGAGTGATTTTCAATAATAAATTTCTATGACCAAATAATTTTTCCCCTTCTTGCCTGTTTTAAAACAGGTTCCTCAGTTTGACAACTTTGGATGGTTTGGTATGTTCTTGTAAGCACTTAACCAGTGTTTTTCGATCTAATCCTCTTTTGGGACCAATGTTTGTGTCTTTTCTTTTTAGGGTTTTGTAAAATAATTTTACAAAACGCTACTAGTTTCGCGACCAGTCTGTCCGTCTGTCCGTCTGTCCGTCCGTCCGTCCGTCCGTGTGTCACAGCAGTTTTTCTCGGAAACTACTTAAGCTAGAAACATCAAATTTTGTGTGTAGGTGTAAAGTGGTGATCTCTTCAAAGTTCAACTACAAAAAAATTTTCTAAGGTATTTAAGGGGGATCTCCCCATATAGGAGAGTGACCCCTCGAAAAAAAAATTTCATTGAAGGTAGCAGATATGGGTATCAAATGAAAGGTCTTGATGAGAACTTTTCAAAACAGGTCTTAGTTTGGCAAAACTTGCTTCGAGGGGCGCATAGGAAGGGGATATACACGAAAAATTTGTGTCCCCCCCCCTCGCGATTGGACACCTGTGATCCGAAAAATCTGAAAAAAATCAGGAGTGTAGGCCTTTTTTTTTGTGGTAGGGAGGTGAAGGCATTTACGCCCGCCGAGTCTGGCAGTGTGGGACTCCCATGGAGGATACCCTTGGACTACCCAATAAACACCTCCCCTGTCAATCTGAGAACCCAGCCTGGAACCGTTTGACACATTACTTCGGGCCAGGTCTCGTTTTGTTACGCCGTGGGACGCCTTCAAGCTGGAGAGTCCCTTTCCTAGCGGGAGGGGAGAGGGGAAGAGGAAATGCCAGAAGAGCGATCCCCCAGCCCCAGCGCCCCCGGCTGCTGCCCTTTTATATTTTAGGACTGCCCGAGCATAATGTGCCACCTGGTTCCATTTGTCAACTGATTCGAGCATCACCGCAACTATATTATCCAGGGTGAGCTCTCCCGTCCTCCTGTAGAGTTCCCTCCGCAGCCTGACCCATTTGGTACACGCAAAAAATGTGTGACAGGCATTGTCCTCCTCTCCTGGGCAAAACCGACAATCGGGAGACCGTGACTTACCGATCTTGTGCAGGTAAGACTGAAAACACCCGTGCCCGCTCAAAGCTGGGTCAGATAGAAGTCAGTCTCACCATGCCTTCGATTTAGCCACAGTCTCACGTCCGGGATGAGGTGCGCAGTCCACCTTTCCTTCGTGCAATTCCCCCAAGACTGCTGCCAATCGTTGAGCGAGCGTTGTCTCTCCTCGCGGACAACCATCTCCCTCGAATCCTCGTTTCGGCGCAGGTAAATAGCGCGGCGCTCTCTAGCAAGGAGGGCGACAGGTATCACGCCTGCAATCACTCTCACCGCCGAGTCGGAGACTGTTGGATATGAAGATGCAATTCTCAGTGCTCCTCTTCTCTGTACCTGTGCCAATCGTTTTCGGTATACCTCCTTGCTGAGAGCGTCGCCCCATACCTCTGCTCCGTACAGTAGAACTGACCCTACAGCACTCATAAAGTGGCGTCTTCTTGATGGGCTGGGTCCCCCTACGTTGGCCATAAGTCGACTCAGGCCGATATTCCCGAAGCAGCCTTCTCAGCCGTTACCCTGATTTGCTCAGAAAAACTCATCTTCGAGTCGATCAGTAGCCCCAGGTACTTCACCGCTGGCTTCGATTCGATTTGTATATCTCCAATACTGATCATCCTTACTCTAGGGATTCTCTTTTTTGTCAAGATGACCACTTCGGTTTTCTCCAGTGCTAAACTGAACCCGCGAGCAGTCATCCAGTCCCTCACTCGGCACATTAGCATACCTAGCCTAAGTTGCGCTTGTTCAACGGTGCGTCCAGCGACCAGAGCCGCAACATCATCCGCATAGCCGACCAAGCGCGACTCATCTGGCATCTCAAGTCTCAGTAGCCCGTCGTAAGACACGTTCCACAGGTCCGGACCAAGGATAGATCCCTGGGCAACACCCGATGTAATTTCCATCCTTCGTTGGCCCTGTGTCGTGTCGTAGAGCAGGCTTCGGTCCTTTAGGTAGTTCCTCAAAAGTCGCATTAGATATTCTGGAACTTGAAAAGAGTTTTCCAGCGTGTCCAGAATATCCACCCATCTAGCGGAGTTGAAGGCATTCCTGACGTCGAGTGTCACCAACAGGACGATCCATCGCTTGGTGCGACTATGTGCCTCTGCCTTTCGGACCGCGTTCACCACCTCTGCAATCGCATCAATCGTAGAACGTCCTGCTCTAAAGCCGTACTGCCGAGTAGATACGTCCCCAGCAGCACGAATCGCGTCAGTGAGTCTTCCCTTGATGAGTTTCTCTAGCACTTTCCCAGCCGTGTCTAGCATGCATACCGGGCGGTATGCAGACGGCGATTCGGGATTTCCCTTCCCCTTGCTGATCAGCACGAGCCTCGCCACCTTCCATCGTACCGGGAAAACCCCGTCCCGTAGGCAAGCGTTGCATGTGCTGAGCAGCAAGTCAGGACAATGGTGATAGACGAGCCGCAACACCTCAGCTGGAACACCATCTGGACCTGGAGCCTTCCTCGCTTTCAAGGAGAGGACTGCCTCCTCCAGTTCCAGCTGTGTGAAGAGTGGGCACTCGACTGCTGTTTCACCATGGACAGCGTCAACAAGGACGGGATGGGCGGGGAAGAGTCCCCGCACTATCGCGTCCATCTTTTCCGCGTCATGTATACAAGGCTTCCGTAGGGCACCAAGTTTCCCCATGACCAGCTTGTAGCCAAGGCCCCACGGATCCTTGTTCACATTGTCCACTAGGTCTTGCCAGCAGCGAGCCTTGCTACTGTTGATCAGTTTGCGAAGGCATTTCCTGGCCGACTGATATGCAGCCACCTGGTTGCATGCCTCGTCATCATCCCGCGCCCGTTGAGTCTCACGCCGAAGCTTGTGACACTCCCTCCGCTTTTCAGCGATTTCAGTAGACCACCAGTACACTGGGAGCTTGCCGTGCCGGGGTGTTCGACGGGGCATAGAAGCGCAGCAAGCAGTCGTGATTATGCTCATAGTAGAGTTCACCACGTCTTGAGCTGCCAGTTCTTCCGTCCCCTCCGGAGCTCCCTGCAGCGGCTCACCTGCTGTGAGAACCTTGACGAACCTCTCGACGTCCATTCTTCCAGTGTTCCATCCAGTTGAAGAAGGCCGAGAGCACGGACTTCGGGAGATAGCATCACTTATCTCAAGCAGAATGCACTGGTGATCATTGGCTGAGTAGTCCTCTACTACTTTCCAGTTGTGTATCCTCCGTACTAAGGACTCCGAGGCGAATGTCACGTCCGGTATGGTTCCCTCACAGCCAATACGGCGGAAAGTCGGCGTATTTCCGGAGTTTAGTACCACGAGGGCCGTCCTGGCCCCCATTTCCAGGATTCGTTTTCCCCGCGGATCGGTCTGAGGCATGCCCCATTCGATTGCTTTAGCATTGAAGTCGCCCCGAACGAGCACTTTGCCCTCTGCGTTCGAGACAGCGCCCTCCAGAGCATTAAGCTTGGCTTGGAAAGACGATATCGGCTCGTTAGGCGTTAGGTACACACTAAAGAAGGTGATCCCTGAGCACCGAACCCACACGAAACCATCCCCTCGTCCACAACTCTCCGCTTGAATGTCACTGTTCCGAACCCAGATAGCGGCAGTACCAGTTTCATCAGAGTACCATAATGCAGGACTTTTATTATGGTGTTGCTCACTCAGCAGCAAGAAGTCGGCTTTCCTGTCCCTCGCAAACTGCTCAAGCAGATTTTGGGCGGTTGAACTGCGGTGCAGGTTTAGCTGCAGGATGCGGGTCATCGAAGCTCTGATTTTGCCTTGGCTAGGGCTTCCTGGAACACCCGGCATTTTCCTGATCCCAAGACGTGTCCAAAATCAGGTTTTGGATCAGCATCCTTGCAAAGAATACAGTGTGCCTCCTTCGTACACTCTTTTCTTTTATGTCCCATTTCACCGCATTTGTAACATAGGGAACTCCTATGGGGTCCTTTGCATACTTGTGTGGTGTGACCATATCCAAGGTATTTGAAACATTGAAGAGGCGTTGCTCTTCGCCGTATCCTACAGACAACCCACCCAATTCGTACTTTGGCCTTGTTCAGGAATTGTTCGGCGTCCTTTTCGGTCAAGTCAACTATGGCGATGCGTTGTCCCTGCTGTTTTCTGGTGTCAGTCTCGCTTTGTTCCTTCCCACGCTAGGGAGCTCCCTTTTGATGGCCTTTTCTACCTCGGCCAGATCCGTCTCGCAGTCAATGTCCCGTATTTCGATCGTTGCCATCGGCTCGAGCGGGGCTATAGTTGCGCTTTTGCCGAGGGCTTTCTTCACTGCGTAACAGAATGCTTCCTTATTGCCGGCCTCTGCTCCGAATTCGACCAGTATGTGGCCCGACCGCGTTGGTCGTACTGCTTTAATGGGACTGTTGGTGTCTTCGGGCCTCACGTTTCCCCTGATGTCCCGCAGCACCTCCGCGTAGGATCGGCCATCTTGGGGCTTTACAAGCAGTGCCTGCTGCCAGAGTCTTTGTCGGGGCTTCTGCCTCTCCTGTTTTGCATCAGGTCCTTTTTCTGATTGGGCGTCCGTGCGAGGATTGTAGGCCTTGGTGAGAACAATAGCAACAAATACGTAAGAAGTCGCAATTCACTCAACTTTGTTAGTAATAGTATGATTTATCGATTTTATGTTTTCATGAATAAAATCTTAACGGTACCCTTAAATTCAATGAAATTCAGTACGTAGATGTCTATTTATAAGATTAATCTATCCTGAAAGTTTTATAAAGATTGAATCATATTTAGCGAAGTTATAGCGGTTTGAATTTTCCTGTATTACTACGGAACAATATGCGCTGCATTTATTACTATGGCAACATATGGCTATGGAACAACATGCGCTTTTTAACCGACTCAGACACTACAGTCTTGCTAGGATTTGCATGAAAATTTCAGGAATAATAGGTGTCATGTATATCTTTGAGAATCGGTTCAGCTAGTGGTATCAGTAATCGTAAAACAAAATAGTGGCTGTTTTTAATGCGAAGAATGAATAATTTTGAGTTATTTTTTCCCAACTTCAACGTTTAAGGTGCATGCTTTGAACACTTGATTCAATTTAATGAATGACTGAAGATGAGTACCTACAATTAATACTCATAAGTGAAACAAGTCAAGAAGGTGGGAGAGAGCTCCTAGCAAAAGGGTTTTGTAACCATTCTAGGATTCGAAAAAATTGGCCATTAATCGATGATAACAGTACAGGAGAGTGGCCCCTGAAAAAAAATTCATCAAACATAGCCGATATGAGTATGAAATAAAAGTTTTCACGGGAGCTCTTCAAAACTGTTGTTAAACTGTCAGTTTTTGCTTCAGTGGGGGGCACAGGGGAGAAATACATGAAAAATGTGTTCTCCGTCGCGGATGGACATCTGAAATTATTATCAAGGGAGATATGTATGACCAAAAACCTCAGAAGTCGAAATTCGTTCAACTTTGTTAATAATAGTATGATCTTCGTATTTCATATTTTCTCCAATAAAATTGTCTTTGACATGTTTCTTGATTTGATTCGATCTGGTGACTGCATTTTGTAAATTGAATACAAAACCCTTCTGACATGAGCGTAGGTCTGTTTACCCAAATTGTTTTACTGCTAATTGAATTTTTTGTTGCATTCGTTATTAGTTTTTGATGTGATATTTTTCTCGCATACTTATGCGACTCGTCGGTTTGTTAGTGATTAGTAGTTTCGGGTGGTGTTAGTTGATATGAGATAAAAGTAGTTGTTAGGGTTCGGCCACATTGCGATTTTCCTGTCGTAACCAGCGATTTTTATACGCAAATACGAACACACTGCAACAAGATTTGCAAAGCAACTTCCGGCATGCGCAGAACTAATATGCTCATTTGAAGTATGTCTTTGCCAGGAACACATGCGCTAACTCATTTGTGCGCTATGCAAGAAACTTCCGTGCACGTCAGCGTCAAATGTCCAAATGATGTGCGCCTGCGCGAGTATCACAAAAAGTACTTACTGCGACTGCCGGCCTGGACAAAATTGTCGAAAATTGCAGTGTGCGGGCTTCCATTTAACCATGTGTAACATGCGACAGAAGTGCGACTATATAGTCGTAGTCTGATGCATCCCTTAGAGTGATGTAGGGGTGAGATGTGTGGTTTAGTCAGTGGTGCTATATATATTTTTTTTAAATACCTCCATTCCCTACCACTCTCCATCACTCTTTCTTCGTCGCACAACGCTCGTGCGATCTGCATTCACATTACGTCGCTTGGTCCTTTGTGCCACCCAGACAATGTTTAACACATCGGTATAATAGTGCTAATAGACCACCGGATTTGGTCCGCCCGGACCATCAGATTTGGTCCGCTGCGTACCAAGTCTGCTCGTGTGGAGAGCAGTGCGCGGACCAAACTTGAGTCCGATCGAGTTCGATGGATTTTCCACCGGACCAGACCGGACTCGGTTCGCTCCGGACCAAATCTGCTCGTGTGGACGGTTCGACCGGACCAAATCAACTCGTCGTGTGCAGTTCGACCGGACAAGTTGTCAGTTATCTGCCTGCCACAAGATATTTTAGTGTTGCAACCAACCTTTTTTCGGCAGTCACTGCGTTACTTTATTAGCTTGATATGAGTTATTGTATTAGTCTCATATGAATGTAGTGTTGCCAAATTTGGTATGGTGAGAATATAGTAAAAACGATTGCTGTCCCGAAAGCGATTTTGTCTTAAAGTGACAAAATTGAAGACATTTCGTGCACCAAAAGTTAAGAACGACTGGATGGTCCGATCGTGTGTTGCACAGAGCGGACCGAACCGTCCGTTGGTCCGCCCGGACCAAATCTGGTGGTCTGTTACAGCTTTAAGGGGGCACACAATATAATGTGAACTAGTCCTTTTCATGAACATCTAGTCCAAAAAAAATCATGATCAGCTCTCAGAGATAAAAAAAATTCCTCTGAGTAACTGTCACTTCAGTATCTCGCCGATAGGGTAAGAAATGTTCTAAGATACTGGGCTCATAAAAGCAGGAATACAGGTCCACGCTTCAATCAGTGGTCATTAAATGCTCCCTTAGCCTTTTCTTAAATACCATAAGTGAGTTTGCTTCCTTAACAATCTCTGGTAGATTGTTATATACGAGTATACGCAGAGCATCATTCACTTGCCTAGTTTCTGGAGGTTACACCTGAATACTATACCATTCTTGTTTCTACAGCAATTCAATAAGAATGTGCTTTTATCTAAGAGGGGGTATTTTTCTTTTTGTTGATCAAATTTGGTGCAGTTTAAAATCTGGTGTTCAAGGTAGTCTGTGTAGCTGCATCATCTGCAGGGGTACGTGGTGTAGATTTTGGCTCGTCTGAGTCTGTAACCGTTGTATCCTCTGTTCGTTAAAATTCTGCTGATTTGTTTTGTTGTGTTTCTGTTTAGATTGATGTTATGAAACCATGGTTTGTTTAGCTACTGTAGATTTTCGAATTCCCAAGGTGAGAAGGACAGATCCGCGACTTTATTGTTATACTTAAGGGTCCAGTCATTTTCTAGGGATTTCTTGATTAGGTCAAGTGTGTCATCCTATTCGCGATGGATATCGGTATTGTTATCATTCATTATTGCGCCCTTTCCATTTTCATCTGCTATAGAGGGGGCCTCCCATTTGCTATTTTTGGGTATTCAGATCAGTGTCACTTGAACTATTTTGTTTTCTTGTATGAAGCTGATTTTTGATTGATTTTTGGTCCCCCAATACGTAGCGTCTATAGTGTGTTTGAATTGATTTATGACTTTGGTGTGGGTGGAATTTTTTTTTTGTGTGTTGACGAGGTTTCTGAAATGGGGAACATGAAGTTTTTTTTATGTTTGGTGCACTGATCGGAATGTTCAGACAGGATTTTAGTATGACAGCTCTGTTTCTATCTAGTTTATCGAAGGTTGACTTGGGGAAGTTGGTTATGTTGGCTAGGTTGTTTTCGATGAGGGGTCTTATCATCGACTTGTGCAGCAGTAAACTTTATTTGGGTTTAAGTCATATTTGGGACCGCTTAATTTTCTGATTACATTTTTAGACTTCGAGAATTTGGTTAGTGTTTGTTCAACATGATCTTTGGAGAATCCTTTATTATTGAAGACTCTTCCAAGGAAGGTAAAGTTGTTAGTCCATTTTTTTAGAGTAGTAATGTGTGGCGGTAGATTTATTGTCATTTAAAGTTAGATCTAGATTGTTGCATCTATCAGTTAGTTGATTGGTTTTCGTTTGGGGATTGCTGAAAGCATCGTTGATGGTAGCGTCTTTAGATAATAGTAGGAAGTGGTCTGCAAATTGAAAGAGTAGGGTATGTTCGTCTTCGATGTAGTGGAGGGCTTTAGTGTAGATATTGAAGAGTAGAGGGCTGAGTACATCTCCTTGAGGGAGTCCATTAGTGATTGTTTCGGTGTGGTGAAAGTTATTAATCTTCATTGTATTAAACTTTGGATCCAGGCTGTGTAGTGGCTTTTAAGGTTGATGTCTTTCAGGGTTTCTATCAGTCTGAATATGTTCACTCTTTCATACACGTTAGAGATGTCCAATGTAATTGCCATATATTTTAGTTTGTTGCCTTTATTAATGGAATGTAGAATTTTATTAATGTAAAGATCGGCAGACTTGCATTTTCTGTAAGCGAAGGTGTTAGTGCTTAGGATATTAGAGTCTTAAATAAATTTGTTGATTCTGGTTTTTATCAGGTTACTGATTATTTTTAGCGTTACGTTAAGAAGGGATATTGGTCTGTAGCTATCCATTTGAGAACGTGGTTTATTTTTTTTTTTGATGATGGGAACGATTCTGATTTTTGTCATGTTGTTGGTGATTGAGATATTGTTGAATGCTTGATTGATGCCGTGAGGAAATTTACTTGTCTGAATGTACGAGTACATGTCGGAATCGGTTCAAAGGAATTAGAATCGACTCAAGAACATTTTTGACGTGGCGCCCAACTTTACTTCTTTGACATTCCAGACAATTTCTTTTCCACACTTGAATGTTATTCATTCTAGGCCACACGTACTTTTTGCTGATTATTCGTTATGTCGCTCTTCCACTGGAATTTGACATCAGGTGGAATAATTCATAAATGTTCCTGCGCATCATTCTTGGAATGAAGATACGAGTAGCACCTGCAGATACGTCACAGTAGAGAGGCGTTACACAATTTCCAATCCGCACGGGGGTTAGTCGCAATGATGAAGATGATGGCTCCTTTAAAATACGCTGCAGTTCTTCGTCAGTAGCTTGCTGATCTGCAAGTTCTTGCAAATCGATTGTCGATGGCATAGTTAATTCTTCGATACTCGATAGCGTATCGGCCACGATGTTATTTTTGCCCTTAACATGCAACAATTTTGCTGTATATTGTCCTATGAAATATAATTATCGCAGTTGACGAGGTGAAGCTTTGTCGGATTTTTTTCTAGAAATGCATACGTAAGCGGCTTATGGTCGGCGAAAATTGTTAAGTTACGGCCTTCCACGAAATGACAAAAAAATTTAACTGCTTGATACATCGCAAAAAGTTCACGATCGAATGCGCTGTATCGCTTTTGCGTTCGGTCCAATTTACTGAAAAGAAGCCTAGTGGCCTAGTCCTGCTCCAAAACTGCTCCAATAGCCACGTCTGAGGCAATGCAATAAAGAGTAAGTGGAACGTTTCCGTTAGTATGTAATGTGCACGTAAAACTGCATTTGCCACCAGTTCTTCGCATTTTTCGAATGCTTTTTTCGCTTCCGGGGTCCATTGCACTGGTCGTTTGTCACGCTTTCGCGCTCCTTTTATGAGATCAAGGAGTGGTGCTTGTACATGAGCCCCATGCAGGAAACAGCTTCGGTGGAAGTTGATTATGCCAATAAAGGGACGTGGTTCTTTGACAGTTTTTGGTTTTTCAAGTTTAGTCCGCCATTCGCTTGTTTTCTTCCGGAGT
Organism: Odontomyia ornata; assembly: GCA_963969285.1. Taxonomy (NCBI): domain Eukaryota; kingdom Metazoa; phylum Arthropoda; class Insecta; order Diptera; family Stratiomyidae; genus Odontomyia; species Odontomyia ornata. The sequence continues at coordinate 225,943,393 of OZ017740.1, read as the reverse complement.
TGATGCAAGGGCGAGGCCCATTCACTGTCAGATGGTTGGCAGATGTTCCTTTCGAACATAAAATCAAACACCTTTCTCGCAGCTTTAAGCTTTTCCCCCGATAGCCTTCGAGCACGTTCTGTGACCGGTGCACCTTGTGTTATAATGTGGTGCTGGATTGAATGCGGTACAGCTTTTTGTACATTAAACCGTGTTATTTGGTCATACTCTGCCAAAAGTTGATGATATTCATCAGTTATGTCATACGTGTGGATTTCTGGCACTTTTATTGCGGCTACTGATGCAAAAATCTTTAGATTTGTATTTTTATCCACTAGCTTTCTAGCTTTAAGTCTATTACCAGGTCGTGATGCTGCAAAAAATCGGCTCCTAAAATTGCTTGTGTGATGTCAGCTACTACAAAAGCCCAAGTAAATTTGCGCCTGAGTCCTTATTCCACTGCCACGACTTTTGATCCCTAGGTTTTTATAACTGACGCGTTTGTGGTGTAGAGTCTCAAGTCGGTGGAATGTTGCTTGTTGCACGAGGATATGGGTATGACTGATATTTCCACTCCCATGTCAATGAAGAATTTATATCCAGATTTTTGGTCGTAAATGGAAAGACGGCTAGTTCTTTCATTAGGACATGCGTCCGACTATTCGAATGCCGTTGAAACTAGTTTTTTGCTCCTCCGATTTGATGCAAGGCGCGCGACATTTTCTTGCTCGCTCACCAAACCTTGAGTGGTAAAAATACATCTCATTTTTCTCAAAATTTTTATTTCGCGAAGATGATCTACATTTGGATCTTGACTGTGAACGACCACGCCGTAGAGACAGCCTTCCGATTTCCTTTTGTAACGTTTCCATTTGTATAGCCGTTTTTTCATTCGATGCGGTTGTTGATGTTGCGGATATCGATGTACGCGAAATTTCCATTATTTTATCGACCTGCGCCGCTAATTGGGCAATATTCGTTACCTCACTGCCCACTAGGATCCCGCGAACGTAGTCCGGCGTTTGTTCAAGAAACAATGTCCTTAAAACCGCGTCGTTAAACAGGTCATCGGCTAAACTTCGTAGTTTTTGTAAGAAAAGCCTTATTGGGCCATAAATAGAAAGAATTTCTAAATCATTAACTTATAAAGTAATTACTCACAGCCGAGAGACTGCTATAAATCTTAATTTCGAAAAACAACTTTTTGAAATTGTCGCACAAAATATAAAAGCAATTGTAATATAGTGCTAGTCTTAAAAATATTTAGTAAAACAATTTAAGAATAAACACAAACTTTAAATTAATCTTTACACAGAGCCTTTGCTTTTTGACCAAAAAGCAAACTTAGCATTTTGTAACCTAATAAATTAATATTTTTCAACACTAAATCGTTATCACATACCGATTTTTCAATATAAAATATTTATATATACTAATAATAATAATAATTGTTCGTTGTTGATCTTTTGACGACATTCTTATGTATTTAATATTAGGCTGAGTAATTAAATGAAAATTTAAAATGACCCGCTTGAAATGAAATAACTATCGAGTAATGAAAGCAGTTTAATGCTAGCACACATGTACAAAACTAACCGCTGAAACATGATCAGACGCATGCAACTGGAAGCCAGCAAAAAGAATGTTGAAAAAGAGCCTGACCCAGATAATTATTTTAGTAGGTTTGGTTGGTTTTTTCTTTTTTAATTGATCGGAGAAATCGATATATTGTAGCAAACTCACCTGAGTTGGATAAGCTAGTTAAACGAACAATAAAAACAAATCAGGCGGTCATTTAAAGACATCTCAGAAATGTATGAATAAAAAAAATTAATGTAATGTAAAGTCGTGCGAGAGAAGCAATGGACAGAATGCCCCAAAATGAAAAATTTATGTTAAATTAATGACTTCATAAGTTCCTTTAGAACACTTGCAATATAATTAAAAACAAATATTACTCACTACTGCCCTCCATGATAATAGTTAAATATTCATAAAAGGCAAATTCAAGTTCACAGAAGGAATAAAACCTATTTGCCTTCAAGGATCATAAACTACACATACGCATATCATAATGTATTCGCACAACGCAGCTTATCCAGGAAAAAAAGAAGCAAATAAAAAAAACATTACATCATCATGCGTGCGCACAAATTCGAATTTATTATATTTAAAAATATTTTCATGGTGTTGCATTATTATTGGGAATCTCTATTTACGAGTACATTATCTATTAGGTAATCTATGATATTCGATAATTATTAGAGTTATATATAGAAGTATATATCGATCAAATATATACTAGTTAATAAGTCGAAATGGAAAAAACAAGAAATAATGCTATCAAAACAATGTTAACACATGTGTGTTTCCAGTCGATATTTTTGTCATATTTTGGGTATTATAAATTAAAAGTTCTATAATTATTAAACACAAAAGGAATCAATATAGGTAATAATCATTGATAAATTTTATTTAGTGAAGACGATATAAAACAAATTGTACAAATTACAAATAATTGTTACTTATTTGTATTTCCATATAACCTTGGCTAAAACAATATTTTCTATTATTACGCATTAATATGTAAATTACGTTTATTTGAGAATTCCTTGCAGAATATTCAATCGAACATATATGTACGAATATATATAATAGTTAAAAGGACAACAATAACGAACAAATTCTTCTATCAGGCATAATTTTGTATCAATAGTTAATTGGTGGTAATAATTTGCTTATTTCGTATAATCCGTTACATATCTTGAAAATTTCTTAACGTTCTACGCATAAGTTTAATATGCAATTTTAGTCCTATCACTAAATATCAATCCCCAATTGGTTCAATTGCTATAATTTAATTAGTGAAAAGCATAGAAAATATAAAATGAATTGTTAAACAATAACCGACGGTCTTTCCATTTTGTTCGACCTGACCGGGTACAGGACCCGCATCGATGGCAGGCTCCTCCACTAACATGGGCTAGCCATCGGGTGCCTTTTTCCGTTTTTTGTTGTTTAACAGGGGCTCTTGCCGGGTAGAGTGGCCTTCCGCTCGCGTGCCCTTCCGCTCGCGTGCCCTTTTATTGTAGAGTTATGTGATTCCGTCACATAATTCTATAACGTAAATTGGCCACGTCTTTATTTCTCATTTGATGGAAAAATTCATGCAAATTATGTTTGCATGAGTTTTCACTCAAATGGGAAATATATAGCCACGTCTACGTTTGGTTGATTCGGTTGGGTGGGTGCGAGGCGGCACCACCTCCATCTGGATGCCCCACTCTTATTTGTGGGCCATAAGAATCGTCGGTAACGACGAAGTCCTCCTAAGTCCGTCGGTCTTCCCCAGGTCCACTTTGTCCTTTGCGTCAGCAGTTTCCGACCCTTAGTTGATTACCTTCTTTTCGACTTCGGTCGACCTTTATTGACTCCAGAAATTCGTGGATACGAAATTTTTTTGTATTGGGTCCTTGTAATGGAGGAAAGAACCCGCCCCACGACACCGCAACGCTAGCCTGCCAGCGCATTCACATTTTATCACTACATTTGCTTTATTTTTTTGTCTATAATGTAATTGGTTATGTCTGTTCTATAGATTAAATAAATAAGTAAATAATAAACGAATTGATATGGGTATATCGAAGAGGCATTATTTATTACATTTTACATTTTTTGAAGTTCGAATGTGAAAGCGGTATAGCCACTGTCCGAGATTTTAATTTTACTGTCCTTCCAGTTGTATTTGGCGTCGGGTAGGCTTGTTAGGGTGACACCTTAAGCTGAATTGATGATTTTTCCTAGGCTATTTGTTCTATTAAAAGTGGATATTCCTTAGTTCAAGATTTGTAGATGTCACTTTTTGATTATGTTGTTTAATATTCTTCCCTTTGCGTTGTTCGTGGTTTTACCCCAAGAGTAGTGTCGAGCATTCTGGTCGCCTCCTAGGATGAAGGGTTCATTATTATTAATTTTGACGGATAGTGTTTCTAACAGGTTTTTAAAGGAGTCGGATTGGACGTTAGGGGGTGTGCAGACAGGGACTACTGTCATGTTAGGTCGTAGATTTATCGTTTCTATAGCTATAGCCTCAAGGTTATCTTCTATCAGGAGTCCTTTGTATTTTATATTACAATAACATTAGAATGGCCACTCCTCCTCCGTGTCTGTTTCTGTGTTTGCAGACGTTAGTGTGTTTAAGGAGGCTGCGGATTTTAAACTCTGTATCTGTTAGCGTTTCTTGAATTAGAGAGAAATCAATGCTAAGTTTGTTGATTGTAATTTCGAGGTTGTCTTTGTGTTTTAATATGCTTTTATGTTGAGTTGTAAGAATGATAGTTTTATCTTTATAATTTTTGGGAGGTTCTTAGTTTATTATTTTTGTTGTGTTGTTTATTTAATTGGTCTGAGAAGTTGTTTAGAGACGGTGTTAGTTAATATTAAAGATATAGTCAATAATGAGGATGAGTGTGTTGATTTCTGAGGAGTATGTTTTATTTGTATTCGTTGATGTGGAGGGGCCATTGCAGTTATTTTTATTTTCTTTAATAAATGCTCCATTTCCGTGGTTTTATGCTTTTTGTAGGCTTCTTTGTTGAAGTTAGGGCCATTTTCATACGCTAAGGGGTTTGAAGTTTGGTTTGCTGTCGTGTGGTTTGGTGACAGTTGAGTGTCTTGCCATAAGGTGAGCCTGAGAGCACTATCTTTTTAGAATCATTTTGTTCATAGATTTATTTGTGTTTCGGAAGTTGTCTCCTACTTTATTGTTCAGTAATGGGAAGACATCGTCCATTGATTCATTGTCTCCCAAGAGGTCAAAGAAATTGGTGTTACAGGATGATTTATTCAGGATATTTCTTGCTTCAAACACTGATATGTTTCCTATGAAACTTAGTTTAACTTCATCTGTAGATCTTATCCATTCCGGACAATTTCTGTTGTTGGTATGTGTTCTATTGAGCGACATAGAAGGCATTGCATTGTTTCGTAGACCCCTTGGCAATCAGTTTTTGAGCATTGTATGCATCTACTGTATCTTTGTTTGCAGTTGAAAGTAGTATGCCCTAATCTAAAACATTTGGTACATTGTCTAGGTTTGTACAGAAAATGCTTAAGATTTCATTAGTCCCTACGCGAACCATATGGCATCGGGTAGTATGGTATCTGAGAAAGTTAATTTTAAGGAGTTGGTCTGTAGTAGTCTCTCGGGATTTTCCGGGTCCCTGCGTTTTAATTTTGAGACGCTTAGTATTTTTACGTTATGAAGTTGGTTCTCTATGGCATTGCATGGGGTGGTTTCTTTTAGTATTTCTCAGTAATAGAAAAAGGTATGTTCCTAATAACACCGGTTGTATATAAGAAGTTGTTAGGGATGAACATCCTCTGGCCCTTTAAAAGTGATTTTGAGCTTATATCTACCTATTGCCATTACATTGATGATGTTGCGAATTGGTAGTTTTATTGATTTCATAGAAATTTAGGACTGATAATGGATTGTCAAAGCCGTATGCTTCTACTTTAATTGATTTGCTTTCGTTTCCATCTATTTGGTTTGGAGGGTGGGGCGGTTACTTGTTCTGTTAGAAGTTCGTGTATTGATATGTTATGTACATCTGTTTCGTCTATTATAGTATTTGAAATTGTTGGTCTGTAGCCTTGACTTGCATGGTTTTTTTGGATATGTTGGCGTGTGTATCATTTCAGTGTCCGTTTTGTAAGTCACTGTTCCTTCCCAGGGTATCCGCCACATTAGTGGTTATAAATTCTTCGAATTTGGGCGCCGACGCTTGAATCTCTATGGAGGCTGCCTCATGTGGTTTGTGGATATCTGTTATTGGGAGTTATATTTGTAATGTAGTTGACGTTGGAGTTTTGGTTTCTCCTCTGTTTTTATTGTAATGATAGGGTGTCTTGTTTGCTTTTTCATTTTCATGCGATCGACCTCTTCTTATGTGATTTATTTGGTGTCCGTGTCTATGTCCATGTCGTTGTCTTCGTCGGGGTCAGGAAATTTATTTTTGATGCTTAACGCATCATTCATTGCATATTCTTTTTGTTTAATATAACCTACACCCAAAATCTAATGAAATGGATACATTTACTGCAAGTGATGGAATTCAGGTGGTTACTAAGCAACTAAAAACGTTTGTTAAAATTTTTGGAGGTTAAATTTCATTTCGTATTATACCACACTCTTTACCTGCTTCCACCAGCTACGAGGTTTTGGAGAAGACTCGAACAAATTATGAATAAGTACAAAAGATATTTAAATCGGAGTATTTATTTATTTACTAACCCAAAAATTTACATAAAATATCACTACCTCCATGTATGATGAAAAATGATAATTCTTCTGGAATTGTAACATACATTGTACATTATGCTAATTGACAAAACTTAACATTTGTTGTCACTTCGAATAAATATCTTATTTCCTAATTAAACCTTAAAACAGGTTCTTCGTACAGTTGATATTCTTAAACTATTATGAAAGAAAGTAATGTAAGCATATTTACCTAAAAACGACATCCAACATACTCTATATTTTCATCTTTTCTTCTTCTTCTTCTTCTTAGCACTACAGCCCCTTTCGGGCCTTCGCTTCCTGAAAATAGCGCCCCCAACTTTCTCGGTCCATTGACCGCGTCATCCAATTCCGAAATCCGAGCAGCGATGAACTGTCTTCGTCGACCGAGTCAGACCAGCGTTTCCTCCGTTTCCCCACTGGTCTCCAGCCTTTAGTTCTCCCCACGAATACCTTTTTGGATATCCTTTGTTCGTTCATACGATTCAGGTGGCCAGTCCATTGCAGCTTCCACAGTCTTACAATCGTTGAGACCTCAGGCTCGTATCGAATTCGCCTTTGGTCCCTCAGGACCCGTCGCTGAAAGGCGTTCAATATATTTGCGGATGCTTGGGTTAGGGTGCATGTTTCACACCCATAGCATAACACAGGTCTTTGTAGTAATCGAGCAGTCATAGAAGCAAACTGCTCGAAAACCCTCCTATCTCCTATCCAAAATTGTAATGGCAGATTTTAAAAAAAATATGTAATTATTTTCATTGTAATTGTAATTTGTAGAATAATTTTTCTTCTTATTTTTATATTAAATGTAAATTTATATCAAATTTTCCTCTATATTAAAATTTAAATGTTTTCCTTTAATTATATTTTCCATGAAATTTAATTTTTATTACTATTTAAAATTTTCATTTCTTTACTTCATGTACATTTCTTCACTTCATGTACATTTTCTTCACTCTTCATTTAAATTTCTTTACTTCATTTCAAATTTCTTTGGTTCATTTATAATTTCCCTACTTCGGTTAAATTTTGGTCTTAAAAAATTTAAATCTGCCCATTACAATTTAGGATGTGGAAACACTGATTTAGTGCAGGCCAACGGTGCATCACATGAAAAAATGCATTCGAGTTCAGCTGAGTGGGCAGCTGATGGAATTTTACCGATAGCGACACGGCGAAGAGGAAAAGAAAGACAAGTTGGACGGAGCCAAAAGAAAAGAAAACGGGAAGTCCGTTTCAAATCGCCAAACAGCGAGGTCGACGGGAGGTCGCGAAACCGAAAACACGGGGACACGTAGTGAGCCATCATTTGAACAGATTTCATAGTTCTTTTATTGTCGGGTCTTTCGTTAATGTGAGGAACAATTAGTTAGTGTTCGAAATTAAATATCCAGCTAGTGGCGCTTGAAAAATAAATATCACTCCGAGAGTGACGAATTCGAGGGAGTGTTTTGGGTGGAAAAGCAGGTGCATACATCGAGTGAAATAGGTGCCATCGAAAGATTTTAGTTTTAGTCGTGAAAAAGAAAAGGCCAGCAAGTTTTAAATGCGTATTGCGTGTGAAAATTGAATCCATTCTGCGTTCCCCAAAATGATATTGTGCGGATATATCTGTTGACTACGTCCCCTGAAAACTTGCATGAGCTTGCATCCATTCTCGAAGAAATCGAGCAATCAAATGCGGATACAATTTTCACAGCACTTATGAGCTGGATTAAACACGATACCGCAATCGTGATGGAGATCTACAAATTCTACGCAAATGCGTATCAATCATACATTTATTGCTATAAAATATCCGATATAAAATTCTAACGGGATGACGTAATTCGCTGCTTTATATCTTCTTACTGGGAATAGATGGACAGTGATAGCGGAATTTGGTTGGAAAGATGACGTAAGGCAATTGGAGGATATTCAATTGTAATTTGGAAAGAACGTAGTGTGGTAGATGCACTTTGAAAGATAAATTGTATACTATATGTGGACTGATCGGAAGTGGAAGGAAATTATTTTCATGTCTACGCTGTGATATTGGAACGGATCATTGGACGAATATTGCGGAAATAAAAAAATGCGAGGCGATATCCAGGAGCAGCGAGCTGCAATTCATCAATTTGTACCCTTGGTTGGTTGTAATGGTGCTATATCTGGCACAGTTATTGAACGCTGCGATTCACGTGAAGGCAAACAGTTGTAAAGGTCAAATCGAAAGGGTGCTGTAGTGCAGCCGTCGTATTCAATTCGATTTTGTGTTTGGAATGTGACACAGAAGAACTCATAAACTTCGATCCCGAATCTCTTAATTCTTTCGTTGTTAAAGAACGAGCTGGCCTATATGTACAATCCTTGTGCGGCTACTTGTATTGTTATTTAAAGATTATTTTAATTGATATAAAATGTATCGTTTACATGCTTCAACGGAAAAACAATTTGTTTTCGAATATCTTTCTTGTTATGCGCCATGTTGAATTCAAGTTATAAGAAATAACAATTCAATTTCGTTCGTACTGGTTTATAGCTTGAAGTTGGAAGGAAACTTTACTCGCGTGCAAATAAATGTTAAATATATTACTGCACTTAGGTTAATGATATTCGTCGCTACTAGCACCGCCTACATCATCATCGAGCGCTCGGGAGGATGTCATTGAGTACTCATCTTTCTTAAATTTTTTGTTAATATTGGTACATAAAAAAAACTCTTACATATTTTTAGGCTTCTATATGCATTTAAACTGAATTTGATTCTTATAACTAAATGTCTTGTTCAGTTTTCGAAATACTGCAAAAAAAATAGAACCCTCTTGAACGGTGAAAGTTTTCTCCGATTAATCCTTGCTTATATAAACCAGGTTTTGAATATATTTAGTTAAACTGAAAAAAAAATTAATACAATGAAAATTGTATTATAATTATTATATATATACGAGTATTTTTTCTTTCCTCTAAAACAATAATGGAACATTTAGTTAATAACAATGTTCAATTCGTTCGATATTTGTCTTGAAATTCCCTGTAATAAAATGATGGATTGTTAAACGTACCCTTCGGTCTTTCCATTTTTGTCCCCTCTGACCGGGTATAGGACCCGCTACGATGGTAGGCGGTTTACTGAAAACGGGCTAGCCATCGGGCGCGCTCCATCTGTTTTGTCGTTTTCAGGGGCTCTTGCCGGCTTGAGTGGCCTTCTACTCACGTGCCCGTTTTATGACATAGGGTTATGTGACCCGATCACATGATTAATAATATGGATGTGACATAAATCGGTCACATCCATATTTCCCGTTGATGGGAGGGCTCCTACAAAGGAGGTTGGTATGAGTTTTCCGATCAAACGGGAGATGTACGGCCACGTCAACGTTAGGATCTTGATCCGTTTGGGCGGGTGCGAGGGGGCACCACATCCATCTGGTTGCTCGACTCTTATTTGTGGGTCATGAGAATCGTCAGGTAATGACGAAGTCTCCACAAGTCCGTCTGTTTATACCCGTTTCAACTTGTTCTAAGAACAAGCAATTTCCACCCTCAGGTAGTCACCTCCATTTTTCGACTTCGGTCGACCTGTTTCTGAGACCCAAGAATTCGTGAATGCGAAATTCTTTTGTAGTGGGTCCTTGTGCTGGGGGAATGAACCCGCCCCACGACACCGCAACGCTAACCTGCCAGCCCATCCACGCGTCCCAGACAAGGCCAATCTCGGCTGATATTACCATCCTCTTTCGCCGAGGCAGCAGACCATCGCTGCAGTCCTTTACGGACATTTTTATACATACCTTTCATCGCATCTTGTCAAAGATTTGTATGTTTAGAACTTTTTCCTGTGTATGCAGCTAGTATTCAAGATCGTTAAAACGGAATAAGCTATTTTATTTGCGAGCTGTATTCTTCGGCGTATTTCGTCGCTTTCATTATTGGCTCTCATTATTTTGGCGCCTAAGTACACAAATTCGCTCACATTTTCTATACTGTTTTCGCCAAGTGTGGTATTTTGTGTGCTTGAGGTATTTTCCCTCGACTGCGTCATGAGCTTTGTTTTATTTTATTGATTTGTAGCCCTACTAGTTTTGCTTCGCTGTCGAGTTTCATCTTTTCTTAACCTAGTTTTTTCTCTGATTTTTTTGTTTTTTATATTTTATGTATTTTTTTTATACGATATAGCATTTCTCCTAAATGGTTACTTCTTCAAGGATGTGCTTTAATGTGGATGGAAAATTTCAGAGTGTTATTTATCAGCTGTACTTTATAGCAATTTAGGAAAGTTCAAATGACACTAGCAGAAATTGAAATTTGATTTTATGCAGCAAGATTTTAGTAACGTGAAAATTTATGTGGAATTTATGTGAAATAAATGAAACTTTCTAATAATATTAAAAATTCCCCTTTACACTCGAATAAGTTCCAAAAAATGTAAATTATTGTTTGTCTCTGAGTTGGAAAGTTTTACACTCGTGTGCGGAAATGATATGATAAATTTTAACTGCTGAAAACATATTGCAGAATATAAAATGGATTTATTATAAATTCCCACACAGATTTGTATTCTATTCTGGCCTGAAGAATCAGCAATGATCTAGTCCTCAATGTTGTAAATGAGGTACAAATTGTTCTCGTCATAAAGCTCACGAAGTGGCGGAGCCAATGATGATTTTTGGCTCAATGTTTGGAACACAAGGAACAAGAATGACAAAAATAATGTACATCATAAACTAATTTAAACAATTAAATGTTGAACGTGTCTTGCGGAAACAGGAAATTATAAAAACATTCCTAGAAACAAATTTTCATAATTTAATTGAAATTTTTGCAAATATTGTTCTCATTCCTTCGAATTTTCATTGAGTTTGCGCGTGGATCATGAATAATCCGTACAAATTGAGGTTCCCGAGTGAATGCTCTTATTGATAAAGTTCTATAGGAAAATTAGACATTTTGCTTGTCTTAAGAGGAAAAACATATTTCCAAAAATTGTCTACATTTATGTTTGTATGAAGAAAAAATTGCATAGAAGTACAAGAAAATCAATTTCCGTTTAAATTGAATTAAGATCTAATCTCCAATTATGTGTTGCAAATAACCATAATATCTTTCTATGACTATGAAAACTTACGAAATATCAATAATAAAAGCAGACAAAAACTAAACGAGGACCAGGTTTTGTATGGATTAGATAAGGCTGGTTGTGGAAGATCAGTAGGTACAGAATACCGGTTATAATCCACTTTCTCCATACAAACTTAAAATGTTTTCGAGGGTGTGTGGGCGCGTATATTAGGGTGGCATAGGTGGGTGCATGAAATAAGAAAGTGTGAGCTCAGGATAGGTGTGAATGTCATGGGTGGTTGCGGGGAGGGTGTATGCCTTATGTATGTGGATATGTGTATTAGGTAGTATAGGAGGATGCCTGGGATAACGTATGGGTCTTAGGGAAATGTAGATCTATGTCTTGATAAGAAGGTTTCTTGGTAAACTAGTTGAGATTTCAGGATTAGCATACACTTGATTGGTTGCCCGTCTCCCATATAAATTAGAAAGTTGATTCCTGTTTATAATAGTCATATGTCTTGAGAAAGCATGCGCATTGTGGCTTTTAGTAGCTTCTAAACTAGCATAGTGCCATATCTTCAATCATTGGATAAGAACGCTAGATTTGGCAGCGTGTGTTTATATAGGATTAATATATATGTTTAAGATTAATAAGGGCGTCTGGTGCATCTAATGGCAGTTAGTTCAGTACTACTCCAAAAAGGAAGGGTATCTTACGTTTATGAGGCTTCTAACTCATACTATTGCTATAAATGGCCGATTTAATCGAAAGGGAATCTGCGTTAAGGATTGATAGGTGGCGCTCTGGGCGGTTGGTTGCTGTTTATAGGGCTGAGGATCTCCAGTGTTTGTCACTTAATGAAGGCGTTTAGGCGGAGCGATTTATTTGATCGTGTTAGGCTTGCTGGATGGTTTTTATGATGCGAGTGGCTGCGTGGTGATGGCGGACGCTGCTATAGATGGCTGACTTTACGTTATTGATGGGTTTGCTCTTCGGCGGCTGTTCTAAGGCATGGGGATTTGCTTTATGGGCGCTTGGATAAGGAGTGCATTGCTCATGGATTGGTGTCCATGGGTTAGCACGGATGGCAGCGTGTGGAAATAACCGATTTGCTTGACAGTGGTAGGCATGCTCGACGTATTTTTATGGTTCGAGTGGTTCGTGGTGACGGCGGGCGCTGCTATAGACGGGTGACTTTGGGTTATGGATAGATGATGGGTTTGGTTTTCGGTGGTTGTTATGAGCCACGTAGTTAAGTAGCGCGTCGCTCATGGATTGGTGTCTGTGGTTGAAGATCGATTGGTGTCTGTGGCTGAAGATATGCTACGCGTCGCTTGTTCGAGGATGTAATTTCCGCGGCGGTGGATATTGTGAGCCGTAAAAATAAGCCTTGTGAGCGCGTGGTTGTTTCCGTGTTCTTAAGTATGAATGGCCTTGTAGGCGAGTAAGAATGATAGCGTCGCTTGTTGGAGGATAGTGATCTGGAAGTAGATTTGCTCGTCAGCGAATGCTGTTAGGCATGGAAATTGGCATCGGGAACGCGTGTTATATGAAAGTGACTTTGCTTGTGTAGACTTGCCTGTCGGCGAGAATTTTAAGGCGTCAGAATCTATATTGTGGAACAGAAGTTGCATTGCGTACATCGCACTGAAAGTTGATTTTGCTTGCTGAATGCGAGTATGTCTCCTTGGCGAAGATAGCGTCTGCATTTCGCATTGCTTAGCGATGGGAATTGTTAAGAGTGAAAGAATTTTTGTGGTGCCCATAGGCTGCGGATAATGTGATGCGTGGCATTGAAAAGTGTTTCCACAAATGTCCATTCATAGATACGCCTGTTCTAGTTTGTCGAATATTGTTTACATTTATCGTTTTCTGTTTCTCATTGCTTGTGAACGTTGTTTCTTTGTTTTTGGACTCATTGCTATCACTCTTTTTCTTTTATTTTTCGGTTTCATGTCAATAGTACTTCAAGAATCGTCTATAATGTATTTTTTTTCTCGGCTAGACTACTATGCTGATTCCTCAAATCTGTGCATGCAGGGAGAGAAATTTTAATGTTTGTTGTAATGCGTTCTTGATATTTAGTCTAGAATTAAATTTTAGTTTGCTTATAGTAGCATTTTGTTTATCTTGTTCATAATCACTTATTTCTTAAAGCTGTTTCTATACTTCATTCTCTGATTTTAATATTATGTAAAAGTATGACATTTTGTTTATCCATTTTTTTTTCTAATTTACGATGCTCATTGGCTGTGTTCAAAAGTTCGAATGATTATGCTTCCGAGACGAGTTACATTTCAAATGTTTTTTCTTGTAATGCATGAGATGGTGATAATTTTGTTTGTACATCGTATCATTTACATATGATTATTCCGTTTTGATAAGTGCATGGTAAAGATGCTCTATTTTTTAAATCAACATGTTGACTTGTATGTTTGGGGTATCTATTCCTAATTTCAGATTATTTATGGATTTCGTCTAGCAAAGATTTTAAGATCGATGACTATTTAAGATCTGGAATGTTACTTTTATGGAGTTTATGTATGATGGATGTAGGAATCATCGTAGTGGTCCTAATGCATGGGAATGTTTACGCATTTTCATTGATAATATTTTGGTTATGTCCTGAAAGGATGAATAATATAGAAAAAAGTAAATGCGGTAGATCATTGACAGTAGGGGTTTGTTGGTATTATGTTATTATTCCTGTTTTATGCTCAGAACGCACGAACAAATATTTCTAGTCATATATGGTAGCATTTTATTCATGCAATGAATTGAATGAATTTTTATATTTAATTTGAATTAGTTGTTGTTATTGTGGGTTTGTATTATTTGGTTTAGCTAGTTTCAAAAGTGGTTTCTAGTATAAATTATTTATATACACATTGCCCTTGTATGATTTTTTGTCATTTCCAAATTTATTTAGCCATATCCTCAATAGGAAATTGTCGATGTTTTGAATATGAGAATCACTAATTTGTTATCTCTTTAAGAAAATAATACATGTTTGAATGTTGTCACTATCTAATAATTTATGAGTGCATGTAATGAGTTGCAGTTCGAGTACACTTGTATCATACATGGAAATTTATAAAACGCATACTCTGTTTACTTATATCAAGCGTGGAATCATTGCTGCTATATTTTTATATATTTGCAATACTTGATTATTAAGTAAAATACATATTTACCACATTTTAAATATACTAGATTGATAATTTTTCCAATATGTTCATTGACATGTTCAAGTATTATTTTCACAGAAACAAAGTATCTCCTTGCTGAGTTGTTTCTTATCAGAATTTTTTTTTGCCCGATGCTTGTTTGATTTTTTTATAGGTTTAATTATCTTTCAACATATGGGGTATGTTTTGGATTAGCACAGTGCTACTATAGATCACTTGGCTAATGATGATGTAAGATATTTAGGTATTGATAACGATGTGCGGTTTGACTTGTTTAGTAATGCACCTCGCGTATCGACAGGGAGCTTCCTTATGACGTACTCCAGAGACAAACTGAATAGCAATGGGGCCAGCCCATTTCCCTGCTTTAGTTCGATATTTGCGTCAAAGGCATTGGTGTGTTGGTTATTGATTCGGACTTGGGAGGTCGTCGACGTCATTGTCACTTTGGTAAGACGGACTAATTTGGCTGGGATGCCAAAGCAAAGCATTATTTGGTACAGTACGTTACGATCAATACTGTCGTATTCTTGCTTAAATTCAACGAAAATTTGGTGTTGGTCTATGTTGAAATCCCAGCGTTTTACAAGTACCTGCTTGACTGTGAATAATTGGTCTATTGTCGATCTACCTACCCTAACACCACCTTGATACTCTCCAATAATACTGTTGGCGTATGATCCGATTTTATTTTCTAAGATTTTAGAAAATATTTTGTACGCCGTACAAAGTAGTGGTATGCCTCTATAATTTTCGTACTGTAGCTTGTCAATTTTTTTGTGGATAGGGAACATAATTGATTGGCTCCACTCTTACGGCACATGTTCTTGTTGCCAAATGTACTGGATGACTTTATGAATAGCTTTATGAACACTGCCGCCACCATATTTGATGAGCTCCACTGGAATCTCATCGATGCCCGGCGCTTTATTATTCTTTTGGGTTTTGATGATGAAACAAACTTCATCCAGAGTTGGTGGGGCCAATGGAAACTCTCTTCAGACATCTATAGGCTCCGATGTTGTGGAGCTGTGCGGAGGATTAAGGGTGTTCTTAAAAAATGATGCCCATCTTTGCTTAATCTTGGTTTCATCAGCGATGATATTGCCGGTGCCATAACGACAGAGCGTGGTTTTGGGCTGATAACCACGTTTCAGGCTTTTCACTATCTTGTATTCTTGTCTTGTGTTATTGCTTGCTAAACTTACTTCTATACTTCTCAATTGGTCATCATTGTATTTTCTTAGTGTTCTCTCTTCGTCCTGGTTTTCCTACCTACGTCTTTTATCTAACGCTTTTTAGCACTCATCATCGAACCAATCATTTCTCTTGCGCCGGGTTTGATGTCGGATCGTCTATTCTGCCACGATCCTAATTGCCACTTTCACTTTCATCCAGAGCTCGTAGCGATGTGTCTGATAAGATGGGAGCCAGCTGTTTGTCGAGGGTTTCCCTGAAATTTTTGGCCACAGACGCCGTTTGGAGCCTTTCGATGTCAAATTTTTGCAGCGGGCTGGTCTTCGCCGAATATGTCTTTGATATACGACATCGATAGGTTAATTTGATCAAGTAACGTTCTGAATTACAATTGGCCCTTCGCTATGTAGTCGTTCCCCGATGAGTTAGCTCGTTGCCAACCTTACCGTTGAAATCACCCAGAATTATTTTTGTGTCGGTTGTAGGCAATGAGTCAACCACTCTTTCCAGGTGATTGTAGAACGTTTCCTCAGCTTCTTCGTCCTTTTCTTTGGTCGGGGCGTGAACATTTATCAGCCAGATTTTAAAGAATTTGGCTTTTATACAGATCGCACACAACCGGTCATTAACTGCCTTAAAATCAATTACGTACGATTTGAACTCCCTATCCACAATGAAGTCCACTCCAAATTCTCGTTTCCTGAATTGCCAGTATTTCTAATTTATATTGACTGGCCTACTGTAAAAGGTCCTTAACAGCGCCAGGGTAATTGAGTGATCTGACATTCCAGGATCCAATGCCATAGTCTTTTTTTCGTTTGCGAGGTCGTTGCCGTGAGTCCAATCCATTCCGAGGCCCATCTGAAGGTTTCGGACTTCATCAACATTTTGTCACGGTCATTAACAACTGCCAAAGAACTCTTCCTGAAAATCGACAGCGAAGCAAAACTAGTATGGGTATAACGCAATGAAAATGAATCAAAGCTCATGACGCAGTCGAGGAAAAATACCTCAAATACACAAAATATCACACTTGGCGAATACAGTAGGTATCGAAATTGTGATCGAATTTGTGTATTTAGGCGCCAAAGTAATGAAAACGGGTAATGAAAGAGACAAAATACCCCGAAGAATACAGCTCGCAAATAAAATATTTTATTCCGTTTCAACGATCTTGAAGACCAGCTGCATACACAGGAACACAAAGCGCCAAGTATACAAATCTGTGATAAAACCTGTGTTATGCTATGGATGTGAAACATGGACCCTAACCCAAGCATCCGCAAATATATTGAACGCCTTTGAGCGACGGATCCTGAGGCGAATAATCGGAGCGAAGCTTGACGGGGACCAATGGCGACTTCGATATAACCATGAGCTGTATGAAATTTTTGACGAACCGTAGGTCTCAACGATTATAAGACTGCCGAAACTGCAATGGGCTGGGCAGATGAATCGTATGGACGAACAACGGATACCCAAAAAGGTATTCGTGGGGAGAACTGAAAGCCGGGGGCCAGTGGAGAAACGGAGGAAACGCCGATCTGACTCGGTCGACGAAGATAGCTTATCGCTGCTCGGATATCGGAATTGGATAACGCGGTCAATGGACCGAAACAGTTGGGGGCGCTATTTGCAGGAAGCGAAGGCCCGAAAGGGGCTGTAGTGCTTAGAAGAAAAAGAACGATGTGCGGTAGCGTATGAGTTCATGGTAGGCTATTTTTAGATCGATCTCCCAGTATATCATGTATTGACAAGTAGCATATGTTATGGTATGTTCTTGATAAGGATGATCGCAAGTTATTGTAAGATGTTAAGAGATGCTTATTATTTTGAAGAAGTGTATGTTTCTTAAGTTAATATTTTGTTGTGGAGATGAAAATATGTACCCTGGGTTTTTTCTCCATCGTTAGATATTTATGAATTGTTGAGTTAAGTGTTTGATATTTGAGAGTTTTGGATACGCTAGGAATGTTTAGATCATTATGTTTGATTGTTTGAGGTAGTTGTTTGCTTGAACAGTGGAAGAATAGTTGATAAAGTTAACAAATTGTATTTCTTTCAGATAAAAATAATTTATTGAGAATATCTCTTTTTTGACATGTATAAATAAATGTTGATACAATTTGTAACGGCCCATCTGATAAATGGCTTTATATCTTTATGAATTCTACAGCATATTGAACAATTTTCAAGTTCACTAGGCGTATGTCTATTCAGCTGCACTATTTTTGCCGCAGGGGCATACTGTGTACAATCAGTCCTCTCACGTCTCCTTCAATGTATGCGAGTATATTGTACAATTTGTAAAGTAACTCAATATCTTCGGCATGTCATTGTAACTTATGTTCCCTTCACTCTAGTTCAAACTGTTGATGTTTTCAATTCCAAAATCGTTTCGGTAGTATGCTTTTGAAGGGGCGATGATAAAGCATTGCGTTAGACATCCATATAGAAGAATAGTAAGCTCCATGCCGAATTACTGGTAAGCATTTCCCGATACAAATTGAATATTTCATTCTGATAGCGCTGATCATCAGTTGGTTCTTGTTTTGTTTGGACTGTTTATACTACCCGGTGTTTTGAATTATTACTTTGTCGTACGTATACGAGATTGCAAGAATATATACTGTTTTATGAGTGCAAAAATATTTCTTGTCTCTCGATCATATGAATGGCAAATGCATGTATCAGTGCATGATGTCGTATTAGAGTTGGACCGTTCACAGATCGAATAGCGTATTCCATAATTCCTGGATATTTTCTCACCCATATTTCCGTATTTAAGCATATAATTCTCTATACGATCATTGTAATAAATCTTATCGCGTTGAAAGTTTATTGACTTCTGTTCTATTAGTCTTCATCATGTCATTCGGCTGAATTTTGTTTTTGAATGAATGGGTTTAGGACCACTGTAGCTATAGAATAATATGTAGTTTAATGATAGACAAAAATGACATACTGGTACCCCTTAAAAGGCTCTTTACGTTTAAATTAACATACATTCATGTTCTAGTTTATCCAGTGCAGCTTAGAAGAAGATCATTTCTCAATAACCTTTGGTATTTCGTAAACTAAAGGGATTATACTTGGTTACCAGGCCTTTCAAAATAGTGTGCAATACTCGTAGAATCAGTTTACCATGTCTCAGTGTACAATTTTTTAATAAATAATTCCTTTTAGTGAAGTAAAACATTATTTGTAGCGTTTGTGGCATTTTTATTTTATCACATGGGACATATATCATTACAAAGTCTTGTCTAGAGTAGTTTATGTTTACAAATGATGTTTGAGTTCGAGTGAAGAAGCCATTGATATCCATTTTAAGCACGCTCTTTGCCCTGCATCTCGCACAATATTGGTCGTAGTATTTCCTCACACAATCGGTAAGGGAAATTATTGTATTGCATGACAATTTTGAAAAAATCCGTCAATATGAATAGCATCAATATGAATAGTTTACGTATTAGCCTCTCGCCTTCAACAGGTATACAGAAGAGTTCAAGAGGTCCAAGCTAATTTGCAGGGAATTCGTCTACTCTATTGAGGTCAATAACGTATTGGTGAAGAGAAGTCCATTGACTGTTATCTAACTCCAACTGATTTTGTCCACTGCATCGGAAGATTACTTTCGCTTGAAATGTCAGCGGGTCAAATCCAAGTATAACTTTGTTTTTGTGGAAACCTTCATCAAGGTAGTATGTATAGTTTAGCAAGAGGTTTTTCTCATCGATTTGCTGTTTCTCTCGATTCTTTTTTAGTTTCTTCTGTTTCTTGATCAGTTTTCTGATTGAAGTAATCTTATCAGTCTGGCTGGCCTTTTTCGCTTCTGAGGCTGACGAATTTACTGGATTCGCTCCGATCATTTTAAATGACTGTTTCTAGCAGTAAAACTAAAGATGTATATTGTATTTATAACATCAGCATATGTATTCATTTCTCTAAATTTGTGGAGGGAGGAATGGAGGGAAGGTGAAGTTCAAGATGTGCTGATAATGCCATTGTATAAGTAAACATGTTTAACCCTTTGCTGCTGTAATGTTGGTTACTCTTATGATTTAAACTGAAAGATAAGAAAGTGCTACGGAGTTGACTTGAACCACCAAGCTAACAGGAGTAGGCTAATTAGCTGTCTGTTTATCTTTAAAACTCTGTTTAGCTGTCAATTTTGCTAATGAGCTGTCTATCTTATGTGTAATACTTTCTGTTGAGCTGTCTATGTAGCTGTCTTTTAGCTGATACCCTGGGTGTTTGGTTAATACGCTGTTTGTTGAGCTATGCGGTTAGCTGATAAAGCTTTCTGTATAGCTTGTAAGCTGTCTATGTAGTTGTCTTTTTAGCTGATGCTCTGTCTGTTTAGCTGCTATGCTGTCTGTTCAGCTAATCGTTTAGCTGTTGGAGCTACCTGTTTAGCTTATAAGCTGTCTTTTTAGCTGATTTGCTATCTCTTGAGCTGTCTGTAGTTGATAAGTTGAGCGTTTGACCCAGCGTGCTATCTTTCATTTGGTAAGTTTATTTGTTGCTTGCTACGTACTTATTTATGAAAAAAATTCCTATTACTTTCCATACAGTTACAGTCAGCATTTTTACATCTTACTTTAAATGTTATATGCTCATCACGATTTAATTTAAGCCTATTGATTACCAAGACTGCATGATCATCATCTTTCAAGTTTTTCGTAGGCATATATGCGTTAGACAAAAATATTCACGTCTAGTTTGCTGTTCTGGTAAACAAATTTTGATTGCTCTAGAATTTGTTGATCTTATTCCACGGTGATATATTTTTCAGAAGATTGAGTCAATACGCCCTTTTTATTTGCGTCAGTTTTGTTGCCATCGAGGTCGAAGGGAACTCCGCTTCTCCTAGCCCCTATCTATCTGGTCTGTAGGATCCCCTTCTACAGCAATCGGATTTCCCTTTTCCTATCTGCTCCGTCATTATTTTTGAAGTTAATGCTGCTTGAGACTCTTAGTGCCTAATATAATGGTGTTGCTGGACATTGCCGTCACCCAAAATGCTCAAAAAATTGCATGTTCACATTGATTGATTGGAGTATAACTACTGTGCCCTGGACAATTTTATTAGAGTTTTGTTTGTGGTCTGTGGCCCTGGCGTATTTTTTCGATCGAAACATTGTCGAGCTGGATCCATTTAATGTCATTTTTCCATAGATGCCCTCGATCTTCTTATTGGTCATCTTTTTTTTCGACCCAGTTTCTTGGCTCGTCGTCGTATCTTGTTGCAGTTTTACTTCTTTGCCCGAGTTAGTCACCGAATTTAGTCTTTTTAGACTTTGGTTTTCAGTTATTCCACTGTTTTTTGGGCCAATATTGCAAGACCTGTTTCGAAACGTCCGTTACCTCAACTAACTACTTTCCACATTGGTCCAATTTCATCACTACTTTCTACCGCCTGCAGGTCTGTTGTGTAATCTTTCAACTACGACGAATATTTGGATATTATTATCCTACATAATTACTGGTCCATGTTACATTGATTAGCAGTACTTCAAGAAATTTTATCTTAATGCGAATTGCGCAGATCCGTTGATTGATTGATTGAAGTGGGTGACAATCTGGTTGAAGGTGTTGCCTATGACCAAAACCACTCCATACTCGTCAGCACCTTGTAATCTGCAGCTTGCTTATATGGTGCATGTTTCCACGTCATTAATTTCATTTCTATGCGATCTCGTTTCGTGCTCATCATGGGTGTAACCTGTATTTTTGATATCTCACTTAAAAGTTGTGATAGTGCAGTTAGTGCGGAGTCTATTATGTGATGTGAAAGTTCCTGTTATTTATCCGATCCAATCCGAGGCTGACTTCCTGAATTGACAGCGCTTTAATTCAGCCGATTTGGCCCCGCAAGTGGTATTTTATTTCCCACTTATCTGCGGAGGATGTTCATCTGTCACTTAGGACGTGTTTGATGGAAAACCTAAAAGTGCGCAAAATTAAATAACATTTTTTTTATTGCAGATAAAAGGAATCAATTTACGACAAATAGGCTTCGTGAAGCCTACAATCTACCCTTGCACTCCACTACTGGTAAAAATGGCATTCTTACTTATGTTTTGGATAACAATGCGGCAACTTTTCCGCGAACGAACTGAAGTCAAACGAATTTCAAATAAAACGCAAATCACTACACCGTTGCATGCACGGCCTGATACTAGTTCCACTGGTAAATTGAAGGTTTTAATTTAAAAGCATGATATTGATTTTACTCGTTGTAGGTTTTCCTATCAGTCATGGTACTAAGGAGAAGCAGATGAGTTTCAGCAAGTTTGGAGAAGTTTTTAAAAGTACTTTATATAAATTATGGATATGGTTTCTCGTACTTGTTATATTCCTCTGTGGAATAACTGGTCATAGAATGACAGGATTTCGAATCTGCTACATGGCATTGTTTTTATTTTTTGTTTTGTCATTTCAATTGTCCTGGCGATCATGGACAAAAATTATGTATGGGTATTGGTTGGTTTTAATTGTCTACGCAATGACAATTTTGATTCTTATCTACACCTATCAATTTGACCAATTTGACATTCATTGGCGCACATACTTCGGGATTAGTCTTACTCTGTAAGCTTTGAAGGTAGAAAGATTTAAGGGCTTATATTTTTCGTTTGCTTTTAGACAAAAGGATATTGGACTGGAGAAATACAAAACCCAAGACTTGCTTCTGCACTTGGTTAATCCCACAATAATTGTAGTGATGACTGTGATTCAAGTTCACTACTTCCATGCCAAATTTTTGACATCATTGACTTCCTTCAACAAAAGACTCAAACCAGAACAACAACAAAATGAAACTGCAGATCTAGGCGAAGGCTCCTCACGCCTATTCGAAGAAAAAAAGAAGAAAAAAAATTATCTTTTCAAAAATATTTCACCTCATCGAATAGGAAGACTTATCAACTTTTCAGGAACATCTAGCTCAAGAGTGTTGGAATATTTTTGGACATTTGCTGAAATGCATTTAATGAAAGGGATACTATTTGTTACTTTGTATTTTTGCCTAGCAAATGTAACCTTACATAACATTTAATGAACATGTTAAAATTTTATCGTTCGTTTAATTCTAGGTTTGTGTTCTTCATATCAGCATAATTTTATTGACTGTATTAGCTGTTATGTCTCGAATGAAAGTACAAATTTTTATAACAAGGGTCATCTCTATACTTGTGGCAATTCTTCTGCTGGGAAAAATGATTTATCAAGTTGATTATATTAATCACAAAACGTATGATGCAGCCTGCGATGTAAGTATCAATTAATATAATCATATGATTCGCTAAGCTTATTCTTAAATTATTTCTGTACATTGCTGTATGATTTTAGAAAAAAAAGTTTTAACACGTAAGGTGAATTACTTTCAATTAAAAGTATTCTTCAAAATTCTACAATAATCTAAAGTATTTTGAAGTACATTCATATCTGATCGGATGCTTACAGCCTATTAAACAATGTTAATGTGTGTCCAGAAATATTAAATAGATGCACACAAAATTTCAAAAAACAAAGAAGACTAAATTTATGACGCATTTAAAATAATGATATGAAAATCGCCTTGTCAAATATATGTTTTTTAATTTTGTCTAAGTTTGGCAATCATATTGTAATGGCTTCTGTTATGATGTCGATGCTTTTGCACAAGGGCAGCGAACTATAAAGACCGAGCTCAGCTAACTAGGTTCACTTTATGACTGCGTTCGCGTGCTTGTTGGCAAGTTATTTGCGGGATCATATGGGGCGGGTTTTTCAGTCACGCCATGAAGCTACACTACAAAATATTTATCACGCGTACTCTACGTTACAAAATATCTCGAGCAATTACTATCATCTTTGAAATTTTCTTTTATTGAGTGTCGATCAAGCTACCCTTGTTATACAAATTTTTCGTCTCATTAAGGTTAGCAGATATGGAGGTTTGAGACGAATAAAAACATCAAATAAAAAAAAATAAAAACATCTCAGTTGCTTCTCCGAAGAAGGTTGTTACTCACAGGGGAAAGCAGAGAGCGCACAAGGTGTTAACCTTAAAAACATTGAAGGTAGCTGGCAGGTGTAACTTACTTTAATATATTATCCTTAAGAAACAGAAGCCTTGTTTTTGTAAGCAGTTTCGATGAGGTGATTAGCTGTTCTCATCAGAAACTGCCACAGCCCATCACCTCGGGGCAGTTCGACTGTTTATTTGAAGTGGACTTCCCGCTGCCTATCTGTTCATCCATGCGTCCATCTCTCACCATGTCCGTGTGTTCGTCCGTCTGGAGGGTTATTATACTTCCAAAAAAAACGAAAAGGTTGATTTGTTATCAACATTAAGATATTGTTTTTTCTTCTTTGCTTTTATTGTATTATGAATCCTGGGTTTCAAAAAAAATGCTTGCTGTATTGAAAATTCATTATTCCAGTTGCTTGATAGACACTCATATTTTCATGAAATTTAAAATCAAAGGCTTTTATGGAAAGTATAACCATGATGAAATTGTTGCGATATGTACTATATCCTGAAAAAGTTAACCCGATTTCGTTTGCATTACCTTTGAAAGTGAAGTCACAGCGTTGTCAAAATTACTCATATGTCCAGACTTGTTTTAATAGAAATCTTCAATTGCTTCATAAATCTGTCCATAACTGCATAAGTTGATATATAAGAAAAGAAGGTATAGGGGAGTGTACACTTTTCTCTAGTTCAACTATTTTTTATAAAAGACAGGTCAAAGTTCAATAGCTCCGTCTACAACTGCTTCCAACTCCAACTCACTATTTTCGTTGTTGTTTCGCGATATGTTGGCAATAGCTGATACGGAAAAAATCAATATCATTAGCACAAACCAGATAATTTTCAATTGCGAAGCAGCAGGCAGCAACACAGTTGAACAAACCAACAATAGCCAAAGCTATTATCCCATGCAAACACCAATATCATAAGAAACAAACCGTATAAATCTAAATTTCATAAATACAGGCAAAACAAATCATCAATAGCAAAAGCTATTATCTGATGCAAACACCAATATCATAGGCAACAGCGCGTTAGAGCAAACGCGTTATTTCTAAATTGCGAAATGTCATGGACAACAACACTAGTGAAAACCATAAAAATTCTTAACTTGTGGAAATTAGAAAGTGGGATTTCGCTGAGTCAGCGAAAAAAAAACATTTAAGCAACAAAGTCAGCAAAGAAAATTCAAGCGACTTCGAATCACGGCAAACGTTAGTTGACTTAAGCCTGGTAATTTTTTTCAAGCAGTTGGCTCCTTGTCTGGTTGGCTTAGTACCCAGATGAAAACATGAAACTCCCTGCTGGATGGTTTTTGAAGCCTAACGAAGTTGAATAAAACTATTTGGCTTCAAGCCTGGTTTTGCCTGGTTGGCTAAGAGCCCAGGCTGTTATCGATCAGCCCCCTTCTGGTTAGTAATTGACCTGGAAGCGGCTAGGGGACACACGCCATACACAGCAGGCAGCGCCGAAACCCAGCATAGCTGAGGCGATAGCGGCCAATCCTCGAGCTGGCGCCAAACCTATATAAATACTGCGGCCGTCAGAAGAAGCCACTCAAAACAGTGCCCGTGCCCGACCAGCCCCCAAAACAACGGGGTGGCTGGCAGGTGCTCCTGCGCCAACGAAATTGAGAGGCGAAGAACTTGGCCAAGGTAGCTAAATCGAAGGAGAAGCTCGATCAATTCCTCTGCCAGGTTACCCAACTGCGGTGGAAATCACAGCCGCATCCACCAGCCATCGATGGCCCCCGTTGCAACCAGCCGGGTATCAGCACCATCCGCCCCCAACCATCGGTTCTCAAGCAAGGTAAATGGCAACAGTAACACTGCGATATATTTTTGAATGCGATGTATTTTTGAATGAAGAATAAAATTACATGCAATGTATTTTTGAATGAAAAAAAACACAAAAATTAAAATATAAAATCTAGTTAAAACTAACCACACTCTTTGAACTAGTGTTAGATTGTGGCTGAGATGCTGTTAGTTAATGGTAAATTTGAGAGGGTCAGGAAGACATTCTCGCTCGAAAAGGCGGGGCCAGAACAAAACAAAATATAACACCGGTTAGCGTCGTGAAGCCGGCTAGTACTCAGTCCATGTAGATTTCTTGAGGAAGAACCTTTGCGCTTACTATGCTAACTCACATAAAATGGGGAAGAAACAGGATGTAGAAGAATTATGGAGAAATGAAAAACGAATTTCGATTGCATTTGCCTACCTTTATTAAAAATGAAAATTGAAATAGAGCAAAAAACAATATTGCAATTAATTTTTCAAACGAATTTCATTTTTATCTAAGGCTGTAACTAATCTGATACCAATAAAATCGGACCAATAAAATTCAATGAAAAGACGAAAAAAAAATTAAATAAGTTGAAACAAAAATCTCTAAGCTGAAGATACTAATATTTATAATTAATAAATAACAAGTTGGGTAGACAGAACTGCGCTTATGTCAGATGGGTTTTGTATTTAACCTACAATATACAGACATATAGAAGGATTCAATTCAAGAAAAACTTTAATGACATACACAACAAATATATTTTTTCTTTAAAAGAAAAACCAGTGTTACTCCATTTTAACTGGCCAAAATTTTGTTGCAATTTTGCCAAAATCATTGACTGAGCCGAACCTTAAACGTCTTTTTGTTATATTATATATTTGGAGAAAATACAATCACAAGTGTAGTGTCTGGTTCGATGGAAAGCCCATGTAGTAAAAAACCATTTCTGATTGTTGTAGTGGGAGGAAATCTAAACGGCGGTAACTTCTGTACATTCTATTAAAACATAGAATATAAGAACCTTTTAAAGGATTACTTAAATATCTGACTTCAGTCAATTTAATCATACTAATACGGCTTTCCTGGCGATTATTAGCAAAGTTCGTCGAATTTCAAACTTAAAGTTATTTGCAATTGAACCTACCTTCATGATTTTTTCATTAAATTTACAAATCCTTCTATATTTGCAAAGTTCAACGAACTTAAACTTTTAAGTTTTTGAAGTCAATTATTTTTTTGCTAGTTGTTCCTTCATAATGTTTTCACCTATTATTTTTAACTGCTCATCTTGAGCTATTAATTAATAAATTCAATCAAGTGTTAATACAATAGCATGTACCTTAAATCATGGTTCGGGTAAAATAAAACAATTTTTCAGTAGATAATATTCTCATTTATAACGGCCGCCATTTGGTTTTACGCTAACGAATGTCACCCTTAAATTTTCCCTTCTCCTGCCCTCCTCGATACTGGTAAAATGGTATTAATGGCCTTGGAAAGATCTGAATGAAACCTTTCCCACTTGACCAACATGTAGTGAAAGTAGGTATATATAATGTCCGTGAAGGACTGCAGCGATGGTCTGCTGCCTCAGCGGAAAAGGGTGTTGAGATCCGCTGAGATTGGCCTTGTCTGGGGACGCGTGAATGCGCTGGCAGGCTAGCGTTGCGGTGTCATGGGACGGGTTCTTTCCCCCTAGCACAAGGACACACTACAAAAAAATTCGCATTCACGAATTACGGGGTCAAAGTTATAAGTTATAATGTCGACCGAAGTCGAAAAGGAGGTCACCTACTATGAGTCAAAGACTATTGCTGGCTCAGAAGGCAAACTGGACCTGGGAAAAACAGATAGACTTAAGAGGACTTCGTCGATACCGACGAGACTTATGGCCCACAGACAAGAGTGAGGCATCCGGATGGAGGCGGTGTAGTAATCGAGGAGTAGGGCGCTAAAAGCCAGCGCTGCCACAGGCACACAGCACAAACTCAATTTAACAATGGGTAACCATTCAGTCACCTTCCCCATCGCAACACTCGCTCTTTTTTTTTCGCATGAAAAATAAATTAAGGAAATTTCTTTTGTACTGAACTCCCGGAAAACAAAATTCTAAACTTGTTTAAAATTTTAACGTGTAGTGATTTTATTACAATATCTTTTGAATATAATTTAACGAATTGCGGTGTAACGCGGTATACAAATGCTTTGAACGAAACGGTTAACCCCTTTAATTATATGAACGATAAAATCATTGTATCCTTTAAACCCCTCAAAAATTGTCAAATTGTACCCATTCCAACCATAATCTTAATTAAAAATTTTTTGTTTGTCGGTAGTTAAAGCGTGCCTGTCTAATTCTTCCGATTTTTCTTTTTCCCTAATTACGCCTAATCATTACGAAAATTGCATTCATTTGATAACTTAAGCGAATCTACAAAAGACGACGTAAATTTTAAAAACAACCGAAACGAGTGTGCATTATCACCATCGCGGATCCACCCATAGATGTCACTATTGAACGAAACTTTTCGCGATTTTACACTATTGTTTGGCTGCTCGATGGTTCGCCCCCGCCATGTTTGCAACTTGGGGAAAGTGATAAATCAAGTGAAAGAAAATTTATAGTTACAAAAGAAAATAAGCAAAAATTCAAGGTGATACGAGCGGTGGATTGCATTGTGTTTTATTTAATTCGGCCGAAGGAATACGTAGCGCAAAAATTAAATTATTATGCGAAATTCATATAGTTGTTAAGTTTCGGCGAAAATTCGTAAAAGAAGAAAATTGACGTTAAGAAGAGAAGAGCCAGGAAACTACTTGCCAGAAGATTTGCTTCATAAGCCAAGACTTCCTACTGATGTTTATGCCTATATGTTCTATTGTGACTTCATAATTTTCCTGGTCCTGGTGATAAGACGGTGCGAATTGGAACGCGTGAGGCTATGGTCCATTATTTCGACGCTTGCGAACGTGCAACGCTTGATTCTTATTTGCTCGAAAGCAAGAAGTATTTATTTTTTGTACGAATATCAATCATTCCGTGCTTCCTTCACGCGTGTGGATGATTTAAATTATTGTTTGTATTGCATTGTTTGCGCGGTGTCGTCTATGCACCGCATCTCTACTGTTTGAGGAATTGTTTCGCAATTCAACGTCTCATTTGGAGGAATGTTAATGTATTGCTAAAGCTGGGGTGGCGGGAAAAACTAATTTGGCTGAACCAAAACAAAAACTTCTGATTACAATATCGGGTCGTAAGACAGTATAAAAATCCTCCGTCTCCGAAGGCTGCTGACGTTGGCACTCACGAAGGACTTGTCAGACTCAACATTACTCGCAGTGGAAAACGTACGCCACCTACAGAACCAGCTCCTGATTTTTCATATCAAGAATCCTCATCAGACTTGGCCTACACAGTGGCTTCCAAAGACTATTTGCAGTCGGAGTTTGCTGCCCAAGGGAAGGGGTTAGTGCAAAAGAGCTCTTCATCAGCACGGCTGGAGAGGCAGTCATCTCGAGAAGAGTTCCTCGAAGAAGATAAAGTGCAGTTTCGACATCATGACCTTTTCCTGGAGCGTGGAAGCCGTTGTCCTCGCCCCGCAAGCCATGCACCCCTGAAAGCGCCAACAATCGATGAGAGGCTGAGTCGGGTTCTAGATTATGTGAACGAAACCTATTCCCAGAATAACCTTAACACACCTAACGCTATTGAATATGAGGCTTCTACTGAAACACCTGCTCAAACCATAAGCAAAGTATTCGATACTCCAGCACTCCGTGATATTCAAAAGGACAAAAACTCATCCATTTTCCATTCAGCAACTAGTAATGACTCAGACGATAGTCCTTTAAGTGATGCTAGACGTAAAAGAATCAAATATGTAGGACAGCCGACGCTATACACAGTTGAAGAAAAAGAGATCCTTGAGGGAAGACGTGAAGGATTCCGGAACCTTGCGGGAGTAAGTGAATATTCCTTTGAATCAGATTCCCTGAACGAAAGTCAAATGCCAGCTTTTAGTGATTCAGTGGTGAATCCTGAGGAGGCGGTAAGCATTCTATACCAGTTATACAATGCCGTATCTGTTTATTGTGCGGGACATAACAAGTTCATTAAGTTCTTGACCATTTATTAATATATTAAACTTTTAATGGCTCAAACGCAACACTACCTAAAATTAAACTAAAATTATCATTCGAAATTAAAATATTGCACGCTAGTATTTAAAACAAGGCATGTGTATTAAATCAATTTTAGTCGTATAAAAGCTAGTGAAACATGACTCCATATTCCATTTTCGTATGTTTTACAACTAAGACCAAGAAAACGTTTTGACCCGAGTCGTTTCCTCGGTAAACTGTTAAGTTTTGTTCTTTGTATGCTGCTGGAGAAATATCGAAAGTGAGCGAAGGTATACAAGAAGCACGAATGGGTGATTGTTGACAATGGAGTCGGAACTGTTGGGATCTCACAATACGCACAAGAATCTCTAGAAGACGTAGTATTCGCACAGCTGCGGATATTGGAACTGCTATCAAACAAAACGATGAATGCGGAGTCTTAGAGGGCGTCAAGGCAGCTGGGAGCGGACCACTCGTAGTGTGACGCATTTTGATATCCGAATTGGGAAATGTGCTCGTGGAACGTGGAAAACAACAAGAGAGATGGGGAAAGAGCTGCGGAAGACGGAGTTGGTGTAATTATGCGCTTGGTTGTGTCGAGCGGACGATAACCTATAATTTAGTGGTTCAGATTCAGTGCATTCCAGCCTCGTAGCCGCAAACGATATTAGTGAGCTGTGATTTCTTTTTACAAAACACCCCACCCCAAAGACCGACCTCTGAAAAGCAACGGAGACGGCGAACGCAGAGTCTCGGGCTTTGTTGACAAAAGCAAGTCGGCGACCATGTCACGATTGGATTAGCCGAGTGAACGCCAAAACAAACAAAATGTTTTCTTACATAAACCTATTCATAGTATGAACTGATCTCATTCGTGCAAATCATTTTGATAACGTGCAAACACTTCAAATGACGATTTAACATAAACTTAATCTAAAACTATTTGGAATTATAAAATAAAAATATCCGTGATGTGCGAAGAACAAATTATCTGTTTATCTGCGCGCGTGATAGATTTTAAAATAAGAGAGTGTGTTTACGAACTTATTGGTGAGTCGAAACAGCCAACAATTAAAATTTGCGGGGAATACTCTGTTGATGTGAACTTTTTTTTTTAATTAATTATTACCAGTCGCCGTGCACCTAGAGCTGACCAAAATTTCTCAATGCAATCACGGTGTTGATAGTGCAAGGATAAATACGGGTACCCAACGCCATTTGAATTGAGGACAAGCCGCAATTACTCCATGGCCTGCCGTGATTACAGTGATTGATAACTACTCGTACACATACAATACCCAAGCCCCATTTCGATAACGATTTCAATCCGTCCGAAGAACCAGCACTGGAGCAGTACTAATTAGCTGATGCCGCGTTTGGTTCGTTTTCAAGGTTTCGGCAACCCCCCGCTCTACTGATCATTGTCTGGGACGAGCTGGTTAACGGAAACACGTTCGCCATTCCTGGCATTCAAAGCGCATCGGATCGACAGTTCCTCGTGTTGCAGCGTATTCAACTGGCCCCACAATCATCGAAATGGATTTTGTGTTCTGCATCTACCGCTAGCAAGTGAATTATATTCTCCTGTGTCAGGAACTGTGGTAGAGAAGAACACATCAGTTGAGGATACCCCAGGGTGGAGCAATACATCGTGTTATGAAAAAGGCTGGTTATTCAAAGTGAAGCTCAGTGAAACTTCAGAAATTGATTAACTTATGGATGAGAAGAGTTACGAACAATTCTTGAAAACGGATTCACACTAGCGCCCGTTTCAAGTGATTTTTTTACTAAATTTTGTATGGCATTCGCCCAAAGAACCTTTATAGTGATAGGAGAATTATTCGGCCTTAGATCATTGTCGAATTACATTGTTGCTTTTAAGTTAACAAAAGTGAAAATTTACAGGACGTATCCAGCACCCATCGAGCGCTCGACGGAACATGCGGTGAGTCCTTTTTATTTAATAAAATTTAATTCTAATATTTGTATGATATAATTATTCACATTATATTAATTATTTTTATTTAAATTTCATTCACATTTAAATTTCATTTACTATATTACTATATCCGATATACGAGTATCTTATCAGCAATAATTTACTTATTACCTTCTATCTTTGTTAAATTTGAATAGATTTGAATTGAATTTTTAAAAGTTTTTCGTAAAATAACAGAAACAAAGAATATTTATCCATTTTTATCTTAAATTATGAATGCTACAAAAAAATATAAACCTTAAAAGTCAACGTTTGAAAGTGATAATACAACAATACAACTATGATTCAAATATTTTTGTTATAATGATTATAATAATAATGACTGAAAAAAAATTCTTCCGAATGAAAACAGAAATAATAAGCAACGCGAAAATAAAAATGATGAATTAAACGAAAAAATCGGTCTTTTCCCTTCCGGTTTTTCTAACCGAGTATA
Organism: Odontomyia ornata; assembly: GCA_963969285.1. Classification (NCBI taxonomy): domain Eukaryota; kingdom Metazoa; phylum Arthropoda; class Insecta; order Diptera; family Stratiomyidae; genus Odontomyia; species Odontomyia ornata. The sequence goes on along the minus strand of OZ017740.1, from coordinate 225,911,313 downwards.
GGACCCGGTACGGTGGCAGGCTTCCACCCCAAAACATGAGCCAGCCACCGGGTAATTAATAATCCTTTCTGTTTCAGGTGACGTCATGGGTTGAGTGGCCCAAGCAGAGTGCCTTTTTATGGCATAGAATTATGCAATCCGATTGTATAATTCTATGACATAAATTGTTCACCGGCGTACTCCCCTTCTGATGGGAAAGTTCATATAATTCAAGTTGTATGAGTTTTCCACTCAGAAGAGGAATACCTGGCCACTTCAACAAGCTTTCAATGGATTTATTCCGGTTGGGTGGGTATGAAGGGGCTCCACCACCACCCGGTTGCCCCGCTTTCATTTATGGGCCATGAACTTCGTCGCCTTTCTTCTCAGGTTTCACTTGTTCTAGTAACAAGTACGTCTCCTTCGGTGAGATTATCTACAACTTTGCGACTTTGGTCGCCTTTTCTTTTTTGACCTGAAAGGAATTCGTGAATGCGAAATGTTTTGTAGTGGGTCCTCGTGCCGGGGAAACGAACCCGCCCCACGACACCGCAATGCTAGCCTGCCAGCGCATTCACGCGTCTCCGGACGAGGGCATTCTCGGCAGAAACCGACACCTTCCTCTGCCGAGGCAGCAGAACATCGCTGCAGTCCTTCACGGACTATATTGAAAACTCGTATTCACTACAGCGGTGCCCCCTCGCACCCTCCCAACCGGATCAAGATCCAAACGTGGATGTGGCCATGTATTTCCCATTAGAGTACTTTGTATGACTCTTTCCCTCAAATGAGAAATACAAACGTAACCGATTTATGCTATTGCGTTATGCATTGAAATCACATAACCCTATATCATAAAATGGCACGCGAGCGGAAGGCCACTCTAACCGGCGAGAGCCCTTGTTAAGCAAAAGAAACGGAGGAGCGCGCCCGATGGCTAGCCCATGCTAGTGGAGGAGTCTGCCATCGATGTGGGTCCTATACCCGGTCAGGTCGATTGAAATGGAAAGACAGATGGTGTATGTTTAACAATTCATTTTATTTTTCTTTCCACGATAAAATTTTTATTTTATAATAATCTTTACGACAAAGAATTAATTAATTATAATTAATTATTCAATCAAAGAAAAAGAATTGGATATTACCCCGCGGAGAAATATAAATTTTTGCTTTATATTTAATTAAATGAAATCAGTTTTCGGTTCCTTTTGCAGCACATCGAATTAAAGAGAGAATATTATTTTTGACTATTAAATAAATAATATGGAAACAGTGAGATGGTGGGGTATTGAAATCACCTTGAAACTTTATTTTTAAATTAAATAAAGATAGGCCTTTGTTTTGAAAATATTATGTACATAACAAAATCGCAAATAAACACCCAAGCATGTATGTGATAAAGATTAAGTGTTGAAAAATATTAATTTATTAGGTTAGAAAATGCTAAGTATGCTTTTTGGCCAAAAAGAAAAATGTTCATAAACTTATTATTAAATTCAAGGAACGAATTTTAATGATCAAATATTCTAGCTTAATGGAAATTTTAATCGGTTTTCAAGCTAGATTTAATAAAACTCGAATTTATGTTTATGATTTTGTTTTATGAGTACAACAAAAAAAATATTAGTACCATTTGAAGATTTTTTTGGGGACAAAAAATATTAGCTTTCTTCCAAGTTATTTTTATGAAAGACGTTAAGACAATTAGTTTGGCCATAATACCTTTTGCAGTGGATAAACCATTGAAAAAACTTTCACTTCGCATCTTTCACCCATGTAGCCTTCCTTGCATTCGTATGATGGATGTGCATAATTAGCTACGGTGCAATCAAAACAACGTCTACCATGCCGACAATACAACTTGTCAAATTCCTTTGAACATTTCCGATGCGAAACACTCTTTATCAACGTTGAATCTTTCTCGGACACTGATCGACGCTTCAAAGAACTATTCTTTCGCATTGAAGATGACGAAACGACAGCGGGACATCGATTAGCCGGAGTAAAGTGGTCGGTCTCGCGATGCAAAAATAATCTGCACGAACAACAATCGCGACATCTAGTTTACAGCACTCGGGGGAGCACGGCTCACAGCTCGCATCTTGCAGCTTACAGTTCACGACTCAATTCGATCCATAGACAATTTGCTGTGTTATGCTCTTATTATGCGTAGTGTTTATCCCTCCTTAGTTGAAATGGAAAGTAGCTCTACCGTTTGTTGCGTTAAACGAGTGTTTGTTTGGAGCAAGCAAATATTCCGATGTATTCCCACCGATTCACTACTATGAATTGTGGGGAGAGCAGCAGCAGCAGCAGCCGAAGAAGCACGTAGTGCTTCTGCTCTAATTCCCACTTTGCCACATGTAGCTTTACAGTCAGAGAGAAGCGAATAACAGCTTAAATTCGATATAGGCCCAAGTGGGGGAAAAATTAGACTCACAGCTTCAATGCACGCACCCGCAGCTACAATACACATTCGATTGTTAAATCCAAATATCCCGAAACAGAGATGCTAACATACGAGTATATGGGTAAAGTCAAAATTATGCTGATAGACCCCACATGAAAAGCTCTACCATATGTTATTGGAAAATTGGCTATTTCCTTAGAGAAATTCGCACCCCAAAAGCCTGACCAATGCAATCAATCACTATCAGCATAGGTTCACTTAAATATAACAAAATGCTCCGTAACCAGATCCGTATTCGTCCATTACGTACATTTAAAGAACTTTTCACACACGTGCGTGCTTGACTAATTTCTGCCGTTCTCGTCACTCACGCAATTACATCAAAAATTTCACTAAAAAAACGAAATGCTAAATGTGAAGTGCAGAATCTTTTCTTTCTAGCAAACGGAAAATGACGTCCATTAATTTTGATGAAATCTTTCAATTGCTTTTCGGTGCTTCTATTTTTTCACAAATTCACACCTCGAATTGATTTCAAGGGCGAGGTGTCGAGATCCTATATGCGGAACGGATTTTAAATGGGGCCGCTAATTTCCACTTCCAAAAGGGGTTCCTGAACACTTCAAGCACTAAGCAAATCAATTCCCACCGCTCACATGTACGTTGTGTAAACTTTAAAACGACTTTCGGATGCAATTCGATCTAATTTCCTAAATATTCCCAACTTTAAAACGCGGCCAAGAAAATTTGGCAGTTGTTCTTCGCGTAATCCCCTTGTCGCGGTCGTAACTCAACTCCTTCCTTGCGTTTGCAGGTTTATCGACAGCTACGTTTAGAATGCGATTTTTACTCTGGTTACTTTATTTCAAGTTTCCTTGATAGCATTGGTCGAAATGCTTATGATTTAATTTAATTTAATTTAGTCAGAGTTAAACAACAAAATGTGAACACCTTTTATGGACTCTCAGGGTATTTATATAAAAACCACCATTCTGCGCGTGCTTCCCGTGTCGCGGTCGTGTAAACTCCACGATCCGTCCCAAAAATCTCTCTTCTTTCTATCCCCATGTACACGGTAAATCGCATCAGCTGCTCGCTCAGCCCAGTTCGCTTGCCTTCGGTAATGTAATACACCGTTGGGTGTACTAAACCAGTGTTTCATTCACGAAATTTTAATTGGCAGGTTTAAAATTTTTCAAGAAAAATTAACTGACGAAAAATGAAAAAGCTTCTAAATAGTAATAAAAGTTAAATCTCATGAAGAATATAAAAATCCCCGTTGGCACCACCAGCCGGAAAGGAAAGTTTTTCGGATGTAGCATAATGTTTCGAAAAAGAATTTACCTTGCTTACTACTTAGACTTCTTACTGCAATTTTTTTTTGTGGTAGGGAGGTGAATGCTATTTATGCACAGAGTGTGGGACTCCCATGCGCGACTGGACTATCCACTTAACAAACACCTCCCTGTCAACCTGAGAACCCAGCCTGGAACCGTTTGACACATTACTTCGGGCCAGTTCTCGTTTTGTTACGCCGTGGGGCGCCTTCAAACTGGGGAGTCCCTTTCCTACCGGGAGGGGAGAGGGGAAGAGGAAATGCCAGAAGAGCGATCCCCCAGCCTCAGCGCCCCCGGCTGCTGTGAGTCCCTTTTATATTTTAGGACTGCCCGAGCATAATGTGCCAGCTGGCAGCCCGCGAGCAGTCATCCAGTCCCTCACTCGGTGCATTAGCATACCTAGCCTAAGTTGCGCTTGTTCAACGGTGCGTCCAGCGACCAGAGCCGCAACATCATCCGCATAGCCGACCAAGCGCGACTCATCTGGCATCTCAAGTCTCAGTAGCCCGTCGTAAGACACGTTCCACAGGTCCGGACCAAGGATATATCCCTGAGCAACACCCTGTAATGAATCTTGTGACGCCGCTGGCGACTCACTACTAACACACCTTGCCACCAAGTGGCTTGGCATCTCATGTCGGTTGTGACGGTTGCACTTCCCACGTCAATTTTGTCGTGGGATGTCAAAAGGAAAAATGGACAGCCACATGGTGGCAGAGTGGGTGTTGTGAGTCGCGCGGCTGCTATTTACTCAAATTGCAAAAACCGGCGAACTTAATTTATACAGCCGATTTAGTTAAGCAGCCACCCCCAGAAGTAGGAAGTGTGTACGCGGACACAAAGGTATGATATTCAGTTCGATCCAAACTATAATCAAATCTAATTAAATACATCCACCTCAGTCGCCATCGTCGCAAGCTGCATGTATGTGGAAGGAGTGGCCGCCACGCATAAGGAGTTTTAAGGAGTTTTGGCCGACAACGAACGGTGCCCAAATACGAAGTGGTCGCATCGCTAATAGCGGAAATATAAGATTTGCATCTTGCGGAAAAATTTAAACTTGGACTGCAGAATAGATATCGGGGAACATTTATCACATAAAATCAGACATGCATGGCAGTAAAGCGCCGAATTCTAAGCTGACTGGAAGTATTAGCACAACTGGATCATGCTCTCCGGTAAAAGCGACGCGTAGATCTTCCACCTACAAAAAATTAACAGCAGTCCTCCGTAATCGGATCGTGGTGCTTCCGTGAACATCACCAACTCATTCAGGTACTTCTGACGTTTTACGCAGGGGGTTTGGTGAGTCAACAATTAGGTAGAAAAGCAATTTGCAAAAACTAAAAGGAAAAAAAAAAACAAATCAAAAACGATATTTGTGTGGCAAAAGGATATAAGCGTAATATAACTATGTACAATCACTAGGTACACTTCCCAAATATTCAAGTTACTCTTCAAAACTATGTATAAGAAGGCAGCTATAATGTTTATATTATCCTACAATTGCTCTCAACTGGGTTTCCAATTCCATTTTACAATCTAAAATTACTTTTCTTGCGCGAAGACAAAGACATTCTTTTCTATTCCTCTACTTTTCTCTTCTTTATATCGTTAACATTTAAACCCATTTATTGCTGTAGAACCCGTTTTGATAGTTTATAGAGAAGTGTTAGTGTTAGTCTTCTCGTTTCATATTCTGTGAGCCCATTAAAAAAGGAATAAAATGAATGAGAGTGTTACTTTTAATTGTAGAAATCAAATGAAAGGAGACGCGATAAGGAAGAAAAAAATTATTAAATTTAATTATTACCGATAATGCCAGTTAAAGTTATAAAAGAAATTGTTTGCTTTTTATGAGTATTATGGATAGAAGTAACGATAGCAGGTTAATTTACAATAGTAGCAATCGTTGATTATTGTTCAATTAAATTTCAATACTCTCTATACTTTAGGTTAGGTTTAATTTTTGTTACCTGTAGAACAAAATTGTGCTCACAGCATGGCTAGGCGAAAGTGTGTTTACCATTACCACCTTAAATTTGAATTGGAAAGCGTACAAGTAGTGCGTGTTATTTAGTCTTGTGTGGTTATAAAAATCATTGTATTAAAACGGCACAAACATGCATGGGTAAACAAAGTACAAAGAAAAAATAAGAGAAATAGGAATGTTCATAACTTCGACTACAATTAGGGCAAACGTGAAAAGTAAATAATCCTAATTACGACAAAGACTTGCTATAAAACATATGATACACCGATAATCATACTAAAACTAATTTTGGAACGTTCTAATTCTCTCTTCCTCTACCTCTCTACGTTGGTGCTATCATATCCAGCTGATCACGTTAATTCTCATTAAAAGAAAACTGATTGCCTTATAAACTAGAGTACCAGTTAAAAGGTCACGAGAGGGAACTAGTTAATTAATATACGTGTTACCAAAATCGGTAAATTTTATTATAGAGATATACTTAAATGTCTGAAATTATAATCATGGACCTAAATTTTGCAGGAAAACGTGTATAAATTATTTTTAGGTCGTAACATAAAGTAGTAATAAATTACGCAGTAAGAAGAGAGTAAATTACATAAAATGCCGAATTAAAAACAGTAATTATGTTTCATGCCTTTAAAAAGGTCCTAGACGAGAGAATTTTTGTAGGTTGTTGGTTTTTTTAGTAATCTAATCTAGCGCCTTTTCTAACATTTTTCTAAAAATAACAAAAAGATATAAAACATAAGCGGTAAACTATTATTTAGCGATAAAGTATTTAGATGATTTTATCACTGAACAAAACAAAATTTAAATTTGATCTGTTTGGAAATTATTGTAAAATTTGATGAGGTCTAGTTCTGAAAAAGCATCAATAAATATAACAACATGAATTATTAAACTTTAATAACGACTTTCCTTTCCAGTGGTTCTTCTTTTCAGCGGGAAATGAGGTGTAGGGTAGGTATGCCGTCGCGAGGGTAGGGTTTGAGAAAATCCGCTGAGGTCGGTTTCGCGTTGCGCGCGGTACGCGGTACCTTAGTTGATTTTGATTTTTCTTTAGCGTAGCTTTTTTCGGAATTACGTTAACGTAGTGTATTTTTCGGTACCGCGTCGGAAATTCGGGAAAGCGAAGTAAAGATTCGAACTTTGTTTTTTTGACTGGTTATAGGAAGAAATACGGAGTAACGTAAAGTAGGTTTCCTCTCCGTATGGTTTTGTTTTGAAACGCGTTTGAAAACGGGCATGTATAGGTGGCTGAATATTGTAGATGAGCGTAATCCATTTGGAGACCCGCGACCGAAATCCTCTCCGATCTAGCTGGCCGACAAGCAGTCACCGCGAAAATGGATTAAGGTGCACGGATTGGTTGACCGGTTGGTACCATCCGTTGGCACTACTCAGACTTAACGTCTAGAACCGATGAGAGGTCGGTTCCGCGTTGGCACGTAGACGTTAAATCATTACAACCCGATGTAATTTCCATCCTTCGTTGGCCCTGTGTCGTGTCGTAGAGCAGGCTTCGGTCCATAAGGTAGTCCCTCAAAAGCCGCATTAGATATTCTGGAACTTGAAAAGAGTTTTCCAGCGTATCCAGAATATTCACCCATCTAGCGGAGTTGAAGCCATTCCTGACGTCGAGTGTCACCAACAGGACGATCCGTTGCTTGGTGCGACTATATGCTTCTGCCCTTTGGACCGCGTTCACCACCTCTGCAATCGCATCAATAGTATTTTCTCGTCCCCCTATTCGATCTAAAATCTTAAGCCAATTTGTCATTATTTCACCAGTCATCCATGCTTTGCTGTTGAACAAATAGGATATTGGCAAATCATTGATGTTAATGTTTTAAATGGTCTTGGCCTGGCCCATTTACCGATTACAGGAATCTTTTTCTTTTCACCAGCCATATTCGCACAAAGTAGTATCTTTATTCTTTCCGTCGATAACTTTCTAATGTATTAGCTATATATATATATATATATATATATATATATATATATATATATATATATATATATATATATATATATATATATATATATATATATATATATATATATATATATATATATATATATATATATATATATATATATATATATATATATATATATATATATATATATATATATATATATATATATATATATATATATATATATATATATATATATATATATATATATATATATATATATATATATATATATATATATATATATATATATATATATATATATATATATATATATATATATATATATATATATATATATATATATATATATATATATATATATAATATATATAATATATATATATATATATATATATATATATATATATATATATATATATATATATATATATATATATATATATATATATATATATATATATATATATATATATATATATATATATATATATATATATATATATATATATATATATATATATATATATATATATATATATATATATATATATATATATATATATATATATATATATATATATATATATATATATATATATATATATATATATATATATATAATATATATATATATATATATATATATATATATATATATATATATATATATATATATATATATATATATATATATAATATATATATATATATATATAATATATATATATATATATATATATATATATATATATATAATAA
>OZ017740.1:225586002-225898502 GCA_963969285.1 Odontomyia ornata | reverse complement strand
AAAGCCTGAAACGTGGTTATCAGCCCAAAACTAAGCTCTGTCGTGATGACAGCGGCAATATAATCGCTGATGAAATCAAGATTAAGGAAAAATGGGCATCATATTTCAAGAACCTCCTTAATCCTCCGCACAGCTCCAGAACATCGGAGCCTATAGATGTCTGCGGAGAGTCTCCATTGGCCCCACCAACTCTGGATGAAGTTTGTTCCATCATCAAAGTCCAAAAGAAAAATAAAGCGCCGGGCATTGATGAGATTCCAGTGGAGCTAAACAAATATGGTGGCAGCAGTGTTCATCAAGATATTTACAAAGTCATCCAGTACATTTGGCAACAAGAACATATGCCGAAAGAGTCGAGCCAATCAATTATATTCCCTATCCACAAAAAAGGTGACAAGCTACAGTGCGAAAATTATAGAGGCATACCACTACTTTGTACGGTGTACAAAATATTTTCAAAAATCTTAGAAAATAAAATCGGATCATACGCTAACAGTATTATTGGGAGTATCAAGGTGGTTTTAGGGCAGGTAGATCAACAACAGACCAATTGTTCATAGTCAAGAAGGTACTTGAAAAATGCTGGGAGTTCAACATAGACGTACACCAAATTTTCGTTGACTTCAAGCAAGCATACGACAGTATTGATCGTAACGTACTGTACCAAATAATGCTTTGCTTTGGCATCCCAGCCAAATTAGTCCGTCTTACCAAAATGACAATGACGTCAACAACCTCCCAAGTCCGCATCAACGAAGGATGGAAATTACATCGGGTGTTGCCCAGGGATCTATCCTTGGTCCGGACCTGTGGAACGTGTCTTACGACGGGCTACTGAGACTTGAGATGCCAGATGAGTCGCGCTTGGTCGGCTATGCGGATGATTTTGCGGCTCTGGTCGCTGGACGCACCGTTGAACAAGCGCAACTTAGGCTAGGTATGCTAATGCACCGAGTGAGGGACTGGATGACTGCTCGCGGGTTCAGTTTAGCACTGGAGAAAACCGAAGTGGTCATCTTGACAAAAAAGAGAATCCCTAGAGTAAGGATGATCAGTATTGGAGATATACAGATCGAATCGAAGCCAGCGGTGAAGTACCTGGGGCTACTGATCGACTCGAAGATGAGTTTCTCTGAGCAAATCAGGGCAACGGCTGAGAAGGCTGCTTCGGGAATATCGGCCCTGAGTCGACTTATGGCCAACGTAGGGGGACCCAGCCCATCAAGAAGACGCCTCTTGATGAGTGCTGTAGGGTCAGTGCTACTGTACGGAGCAGAGGTATGGGGCGACGCTCTCAGCAAGGAGGTATACCGAAAACGATTGGCACAGGTACAGAGAAGAGGAGCACTGAGAATTGCATCTTCGTATCCAACAGTCTCCGACTCGGCGGTGAGAGTGATTGCAGGCGTGATACCTGTCGCCCTCCTTGCTAGAGAGCGCCGCGCTATTTACCCGCGCCGAAACGAGGATACGAGGGAGATGATTGTCCGCGAGGAGAGACGGTGCTCGCTCAACGATTGGCAGCAGTCTTGGGGGAATTGCACGAAGGGAAGGTGGACTGCGCGCCTCATCCCGGATGTGAGACCGTGGCTAAATCGAAGGCATGGTGAGACTGACTTCTATCTGACCCAGCTTTTGAGCGGGCACGGGTGTTTTCAGTCTTACCTGCACAAGATCGGTAAGTCACGGTCTCCCGATTGTCGGTTTTGGCCAGGAGAGGAGGGCAATGCCTGTCACACATTTTTTGCGTGTACCAAATGGGCCAGGCTGCGAAGGGAACTCTACAGTGAGACGGGAGAGCTCACCCTGGATAATATAGTTGCGGTGATGCTCGAATCGGTTGACAAATGGAACCAGGTGGCACATTATGCTCGGGCAGTCCTAAAAGATAAAAGGGACTTGCAGCAGCCGGAGGTGCTGGGGCTGGGGGATCGCTCTTCTGGCATTTCCTCTTCCCCTCTCTCCTCCCGCTAGGAAAGGGACTCCCCAGCTTGAAGGCGCCCCACGGCGTAACAAAACGAGACCTGGCCCGAAGTAATGTGTCAAACGTTTCCAGGCTAGGTTCTCAGATTGACAGGGGAGGTGTTTAGTGGGTAGTCCAAGGGTATCCTCCATGGGAGTCCCACACTGCCAGACTCGGCGGGCTTAAATGCCTTCACCTCCCTACCACAAAAAAAAAAGTCCGCATCAATAACCAACTCCAGCCATGATGAAGAAGCGGCTTGACTGGGCGCGTGAATACAAAAACATCACCATAGAAGATTGGAAAATGGTAAAAAGTGTTTTGCACTATTGTAAGTTAATATCAGTACATAACGTCAGAAATTTATACTAGTATTTATCACAACAGGTTTGTTTCTCTGACGAATCTGTGTTCCAAATTTTAATGGACAAATCAAAATTTGTACGCGGGTGTCAGACGAGAACTACAAGGCCGGCTTAACTACAGTATAGCATCCTCCTTCCATTATGGTGTGGTCTGTGATAACAGGGAAAGTAACTGGCTGCCTCTATATTGTAGAAAGAACAGTGCGCCAAGAACAATACAAAAAAGTCCTACAAACCGAGCTGATACCACAGGTTCCCTGAAGATGAAAAACCAATTTTTATGCGCGACGGTGCACCTTCCCATAAAGCTAAGAAAATCACAAGCTATCTGTAAAACATGAAAATTCAAGTTCTGGAGTGGCCTGGAAACTCCAGACATGAATCCCATCGAGAATGCTTGGGAGCTTCTGAAAAGGGAAATAGGAAAATCTGTTATAACAACAAAAGCAGAGCTCACTGAAAAATTGATTTTCGACTGGAATCATAATCTTCACCTGCAAAATACTATCCAGTCATGCATAGAAAGCATGCCCCGACGAATTTCGGCACTTATTGCGGCTAAAGGAGGGTCAACGAAATATTGACTAAATATAAGTCGTAGACTAAAACTGATTTAATATCCACAGAATAAAAAAATATTTCGTTATATTTGTTTTCTTTTATTGTTTTTCTGATATAAAAACCGTGTAAAAGTAAAAAGTACTTAATTAGGTAGCGATATCCACCTTAAAAATAAAACAACGCATTTCGTCCGTGGCTCTAATAATATGGTAAGGTATTATAAATACATATATATATATATATATATATATATATATATATATATATATATATATATATATATATGTATATATATATGTACATATATATGTATGTATATATATGTATAAATATATATATATATATATATATATATATATATATATATATATATATATATATATATATATATATATATATATATGTATATATATATATATATATATATATATATATATATATATATATATATATATATATATATATGTACGTATATATGTATACATATATGTATAAATATATATATATATATATATATATATATATATATATATATATATATATATATATATATATGTATATATATATATATATATATATGTATATATATATATATATATATATATATATATATATATATATATGTATATGTATATATATACTCGTATGTTGGCGTACATATGCCCAAAGTAATGTTTCATATTTAATTGTAAGGGACCAAATTTTCATAATAAATAAACATTACAGCTCAATCTTCACAGAAACTATGTTTTTTTTAGACAAAAATGTGTACACTTGTTATGAATCACCCTTTATATATATTGGGTTGTTCAATAATTTATGTCATTTTGTTTCTCATAGATGATCGGAACTGCATTTTTCATGTAGTAGTGATTGTGTGGCTTATATTATTATATACTATTTTAAAGATTAGACTTTAGACTATCTTCAGTCGAATACTGACCGTTATTCGTAAACAAGTCGGTTGAAAATAAACTTGAAAATGTACAATCAAAGAGAGTATTATCGCTATATTTTATTGTTATACTTTCGAAAGGTCAAAAACGTGGTGCAACCTCTAAAGAAATTGTGTGAAGTTTATAGTGAGGACTGCCTTACTGAACGCCAGTGTCAGCGTTTGTTTGCATGCTTTCATTCTGGAAATTTTCATGTGCAGGATTCACCACATACTGGTCGTCCAAACACTACTGATGACGACAAAATAAAGGTGGGTTACAAGGGTATAGTCTACTTTGAGCTGCTTCCATGAAACCAAACTATTGATTCGAATGCCTACTGTCGTCAAATATCGAAATCGAACGAAGAAATCAAGAGAAAATGCCCTGAACTGGCCAATCGCAAAGGCGTGATATTCCATCATGATAACGCCAGACCCCACACCTCTTGATAATTCGTCAAAAATGAATGGAGCTCAATTAGGAACTGATGCTACATGCACTCTATAGCCCTGAGAGCACCACCAGACTATCATTTGTTTCACTCCCGTCAAAACCATATGAATGGCAAAACTTTCCATTCCGATCAGGCTGTTAAAAATGAGTTCGCCTCTAAAACCCATGGCTTCTTCGAACGTGGAATTTTTCAACTTAACCGACTGATGGCAATGGGTCATCCGACAAAAAGGTCAATATATCATTGATTCATGTTTTTTATGAATATAAATAATAATGAAATTTTTCGGTCGGTATTTTCCTTATTCCGTAAATTTTATTTTATTTTCCATTAACCGGTATTTCGAGTACTAGTTGTACTCTTCTTCAGTGGTTTATGTAAACTAATATGAATTCGAAATAGTTGATTTTCGGCGCCTAAATGGATCTTTAAGTGTCTTGAATCTACATGCAGCAGCAAGAACTGTTTGTTATTTTGTAAATGCTAAAATTCCACTTCTTATGTGGGTGTTTTGACGCTAAATCTGAGATGGTATTTTCGTTAACAGAAAATTTACACAACTTTTGGAGATTCTCAGACAAGGAAAGTTTCCTTTGGGATTTTCTAATGCGAATTCCTTCTGAAGACATTCAAGGCTCCTATTTCATCTCTTCTATTGATCCATTTTCATACACTTACCTTCTTTCTATTTATCATACTAATTTTCTCATCTAATTCTTCTAAAATAGCCATTGCGCTAAGCTTACTCAGCTTAAAAATATGTTTAGAAAATGTTTTTCTCCTTAGACGCAAATAAAATATTTTGTTTTTTATACATATATATATATTTCGAGGGTAAGTTTTCCCTCTTCTTCAGTGTACTGATGGTCTAGTTACAATTTTCTTTGCTTAAATACCTAACATGTCTAGCTATGCAGGAGTGAGTTTAATTGCTATTTAATTATACCTTTTTATTTTTCTTACTCTACTTTTTAAAACGTTTTGGTTTTATTGGTTTAGTCCTTTAATCACAAGCTTATCAAATGTTATTTAATGACAGTCAATGGAAGAGGTTATTACAAAAATTTTAAATTACTTTATTACCTCTAGTAGTTTTGAATATCCGTGCCCGACGTCATCATTCAGCCTCGATTGTTCCGGTTGTCTCAAAATCCACAGGCTTTCATACGCATCTAATTTCTTGCGGCTTTTGACCTGCTGTACTACCTCGACGTCTTCCCAATTGATCTTATGGTTGCTTGAAACGATGTGCTTTGCTACCGATGATTTTATCGCTTCAATGGGTCGTTGTTTCTCGATGCACTTTTCAGCTTCATTGATGTGCTCCGTAAACCTTGTTTTAAGCGGGCGTTTCGTTTGTCCTATGTAGCTTTTGTGGCATGTTTGGCACGTGATTTTGTAAACTCCACATTTTTCGTGTTTATGTTTCTTATCTTTGGGTGTTCCCAATATTGTGCTCAATATCGATTTTTGGCTTGATTTCGTTTTCACCTCTGATGATCTTCACGTCTAGAAAGGCTATTTCATTTTTGTTCTCCACCTCCATTGTGAACTTTATATTCTTGTGGATACTGTTGATTTTCGTCATCGTGCTTTCCAGATTTGCTTTCTTGACAATCGCGAATACGTCGTCTACATATCGTAACCAAACTCTCGGCAATGCACCTTCATCCGCAATTCGTTGTTCTATCCATGTCATGAATATCTCGCTTATAAGTGGAGATAATGGGTTCCCCATTGCTACGCCAAACTTCTGTTTGAAGTATCTGCCTCGAAACGTGAAGTATGTTTCTGACATGCAGAGTGTTGCGAGTTTGTATAGCTGTCTTGCCTTCTTCATCTGTGATCTATTCTTAGCTTGGGTCCGCAGCCAGTCTTCAAATAAAGCCAAAGCTTGTTTTACTGGAACGCTGGGAAAAAGTGCTTTCACGTCAAATGAGACGAGTATTTCATCTGGTTCAATGTGTTGGACCAGTTTTAATTTTTCAATGAGTTCACTTCTATTTTTAACTGAATGGACACTAGAGGGATCACCCCATTTTTTGCATTCATCCACCAGCCACTTCGCGATATTGCTCGTAGGGGCTTCCGTTGCTGTAATAATCTCCCGCATTTCGTTGCCGGGCTTGTGGATTTTCGGTAAACATTTGATACGGGGAAGAACTGGGTTTGAAACTCGGAGCGCTGTTTTGCTTGGGATGACGTCTTTGCATTCTGTAAGTGCTTTTTCTACCCTTTTAATTGAATCGGGAAGGGGATCATGTCTCAGCTCAAAGTAATCACGGTTGTTGAGCTTTTCAAATACTCGTTCGTCGTAGCTCTCCTTGTTCATTATTACAACTTTGTTTCCCTTGTCAGCCTTGAGGTAGTATACCGGTTTTGCTTTTAGCTCCTTAATTGTGTTACCATCCTTGTTGCATACTTTTGAATTCTCCGTTTTTATTATTCGCATGGTTTCTTCCCTAATCGCTTGTTTTTCTTCCGTTCGTAGAAATTTGATGGCTGCTTCTATGTCCATAACTATGTCTTCCGTTGGTAGAACCTCGTTTTTTATCGCAAAATTTAGCCCATTATTTAATACCTGTAACTGTTCGTCTGTGAATTGTTCGGATGATAAATTCACTACAAAGTCCTTTATGTTTTCCATTCTTCTTTCTGGTCTGGGTACCTGCATATTCAAAAGATTATTTAATTTTTTGTTCAAAATGTTCCTTTTCCGGTCTTTCTCGCACTCAAACGCCCTCTGCACTTTATCTATCATATCCTCCGTGGAACCTTTTCTTCCTGTGATGTGGTTCGTCAGCTTTCAATGTAGGTGATACGCCTTGAGAGATAATTCCGATGACTTGCTATAAAGTCTATTCAAGCTGTCCGTGATCAACTTCATTTCTAGCTCCTGTTTTCGTTTCTCCGCTCCCGGTAGATACGACTTGAATCTCACAACGTGACTTTTTGGTACGATTCTCAACCTTCTGCGTGTTTTTAAAAATTTAATATCTTCACTCAATGCTCCTAACTTCCTTTTTATATTTACTAGACCGTAAAATTCCGAGCTTGACCTTGTCGTCATTATCAAATTGTTTGTGGTCTCGGTGTTTTTGCGCTTATTTAAAAATATGTTTAGAAAATGTTTTTCTCCTTAGACGCAAATAAAATATTTTGTTTTTTATACATATATATATATTTCGAGGGTAAGTTTTCCCTCTTCTTCAGTGTACTGATGGTCTAGTTACAATTTTCTTTGCTTAAATACCTAACATGTCTAGCTATGCAGGAGTGAGTTTAATTGCTATTTAATTATACCTTTTTATTTTTCTTACTCTACTTTTTAATTACAAGCTTATCAAATGTTATTTAATGACAGTCAATGGAAGAGGTTATTACAAAAATTTTAAATTACTTTATTACCTCTAGTAGTTTTGAATATCCGTGCCCGACGTCATCATTCAGCCTCGATTGTTCCGGTTGTCTCAAAATTCACAGGCTTTCATACGCATCTAATTTCTTGCGGCTTTTGACCTGCTGTACTACCTCGACGTCTTCCCAATTGATCTTATGGTTGCTTGAAACGATGTGCTTTGCTACCGATGATTTTATCGCTTCAATGGGTCGTTGTTTCTCGATGCACTTTTCAGCTTCATTGATGTGCTCCGTAAACCTTGTTTTAAGCGGGCGTTTCGTTTGTCCTATGTAGCTTTTGTGGCATGTTTGGCACGTGATTTTGTAAACTCCACATTTTTCGTGTTTATGTTTCTTATCTTTGGGTGTTCCCAATATTGTGCTCAATTTCGATTTTTGGCTTGTTGGTACTGTTATTATGTTTACTTTTTTTAATCTCTTTTTGATTTTGTCGAAAGCTTTCGAATATGTTAATGCTGCTCGTTGGGTCTCTTTTGATCTTTCTTGTGAGTAGAGTGTAGTGAGTGACTCCAATTTTAGTTTTTTCTCCATTCTTCTTATGATCGCCTGTATTGATCTTTCGTCAAAACCATTCAAAACTGCTGTGCCAAGGATAAACTGCTTCTCTTGATTGTAGCGTTCGGCGTTCATAGGCGTTGTCAACATCCTGTAAATCCAACTATTGTAGCTGGCCATTTTCGTTGCGTGGGAGTGATTGGACGTCACTGGTATCGTTCGTTGAGTGCTCGTTGTCTTCCTGTGGATTCCAAACTCGATTTCGTTTTCACCTCTGATGATCTTCACGTCTAGAAAGGCTATTTCATTTTTGTTCTCCACCTCCATTGTGAACTTTATATTCTTGTGGATACTGTTGATTTTCGTCATCGTGCTTTCCAGATTTGCTTTCTTGACTATCGCGAATACGTCGTCTACATATCGTAACCAAACTCTCGGCAATGCACCTTCATCCGCAATTCGTTGTTCTATCCATGTCATGAATATCTCGCTTATAAGTGGAGATAATGGGTTCCCCATTGCTACGCCAAACTTCTGTTTGAAGTATCTGCCTCGAAACGTGAAGTATGTTTCTGACATGCAGAGTGTTGCGAGTTTGTATAGCTGTCTTGCCTTCTTCATCTGTAATCTATTCTTAGCTTGGGTCAGCAGCCAGTCTTCAAATAAAGCCAAAGCTTGTTTTACTGGAACGCTGGGAAAAAGTGCTTTCACGTCAAATGAGACGAGTATTTCATCTGGTTCAATGTGTTGGACCAGTTTTAATTTTTCAATGAGTTCACTTCTATTTTTAACTGAATGGACACTAGAGGGATCACCCCATTTTTTGCATTCATCCACCAGCCACTTCGCGATATTGCTCGTAGGGGCTTCCGTTGCTGTAATAATCTCCCGCATTTCGTTGCCGGGCTTGTGGATTTTCGGTAAACATTTGATACGGGGAAGAACTGGGTTTGAAACTCGGAGCGCTGTTTTGCTTGGGATGACGTCTTTGCATTCCTTTAAAGGACTTTGTAGTGAATTTATCATCCGAACAATTCACAGACGAACAGTTACAGGTATTAAATAATGGGCTAAATTTTGCGATAAAAAACGAAGTTCTACCAACGGAAGACATAGTTATGGACATAGAAGCAGCCATCAAATTTCTACGAACGGAAGAAAAACAAGCGATTAGGGAAGAAACCATGCGAATAATAAAAACGGAGAATTCAAAAGTATGCAACAAGGATGGTAACACAATTAAGGAGCTAAAAGCAAAACCGGTATACTACCTCAAGGCTGACAAGGGAAACAAAGTTGTAATAATGAACAAGGAGAGCTACGACGAACTAGTATTTGAAAAGCTCAACAACCGTGATTACTTTGAGCTGAGACATGATCCCCTTCCCGATTCAATTAAAAGGGTAGAAAAAGCACTTACAGAATGCAAAGACGTCATCCCAAGCAAAACAGCGCTCCGAGTTTCAAACCCAGTTCTTCCCCGTATCAAATGTTTACCGAAAATCTACAAGCCCGGCAACAAAATGCGGGAGATTATTACAGCAACGGAAGCCCCTACGAGCAATATCGCGAAGTGGCTGGTGGATGAATGCAAAAAATGGGGTGATCCCTCTAGTGTCCATTCAGTTAAAAATAGAAGTGAACTCATTGAAAAATTAAAACTGGTCCAACACATTGAACCAGATGAAATACTCGTCTCATTTGACGTGAAAGCACTTTTTCCCAGCGTTCCAGTAAAACAAGCTTTGGCTTTATTTGAAGACTGGCTGCTGACCCAAGCTAAGAATAGATTACAGATGAAGAAGGCAAGACAGCTATACAAACTCGCAACACTCTGCATGTCAGAAACATACTTCACGTTTCGAGGCAGATACTTCAAACAGAAGTTTGGCGTAGCAATGGGGAACCCATTATCTCCACTTATAAGCGAGATATTCATGACATGGATAGAACAACGAATTGCGGATGAAGGTGCATTGCCGAGAGTTTGGTTACGATATGTAGACGACGTATTCGCGATAGTCAAGAAAGCAAATCTGGAAAGCACGATGACGAAAATCAACAGTATCCACAAGAATATAAAGTTCACAATGGAGGTGGAGAACAAAAATGAAATAGCCTTTCTAGACGTGAAGATCATCAGAGGTGAAAACGAAATCGAGTTTGGAATCCACAGGAAGACAACGAGCACTCAACGAACGATACCAGTGACGTCCAATCACTCCCACGCAACGAAAATGGCCAGCTACAATAGTTGTATTTACAGGATGTTGACAACGCCTATGAACGCCGAACGCTACAATCAAGAGAAGCAGTTTATCCTTGGCACAGCAGTTTTGAATGGTTTTGACGAAAGATCAATACAGGCGATCATAAGAAGAATGGAGAAAAAACTAAAATTGGAGTCACTCACTACACTCTACTCACAAGAAAGATCAAAAGAGACCCAACGAGCAGCATTAACATATTCGAAAGCTTTCGACAAAATCAAAAAGAGATTAAAAAAAGTAAACATAATAGCAGTACCAACAAGCCAAAAATCGAAATTGAGCACAATATTGGGAACACCCAAAGATAAGAAACATAAACACGAAAAATGTGGAGTTTACAAAATCACGTGACAAACATGCCACAAAAGCTACATAGGACAAACGAAACGCCCGCTTAAAACAAGGTTTACGGAGCACATCAATGAAGCTGAAAAGTGCATCGAGAAACAACGACCCATTGAAGCGATAAAATCATCGGTAGCAAAGCACATCGTTTCAAGCAACCATAAGATCAATTGGGAAGACGTCGAGGTAGTACAGCAGGTCAAAAGCCGCAAGAAATTAGATGCGTATGAAAGCCTGTGGATTTTGAGACAACCGGAACAATCGAGGCTGAATGATGACGTCGGGCACGGATATTCAAAACTACTAGAGGTAATAAAGTAATTTAAAATTTTTGTAATAACCTCTTCCATTGACTGTCATTAAATAACATTTGATAAGCTTGTAATTAAAGGACTAAACCAATAAAACCAAAACGTTTTAAAAAGTAGAGTAAGAAAAATAAAAAGGTATAATTAAATAGCAATTAAACTCACTCCTGCATAGCTAGACATGTTAGGTATTTAAGCAAAGAAAATTGTAACTAGACCATCAGTACACTGAAGAAGAGGGAAAACTTACCCTCGAAATACATATATATATGTATAAAAAACAAAATATTTTATTTGCGTCTAAGGAGAAAAACATTTTCTAAACATATTTTTAAATAAGCGCAAAAACACCGAGACCACAAACAATTTACTCAGCTTATTTATTTAATTACAATGCAGGCTGTTAATCTTGCAAAAAACTACTCACTTGTAAACTATACTCGAGCAGAGTGCCCACGATTTTTGGGCAGTAGTCAGTATTTTAGGTACTAAAATACCCTTCACTCGACAAAATACTAGTATAGTGCGAATTAGGCTTAAAAACTAGTTCAGACTGTCCTGTTTTGTGGACTCACTGCATTATCGTCCGTGAAGCCTTCGTTTTGGAGTCATTGGCAAAACCTGAATTGGTCGTCGATGTTTTTCTGATTTCAATAGTGGTTTTCATTGTTATCGAAGCGCTCTCTGGCACCAGTTGGTTGATCGGATTTACCGCTGTAGTGCCGCGCCGTAACATTTCCGAGGAAATATTCAATAGCTTGGTCACTGATCGAGTGTCCACGGTTTATTTTCGATTCACCTAGGAATATTCGTTGTTACTGCAGGATTCAGCTCTGTCGGTCGTCCCTTCTTACTGCTAAGGCCATTTTTTGAGTGTTGTATTTGATGGGCGAGATGGGTGTGGCTGTAGCCCAAAAAATGCAACTCTTTGAGGAGGTATTTTGTTCACACTGTAAAAATATTCTTAAGTATGCATTTTGTAAATTGTGTCTTAATTTTCGAAAAAAATATCCAATTTGAAATGTTTGTGGTATGCAAAAATGTTTTATTTTGAATATCTTCATCTGAGTGATGCTAAAGAAATTTAAATTGTCTTTTATAGTTCAATTTCTAAATTAATTAACAATGCACCAAAAACTCTTAAAAAATATCTGCTTAACAGTAACTAAACATAAGGCTAAATGATTTTGAAATTTTGTTCTCTCGCTCTGAGTATATATGCAGATGTCATTAATATTTTCGTCATATTCAATTTTAAGATTTGCTGGTATTAGTGAAGGTGCATTAATTATTAAAATATAGTTAAATAATTTAAAAAATTTCAGGAAATTTTAATTTGTGAAATCCCCAGAGAAATTATTTTTAGAAAATTCCAGAAACTTTGCGCCCTTCCGTTGTTGTAGTAGGCTTTTTCAGTTATTCAACGTAAATTGATATGGAATTTGAAAATGTCATTGAATATACAACTCATTAAAAATTGCACGTACAAAATTTCCAAAGAATTCAGCATAGAAAAAGTACTGCAGGAACGGGGACTTATTGCATGAGATGAATGCATTCCTCCTCAGCAAAAATCGCTCGGGGATCTTGATGTTAATACTACCTATAGGTAATTTCAAGCAAACGTTATGGGTAATTCTTCGATCAACATCAAAGGATGAAGTAAATACTATTTGAAACATCTTGGAAGTATGTAAACTATAAAATTTAGCTACAAATTTTCGTATCAAGCTCCAAAATGATCGATTGAGTGAGGTTTATCCTATCAATTGCTTGAAAGAAAGGTTGCTATTCTGTAATAAATCATGCTACGCCGCTGGTGACTACTACCAACACACTTTGCTGCTAGGTGGCTTGTCATTTTACGTTGGTTGCGACCAGTGCACATCCCACG
The DNA here is from genome assembly GCA_963969285.1 of Odontomyia ornata. Taxonomy (NCBI): domain Eukaryota; kingdom Metazoa; phylum Arthropoda; class Insecta; order Diptera; family Stratiomyidae; genus Odontomyia; species Odontomyia ornata. The sequence goes on along the minus strand of OZ017740.1, from coordinate 225,885,489 downwards.
TCTATTTTATCGTGGGATGCCAACAGAATTTTGACAGCCACATGTTAGCGGGTGTGTGGGTAGTGGTCACCATCGAGAGGAATTGCTTTTATCGCAGCGGGATTTTAGGGTGTAAATTCTATTGTGAGTTTTTTGGATAAAGTGAAGATTCTGTGTTACAACCTAAACCCAAACGTAAACATTTCAGGCCGATAAAATCAGTGCGCCGCTAATGCTTAGCCATTTTGCAAGTGGTCGTGTATAAAAATGCGATAAATGTGTGATGCTTTCGCCAATCCATCAACTGAAATTCATACGCTCGACACATGTCTGCCACGATTGCAATGAGGATTCACCCCTAGAGTGTCTCAAGTCAGCATTGACGATTCGTTATGCAAGCACTGTCTTATCGATCCCAGGAATCGTGTTAAGGTTATGTGATTGAGAACAATCACGTTGGAGCGAGCGTGAATGCTTACTAGCATCTGCATGATTGATCTTTGCCATGCTACCGGGGTAAGAGGACGCAATTTCGTAAAATGCTGGATTGCGCCTTGGGTTAGCATTGTAATGGTCGTAAGAGCATTCTGATGAAAACCATAGCCAAATAGGTATGTAAAGTAGTAAAAGAAACAATATTTGGGAGATGTAGATTAACAAACTACCTATATCTAAACTAAGAAAACCCAGTTCATTAAATTATAAAGTAGGATTAGATGAAAATGGAAGAAAACACATGCCCTAGGTGAAACTCCTTGCGAGTAGAATGTAAAACTAATTTATGAGCGTAAACGCAAAATAGCTACCCCAAAAAGTAAAGTAATAACGAAAAGCAACACCCCATAGATCATGTCGTGTGTAACTTATTAAAAAAAGATAAAATCAAATGGAAACAAATTATACGGAAAATATAATAAGGTGTATGAAAAAATCTAGACGTGAATTCTAATTGAAGTAAAACAAATATAACCTAAGAGAAAAAATGAAGCGAAAAGCGAAAGAATTGCATAGCTGAATTGCTAACTCTTCAGTTAATTAGTTTGGAAACGTAACTAGAAAGTAAAATAGTAAAAAATGCAGAGAATGAATGAGAGAGCGAGAATAGCAAAAACAGATTGTTAACCGTCATGAAAATCAGAGGTGTGAGGTAGCATGAAAAAGAAAAAGAACTTGCAACGAGAAAAGTCTTTGATCAGACTTGTAAAAAATAGTTTGTGTAAAACTCTTCATTTCCATTTTGAATCGCTCATTCATTTTCCTCGCTAACATCTTGCTTTTCTCTTATATGATTGGATTCTTTGTCACCTCGGCAATCCGCTGGATGGAAAGGACACTAAACGTCCGGTTGTTGAAAAAGAAACACGTTTATTCTAAACTGTTGACTGTTTTTAAAACGATTCTATTTTTTTTATTTTATTATTTTGAATAATATCTTTTCCCTTTGATTTGTTATGGTTAACTTGAATGTCCAAGACTTTATATTTACATACTCAGAGCAATTTATTTATTGGATCATTGTACATAGAATGTGTCAGAGTCTGCACTACGAAGATTATATTATATATTGCTTTTGATTTGCTAAAGTAATACAAAAAAAACATAATGCACTCACGCGAATCGAAACTACCTATATTGGTAATAAGCTTATTTTAATGCACGTTAAGTAGCCAATACCTTAGTTTAATTATATAAATAAAATAAATTTTTTTCACTTGTAAGTTGAAGACGATGCATCATATGAAAAAAAATCGAAAACGATAAAAATCTACATCAAATTTTGCCACACATTTTCAATTTCCATATACAAGTGGCAACGTAGTAATCGTAATTGAGGAAATTAAAAATAAGTAAAAGAAAAAAAAGAAAATAAGAATTAACGTAAACAATGAATATGAAACAAATAATTTAAAATATTGGTAGATACGAATAAGAAAAAGAAAAACAATGAAAAATTGATATCAATTAAAAAAATATTTACATGATAAGTGAAAAGGATTAAATGATAATGATAAAATATGAAATGATTTTGCGACGAGAATATTTGCTATCTAAATGTGCAATGATATGTGATTTTTGCTAACTTTAATAATTATACACATACAACATTACATACAATATTATAAATAATTATATACACATCTTAAATATATACATATATTTACAAAACATCGATAAGAAAAAAAAGGAAAACTGTATGGCATAAGAAATCAAAATAGAAAATAACAAAATGAATTGCTAATTAAAAACACGACTTTCCTTTCCAGTGGTTCTGCTTTTCAGCGGGAAATGAGGTGTAGGGTAAGTATGCCGTCGCGAGGGTAGGGTTTGAGAAAATCCGCTGAGGTCGGTTTCGCGTTGCGCGTGGTACGCGGTACCTTAGTTGACTTTGATTTTTCTTTAACGTAGCTTTCGTCGGGTTGAGTTAACGTAGTATACTTTTCGGTACCGCGTCGGAAATTCGGGAACGCGAAGTAAATATTAGATTTTGTTCTTGACTAGTTGATGAAGAAATACGGAGTAACGTAGAATAGGTTTCCTCTCCGTATGGTTTTGTTTTGTAACGCGTTTGAAAACGAGCGTGTATAGGTGGCTGAAATATGTAAATGAGCGTAACCCATTCGGAGACCCGCGACCGAAATCCTCTCCGATCTAGCTGGCCGACAAGCAGCCACCGCGTGAATGGGTTACGGTGCACGGATTGGTTGACCGGTTGGTACCATCCGTTGGCACTACTCAGACTTAACGTCTAAAACCGACGAGAGGTCGGTTCCGCGTTCGCACGTAGACGTAAAATCATTACAATTCACTCCCACATTTAAAGCGAGGCAATAAGATATAAGTCTGTTGACACTTTTGTCGAGGTAAATCCATGGTATATCTTTATATATCTGGGCGGTTTGGTTCTAAACACGAATTGTTTCTTATATAAAGAATTATATGTTACAAACTCTAAAGTTAACAATTCAGACAATTGCTAAAGTCAAAGTCAAAAGCGCTTTATTTAATACTATAAAGCAAATTCCAAACAATAACAATAAAAAAACTTAATGGCCCAAATGGCTCTCTAAATTTATACGTTATCATTAACACATTTCATCAAAAAAAAACTATAGCAAATTCAATTAATTAAGATTATTACATACTTTCAAAATTTAATTGGAAAAAGGAGAAAAAACCAACCAACACTATCCTAAAATTATTTATAATTTAAACACAACAGTGAAACTTTGATCCTACACCTAATATGTTGTAACTTATTTCTAATAAAATGCAATCAAAAACTTTATCTTATACTAAAAAAATTCTATAACAATGTTCCTAACCTAAGCGTTTAATCTTATCTCTAACGGAATAAGCTGAAACTCAAAAACGAAATAACGAAAAACACAAGAACTGAAAAAAAAAACACGAATAATTTAGACATTGTCATTCAGCCACCAATACCTGGATTGCGCCGTCTCAACTCGATCAGCTTCAACGAATCTAGCAAATGAGTATCTCCATTGAAATCGTTGGTCTCGTGAACTCAAATTAGGAGGATATTTTATCTTCTTATCGGTGGCCCGTCGATATATGTGATATATGACTGGGACGCCGTCAGAATCAAAAACATATCGATTCATGTCCAAATACACGAATGCTTCTGGAGGAATGAAGCCAGTAGCGAGGCAAGTCGCTATATGCCCGTCTGTAGGGTGGAACGGCTGTGAAATCCAAGGGTTTTCACTCACAGTCACAGATCTTGCGATATGATTCCGAAGAAGTTTCAATATGAAGATATCGACCCTCGTTACTTCAGCAGTTTGATAAATTCTTCTATTCGATATATAATGTTTCCAATCCGTCTCAGGCTTTCTGTTCAAACCAGTACATGCACGAAGACATTTCCTTTCGAAAACTCTTAATTTTTCCATAGTACTAGCACTCTGGTTGTACCAGATCTGACATTCATATGTCAAAACTGGCCTAACCATTGTCTTGTAACAGATAATTTTGACCTTTTGATCAATATATTTGGAATGAAAGAGTCTTCGTAGGGCCATGACTACTTTAAGTGCCTTACTGAGCATGATTTTCACATGTTCAGTATAGTACAGATACTGATCGAGATGAACACCGAGGTATCGAACACAGGATTTATGTGGAACTCGTTCTAAACTACCCTCGCCAGCCATGATGTGGAAATCTTTCCAATTACGTTTCAGGTCTTGCAGCGTTGTCCGAAACAAGATTGTTTCACACTTTTGCGCATTGATTTTCATTCGCCAATTGTCAGTGTACAGCTGTACATCATTGAATATTTTTTGGAGATTGCTCTGAACTATTGTAGCTTTTCGGTCGGCCATAAAGATGATCAGATCATCAGCAAACGCCACCAATGATCGCGTTGGCGAGACGTTAAAATCAAAGCCGTTCAATAGCTTGCGAATGAAGATTGAGAAGAGCAGAGGCGCAGTAACTGTTCCCTGCTGTAGACCATTCAAGACCTTGAACTCGCACCTTGTTGTCAGATTTCTATCAGTTAAAACAAACGATTTCCCGTATAACATATTGCACAGCATGGCGACAAGGTGTCTGGGGAAGTTGTCCTGAAGGAGTTTAAAAATTAGTCCATCTAACCACACCGTATCGAAGGCTTTCTCCATATCAATGAGGCATGCTCCAACACATTGTCTATCATTTAGATTCCAACAGATGTCTGAGATTACTTTCGTTATTGCATGTGTGGTCGAATGCCTGGCACGAAAACCAAATTGGAAATTCAGCATCAACTCATTTTCCTCAATGTGGGCGTTTAATGCTCTGTTGAGTATCACTTCAAACACCTTGCTGATGTTAGGCAGCAAGCTGATTGGGCGATAGCTTTTGGGGCATGAAGATTCTTTTCCTTTCTTCAAGATCGGAAATACCTTAGCTTTTTTCCACTCATTTGGGAAATATGAATTGCTCAACATGTTGTTGAACAATATGCAATAGTTCCTAATAGCAACCTCAGGCAAATGTCGGGAACTACATTTGGAACACCATCAGTACCACATGATTTCTTGTTTTTTATCCTGCGAAATATGAAACACAAGTCTTCATAGCTGACAAAATAATCAATAAGATTCAAGCTCGGTATGAGGTCAGATGTTAATGTTTCATTCAAATGAAGAATTGATTGGCCGTTCAGGCTTGATTTGAAGTCGGAAACTTTTGCTTCAACGACCTCTGAAAATATTTGATTCCCTCTCTCAGGGTTTGGTAGATGAACCAATTCAAAATGTGTTCCAATCAGGGCAAGTTTATCCAATCCTTCACAAATAATCCTGTTTCCATTTCTATCCGGAGTCGTACTATCAATTTCGATACCAGCCCTATCGAGAAGATTCATCTCATCACTAGTGACTTCAAGATTCGATACCTTCACTCGACACTTCTTGCGGAATATGCTATTCACTTTCGCAAACACGCCGTCTGGGTCCTGTGGGCTAATACCCCTCAATTTTTCCGCCCATTGATTTCTGACCTCACTCCTGAAGTATGACCGGATTAAGTTCCGGACATTCTTCAGATGTAATTTCAACAAAGACAACGAGGGATGGTTGTAATCCAAACATCGTCGATAAATATTGTTGACGCGTGTGAGAAGAAGGCTTTTCAATCTTTTCAACCTTGCGATGGTTGGTGATTTATATCCTTCCATATTGTTTCGATGTTTAATCTTGGGAACTACTTTCTCAATCGTTTCCAACGTCAGCTTCTCTAACTTCGACAAATAGACATCTATTTCATCGTTAGTTAGATTCCTGTCATTAGGAACCATTGAGCAAGAGTTGCCACCATCAGAAGGGGGACATTGCTTCTGGTACTCGCGATTAAACTTCTTTTGAAACTTTCCCCAGTCTGTTTTTTTGAAATTTAACCGATGATTTTCATGTTGAACTGGAATGAGGAAGAAATCATCCCTTTGATGATTGATTTCCATTACGATTGCGTTATGGTCGCTATCATAAGGAAGCACCTGCAGTTTCCGTTGAGGACTATTAAAGCTGATTCAAGTCTTGCGTCAGCAATGCAAAGGTCCAAATATGAATATGTCCTAGGGTATGTTGGGAACTCCGACCCATATAGATTGCACCTGTATTCAATTTGGTTCTCTGTTATCCACAATTTCAGGAATACACCTCTTGGATTATTGGTGGCGTTCAGCCATGATGTATGCTTGGCGTTCAGGTCACCAGCAAAAATATAATAGTTATGCAGCCTGTTCAATTCGAGTATTTCGAACAAGGAATTGAGGTCCTCCCTGAGCTTGAGAACAGTTCCACCAGTTGCATAGGCAGAGATAACGAAGAGGTTATCCCCCCTGGCAGTGAAATTTTGATAACGGACACTTCAAGAGATTCAAAGCTTTTGAATTCAACTTTTTCAATATTTTGGAAACGATAGGGTCTTCGAACCAATATCCCGGTGCCACCGCCCCCATCACCTGTTACCCTATCGTTTCTTACGAACTCAAAATCCTTGAATGTCATGGAGTGCCATGAATTGAGGTGGGTTTCGGTGAGAAGCACGATGTCAGGCTTTTGCTTAACAATGAATTCAAGGAGATAATCACGCCGATGTAAAGTAACAAACAATGGAGTTGACGTTGATCGAGATGAGACGAATCCTATCCGTGGGAATGTGGCTGGATGACAACTTATTTAGAGGCATTTGAAAGCCCTAAACGCTGAAAAACAATGTTAATTTTCGAATCTTGTTTATCGATTCGTTCCGATAAGGAATTTAATTACTGATAAATTTTAAGGAGCAGCTCATTATTGCCACTTACATTATTTATTTTATTTACATTGTCTGCTGGTCCTCTCGCAGCAAGTGCAAATGACACCCCGGGCTTGACGAAGTTGGTAGGTAACACACTGCGGTTTGCTTGACTTTGTTTCGGAGTGACTTTAACCTTTGCATCTTGATACCGGGGGCATCCTCGATATGATGCTGGATGACCAAAGGCACCGCAGTTCACACAATATAGTTTTTCTTTTGGCTCCGCCTGAGCCAATTTGTACTCGCCGGGAGCATGAATGTCTTTGCATTTAACACACCTATATTTCATGGCGCAATTGGCAGCAAAATGCCCGAATCTTTGACACCTGTAGCACTGGTTGACCTCACTTTTCTGGAGGCGTTCCCACCTCACCACGCGGAAGTTCAAGTACCGTATTTTCTGAAGGGCACTCTAACTACTTTTGCTGGAAATCTGGACTAAGTAGTGAGGCAAGTTTTTGCGCTCCACAATCGATCTTCTCGTAGCAAAGTTTTTAACTGAAATAAATTGTATTTCTGGTGCAACTTCTTGGAGCACCTGAAGGAGATCGACTGTGTCCTCACCATAGTCCAGACCCTTCAATAAAAAGGTTTGGTTCTTTTCGCTTTTCGGAGTGTACGTGAAATGCGGAACATCTCCAGAATTTAAGGCACTTTTTGTTGCCTGAAAATCAACCAACGACTTAGTCCTAATTGTCAATTTATCGGCATTGACTCTTTTTATCTCAAAATCTTTTAGCTTATTTTCGGCTGCCAAAAGCCGAACCATATCTTTGCCCGTTTCCCCAAATACATTGATTGGTGGGACGGTGATGGTTTTCCCAATAAAATCAAAATTTGCTTTTGACTGGCTCGTAAACAAATATTGCAATTATTTGAAACTGACTTTTGTGAAAAATTAATTAATTTTTAAAATTAATAACAGGAGCGATTAAAAACACGTCTACACGCAACGAGTGCTAGACATAGATCGACAATTGCTATATCATCACCGAAAATACTGGATTTTGGCATCAAACCTTCTTCTTCAATGATATTTTCAACATGGGCCATAAAAATTTCGCTGATAAGAGGAGATAAAGGGTTGCCCATTGCTGTACCGGACGTTGTTTTGAAAAATCGTTGCCTGAACATGAAATAATTTTCATTCATGCATAGTCGAGCCTACTATTTGCAGTCTTCTTCAGTACAATTATTGGGTTTCAAGATTTTTACTTAAGTACATATAACTTTTTAAAAAAAAGGCAATTATATCTTTGATGTAATTAGGCTAAATAACACTGAATGGCAATTACCTTCATCCGTATTCATTCTTTGTTGCTCAGGTACTTGGATTATCTTTATTGCTTCCATCGCGTCTAATTCTCTAGGACAATTACTGCTCTTAATTACACTTACATCGTGTTATATTTAGCCTAATTACATCAAAGATATAATTGCCTTATTTTTTAAAGTTATATGTACTTAAGTAAAAATCTTGAAACCCAATAATTGTACTGAAGAAGACTGCAAATAGTAGTCGAAAACAGCTGTTATACAAAATAAATAAAAGATCTAATGTATAATGAAAAATTAGTTTTATTACAATTTTGATAGCATTAGAAAAAAACTGACTATATACGTATATATAATATGGCCATCAAGCCCCAGTCTGTGTTCAATAAATTATTGCAATTGAAAAAGTCGATCGCAAGTATTTCTGAAGACATACGGTTTATGAAAATTTGCCTCAAAATAAATGTAATTCCAAAATCTCATAAAGTTCTTATTAAGACACATCTCGATACAACAAATCAACAAAAAAATCTAGTGGAGAAAAACTTAGTAAAAAATAGCGTAAAGGGTCTTTATAAAAAATTGGACCATCTCACCCTGAAAGGATATAACACGCACTTAAAATTGGCTAACATAATGACTACTCAAAACGAAGATATAGTCATAGCGACCGGAAAGCTCAACACGGCATTTCTATACGAGAAGTTCAAAAAACGTGGAATCCTAGATAATAAATTAAATAGCCTGAGTAAAAGAAAAATTGTTTCTACACCAAAAAGACCACAATTCATAAAGAATTATATAATAAATAATACAACAACGAAATTCAGCCAATAAGAATTAAATGTACTGAATAAAGGATTAAATTATGCAGTAGAACCAATAAATCCCTTAGAAAATATTATTATTGATGTTGAAGCGGGAATAAAACACCTAGATAGTGATGTAAAAGAGGATATTAGGAAAAAATTGACCAAAATATTACTGAATGAAAAACCAAATTTAATATCAGAAAACAAAATCATAAGGCAGTTAAAAGAAAAACCCGTTTTCTATCTAAAAGCTGATAAAAGCAACGCAGTGGTAATAATGAACAAACTTAAGCATAATGAAATCATATTAAACACCTTATCCAATGGAAATTATATGGAACTGCGAAACAATCCGCTCCCAGATTCCATAAAACGAGTGGAAAAAACTCTCAAGGAATGTAGAAGAGTGGTAGCCAGTAAAAACTTGAGAATGCCGAATCCATCCCTCCCTCGCATCCGTATTCAACCAAAAACCCATAAAAACGGTGAGGAGGTACGTGAAATTATAGCCGACACGAACTCGCCAACATATAACGTAGCCAAATGGTTAACTAACCAAATTAACGAAATAAATATACCAATAAGCAGTCGGTCAATTAAAAACTCAGAAATGCTCATCAAAAAATTGGAAAAAATAGATGATTTGAACAACGAAGATATTATGGTGTCTTTTGACGTAAAAGTTCTTTTCCAGAATATCCCAGTTAAAGAATCATTGTATTTACTGGAAAAGTGGTTATTGAGCATAGAAAACTCTAGTGAATGTAAAGAGAAGACAAAATGCTACCTAAAGTTGGCTCGACTATGCATGAATGAAAATTATTTCATGTTCAGGCAACGATTTTTCAAAACAACGTCCGGTACAGCAATGGGCAACCCTTTATCTCCTCTTATCAGCGAAATTTTTATGGCCCATATTGAAATATCATTGAAGAAGAAGGTTTGATGCCAAAATTGTGGGTACGATATGTGGACGATATTTTTATCATCATTGCAAAGGAAGAATTGGAAAATATCTTCCAGAAAATCAACAATATCCACCCGAAGATAAAGTTCAGCATGGAGATAGAAGTAAATGGTGAAATCCCGTTCCTTGATTTGAAACTTATTAGGAACCAAGGCAGAATTTAAATCGACATCTACCGGAAGCCCTCGAGTACCCAACGTACAATTACTAGCGACTCTAGTCATAGCTACCCCCAAAAAATGGCAGCATACCATTCAATGATTCACCGATTACTGACAGTGCCATTAACAGTAGAGCGATTCAAGAAAGAAAAAGAATATATCATAAATACAGCCAGCATAAATGGATACGACGGAAAATGCATCGAAGCAATAATCAAGAAGAAGATCCAAAACAAAATAGGGACAATTTAACAACATTGAAACCGACAAAAGAAACTCCAAAGCGCATATCAGTGAGATATTCCAGGTATTCAAAAGACATGAAGCAAGTGTTCAAACATCACGGAATTGAAATGGTGTCCTCTAGTCGCAGATGCGCAGCACGAAACATATTGGGATCGGGCAAGGATCTAAAAACAATGGAAGAGACGAGTGGCATCTACAAAGTAGCGTGTAGTATTTGTCCTATGATTTATATCGGACAAACGAAAAGATTGATCCCGGTCAGGTTCAACGAACATATTAGGGAAGCACGAATCGCAGCCAAAAACCCGGGATCGCACATGAGGTCTACCGTAGCTAAACACATCATCGAAGAACAACACATGATGGATATTGCCGATGTAAGTGTAATTAAGAGCAGTAATTGTCCTAGAGAATTAGACGCGATGGAAGCAATAAAGATAATCCAAGTACCTGAGCAACAAAGAATGAATACGGATGAAGGTAATTGCCATTCAGTGTTATTTAGCCTAATTACATCAAAGATATAATTGCCTTTTTTTTTAAAGTTAAATGTACTTAAGTAAAAATCTTGAAACCCAATAATTGTACTGAAGGAGACTGCAAATAGTAGTCGAAAACAGCTGTTATACAAAATAAATAAAGGATCTAATGTATAATGAAAAATTAGTTTTATTATAATTTTTCCGTGCGTTTAATTTCATTGAGAACCACACATGCAATAACGAAAGTAACCTCAGACATCTGTTGGAATCTAAATGATAGACAATGTGTTGGAGCATGCCTCATTGATATGGAGAAAGCCTTTGATACGGTGTGGTTAGATGGACTAGTTTTTAAACTCCTTCAGGACAACTTCCCCAGACACCTTGTCGCCATGATGTGCAATATGTTATACGGGAAATCGTTTGTTTAACTGATGGAAATCTGACAGCAATGCGCGAGTTCAAGGTCTTGAATGGTCTACAGCAGGGAACAGTTACTGCGCCTCTGCTCTTCTCAATCTTTATTCGCAAGCTATTGAACGACTTTGATTTTAACGTCTCGCCAACGCGATCATTGGTGGCGTTTGCTGATGATCTGATCATCTATATGGCCGACCGAAAAGATACAATAGTTCAGAGCAATCTCCAAAAAATGTTCAATATGTGCAGCTGTACACTGACAATTGGCGAATGAAAATCAATGCGCAAAAGTGTGAAACAATCTTGTTTCGGACAACGCTGCAAGACCTGAAACGTAATTGGAAAGATTTCCACATCATGGCTGGCGAGGGTAGTTTAGAACGAGTTCCACATAAATCCTGTGTTCGATAGCTCGGTGTTCATCTCGATCAGTATCTGTACTATACTGAACATGTGAAAATCATGCTCAGTAAGGCACTTAAAGTAGTCATGGCCCTACGAAGACTCTTTCATTCCAAATATATTGATCAAAAGGTCAAAATTATCTGTTACAAGACACTGGTTAGACCAGTTTTGACATATGAATGTCAGATCTGGTACAACCAGAGTGCTAGTACTATGGAAAAATTAAGAGTTTTCGAAAGGAAATGTCTTCGTGCATGTACTGGTTTGAACAGAAAGCCTGAGACGGATTGGAAACATTATATATCGAATAGAAGAATTTATCAAACTGTTCAAGTGACGAGGGTCGATATCTTCATATTGAAACTTGTTCGGAATCATATCGGAAGATCTGTGACTGTAAGTGAAAACCCTTGGATTTCACAGCCGTTCCACCCTACAGACGGGTATATAGCGACTTGCCTCGCTACTGGCTTCATTCCTCCAGAAGCATTCGTGTATTTGGACATGAATCGATATGTTTTTGATTCTGACGGTGTCCCAGTCATATATCACATATATCGACGGGCCACCGATAAGAAGATAAAATATCCTCCTAATTTGAGTTCACGAGACCAACGATTTCAATGGAGATACTCATTTGCTAGATTCGTTGAAGCTGATCGAGTTGAGACGGCGCAATCCAGGTATTGGTGGCTGAATGACAATGTCTAAATTATTCGTGTTTTTTTTTCAGTTCTTGTGTTTTTCGTTATTTCATTTTTGAGTTTCAGCTTATTATTGCTACATTTAGTATTGTTGTTTATTTTTGTTAAAACTTAGGTATAGGTTAGGTATATGTTATGTTTACTAGATTCCGTTAGAGATAAGATTAAACGCTTAGGTTAGGAACATTGTTATAGAATTTTTTAGTATAAGATAAAATTTTTTGATTGCCTTTTATTAGAAATAAGTTACAACATATTAGGTGTATGATCAAAGTTCACTGTTGTGTTTAAATTATAAATAATTTCAGGATAGTGTTGGTTGGTTTTTTCTCCATTTTCCAATTAAATTTTAAAAATATGTAATAATCTTAATTAATTGAATTTGCTATAGTTTTTTTTTGATGAAATGTGTTAATGATAACGTATAAATTTAGAGAGCCATTTGGGCCATAAAGTTTTTTGATTGTTATTGTTTGGAATTTGCTTTATATACTTTTAAAATTTATAACGATTAGTATTAAATAAAGCGCTTTTGACTTTGACTTTGACTTTGGGACTCCCATGCTCCCAAGCGACTGGACTAGTCACTAGTTACCTCGCCTGTCAACTCGAGAACCCAGCCTGGAACCGTCTGAAATATTACTTCGGGCCACGTCTCGTTTTGTTACACCGGGAGGTGCATTGCTCTAGCTGGACGGGAAAGATGAAGAGCACTTGCCAGACAAGGGATCCCCCAGCCCAAACGCGCCCCCGGCTGCTGTAAGTCCCTTTAATGTTTTAGGACTGCCCGAAAATAATGTGCCACTTGTTTAAATTTTTCAACCGATTTAAGCATCCGGAATGAGCTCTCCCGTCTCCCTGTAGAGGTCCTATCGCAAACTGTCCCACTTTGTACACGCAAAAAATGTGTGGCAAGCATTGTCTGCTTCTATTGGACAAAACTGACAATCGGGGGAGCGTCACTTGACAATCTTGTGCAGGTAAGACTGAAAACATCCATGCTCCCTCAAAACCTGGATCAGCTAGAATTCCAGCGCCTAGAGCCGCATAGCCGATTAGGCGCGACTCATCTGGCATCTCCAGTCATAGTAGCCCTTCTTAAGACATGTTCCACAGGCTGGATCTAGGATACATCCCTGGGCAACACCCGATTTAACTTCCATCTTTCGCTCGCCCTGTGTTATGTTGTAAAGCTTGCTTCGGTCCTTCAGTTAGTCCCTCAAAAGCCACATTAGATATTCTGGAACTTGAGAAGGAGTTTCCAGCGTATCCAGAATATCCACCCATCTCGCGGAGTTGAACGCGTTCCTGACGTCAAGTGTCACCAACAAGACAATCCGTCGCTTGATGCGACTATATGCCTCTGCCTTTTGGACCACGCTCACCACCGCTGCAATCGCATCAATGGTGGAACATCCTGCTCTAAAGCCGTATTGCTGAAGAGATAGGTCCCCACTAGCACGAATCGAGTCAGTGGGTCTTCCCTTGATGAGTTTCTCTATTCTTTCCCAGCACTGTCTAGCATGCATAACGGGCGGTATGCAGACGGCGATCTGGAATATCCCGTCCTCTTGCTGATCAACCTGAGCCTCACCACCTTCCATCGTATCGGGAAAACCCCGTCCCGAAGGCAAGCATTGAATGTGCTGAGCAGCAAGTCAGGACGATGCTGATAGATAAGTTGCAATACCTCAGCTGGAAAAGCATCTAGACTTGGAGCCTTCCTCGCTTTCAGTGAAAGGGCTGCCTCTTCCAGCTCCCACGGTGTGAAGTGTGGACACCCCATTGCTATTTCACTGTGCACAGCGTTAACATGGACGGGATAGGTGGGGAAGAGTGCCAACACAATCTCGTCCATATTTTCCGCATCATGTGTACAAGGCGTCAGTATGGCACCAAGCTTCCGCATAACTAGCTTGTAGCCAAGGCCCCACGGATCCTTGTTCACATTGTTCACTAGGTATTGGCAGCGGCGAGCCTTGCTGTTGTTTATCAATTTGCGAAGACATCTCCTGGCCGACTGTTATGCTGCCACCCGGCTGCATGCCGCGTCACGGTTCCGTGCCCGTTGAGCCTCACCTAGAAGCATGTGACACTCCCTTCGCTTTTCAGCGATTTCAGTTGACCACCAGTACACTGGGGGCTTGCCGTGCCGGGGTTAACGACGGGGCGTAGAAGCGTTGCGAGCAGTCGTGATGATGCTCATAGTTGAGTTCACCACGCCTTGAGCTGCCAGTTCTTCCGTCCCCTCCCGATCTCCTTGCAGCGGAGCACCTGCTGTGAGCACTTCAACGAACCTCTTCACGTCCATCCTTCCGACGTACCACCCAATCGAAGAGAGCCGAGAGCACAAACGTCGGGAGATAAAATCACTGATCTCAAGCAGAATGCACTGATGATCACTGGCTGAGTAGTCCTCTAATACTTTCCAGTTGTGTATCCTCCGTACTAAGGACTCCGAGGCGAATGTCACGTCCGGTATGGTTCTTCGCACTCATTAGGCCGGAAAGTCGGCGTACTTCTGGTGTTAGGTTTGACGAGCGCTGTCCTGGCCACCATTTCTAGGACTCGTTTTCCCCGCGGATCTGTTTGGGGCATACCCCATTCGAGTGCTTCAGCGTTGAAGTCTCGCTCTGCGTTCGAAACAGCGCCCTCCAAAGCATTAAGCTTGGCTTGGAAAGATGAAATCGGTTCTTTCGGCGTTAGGTACACATTAAAAAAGGTGGTCCCTGACCACCGAACCCATATGAAAACAACATTCTCCACCTGGAAAGCACTGTTTTGAACCCAGATGGCAGCAGTCCTAATTTCATCAAGATTCCATGATGCAGTGCTTCTATCATGGTATTACTCACACAGCAGTATGAAGACGGCGTTCAAATCCCTCGCAAACTGGTCAAGCAGATTTTATGCGGTTTAGCTGGAGGATACGGGTCATCGAAGTTCTGATTTTGCTTAGGCTAGGGCTTCCTTGAAAACCCGGCATTTTCCTGATCCCAAGACGTGCTCAAGATCCGGTCTTGGATCAGCATCTTTGCAAAGGATATAGTGTGCCTCCTTTGTACACTCTTTTCTTTTATGTCCCATTTCACTGCATGTGTAACATAGAGAACTCCTATCGGGTTCTGTCCATCCCTGTGCGGTGTGGCCATAGCGAAGGCATCTGAAACATTGAAGAGGCGCTGCTCTCGTCGTATCCTGCAGGCAACTCATCCTTATCTTACTTTGCCCTTATTTAGAAATTGTTCGGTGTCCTATTCGGTCAAGTAAATAATGGCCATCGGTTGTCTCCTATGGTTTTCTGGTGTCAGCCTTGCTTTGATCCTGCCCACCCTAGGGAATTCCCTTTTGATGATCTCTTCTACCTCGGCCAGATCTGTGATGCAGTCAATGTCTTTTATTTCAATCATTGGCATTGGCTATAGCGAGGCTATAGTTGCGCTTTTGTCGAGGACTTTCTTTACTGCGTCGCAAAATGCTTCCTTATTGTCGGCCTTTGCTCTGAATTCGACCAGTATGTGACCCGCCCGCGTTGGTGGCAGTGTTAGTGTCTTCGGGTCTTACATTTCCCCTGATATCCCGCGGCACTTCAGCCTACAATCGGCTATCCTGGGGTTTTACGAGCAGTGCTTTTTGCCGGGGTCTTAGTCAAGGCTTCGTCCTCTCCTGTTGCAAATCAGGTCTTTTTTCTTTTTGAGCGTCCGTTGGAAGTTTATTTTCAGGCTTTATTTACTCCTTTTGTCAGCACTGTCTCGAACCATTGATCTGGCAGTCCACTCCCATCATGTGCCTTCTCTTTCCTATTTCTATCCCGATCTCCTTCGATTGGGCTTGACGCTATTCTTTTATTGATTTTTGATAGTGGAGCTATCTGCACGTGCCCTATAGGCCTAGCCCTCAGCGTTTCTTTTGCCTTCTGCTCTTCTTCGGCCTTCTGGTTTTCTTTGGCCGTTAACCAGTTGCTCCGATAATACCCTATGCGGTCTAGGAGCTCCCCTAGAGAGCCCAATCCCTACTCCTTTACTGATTTTTGGCGAGTCGCATGCAGATTGTATTCTTTTTAGAATATCTCTCGCTTTTCGGATTAGCATTCCTTCTTCATTTCGCTGGGTGGCAATTGTACTTTGCGACCACCTTTCGTGGGAGAGGTGTTCCATTTCCGAGTTAGGTTTTCAGTCACATTTTTGACGGTGGCGATGAAATCACACAACAGCGCTTTATTTGTCTGATCACTTCTTTCTTTTCCTGCCTTGCTTCGGTCGCTTCGATAACGATCACAGCAGCAATCATCGAGTTCTCGATGTTCTTTATATTTTCCCCCACCGCTCGACATCTGGCGCGTCCTTGTTAGGACGCCTTGGCGTTCGCATCGTTTTTTTTTTTTTTTTGGCTGCGCCCGCATAAAACCCAGTCTGGACAAAACTGTCTGTTAATCTCCGTCTCCGTCCATCTTTACTGCCATTGTATTCATCGTTGTTTTCGTCGTCATTAGTACCGCTCCCGATGAGTTTTGAACATCATGGCAGCAGCCGCTGGTTGTTTCATTGTGGTTGTTATTTTTGCTTTCGGTTTTTGAATTTTTTGGATCTTTTCAAAACCCTATTGGGATCACGACCTGTGTCTGTCTGTCCATCCATCCGTCCGTCTTTATGTCACAGCACTTTTTCTCCCGAACTATAGGAGCTGCAGCCATGAAACTTTGTGAAATGGTCAGAAGTGGTGACTTCTTGAATATTTTGGGGTGGAAAAATTTTTCAAAGGTCTCCCCATATAGGGAGGTGACCCTTCAAAAAATTTTTGCGCCATTAGTAGTTGAATAGGGTGTCATTGGAAAAGTCTCAATGAGATCTTTTCAAAACAAGTCTTAAAATTTCCTTATCAGTACCGTGGGGGCAGGGGAAGGGGAAATTTACGAACTTTTCGCGTAGCCCCCTTCGCGATGTGACACCTTCATCCGAAAAATCTGAAAAAAATCATGGATGTAGGCCTAGATGAGTACAACAAAAACAAATACGTGAGAAGTCGAAATTCACTCAGTTTTCTTAGTAATAGTATGATTTATTGATTTTACATTTTGTTGAATAAAATCTTAACGGTACATTTAAATTAAATTAAATTCAGTATACAAATGACCTGTCCTGCAAGTTTCACAAAGATCAAATAGTCTTTAACGAAGTTATAGCGGTTTGAATTTTCCTGTATTACTATGGAACAATATGCGCTGTATTACTATGGAAACATATGGCTATGGAACAATATGCGCTTTTTACCGACTCAGACACTACAAGTTTGCAAGGATTTGCATGAAAGCTTCAGGAATGATAGGTATCATGAATATCTTTGAGAATTGGTTCAGCTAGTGGTATCAGTAATCGTAAAACAAAGTAGGGGCTGTTTTACATGCGAATATTGAATAATTTTGAGTTATTTTCCCCCAACTTCAACGTATTAAGGTGCATGCCTTTAACACTTGATTCAATTTGATGAAGGACTGAAGGTGAGCACCTACAATTAATACTCATACGTGAAACAAGTTGAGGAGGTAAGAGAAAGCTCCTAACAGAGGGGCTTTGTAACCATTCTAGGGTTCGAAAAAAATGTTCTGATGCCATGAATCGATGATTACAGTACAGGGGAGTGGCCCATGAAAAAACAAATTTCATAAAAGGTTGCTGATATGAATATCAAATGAAAGTTCTTTATAAGAGCTTAAACTCACAGGTCTTGCTTCAGTTGGGCCACAGGAGGGGAAATACACAAAAAATGTGTTTCCCTCCTCACGATTGGATACCTGTGATCTAAAAAATCTGAATTAAGTTAGCAAGGGAGATATTTATTAGTACAACAATAACATGTTCCTAAGAAGTCAAAATTCGCTCAACTTTGTTAATAATAGTATGTTCTTCGAACTTCGCATCCTCTCCAATAAAATTGTATGTGTGCCTTTAAACCCAATTCGATATTTAAGTAGCCTTACTCAAGGTCCTAATACTCTCTGAGTTTGATGAAATTTGTATCATTTTGACAGAAGTCATATCCATTTGAAATTTCTCCAATTACAACAACAATAATACACTATTTTGGTATTTTTTGGACTTTCCATCGAACAAGCTACTGCAGTTTTGATTTAATCTTCTTAAAATTTTCATATAAGATCGATGACATAAATACTTTTGGGATTTCATGATTTGAGTGATTTATGTTAGTTGAAAATGTAGAAACAATAGATTTTCTTTTAAACGAGCAAATCTCTTTGATGTGTTTCTTGATTTTATTCGTTGGTGGTGATTGCATTTTGTAAGTTGAGCACAAAACCCTTCTGACATGAGCGTAGGTCTGTCTATCCAACTTGTTTAAAGGTGTTGAGTTGCTCCAGTTTTATTGTGTCCGCTCTCGGAGCCGCTATTTCCGTTCGTTTAGTCCCACGATTATCTTTGCAGAGCAGGGAGACCATGCGAGGGTTAGCACACGCCCTTATGAGGACTAGTGCTCAGAGCCAGACCAGCACTAATCAGAAATCCAATGGTGCGAACTTCGAACGTACTCCGAGGCTTCCCAAGGTTTTATCGGGACGGAGCCCTTCACGCACATGTTAACCCGGCGCTACCATGCACTAATCGGAAGTACCTGTACATCTCAAGGGCACCTACACCACGAACCCAATGGTGCGAACTTCGAACGTACGCCGAGCCCTCCCAACGGTTTACCGGGAGGGAGCCGTTCAAACACATGTTATCCCGGCGCTACCATGCAAAGCAACTAGGTACAAACCATCCTCTCCGCCAGCCCAAAGCATCAATTCCAGCTCAATATCCAAAGCGTAGTTCAGCTTCATTCAGCGTCGTTACCTGTCATCCCACAAGGGAACCTCACGGCGCCTCCTATATCCCCGAGTCCGTGGGGGCGGCACTCCCCAAAGAATGCTAGCTTCCAAGAGTATTTCTGTCGGCCGGTATCCCCCTGCGGGGCAGTTTACGCTTTGACCAAACGCTCGATAAAGTAAACGCGATATCGCTCATTCCCTTAATCAATCATTTTGGAAGAAACGCATCTGTGTGTACTACCTGTTACCCGAGTGGTCCTAGCTGACAACCAAAGGAGGACAAATAGGATTTAAAACCAAAACACCAAAGAATTCCAACTGAAGAACCCTACCAACAACGAATAAGATCTATCAATAAAACAATATAAGCATGGATGCAAAATGTTATATTCAATATTAATCTAAGTAACGGAAGGTATTTTTGTGAAATTACGCAAAACATTAAATACTTGTAAAGTATTAGTAATGAGGAGTGGCGTAATCGTTGTGATATTTGCGGAGATAAAAAATAGTAATTTGATGAAGAAAAATATTTGTTATTGTGAAAATATTTTTTTTAGAAAACCAAAATTTCGGAGTGTTTTTCGCTATAAAGAAAGTAGATTCGGAAATTATCGATGAGTAAGTTATTTCATTGTGAGGAAAAAAGGAATTTTGATTATTGAAATATATGGATGTTTAAAAAATTTATATTTTACAGATTTTTAGAAAATACAAATATAAATTCTTCTTCTTCGTGGCGCTACAGCCCCTCTCGGGCTTTCGCTTCCTGCAACAAGCACCTCCAACTGTCTGGGTCCATTGACCGCATCCTTCAATTTCGAAATCCGAGCAGCAATGAACTGTCTTCGTCGACCGAGTCAGACCAGCATTTCCTCCGTTTCCCCACTGATCTCCGCCCTTTAGTTCTCCCAACTAATACCTTTTTAGGTATCCGTTGTTCGTCCATACGATTCATGTGGCCAGCCTACTGAAGCTGCCGCAATCTTACAATCTTTGAGACCTCCGGCTGGTCAAAAACTTCATACAGCTCATGGTTGTATTGAATTCGCCATTGGTCCCCGTCTAGTTTTGCTCCGATTATTCGCCTCAGGACCCGTTGCTCAAAGGCGTTCAATATATTTGCGGATGCTTGGGTTAGGGTCCATGTTTCACACCCATAGCATAACATAGGTCTTATCACAGATTTGTATACATGGATCCTTGTTTTCCTGTGTATGCAACTGGTCTTCAAGATCGTCAAAACTGCATAAAGCATTTTATTTGCGACGGCTTATTTCATCTCTTTCATTAGCTATTCTCGTCATTTTGGCGCCTAAAAACACAAATTTACTCACATTTTCGATACTGTATTCGCCAGGTAAGATATTTTGTGTATTTGAAGCGTCATGAGCTTTGTTTTATTCTCATTGATTTGTAGCCCTACTAGTTTTGCTTCGCTGTCGAGTTTCAGGAAGAGTTCTTTGGCAGTTGTTAATGACCGTGACAAAATGTTGATGTCGTCCACATAGGCTACTATTTGGCTCAACTTATATAGTAATGTACCTCGTGTATCGACAGGTAGCTTCCTTATGACGTACTTCAGAGCCAAATTGAATAGCAATGGGGCGAGCCCATCTCTCTGCTTTAGTCCGATATTTGTGTCAAAGGCATCGGTGAGTTGGTTATTGTTGCGGACTTCAGAGGTCGTCGACGTCATTGTCATTTTGGTAAGATGGACTATTTGGCTGGGATGGACTATTTGGCTGGGATGCCAAAGTAAAGCATTACTTGGTACAGTACCCTACGATCAATATTGTCGTATGCTTGCTTAAAGTCAACGAAAATTTGGTGTACGTCTATGTTGAACTCCCGGCATTTTTCAAGTACCTGCTTGACAGTATACAATTGGTCTATTGTCGATCAATCGGCTCAAAAATCACTTTGATACTCCCCAATAATACTATTGGCGCATGATCTGATGTTCTTTTCTAAGATCTTTGAAAATATTTTGTACGCTGTACAAAGCAGTGATATGCCTCTATCATTTTCGCACTGTAGCTTGTCACCTTTTTTATGGAAAGGCAAGATAATTGATTGGCTCCACTCGTTCAGCATATATTCTTGTTGCCAAATGTGCTGGATGATGATGCACACCGCTGCCAGCATGTTTTATGAACACTAGAATCTGGTATGACGTTGTTTGAAATTTAAAAAAAAATAATGTCGTGCTTCATAAACAATGCTTCACCAGTGCCATAAAACGTGCTACATAATAGGGAACACAGGGTTGGTGGCAGGCATTGTCCTCCTCTCCTGGGCAATACCGACAATCGGGGGACCGTGACTTACCAATCTTGTGCAGGTAAGACTGAAAACACCCATGCCCGCTCAAAAGCTGGGTCAGATAGAAGTCAGTCTCACCATGCCTTCGATTTAGCCACGGTCTCACATTCGGGATGAGGTGCGCAGTCCACCTTCCCTTCGTGTGATTCACCCAAGACTGCTGTCAATCGTTGAGCGAGCGCTGTTTTTCCTCGCGGACAACCATCTCCCTCGCGTCCTCGTTTCGGCGCAGGTAAATAGCGCGGCGCTCTCTCGCAAGGAGGGCGATCAGTAGCTCTGATCATCCTTACTCTAGAGATTCTCTTTTTTGTCAAGATGACCACTTCGGTTTTCTCCAGTGCTAAACTGAGCCCGCGAGCAGTCATCGAGTCCCTCACTCGGCGCATTAGCGTCCAGCTACCAGAGCCGCAACATGCTGATCAGCACGAGCCTCACCACCTTCCATCGTATCGGGAAAACCCCGTCCCGAAGGCAAGCATTGAATGTGCTGCGGAGCAAGTCAACACCTCAGATGGAACACCATCTGGACCTGGAGCCTTCCTCGCTTTCAACGAAAGAACTGCCTCTTCCAGTTTCGGCTTTGTGAAGAGTGGACACTCGACAGCTGTTTCACCGTGGACAGCATGAACATGGACGGGATGGCCGGGGAAGAGTGCCAGCACTATCGCGTCCATCTTTTCCGCGTCATGTATACAATGTTTCCGTAGTGCACCAAGCTTCCGCATCATTACCTTGTAGCCAAGGCCCCACGGATCCTTGTTCACACCTCCCTGATTACTTTATAAAAATGTTTACCTTTATTATGTGAGTATTCGTGCTTGCACTACAATTACTACTTTTTACAACTACTGAGATGGGAATGAAAACTCTAAATCAAACTTTTGCACTGTATATAAATTAATTTTCTTAATCATATGTGATTTTGAGACAAGCTGCTTTGGGTCACTACATCAACCAACAAGTGGTTCTGTGTAGCGTTTTGATTGTGAGCTTCGCGATCCGTTGTATCTATTCTAAAATTCTAAATCAAACTTTTGTATCTATTGGGGAGGACCGACACAGTATAGTGACAAGTTTTGCTTCAATCTAACCAAGACCGCAACAATTGAAATGTAAAAAAATGTTTTATTCAGAGTCGGTGCCGTGCGGCGAATCCAAGTCCAACAATAATAAATTAATTAAATTAAGCAGTCACGAGATTATCACGTGGTACACTCGCTCCACACTTCGCTGTGCACAGTTCAGCCAGCAAGCTTGGGAATACGCATCACGGCTAAAAGTCCAAGTCATCGACCAGGCTCATACATTACTGGTATCTTCGAATCCACTCATCAACTCGAAATTTGTGCTAAATGCTTGCGGACTCGCTACTTCAACCGAAGATAATTTTTCGGTTTTCGCTAGCCTGCTGAGTACGAGTTTTGTCGATTTTCCGTTTTCCCCAACGCTATGCATCTACTACCCGCGTCATCTCTTATCTTCCTTTGCTCCACATTTTTCGATCACACTTCGATTTTCGATTAGTGCACTCAACTATTCCGCGAATATATCGCTTGCCGGCGCGGTTCTACCGACGTGTCTCTGTCACGATCAAATGCAGACTTTTTCAATCTCAATCTTTTACTTCAATCACTTGTAGTAGGAAAGTAGAAGACTACTCGGGCGTCGTGACATGTTCGCGGTGGTGATTCATAACAGACTCCTCGTCTCCTTTCCAATTCCAACCGAAGCTACACGCCACAACGATGGTTTTCTAGCGCCCAAGCAGATTTCCCTCTTCGCTTGTCTGTCGACTACCGTATAATCACGCCACTACGGTGGATGAAGACGAGCCCCTTGCTCAGCCTCTGTAGATTGCATTTGCAATGCAATCCGTGGAATACTGTGTTATATGAGTGTTCTCCTGTTGAAATTTTCAATTTGAGATTTGAATTATTAAGTTACTTAATAATATGTAGAAAAGTTGAATCATAATGAAAAGATAAATCTCATGAAGAATGTCATTGTAGGGAAAATTTACGTTTAATATAAAAAAAAATAATATAAATTTATATTTATAATAAAAATTTAATAAATATTTTTTTCTAAGTTTTTTAATTTACAAAAGTTTAACTTAGAGTAATGTTATGCCGACTTTCCGGCAGTGTTTTGCAGATTTTCAGGCAGTTTGCTTAGGTGAATGCTCGATTACTACAAGTACCTGTTTAAAATAATCTCTTACGTCCTAATAGCTTAAAAGTATTTCAATTTGCTAAATTTAAATTATAATCGGTCCGGCTCCGAAATTCCAATTCGCGAAATATTAAAAAATTAAAAATATAATAATAATAACATATATTTTTTGGAAATGCTATGTAATTTGGTTTATGTGAAGTATAGTTTATAAATTTTAAAATATAAAGAGTGACCTTTAAATTAAATTTGTTAATGAAATTTTTATAAATTATTCAAATACAGATAATTTTGTAACAAAAAATTATTATTATTGTTTTGATTTATGCTTATTGCCGATACTTTTTGTTTTGCGCCTTCTGACAGGTGAATTGTGACACAATAATAATTCATTCACTTCTACTTCGACAAAACTTCTCCTTTTCGGCATAAATTATTTATTCTTCTTTGAAAAAATGTCTTTGTTGTTTCTTCGACAAAACGTATTTATTCTTCTTTTCGACATAAATTATTTGTTCTTCTTTTTTATGAAACCTATTTCCTAAGAAGTTTCAAATACACTTTTGAAATCGTTAGAATGATGTAGTGAATAAGAATTTTCCATAAAGTCCGTGAAGGACCGCAGCGATGTTCTGCTGCCTCGGCAGAGGAAGGTGTTGATTCCTGCCGAGAATGCCCTCGTCCGGAGACGCGTGAATGCGCTGGCAGGCTAGCATTGCGGTGTCGTGGGGCGGGTTCGTTTCCCCGGCACGAGGACTCACTACAAAACATTTCGCATTCACGAATTGCTTGCAGAGTTCAAGGGGACGACCGAAGTCGCAAATCTGTAGATAACCTCCACGAAGGAATTACGACTTGTTGCGAGAACAAGTGCAACCTGACAAGAAAGACTAATTTGGGGTTGACCTCGTCTTTACCCAAATACATTCAGGGCCCACAAATGAAAGAGGGGCAACCGGGTGGTGGTGGAGCCCCTTCATGCCCACCCAACCGGAATAAATCCAATGTTAAATCGTTGAGGTGGCCAGGTATTCCTCTTCTGAGTGGAAAACTCATACAACTTGAATTATATGAGCTTTCCCATCAGAAGGGGAGTACCCCGGTGACCAATTTATGTCATAGAATTATACAATTGAATTGCATAACTCTATGCCATAAAAAGGCACTTGGCTTGGGCCACTCAACCCATAAAGTCTCCTGAAACAGAAAAATTATTAAGTACCCGGTGGCTGGCTCATATTTTGGGGTGGAAGCCTGCCACCGTACCGGGTCCTATACCCGATTGGAAAAGACCGGAAGGGAAAGACCGATTTTCCGTTTAATCCATCATTTTTGTTTTTATTCGAACAACGTTAATGTAATGAAACAGTATGATTTTTCTATGGCAATCAGCACAGCAATTTACAACTCCCTATTGAAAAGCATTTAATCATTGAAAGAGGGAAATTGATATTAAAAGAAGATTAACATTATAAGAAAATTCATTTTTCTCCGATTTCCTGTAGTATTATAATTATTGTGGTTAGCTCTTGTAGATGCCACACTTTCACCCTACATACATTATGTTTAAAAAAAAAAAATTCTTACATAGATTTATACGAAATTAAAAAAAACGATTTTTTTTTTTACGACGATTCTTCTCCTTTTTTTCATCTAAATAGACGGATGCATTGGGATGACGATTGTCGTCCTATTTTCTTTTTCTTTTTAAAATTCAATAAATATTTTTTTAAAAAATTCAATAAATATTTTTTTTTTTAAATTCAATGAATAATTTTTTTAAAAACTCAATAAATATTTAATTAAAAATTCAATAAATATTTTTTTTTCCAAAAATTCAATAAATATTTAAAAAAAAAAAAATTCAATAAATATTTAATAAAACATGTTAAGAGGTTACTTACAGTACCTTTCCCTCGACGACGAGCGCTCGCTGACGATGTGGAGGTAAGCATGTCCTGGAATTTTTGGTAGTGAAGAATCGCGTTCATACATCAAATATTAACACACGAGTATTAAGACATAAAATAGATCCTAAGGGTGTATAAAATCGTATAAAAATTCAGCTATCAAAGTGTAAATACATATAGACTTCCTTGAATATCACAACCGCATGGTCTCCGAACGTGGTAATGCTCGTTGCTAGTTATTCTACTGCTTTTAAGGTTTAATATTTCGCTTTCAGTGGCGTCTTGAGTCTCAATTTTATTCACAAGTTTATCGACTTCCTCAGCGTTTAAACTTTCGATTGTTTCATTCCACGAATTGTTAGTCTCTCTAGATAAGTTATCAGCTCCTTTATATGCAATCCGTTGGTCACTATATGGATTGAGTGATTTGACTAATTCTTCTGGATCTAACTTTTCAGTGGATTTATCACTCTTCGTTGAACTATGTTTGAATACACAATGCGCCTTTTTGCATCCAAACGGTGTGTTTTCCCAGAAACAGGAAGTAGGGTCCCGCCGTTTCCCAATCAACATGTGCCACTCCTTCCAATGAAAACTTCACATCGGCCTTCCAACCACCTGTTGCACATCACGTGGTGGCCTAATGCTGATGGCTCATGGCGATATTGGCAGCTGCTATCGTTTTTTTTTTTTTTCTTTTTTTTTCTGTGAAGTTTTTTCGCTGTGTATCAACAGGATGGTAGGAGTTAACTATCTGCCAACAACCCTGAAATAACGGCATATTGAACTTAAGGTAGCAAAGCACTTTTTCCCACAAATATATTATATTCCACTACAAACACGATATGGATTCAAATTTCTGATTTAATCCCTTCCAATATCAACCCTACATACATAACGTGAGTCAAAAAAAAAATCAATTCTTCAGCAACATCATTGTTATAAACATCCCACAGCTGTAAATCCAACTGGCCAATATTGTTTAAAACCTGAGCTTTAATTGCTAAGTAAAGAATCATTTTGCGCAGTTGTTCCGCTGCTTCTAACGATTTGTTGCGCTTCTCTGCTATACCAGCTATTTTGCAGCAAATTGCTTAGAATGGTAGAAATTCAAATTGTCGGTCCCACATACGTACATCGTTAATGGATACAACACGAGAATTCCCATAATCAACATAAAATACCTTGACGGTATCGTCGTCCATAACATTTAAATTTTTTTTTTTTTTTTTTTTTTTGCACGATACCAAAATCCGTCCGTGTATTTGGCTATCACCAGCTCAAAAGAACTGGCATTGTCTTCAATGGTCGATACAGCTGCGTCTTTTCGGGAGAATTCATTTTATATATTAATTCTTGTAACGTTGGTTCATAAACGTGTTTCGAGTTTAACTACTTGACCAAAAAAAGTTTTCGACATTAATAATATGCGTTGGAATTATTGTTATCTGCTCCCCGACTCGCGAGTAAACAATTTGATTGGCAATGTCAACAATAGTTGTTGCTTGATCTCTAGTCCAACCTTCTTTAATTTTTCAACATGCTCCATTCTACATTTGGCTCCCTTAAAACCGATTTCGTTGCCGGATTGTAAAAACTGCATATTCTTTTATCATCTTTTGGCTCGTATCCCATGACAGCTTTCATTGCGTTTGAAGTATTGAGCGGCTCTTCGTACAATATCTTTCGTTGGTCTTCCGTTAAA
Organism: Odontomyia ornata; assembly: GCA_963969285.1. Taxonomy (NCBI): domain Eukaryota; kingdom Metazoa; phylum Arthropoda; class Insecta; order Diptera; family Stratiomyidae; genus Odontomyia; species Odontomyia ornata. The sequence goes on along the minus strand of OZ017740.1, from coordinate 225,858,293 downwards.
TTGCTCACACCGTTTAGAGGGGTTTTGTACTCTATAGGAGCATTTATTAACTTGTGATTTTTCATAGTTTCGTTTAACACCCGAGTCATGTAATTCCTATCATTAAAATTCACTGTTTTAACAAGTTCATTGTTTCTGTTACAACCAACCATTCATTGCAGTGCCATTATCAGAATTGTTAGACTTTAAAGATCCCTGATATTCACTGCCATGACTGCTGCTCCTTGCATCATTAAATAAAGAAGCATCATTAATTATTACACTATTTTCAATGGAAACATTCGAAACAGATTGTCTTCTGTTAATGTCTGAACAATCAATTTGACAACGATCAATTTTTGTTTTCAAACATAAATACCTTTTAAAAGGATTGGTTAATTCTGGTACTGGTTTATCTTGTTTCACTGAATTGTCTCTATCGCTCATCATTTTATTTCTAAATGGGTTTGTATCTGCGTACAAATTTACAAACAACATTGTCCTGTCCTTATCCGTTATTCGAAATCGGTATTTTACGTAAAGGCTTTGATTAAGATAATCACTAGGATTGACATCGTATATGTTCAGTTGTTCTAATTTGCAAAGAACTGCTTGTGCGGGTAGCTCTTGATAGTCAATTGGTAAAACATACATCTGCATAGATTCGTTGATTGTTACAATTTCACCAACATCTATTAGGTACGCCTTGAAGTTGGAGAATTTATCAGAATTTCCATTCTCTTTGACAGCGCGGAACATGTAACCTCCTAAGTGAAGACCAACTACTTCCCCATTCTTAGGTGTCAATTCATACTCTCTTGGATTATCTTGGAGATATGATTGCATTTTTCTCACTATTTGCTCAGTGCTGCTGTTTTCTCCCGTTTCAGTTACATAAAACAGTTTGTTTTTTCGCATCTTTTATATAAGTGATCACGCATTCAGATTCATATCCAATATTACATTTCAAGCATTTTGGAGATGGATATGTAACTTTTCTTCCTGGGATTGTTCTTTCAGTTTTTGAAACGATTCCAACTCCAGTTGTATATTAAATTTGCGTAATTTGTCCGACATATGCACTAAATCCATTAAACTTTGTCATAATTTTCAAGACAAGTTTGCATGTCAGTTGTTGATTCCCACTGTCGCTGAACATGTTCGTATAGAGGGTCCGCCTTTTCCTTGCACATTTCAATATTACGCACTGAAGTATCATATTCCGCTTTAAACATTTTATAGAACAAATCGAGATTCATATTCTTGCTAGCAACCGCCATTTTTCTTTTTCTTTCACGACACAAAACTCGCAAACTAGCCCGCATCAACAGAACCATAGACACTTAACCTCACTAAAACCACTCATTTTCATCTTCATCAGAATAAGCCTCTTCGGCTTCGCGATCTAAAAAAGAACTCTCATCCATATCGTCAGAGGCTTCCTCTTCATCGCTATTATCTTCATCTTGCTCACTTGCGTCGGAATCATCAGATTCATTTTCATATCGGTCTTGACTCATTTCAGAATCAGTTTCTGACGTTACAGGCATATTTTATCAAAATTTATTTATGAATCTTCGATGAAAACACAATAAAATCTAATTTCTCAGACTGCACGTGTTGCACGCTAAACGATTGCCAAGCTCCTGATCTGAGTCGCAGACTCCGCGAAAATATATAAAATGTTATGTATATAGGGCTAATACTAGAAAAGATCAAATCAGATTTTACTTACATCCACCACGATTTTGTTGTGGTTTTAATAGGTTTCCTCCACTACTGTACTATGTTCACTACACTAAAATGGCCACCACGCGTATTTTTTATTAACCACTCGCCTTCCTCTCACGAGGATCTTGTGCAACTGCGAACTAACATGGCGGGGCCGAGCCGACGAGCAACGAAACAGCAAAAGTTTCGTTGAATAATGCCATCTATGGGTGAACATGCGGTGGTGATAATGCACACTCGTTTCGGTTTCTTTTTTTAAAATTTTAAGTCGTCCCTTGTAGATTCGCTTAAATTATCAATTGAAAGCAATTTATGTTTACAATTATTAGGCGTAATTAAGAGGGAAATAAATCGAAAGAATAAGACAGGCACGCGTTAATTACCGACAACCAAAACAATTTTTAATTAATATTATGGTTGGAATGGGTAAAATTTGACAAATTTTGTGGGGTTTAAATGATACAATGATTTTATCGTTCATATAATTTAAAGGATTAAATGATACAATGATTTTAGCGTTCATATAATTTAAAAGATTAAATGATCCAATGATTTTAGCGTTCATATAATTAAAAGGGTTAACCGTTTCGTTCTAAGCCTTTGTGTACCGCGTTACACCGCAATTCGTTAAATTATCTTCAAAAGATATTGTAATAAGATACTACACATTAGAAATTTTTAAACATTTTTAGAATTTTGTTTCCCCGGGTGTTAAGTACAAAAGAAATTTTTCCACTTATTTTTCCTGCGAAAAAAAAAGAAAAAAACGAGTGTTGCGATGGGGAAGGTGACTGAATCGACTGAATCATTATTAAATTGCGTTCGTGCTGTGTGCCTGTGTCAGCGCTGCTTTTAGAGCCATAGTTCTTAGATTACTACAATGATCTGGATTCGGCAGAACATATACTAATACAGATACCTTTATAAAGATAAAATATCTTGTCCGATATTTTACATAATTCATTCACTTTTCTGAAATCATCCATTTCTTGACGATGAAATATAAATTTCTTCGTCATTAATTATTCAAAATTTCCCACGATTCTCCATATATATTATTTTTTTCTCCTTTGCTTAATAATACAATCCAACATTCTATTTTTTTTTTTACATAAAAAAAAATTATAAATCTACACTACACAACTTTTATATCAGAATCTAATTCAAAATCAGAAAATCTTCACTACACAACTTTAATATCGGATTCTTAGTCAAACTCGAAACTTTGTCTCTTTTTTATTTATTTTTTCCTGTTATTCTCTAGATCACTCTATAAAAATTTGTATGTATGTGTCAAAATATTTATGCAATCAAGGAAAAGCAAATATACTTGCAGATCAATTTAATCAGCACCATAATATTTCCAGTAGGTTCTGCAACAATCTGGCAGAAATTATGGTGGCTAAAGCTTTGAAACCACAAACATCTTTACCTCCTGGTGCATTAATAAAAACAAAAGAGTTAATAGATTCACCAAAAAAAAATTCAAAACCGCAAAGCTCCAGGCATCGATGGCCTGCCGAATATAGTACTTGAAAATTTACCCAAAAAAGGAATTGTCTTCATATGCCTCCTATTCAACGCTTACCTTAGGCTCTCCTACTTTCCATCCATCTGGAAACAAGCTCTATTTATACCTATCCTGAAGCCTGGAAGAGTTCCGCACTCTCCCGACAACAATAGGACCATTAGCTTACCACCAGGTTTAGGTAAGCTCTTAGAAAGAGTAATCCTAAAAAGATTAAATGATTTATTCGCTAACAAGAATATCCTACCTGATTTTCAATTCGGCTTCAGAAACAGATATTCAACAGAGCATCAGGTTTTCCGTGTGACGAAGGTCGTCATAGCAGCAATGTACAATAAATTGTCTGTAGGTTTGGTGGCGCTGGACATAGAAAACGCCTTCGATAGTCTGGCATGATGCTCTTTTCTATAAACTTTAGAAATATAACACACCCCCATACTTGTTGAACCTTATACAAGCATTTTTAACTGACACGAAGTTCCAGGTCAAAGTAGGGGAAAGCACTTCCCCAGTGAAAAGTATTACTGCCGGTGCTCCGCAAGGCTCCTGCCTAAGCCCATCACTATATATCATCTATACGTATGACTTCCCTTCCTTACCAAACTGCCAAGTTGCAGCTTTTGCAGACGACATTTGCATATACAGCATAGGCGCAGATCCAAATTCCATTATTGCCAGCCTTGAAACGGCGTTAGTACTTATGTTACATATCAATACTACCATAGATGGAAAATTAAAATTAATGTTGCAAAAACGAAGCCAATTTTCTCCACCAGTAAGCGTAAGCCTGCTCACCTACCTATGCGACCAATAAATTTTTTAGGGCAAACTATTCCCTGGAGTGAGGATCTTAATTATCTTGGGCTTATATTCGACAAAAAACTAACCTTCAGAAGTCATATTGAGCATATTAGCTCCAAGGCGTCTAAGGCCGTGCTCTCGCTATACTCCCTTCTTAATCGTAATTCGCGTCTCAACACCAGAAACAAAGTCCTCATCGTAAAAATGGCAATCCAACCGATGATCTTATGATGTTCACCTACCTGGATACAATGTGCTAAATATATAGTAACAAAGTTTCAGATCACCCAAAGTAGATACCTGAAAATGGTACTTAATAAACCGTTTTACTTCTCTTCTGAAAAACTACACCGCCTTGCTGGCGTTAGTCTAATTTATCAACTCGCTGCATCACGCCGTGATAAATTAATCGCGAAAGCAAATGACTCGCCCAATCCGCTATTTCGTGCCCTGGCGAACTGAAAACCAGCAGTTGCTACCACCTATCTCTTTGGCCGTAACCAAGCCTCATAGATTTTAACTAGTTATAAGTAGATAGTTGAGTTATGTTAAGCTAGTAATAAATTCAGTAGGGGTTTTTGCTGAAATTTTCTTCTAGTTAATTGTATAATTGTAATATTTACATAGAAATACGATACTACACATAGTATTTAAGTAATGTTCAAACGATGGTGAAATGACTTTGTCAGAACTCCTACTATATTATAAGGCCTCTGTACCGCATACATTCTAATAAAGTAAATTATATATATATGTATATATATATATATATATATATATATATATATATATATATATATATATATATATATATATATATATTGTTGCGAATTCCGGCGTACCGACTCTCTCCCATTCGCAACTTCTAATTGCCGCCGTAACATTTCCACCTTCCTTTGGGCACTCCTACCTTTTCCTCTGTGTATTCATTTAATTTTATTAACATTCTTCCGATTTCCCTTCAATTTTTATTTCTTCATCATCACAATCCAACCCTTATTTCCAACTAAAATCATATAACATATACTAATAATTTCAATTTTCCCACTAACAACATTCCATTTATTAATTCCCACTAACAAACTTCATTCCATACCTTTTCCCTAACAAAACCTAATTCCTTTCCTTCATACTAACTAATTCTATTTACTAATTCCCACTAACAAATTTTATTTTCTATACTAACAAAAAATTAATTCACGTTCCCTATTAACAAAATTCAATCCCATGCCCAAATGCAACGTTCAAGTTGCTTACGAGATGAATGGGAGATCGACAATCCATGGCACCATTAGCTGCGTCGTGAGTTCTCGATCGAGGGTCTGCTGGAACCCTGAGTTCAAGTTCCCCCGGGCGCACGGAGGCACTCTTTTTGGAGTATCGGCAAAACCAATAGCTTCCGAAATGTGTATATGTGACACTTTGAATTCAACCAAGCGCTTCTTGGAGTGTTCAAATTGCCATATGTAAAACAATGGATACTATTGAGTTTGTCGATATGGACCAAAAGATGTGTGGGTAGCGGAATCGAAGTGTAATGAACTTCGATTACGTTACCCAGATACGGCAGCGGTAATTTAAAAATGAAAAGGATTGCGGGATATGATTTGAAAAGGGGAAATTGAGTGGTGAGGATTGGGGCAGTCAGATTTTGGTTTTGGGAAAGACGAGAAGGTTTTCGGTGTGAGATAAAGTTGATTTTTGGAATTGGTATTTGACGGGATTGAATACTGGACTTTGGAGATAGAGGGGATTTGATTTTGTGCGGTGTTAGAACAAATGATTTTGTTAAATTTGGAGTGTAGGAAGAAGAAAATTGTATTTTGTAAATTTGGAGTGCGGGAAGAAGAAAATTGGTTAAGAAACAAAGGATTTTGTTAAATTTGAAGTGCAGGAAGACGGAAATGGTGATTAAGGGTAAAGAGTGTTAGATTGGAATTCAGTGAGGAAAAAAAAAACAAAAATCAGAAGTGAAAGGAGTGAATTTAGAAAAAACATTGATAACTATCAATTAAAAAGAAAAAGAAAAATTTGCCGCTCGTAGACGGAGCAGGGGAAACGATTAGTGCGGATAAAAGTGGCCGTTGTTTTTTTTTGTTGTTTTAGTGATTTAAACGTACAATCTAATTTTCAGCAACCCCACGCTTCTTTTGGTGTATTTCACCAGGCGCTCGGAGTTCTACAGTGAAAGAAGTGAGTACCAATTTGGTTTTTTTCTTTTTTTATTAATATTTTATCAATTATAATATTTTCCAGTAGTTTGTTTATTATATTCTTTATAATATTGCATTTTTTCACGTTGATATATTTTAGTTTTTTTCTATGTTTTTTAAATTTCGAAAGGGGTTTTTAGTAGTTTTTTTTTTATTGACCTTCTTCTTATACAATAGATTTGGATTTTGATTTGTGAATTAAATAAAACGGCCATGTCGCAGTAAAAGCCATATTTTTCATTTCTCAGAATGACCTTCCCTTTCCCATCCATTTCCCTTTGTGCTAGTTATTTTATGTAAGGTGGCTCAGCACGAGCAGAGGGTGTCCCGGAAAACCCACGACACGACTGAGCGCTAGCCGGCCTCAGTATGCCACCCCGGGCTACACACCTCTCTGCTAATTCTTAATGTCTGCAACTGCGGTGACTTCCGTGGTTTGCTACATATGGCGCCCAACGTGGGGGATATGTAGCAAACCACGGAAGTCACCGCAGTTGCAGACATTAAGAACTAGCAGAGAGGTGTGTAGCCCGGGGTGGCATACTGAGGCCGGCTAGCGCTCAGTGACCCTCAGGAACCCATAGTTTTGTTCTGGGAATATCAGTAGTCGACGTTACAGGAGAACAAGTACTAATATAGATTCGACCATCTGCAAGGTGCAAATTCTGAAACTGATCGGGTTGTTTCAAGATTTGCTCCTTGAGATGCTCATACTCGGGCTCCTGAAACGCAGACTCCGGGATTGAACCACCAATGTGTCCGTGCTCCGGGAGACAGGGAATGATCGAGTTCACCCGCTCGTCCTCCGAGCATGTTCTTGACAACGCATCGGGAACAACGTTAAGGGCACCTTTCCGGTGTTCAATTTGGAAATTGAACCCTTGTAATTTTAGACTCCAGCGAGCCAATCGACCAGAAAGGTCCGACTGCTACATCAGCCATTTAAGACTGGCATGGTCGGTTATGATGGTGAAGGGCAACCCTTCGATATATGCCCTGAATCTCTTTACGATCTGCACCGCAGCTAAGCATTCCAATTCAGTAATGCTATAGTTACGTTGCGCAGCGTTGAGCTTCATAGACATATATGCGATTGGATGCTCTCCACCCTCCTCGTCCTTCTGGAACAAAACACTTCCAATACCCACTGTACTTGCGTCACACTGGATATAGAAGTGCTTAGTAAAGTCGGGGTTGGCCAGCACTGGAGCAGAAATCAACAAGTGCTTCACTTGATTGAAGGCACTTTTGGCGAAAGCAGACCACTTGAAGGCACGTTTGCCCTTTAGCAAATCCGTTAGAGGGGCCGTAACCGAGGCGAAGTTTGGAATGAAACGCCTGTACCATCCTGCCATGCCCATGAACCGTCTCACGTCTTTGGCCGTTCGGGGTTCAGGATAGGAGACTATACCTGAAACCTTCTCCGGGTCGGTGCGCAGGATACCATCACTCACTACGAAGCCAAGATATTTGATCTCCTTCTTGACAAACTTGCTTTTTTCAACATTGATGGTCAAGTTGGCGTCCCTGAGCAGTTTTGCAACAGTTCTCAGGAGCTGCAAGTGCTCATCAAATGTTGAACTTGTAACAAGCAGGTCATCTAGGTAAACAAATACCTTGTCCTGCAGCTCATGCGGTATTACTTTATGCATCAACCAACACATCGTTAGGGGAGCATTACACAAACCGAACGGCATGACCTTGAAATGGTACAAGGGCCTGCCAGGGACAGTAAAGGCCGTTTTCTCCTTACTTGCCTCATCCAATGGTATTTGCCAAAAGGCACTCATCAGGTCCAAGCTGGTAATGAACCTGGTACTCTGCAACCGTGCCAAAAGACCTTCAATCAGTGGCAACGGGTAGACGTCCTTAACAGTCACCTCGTTGAGGCGTCGAGCGTCCAGACACAAACGCACCTTGCCGGGTTTTCTGACAAGGGTCACAGGCGAACTCCACGAACTCTGACTTTCCTCTATTACCCTTAAAGACAACATACGATCGAGTTCGTCATACAACAGTTTCTGTATAACAGGCGAGACAGCATAATGCCGCTGCTTGATGGGTCGAGCGGAACCAGTGTCGATGTGATGAGACCCGAGACTGGTCCTACCCAAGCCTTTTTCATTATACGATGGAAACTGTTGTTTGACGAAGTCCAGTCGTTGCTGATCTTTTGGGGACAGCAGATGAAATTCAGGGCTCTGAGGTTCCGAGGCTGCTTCGATAGCGTTGACCTGGATTGGTGCTATTTTGAAGAGATCCCAGAAGTCAATTCCAAGATACACTGCATGTGTCAAGGAAGGAACAACAAGGAATCTCATCAATATGGTGGTTTTATTAAATTGCACCAATGTGGTGACGTATCCCAGAACTGGATCCTTGTGCCCTGATGCAGTCTGAACATGAGCATGCATGGTATGCATATGCAAACCCAAATCCGACAGCAGGTCCAAGGCTCCGGCTCCGAGGATACTAACACTGGCTCCGCTATCAAGCAAGCCCGTCAATTTGCGACCCTTGACGGAAATCTCTGCGTAGGGCCTATTGTCGCCAGGAGTTGCAACAATTTACTCCACGCAGGCACGCTTCAAGAGACGCCTGGCGAAGAAATGTCTCCAGGATCTCCGGAAGCGATCCCGAAAAGGTTGTGCTCTAAAACTAGCGGATGATTCACGATCATCGCCCGCCTTTTCATTACATTTGACGTAGTCTGGTAATCCGCTTGGAGCAATCACATTGCTAAAAAATGGTGGTAAATCGGACATATGAGGCGAAATGAAGGGACTTGTTGATGGGCACTGGTCTGGTATCTGATCATTCATTGTGTTATGGAAGGACGAAGGGATCCCACTTGAAGACCGACTCTGGAAGCGTGCATGATATCCTGCAGCAGATCTCGGTTGAGGATCATACCAGGCATTCTCCAACATATCAACAGCGTCAATGTTGGGAGGATGCCTACTGCGATGGTCAGCCACAGGTCTACCGGAGGGATACCACCACACAGCTTCAACTCTAGTGCAGTGACGAACTAACTCTGTTGTCGATGCGAATTCCAAGCCTGCCAAATGATTCCTCATTCGTTCGTCCATGTTCCGCAATAGAATGGCTTGCATGTCAAAGTCAGATAACCGATTTTTAAGACGAAAGGCCATCTCTATTATGGAGCCATGAAACTCACGGAAAGATTCTTCTGGCCTCTGGAAACGCGCATCGATCGCTCGCCGCACATCTACGTCGGTCCAATGAGATCCATAACGCTCCTTCAACACAGCTTCCAAATCAGGCCACGTAAAATAGGGGTGTAGCTGCCGGAATAACCAGTACCATTCTTCTGCTGGTCCTTTCAGAAGAATGTGGAGGCTAGATGCCAGTTCCTCCAAGGGAATGTTGTAATTTCTTGCCAAGGTGGTGGCTCGAAACAGGAACTGCTCAACATCTAGACCAGCAGAAAAACCATCAAAACTGACCCTCCACTTATGCATTGGTGGGAAGGAATAACATTTGTCGTCAGAGCTAGAATAGTTGGAGTAAGAAGCGTTATGCGATGCCATAATTGAAAATTAATGTTATAAATACTGGATAAACAAATTGTAAAATCAATAAATTAATTAACAATGATCGGACGGAAACAACGACGAAATCAGCAAAATCAATAATTAGCGGACGGACTTTACCGACAATTTGAATAAAATAAATAATTTAATAAATAACAGACGGACAAACAAACGATTCTTTAAAAATAAATTAAAATTTGAATGCCAGACAGACAAACCGACAAGTAAATAAATATATAAAATTTTAACACCTAACCTAAACTAAAATTGAAATTAATTTGAGAGTCTCAAAATGTACTTTAAACGAACCCAAACTAAAACCTAACTCACTACCCTAAACTAAACTCAATCTAAAATTACTCACAACCCAAAAACAACTAAACCAAACTCAATCATTAAAATTAAAACTAACTGAAATTATCCTAAACTAACATCCATAAAACCAATTATCTAAAACTAATCTAAGTCAAAACCCTAATTAAACCCAATAATCTATAACTAAACTAAACCTACATTCCCCAATAAAATCAAATAACAAAAATACCTAACTGTAAAGATCAATTCCATAAACCAAAGTTCAAGCTACCTAAATTAAAATCAAAAAAATTTAACGCAAATTATAGATAATACGAAATAAAAATGATTCCACAGACTGACAAACAGACTATGGCAATAATAACAATTAATGGTTGTGGCTATGATTGCGATTTATTAGCAGTGAAGAGGAATAGTGTTGGAAACGATCGAAAATATTGATTTTTGTAATCGAAATATTGATTTTAGTAATTGCAATCGAGATACAACTCATAAAGAAAATTTCATTTCTCAAAATGATCATCCCCATTAATGGAAAGGGAAAAGAAAAGGTAGTTAAAATGGGATGAAGGTTGAAATTTAACAAGACACAAAACAGACAACCTGTAACAGTGCCTGGCATAGCCATGGAATTCGAAGGCGGACTCTGCTCTGATGGTCACCACCAAGGGCTGACAACGAGACCATTATGAAACACTACGGACTTCATAATGGCTCGGACAAGAGCCGCACAAATCCCAAAGCTACCACCAGATAGATGATGGAAGGGCCGAAAGCGTTGGCTAATTCAAAGGGTTGAATCTAAGTCCAACTATCCCGTGCAGGGAGATATAGTCAACGACTTAAAATTCGGTAAACCCCAACCAACATCCACACTGTCACAGCATACTGCTATTATAGCCGGTGAGAACTATAACACATAAATTCAGCACGGTGAGCGCCACTGCAACTGCGGCGAACCCCGTGATCAAGATTCCAATATTTAATTATCAAAACTCCAGATTAAACTTAAAACCGTCAATAAAATCATGTAAAAATTATATCCAAACTCATAGAAAAACTCTAACAAAACAAAAAAAAATAATTTCCCTGGAATGCTCAGGCCACTATTCAAGTCAGGCACTCCAGGTACTCAAGCCCAATAAATCTAACAATTTGAAAAATTTCAACTTTAACAAAAAAAAACTAACCAAATCCATCAAAACCATAAAAACCAAACTATTTGGGCGCCATATGTAGCAACCACAGAAGTCACCGCAGTTGCAGACATTAAGAATTAGCAGAGAGGGTGTCCCGGAAAACCCACGACACGACTGAGCGCTACCCGGCCTCAGTATGCCACCCCGGGCTACACACCTCTCTGCTAATTCTTAATGCCTGCAACTGCGGTGACTTCTGTGGTTGCTACAATATATATAAAAGAGTATAGAAATTCATTTTAAATCTTTTTAGACTAATTGAAATGAAACAAAGTTGTTCCAAAAAGTGCCACTTTGTCGTATTTATTGATTTGCGACTCCAAAAAAATTACGATGTCAACTCTACTTTTAAAATCATCGCTCTGGTGTCATCATATGTTTTTAGTTGATTGATTTATTGAGTTCATTGCAATTTTGTTGGAAAATAATTTGCTTGCTTTGTATAAAGCTAGGTTTTCTGAGCACGTTAAGTTAAGAAACTCGAATTAAAAACTTTGAATTAAACAAATATTTTTGAAGCCCGCTGATTGTTCAGCCGTTCAGATAGACAATTAGTCGATAAAGACATTTGAGCTGAGGAACATATTATAATTATTGAAACTTTATTCCTTTTTCTTCATCAAATATGATAATGATTTTCTATTTTCATGTTTCAGGAGAATTCTTCCCTCATTCTAATTCACAATAATGCCGAATGGTTTGGACTATCAAAAACTTCAGAAGTAGTTGGGTTGGCCACACTATTGAAAGGCTATATAGCTTATATGGTAGTTGTTACATTACATTCTGTGGTTGTTTTCCGACAGGAATATAGACGAACATTGCATGGGTTGGAAAACAAACAACCAACAGTTTTATTTGAGGGAATTACAAGAAAAGATGCTGATACGGATTTGATGGGATTATTTAAATTTGTAACAAACTTTGCATATTTTAAATTTGGATATGAGGTAAGTCGTGCGTTATTGATATTTTGATACATTAAAACGTTTTTGTAGATTTCACTCATTGTATTAGTTGTGGTCATAAGTCTTCGACAAGATATGCTAGCTATAGTTTATGTCGGATGGTTTTGTATATTTTTCAAATTGAGTCGATCATCTTCTTCTAAACTTTGGTCGCCGTTCCAGTTCTTTGTTGCAGTTATTATTATACTTCAATATTTACTATTTGTTGGCCTTCCACCTGGACTTTGCATGGGTGGGTGCATATTTTTAGTGCTTGTTTATGATGATTTGATTGTTTCTTTTTAAAGAATGGCCATGGTATACTTCATCATACGCGAAAGGATTACAGTTATGGGCAATGGTTCCTGGGCAACATTTGTACAAACAATCAAAGAAAATAATGTTCGATTTCATTCTACTAAATTTCATATATCGGCAGCACCGTGTTTTTATATTGGAGAAAAAAATCGATGAAGAAAATATCTCATATCCAGCAGGAACAAATAAATCTATTGTTAACGAAATTGATAGCTTGGATGTAACTCCGCTCGACAATCCTGTTCCCGATTTCGTTTCGAATATAAGGTAATTCCATACAAAATTATACGCACAATGCAAAAAATGAAATTCTTCACGGGTAACACGTATACAAAAGGCCATTTTTCTTTTTTAAATTGCTGACATATTTCTTTCTTTAATAATTTCACTTTTTGCTTAGCCTTTGTTTGCGCCGGCATTCTTTTGTCCCGAACTTTGATTTTATTATTTTTATTTCCAGTCTCGATTTACTTATTTTACATTTCTCTTAAAAAATTAACAGCTATGATACAGACCAACCAACAATTGAACAATGAATAAACTCTTGTTTCAGCGTTTTGACAAATGAAAAACTGAATGAAAAATAGGTTACTCGATTAATAAAATTTGAAATGTGGTATTCGAATCTTAAAGTATTTTCGCTTTGTGGCGAATTGAATTTGAATTTGGTGAATTTAATTAAAAAGATCGATCAATTGATAAATCAATCAAATAAATCGAATTAATTGCCAATGGGCTAATTATTACCGTGCCAATTAATCTTAAATAACTATGTAAGTTGATAGAAGCGTTGATGTTGCCGGATCAGGCCGTGATGGGTACTCAGGGGTGGCAGGAACCCAACGTCCACCAGTTGAATGGTCCGTTCAACCTCCTCCAAGGTGTGCGATAGGCTGTAGCGTCTAGGTAACGACACTGGTGGTTGGACATGCATGTTGGATTGTTGTTTGCAGGAACGCCGGCGGAGGTAGATCACCAGTATAACTAATCCGAGAATGCCCAGGTAGCCGATGGTGTACTGGTGGATGTCGTGGTCGGTCACTTGATCGGTCCATGAAATATCTTGCGCTCGTAGTTATCGTCGCAGTTCTTCAGTTTCAGATGCAGACTCAGTGTAATGAGTGGAGTCGTTGAAAGAGTCCACAATGTTTGTCCCGTTCTGTAGAACAGCCAATTCCCGCCAATACGGTCCCAAATCTTAATAAATGAGCAACTTCCACTCGTTGGAAGATAAGTAGGCTCGACCTAATGGTTGAAAATACAGACCCGTGTGGGGTCTGGTTGTTGAGCCTTGTGTTGGAGAGGTGTGCGCTATGGGAGATAGCATGCACATCAAGAGGAGCGCCACAATTGACTTGCCGGTTCGCATCGATCGCCACCTTGTCCTCGGGATGTCGTCGCCGCTGTTCTGGGACCCTTCCTTCATCAAGTGGAGGGAACTTGCTTGTGATGGTTCTTCGTTAGACTGTGCGTCGTCGAGTACTGGTAACGGGGCCAGTTTGTGTATTGGCCTTTTCATAGTTTCGGAGGCGGTTTTGACATGAGGGACTCGTACAAAACCATCCGCGCCTTCGTACGTTTTGATAATTCGCTCCAATGGCCACTTCATCGATGGGGTGTTATCTTCGCTTATGATGATCACTGTTTCCGGGATCACATTGGGATGTGACTGTCTCCACTTGACACGATGCTGCAACTGCGCCAAGTAGTCGTGCGACCATCGTCTCCAGAATTCGAGTTTGAGGTGTTTGATTAGCTTCCACCGGGCATGGAGACCTCCGGCGAATGGCTCTGCGCAACCATCCACCATGGCTGTGAGGGGTTCTCCGATGAGAAAGTGTGCTGGAGTTAAGGCTGCCAAATCATTGGGATCGTTTGACGTCGGAGTCAGTGGTCTAGAATTGAGGATAACCGCCACCTCAACCACCAAGGTATGCAGCTTCACGTAGGTGAGCGCCGCCGACGAAATGCCTCGACGGATCAAATTTTTGACTGATTTGACCGCCGCCTCTCAACAAGCCGCAAAAATAAGGTGCGCGTGGAGGGATGAAGTGGAAATTGGAATATAATGAGGACGAAAATTCTGATAGCTGGTTGTGAGCTGCCACAAAGTTGGTGGCGTTGTCGCAAAATAGGTTTCGGCAGTGTCCTCGTCGTCCAATGAAACGTTTGAGAGCACAAAGGCATGCCTCTGTGCTTAGATCGCTGACTACCTCCAGATGGACGGCCTTTGTAGCGAAACAGCAACATATGGTTAGGTGCCCTTTTTGCGGTCGGGTACCTCTACCTCGGTAATGGATCATCATAGGCCTACAGAAATCCACGCCGGAGCTGATAAACAAACGAGGCGGCTGAATATGTGCACTCGGCAGGTTTCCCATGACGTGAAAACAGCTTAGGCTTAACTCGGGTGCACCACACGCACCGTTGAACAATCGATCTCGAGAGTTGTTTTCCTCGAATTGGCCAGAACCGCCGTCTAGTGGTAGCGAGCAGTATTTGCGCATCTAGATGGCAATGGTCACGATGGATGTCCATCATCAGCAGTCTGGTGAACGGATGTGTGAACGGTAATAAAATGGAATGTTTGGCGTTGAACGTGATCTTGCCAGCCTGCACCCTCCCACCGACACGGATTATGCCCTCTGGATCCGGGCATGGCGCCAGTCCCACCAACGGACAGTGCTTGGAGACTTGCTTCTCCGACCTGATGTCCAAAAGTTCGCAGTTAAAAGTTAGTGATTGTACATACCTCACGATGATCTCCAGGGCTGTGGATGATTCATCACTCGTGGGCGCTTGATTTGTCAGTTGAGATTGCGTGATTGCCGGCTTGAGAACATAGATAAACCGCTCTTGAAGGAATTTCCGTGTTGGATCTGCTGAATAAAGTGTGTTTCAGGAGCCTCTGCCGCTACCATAGCGGTCTTGGTCCGTTTCGTCTCCAAGTCGCAAGGGCCCCACTCCGATACTCGGAAGGCCAAAATTATTCTGTCCTGGATAAAAATGGTAGTCCTTGCAACCACATACTACAGCGGCTCAATTCAGCCGGCGCCATCGCACGTGACAGGATGTCAGCTGGGTTATCTTCAGACGCTGCGTGTCGCCATCGGTCCGGCCTTGAGAGGGTTTGTATGGCCGAGACCCTGTTCGCCAGAAAGGTTTTATACAATGATGCAGTAGAGTTGATCCACTCCAAAACAATCTCGGCTTCGATCCAAAATACCTAAAAAACCTCCTGCAGATTGAGCGCCGTCTTAACTCGTCTTGTGAGCTCAGCGCCTAGTTTCGCCGCACACAACTCCAGGTAGTGTGCTTTGATCGGGGCCACTCTTGACGCCGGCGCACAGCTACCTATCGACGACTTGACCGTTAATCAGGGTTGACCGCATGTATATTGCTGCGCCATATGCCTTCTCGGAGGCATCACAAAAGGTGTGCAACTGTACTTGCACGGGTTTCTCGCCTGTACTAATGTGACGAAGAATCGGGCCTGCTGCAATGATGGCAGACCACTGCGGAAACCGGACCACTGGGTATGGATCCCCACTGGTAATGCTGCATCCCAGTCCAATTCCGATCGCCATAATTCCTGCAGGAATAACTTGGCTGCTACTATCACAATAGTCAGAATGCCCAATAGATCGAACATTCTGGCTATATCAGATGCCATCGTCCTCTTGGAGAACTTCGCATCGGTTGGATCTAGGTTGATTTGGATTTAGAACTCCTCAGTTTTCGGACGCCAGATGACTCCTAGCCTCTTAATATAGTCCTCGTATAACTACTGAAGTCCAGCTGGACCTGTTGGTTCTCACGTTTAAACAGCTTCAACAATAGTAGGTGGTTGGCACACCATTTGCGCAAATGCATACCTGCGCTCGAGATTATGGTGCATAGATCCACCTGTTTGCGAAGTGCCTCCTCTAAGCTGTCTGCCCCGGTCATGACGTAGTCGATAAAGCAATCCTTCTCCAACGCGCTGGTGCCCAGGGGACCTTTCTGTTGTTTCTCTTGTGCTAGAACCTGTAGACATTTTGTAGCTAGATACGGGGCACACGTCGTGCCATAGGTAACTGATTTCAATTGATAGTATCGCACTGGTTGTGTTGAACTATTTCTCCAAATTAAGCCGTGGTACCGACGGTATACAGGATGGAGCAATATCCGCGGATACATCTTCTCCATGTGGGAGGTGAATACGAAACAAAGCATTCTGAAACGCAGGAGTATCGAAAAAAAGGTCATCCTGGATAGTAGCCCCTGTATGAAGGACATCATTCGGCGAAATGTTTGTGGTCGTCTCAATGGATGCACCAAAAACCACCCGCAGCTTGGTTATACTGCTGTCAGGCTTCAGGACACAATGATGTGGAAGTAAGTATCGTAATTCCTGCCGCTGCTGCAACGTCACCTCCTCCATATGCCCATGCCGTATATACTCCTCCATGAAGTCCTCGTATGCAAGTCTTAGATCAGGGATCCCCTCCAGTCAACGCTCCGAGGCAGTGAATCTGCGAGTGGCTACCGCTTGGGAATCACCTTACGTCTCAGGATCCTTGCTGAATGGGAGTTTAACCAAGAAACGGCCGTCGGGACGCCTTGTCATTGTCTGATAGAAATGTGCTTCGCAAGTCTTTTAAGTTAACGTAAGCTTGTGCTGCGGATCCTGTACTTCCTCGACCTCCCAAAATCGCTTGATGAGCTGATTAAGCTGGTTATCTTCTGCCAGGATGCCGCATGTCACGGAAGACACTTGAGGTGTGATCACTCTTCCGGCTACAATCCACCTTAGGAGCACTGGGAACTGTGGGCCCAACTTTATTTGTCCAATGGCTAGAACCTCGTAGAAATGTTCGGCACTCAGCAACATGTCGATGCGCTCCGTTCGGTGGAAGTCTGGATCTGCCAGCCATATGTTTTTGGGAATGTGCTATCCCGATGTGTTCAAGTTCTGAGACGGTTTCGGTGATATAATTTTGTCCATGTCGTAGGATTCCAACTGCGCGGCATATCCTGATAATCTGGATCTTAGGCTGAGGTTCATGTTATGTCATGCCTTCTTAGTACCACCGCCTGCCTTTTCAATGAGGGCAAGGTGTGGTGTCGATAATAAACCCAATTTTTTGATGATTCTTTTGGTGGCTAGGTTTATTTGTGAGCCCGGATGCAGCACAGCTCGACAATCTGTCGTCTTCCCATTGCTGGTGACCAGCTTGACGACGGCTGTGCCCAGAAGTACATGTCCTTGTGGTTGGGGCTCCATCAGAGTCGTTAAAGCGAGCGATGGCGGTTCTGGTTTACTTTGCGGTTTCGAGTCTTGTTGCGGCGTTGTTGTGCTCGAGGATATCGTCTTGGTCTGTTTGGGCTTGTTGTCTCCAGGCAGATATAGCAGGGTGTTGTGATTCTTGGAACACTGCTTGCAACTTCTAGCCGCGCAGCTGGAAGCCTAATGTCCTTCTCAAAGGCAATTCACGCACAGCTTCTTAGCGCGCACGAAACAGTCTCTTTGCAGCAGTGATCCTGAGGAAATCCGGCCAGTAGTAAAGAGGGTGATCCTGCTCACACATTAAGCACCGAAAAGCTGTCGTGGCGGCCATGGTCGACTTGATGGCTTTCCTACGGTTAATCTCCGGTTCCTTTGTTTTATAGCCGAGTGTCTCGAGGGCTTGGAAACGCGCTTCCATGAACTCCAACAAACTCTTCAAGAGTGGTAGCTCACGTGGGTTGGATAAAGATTGTTCGTATGATGCGTGAGACGCTGGATCCAATTTTCGGATTAGCACATGTAGCAGCAACGGATCCCAGTCCCTTGTGGACACTTGCAGGTTCTCCAGGTCTCTGAAACACTCTTGTGTGGTGTCATGTAGAGCCATTATTGCTGCCACTGATGGCCTTTCATTAGCATGAGATGGCTGACTCATCAATTTGTTGTTACCAATAGTCGCCGGTTGTCGTACCTTTCCTTCAATGTTGTCCAAGCCGCCTCGTAGTTGTCATCCGACAATGTAAAATTTCGAATCAAAAGCTCCACTTCTCCGATGAGACCGGCTTTGAGGTACCATAGCTTGTACCACTTGGACATCGGTTGGCTATGCACCATTTGCATGAACAAGTCGTGAGATTGTTGCCAATGTAAATAGTTCCCATCGAAGGTGGGGAGTTTTATTTTCGGCAGAGGCATGGTAAGAGGAGTCACAGACAGAGTCGTTGAGGCAGGTGTAGGGCTGAGTTCATCCATTTTTGATTCCAGACGTATGACCCAATCTTGGGTAAGCTCTTCCAAATGAATGTGTTGTTGCACGTTGAAATTATACGCTTCAGGATCCTCATGGGGCTCGATGATCTGCAGGTGATATTCATCCAGCTGTTGCCAACCTCGTTGGAGGGTGATGAGTTCACCAGGTCCGAGTGACCACCTTCTGGTCCAAACGGCCGATGATCCTCCTCAACGAGCCTGCCTGGGACGCAGCATCTTGACCACACTGGCGTCTCTTGGAGCAGAGGCTTCCACAGTGTAGTCCTTGTTCTTGCTATCCTGAATTTCGAGCACTTTTGGTGACTGTTCCCCGGTTGGCGTTTCCACGTGTGTTTTGGCATGCATTTGATCGCGGAAGTGCTGCTGATAACGGAGGTAGTTGCCTTTGGTAGTGTCGTATATATGTTGGATAAAATACTCGCTGCGACGGAGCGACTTCCGGTAGGGATCGGATGTGACTATCGCCTAGTTCAAAACCTTCCCACGCGGCCTGCAGTTGCCGTAGTCGCATCGAATAATTCCCGGCTTCCTGATTCCTTGGGGGCGAATCCTTCTTATAATTTGAAATGACACCTTCGACGATTCGAGCTAATCCTTTTATATCCTCGATTAGGCAATCCACATTCGCCATCGCGTAGAAAATCGGAAAACGAACGGAAACAGAAAGCGCAGATACACCACGACACTACACAAAACACCACACAGCACATTGTAATGATTTTCCTACCTTCCGCTCGAACGCGGAACCGACCTCTCATCGGTTCTAGACGTTAAGTCTGAGTAGTGCCAACGGATGGTACCAACAGGTCAACCAATCCGTGCACCGTAATCCATTCACGCGGTGACTGCTTGTCGGCCAGCTAGTTCGGAGAGGATTTCGGTCGCGGGTCTCCGAATGGATTACGCTCAATTACAATATTTCAGTCACCTGAACTTGCCCGTTTTTCAAACGCGTCAACAATTACTCATCCAGAACGAGAAACCTACATTACGTTAGTTCTGGATGTGATCTATCCACAGATCTCAAATCAAAAACGCTACAAAACCCCATAGGCGCGTTACCGATTCACCGACGCGGTACCGAAAAATATACTACTCGAACTTAAATCGAAGGAAGCTACTCTAAGGAAATGACGAAACAAACAAAGGTACCGCGTACCGCGCGCGATGCGAAACCGACTTCAGCGGATTTGTCGAAACCCTAACCTCGCGACGGCATACCTACCATACACTCTCCGTTCCCCCTGAAATAGAACGAGTTACTGAAAAGGAAAGTCGTGTGTTAACTTAGCAATTCATATTATTATTCAATTCAATTAAATTAGGATTTCTATTATAAATATTAGTATCTTCCATTTAAAAACGAGAAAATTCTCTAATCTACAAATCTGTAACAAAAAAATCGTGTAAGTATTTATCTTAGATACTTCTCCTTATCTGACATGATTTTAGTAGTCTACTTTTTCTTATTTTAAGCTTTAATTTGAGAAAACACAAACTATCTTTTATCTATGTTTTGGATTTAAATTTTGCGTTTAAAAAAACATATCACTAAGGATTTTCGTATATTCTAAGCATTAAACAAATTTGCTGGTTGCTTGTTTGTTGTAAATTTAGTCATATCGAGCTTATTTCTCATGGGGAAAGGATTCGAGGGCTAGAAATGGTTTGGAATTTCTAAAACGTTCACATGTATCGTGTTCAAGAAATAAGAGCGATTTATCATTAAAGAAGAGTTAAAACTGATTAAGTTTCAAAAACTAACATTTGCACAATTTAGACATTTCAAAGGAAGTATAGGCTGCCTTTTTTGCCTCCCATTTCTTTTTCTCAATTTTTCCGTTTTTTTACTTAAATCTTTCAATTGCATGCTTACTTAAATCGAATTAATTTAAATTTATGACACATAAATTGAATATTTTTCCGATAAATAAAAACTCAAAATATGTATGATTGGGCGGATAGCATCATAATATTGTGAGATGATTAGCAGTACATTCTCTTCAATATTTCTGACAACACTTAAAGTTAACCATTTTATCTCTTCTTCCTTATAGTCGATTACTTATTATAGTATTCAAAACAAAATTATAACTACATTTAAGTTTTTTTTTTCCTTTATGTTTTCTTCTATTCAAACAAATAAGGCACAACTCTGTACTATACAAAAAAAATAATTTTTCTTTTCAATTATACTTTACTTCAATTACGAGTCGACGTGTATTTTGAATACAATCAGCCGGTATTCTGTTTTTTCTTTGTCTTTAAATAAGGAAATTATTTGTGGTTTTTTATTTTCAATGGAATATTTTATTTTGTGTAACTTCGCTGATCAATTGTCGCTTACGTTTCTTTTAAAGTTCATAGAAAAAAATATCGCATCTACTACTTTAGGCTGTTTCACAAGGACGGAATAGAATACTTCCAAATGGTTCAGGAATATTTTCTATTTTGGTAATTTTTCACTTGAACGGCAGCAAATTTATTGACTAGTCGATAAATTACTTCAGAGAATCGTTTTGAAGTGCCATTCGAAATTTCAGTCACAAAGAAAAGAAACTTGTTATCAGAGGCAATTTATACACTAAAAAAGCAACCATTTGAAAACAAATGTTTTTTTGTTTATGACTTTCATTATCACTAGCGAACTTTAAATTTGGTTGGCAGATGGTATTTCCATTTTGCGACTGTTACATCAAGCTCATCTTCTAAACGCATGAGAGTTCGCAGCGAATGGTTAAAAACAACATACAGTTTTCCAATATCGATGTGCCGTTATCAGAGTACTTAATTAAAACTTCGTTTTTTCTTTTGCGTGACCTTGACCCTGTTAAGTAACATGTTACATATTTTGATATTGTTACGAAAAAGGTTCAAGTGTTCTAAGTTTTAGAGTCTTTTTACTTTGATCCGATCGTTTGCAGTTTATTAGTTGGCTATTGTTAGCTTCTGCGTTTGGCGACATACATCTAATCATATTCACTTAAATTCGAAGTCCACTTGAATCCATATAGATTGATTAGTAATGATCCTGACTTCATTTAAAAATCTTATGTACTAAATATTTACATATGATTTAATATTTCCTCAACATATTGGCAAGGCGATTGAAAATCCGCCATATCGCATGCAGATGTAGCCGTTGCATGCTTGGAACGGCATGAAGGCTGATTTTAAGGTCCCCGATTTTCTTTCCTTATGATAAATCTTGGTATATCTACCTTGGGAAGAACGAGAAAATAATATTTAGCCTTTGGATACTTATCTCGAATCACAACAGCACAATCAAGCAACAAATCCGGATCGTTCAAAGATTTGACCAGAACCATATTCCAGGATGGTTTTGCGGGCAATGAAGCTGTCCTTGTAAGTTGAGTTGATCGGATTATATGTGATACGACCATCACATTTGCAGAATTCCCGCCATGTGGCTGTGTCCACTCGACTTTCAATATTAGCGCCGCATTTTTGATAACGTGAGAAGCATACCCGCGGACAATGTTGATCACTTTTAATAGCATATGTTTATACCGTACAATGTACGTTGCTGAATCGAAGACTGCAATCTGTACTGCGGATTGCAAGCGATACGCCAATTGATCAATCTGAACAAAGTAGCAAGCGTTACTTCGAATTTCCGCATGAAGAAGTGTCAAATCATTTTGGTGTTGAATTATTCTCCTACTGGATTCATTAAGAGAGATTGTTTTATCGAAGGTATATTCCCACTTAGTCCGCAGTTCACACTGCCTTCCGCTGCAGACCAGACAAAATATTGCTAAACTTTTCTAATTAGTTATTAACTAAACTAACCTCTTTCCTAATGTTTCTGCTCCGGTGAATGTCACTGCCTCACGAATAACGTTTTCCAAAAACTCTTTAAGCACACCACGCGTTTCTTCACAGATTAAACAGGGAATACGTTTCACTCCACCACGTCGCGCCAAACGACGTATAGCTGGTTTTGTAATACCTTGGATATTATCACGAAGAACTTTACGATGACGTTTAGCGCCTCCATGTGCTGTCAAAAGTTCCGGTTGTCACCTCGGACAAAACATATGTGCGTGGAATGGCACTTCATATGGCGGAAATGTGCTTCTTCAGATGTCGCCAGTGGCATAGTTTTCTCGATGGCCACGGTGGAGGGGCATTTCCAGATGGCTATGTCTCGAAATGTGCCGGGGTTGGATTAATTCTATATTTCGAATATTTATATCCACGGATCCAAATATTTGGACAGAAAAAAAAAATATTTTCTGCACAACGATATCCGCACAACAGATGAAGTCCGCTGGCACTTCGAGGACATATCCATCTGGCAGGTTACAAGGGTTCGGGATCGGAATCACTTCGATTCCTGGGCGCAGGCGTCACATTACAACATCACGACCTGTTCACCGGGGAAAAACCACTGTTTAGTTATGTACGGCAAAATAAATACCAAGTGCATCTCGCCGGGGCCTCCAGATGCTTGCGCCGGGACTCTTTTGTTGATTTTATTATTTTTATTTTTCAGCCTCAAATTTATTTAACAGCTATGATACAGACTAACCAACAGTTGAACAATGAATGAACTTTTGTTTCAACGTTTTGACAAATTAAAAAATGAATGAAAAATGGGTTACTCGATTAAAAAAATTGAAAATGTGGTATTCGAGACTTAAATTATTTTCGCTTTGTGGCGAATTGAATTTGAATTTGGTGAATTGAATTAAAATGATCGATCAATTGATAAATCAATCAAATAAATCGAATTAATTGCCAATGGGCTAATTATTACAGTGCCAAATAACCTTGAATAACTATGTAAGTTGATTAAAGCGTTGATGCTGTCGGATCAGGCCGTGATGGGTGCTCAGGGGCGTCAGGAACTCAACAGCCTTTCTACCTAATAAGAGTCTATGTCTATCTGCAAATACTTACCGTCGTGGTGCGTGAACGTGTTTTATATTTGCTCCGCAACCAATTCTGAACATTTCCGTTAATTAAATCTAAATAGTGCTAGGTATAAAATAAAAAAGTGTTAAATTTGTGTCTTTATTTATAAATAAATCCAAGTATTTATATTTTCAAGTTATAGCAATCGTGACCCAATTGTGCCATAAACTCAATATCGACGTTTTGTACCAGTGACCCCATTTCTGTGATCGACTGACCATAGTGCTTTTAATGAAAGTTATATTTATATTTGAACCGTAAGCACATTTCACCGCTTTTTAATTTCGTGACGATTCTGCTTTTAATTAATTTATTGATTCTACTGATTTGTGCTGAATCTGCAATTTGTGATAATTGAGTGTTGGTTTTAGTATTGGACAATTAAATAAACAATCATACAACCTTGACTTTGAATTTCCAGAACTCAACTATTATTTAAAAAAAAATTAATTTCAAATGTGATCTAGCCAATTGTGTCGCATTCGATCACACACTTAAATATGCGATATGTAAAAGTTTTTGTAAAGGAAAATTGCATGGTGCATGTATGGATCCTCCAAGGGATTAGTTTCATCTCTATTTGGAGTCGCATTTCATCTGCTCGGACTGCCAAAACGTTGAGGAGAAATTTAAAGCTGTTTATGATCAAATAACTGATCGAATTGATGTCCTCATCAATGAAAAAGATCAATTGATTGCCTGCCAGAGCTCAAAGTCCCGAGCAAACGATGAAAGCTTTGTGGAAATGGCTACTTGCTTTGATGATCTTGCTTCGACGCTATCAAGTAGCAATAACATCACAAGAGCTCCTACTAATAAAAACCAATCCTTTTTAGACCCATTGTTGCCGCCTACAGTCAAGGCCACTATAGTTTCGGGTGCTGACCTCGAAAAAAGATCTCTCGACTTAGAGATAGTAAAATTTACGAATTTACGTCATATATGCACAAGGCATCAGAAACCACTTGCATAGATGGGAAAACGAAAACAAGTCTGAAAATCGTGATTCAGAGAGAAGGTCTTGTTGCGGATTCCGGCGTACCAACTTCCTTCCATTCGCAACTTCAAATTGCGCGTTAACATCTTCATCTTCCTTTGGGCATTTATACCTTTTCCCCTGTTATTTATTTAATTTTATTAAAATTTTTCCAATTTCCCTATAATTTTTACTTTCCCATCATCACAATCCTACCCTTTTCCCTTATTTCCACCTAAAATAATATAATATATACTAATAATTTCAATTTTCCCACTAACAACATTCCATTGATTAATTCCCGCTAACAAAACTTCATTCAATACCTTTTCCCTAACAAAACCTAATTCCTTTCCTTCATACTAACTAATTCTATTCACTAGTTTCCACTAACAAATTTTATTTTTTATACTAACAAAAATTAATTCACGTTCCCCTACTAACAAAGTTCAAACTCATACCCAAAGGCATCGTTGAAGTTGCTTATGAGATGAATGGGAGATCAACAATCCATGGCACCATTAGCTGCGTCGCGAGTTCTCGATCGGGGGTCTGCTGGAACCCTGAGTTCAAGTTCCCCGGGCGCAGGGAAGCACTCTTTTTGGGGTATCGGCAAAACCAATAGCTTCCGTATAGTATATGTGACACTTTGCATTCAATCAAGCGCTTCTTGGATTGTGCAAATTGCCATATGTAAAACAATGGATACTATTGAGTTTGTCGATATGGAACAAAAGATGTGTGGGTAGCGGAATCGAAGTGTAATGAACTTCGATTACGTTACCCAGATGCGGCAACGGTAATTTGAAAATGAAAAGGATTGCGGGATCGGATTGGATGAAGGTGAAATGTGGAATTAAGTGGTTAGAATTGAGGCAGTGAGTATTTGGCTGGTGAAGATAAGGGAGTTTTCGATTCGGGATAAAAGTGATTTTTGGGGGTTTTAAAATTGGGAAAAAGGGAGTTTTTGGGGGTAGAATGTGAATGGTATTGAACAGACTTTTTGAAGTTTTAGTGACGAAGGAGGAGAGTGGAAGGATTGAAAAAGTGAGGTGAATATTGGATTTTGGGAAGAGAAGGGATTTGACTTTGTGCGGTGTGAAAAAAAGAAAAATTTTTATTAATTTGAAGTGCGGGAAAACGAAAATTGAGCGAGAAAAAAGAAGATTTTGCTAATTTGAATTGCGGGAAGACGAAAATTGTTGTCAGAAGTTTTGATTTGAAATTCAGTGAAAAAAAAGATAAACAACAAAAAATCAGAAGTGAAACGAATGAATTTAGGAAAACATTACTAACTAGAAATTAAAAGTGAAAGGAAATTTGCCGATAGCAGACGGAGTGGAGGAATCACTTAGTGCGGATAAAAGTTGCCGTTACGTTTTTTTTCTGGTTTAATGATTTTATATTACAATTTAATTTTCAGCGACCCCACGCTTCTTTTGCTGTATTGCACCGAGCGCTCGGAGTTCTACGGGGAAAGAAGTGAGTACAATTTTGTTTTTTTCCTATTTTTTAAATACATTGTCCAGTAGTTTGATTATTATATTCTCTATAATCTTGAATTATTTTATGTTGGTAGATTCTAGTTTTTTAATATTGTTTCAAATTTCGAAAGGGGTTTTTAGTAGTTTTGTTTTACCTGATTTTCTTTTGTATACTTTGGATTTAGATTATAATTTGTAAATAAAAAACGGCCATGTCAGTTTAAACCCATCATCTTTCATTTCTCAAAATGACCTCTCCCTTTCCCGTCCTTTTCCCGCCGTGTTAGTATTTATATGTAAGGTGGCTCAGCACGAGCAGAGGGTGTCCTGGAAGACCCACGACACGACTGAGCGCTAGTCGGCCTCAGTATGCCACCCCGGGCTACACACCCCTCTGCTAATTCTTAATGTCTGCAACTGCGGTGACTTCCGTGGTTGCAACAAATGGCGCCCAAATGTAGCAAACAATCGTGGGGACGACCCAGACCCTGCGTGTCTCACTCAGCCGGGCAAACTAAGAATGTCGGCAGGGGTAATTATGAATCGGATCGGATGTCTTTAGCGTGAAAGGTCCCAAGCAGCTTACCGGATTCATCCTCAAGTTCATAAGTAACTTGCCCAGTACGGCGGCGAACCACTGCAGGAACAAATCGTGGAGCGAATTTAGTCGCAAAACGATCGGCTGCATTGCTCATGGCGAAATTTCGCACGAAAACCTTCTGACCCTGGAGTAGCTCACGGAGGCGAGCCCGAAGGTTGTAACTTTGCGCTCCCTTCTGATAGGCTTCTTTCAGTTTAGCTCGGACACGGTCTTGTACTGCTCGCAGACGATCACTGTTCGCACTTAGCTGTACTTCTCCATCCTCAAAAGCGTTCAACCTTCTAAGGAGGGCGTACTCAGTGCAATGCTGGATAGGATGTTACCCGAACATGAGGAAGTAGGGCGAAAATCTTGTGGATTCATGAATCACCTTGCGAAAGGCAAAACACGATTCCGGAAGATTTTCGTCCCACCTGCTATGATCGGACCCTATGTAGGCTCTGATGGCGTTCAATGTCGACTGGTTTGACCTCTCCGAGGAATTCGCTTGCGGTGAATGGTATGGGTTGAAGCAGTGCTGCACCCCATAGTCGCTCATAAGCTTAGCGAATACCTTGGAGACAAACTGCGCACCATTATCCGAGTGAAGCCATTCGGGAACTCCGAAGGTCAAAAAGATTTCGCACTCCAAGTATCGCACGACTGATTCCGCAGTGGCTTTAGCCATGGGCTTGAGCCATATGAACTTGCTGTAATGGTCCAGGACCACAAACAATTGAGTATTCCCGGATTTTGAACGAGGGTATTGACCCATGAAGTCCACAAACAGGCGCTGCATAGGTCTCATCGAGTCTCGTGATGCGCCCATAGGAGGTCTCAAAGTGGAATTCGAAGGCTTGACCTGTTTGCATGTTGAACAGCTCTGGATGTGCTGAATAACATCATGACGCAAACGAGGCCAATAATAATATCTTTATAAGACTTTCGTTGTCTTACGAATTCCACAATGAGAGCCCCGGGGATCATCATGAGCTCGTACTATAAGAGCCTGTTGGTGACCCCCAGGAACACATAATTTTGTTCGGAGAATATCTGAAGTCAGCGTTACAGGAGAATCAGTTTTGATGTACACTCGGCCATCACCAAGGTGCAAATTCTGAATCTTATCAGGTTGGTTCAGGATTTGCTCCTTGAGATGTTCGTACTCGGGCTCCTGAAACGCAGACTGAGGTATCAAACCATCAATATGTTTGCGCTCCGGGAGGCAAGCAATGAGCGAGGCCACCCGCTCGTCCTGCGAGCAAGATCTCGATAACGCATCCGGTACAACGTTAAGAGCACCTTTCCGGTGTTCAATTTGGAAATTGAACCCTTGTAATTTCAGACTCCAGCGAGCTAATCGACCAGAAATGTCCGACTGCTGCATCAGCCATTTAAGACTGGCATGGTCGGCTATGATGGTGAAGGGCAACCCTTCGATATATGCCCTGAATCTCTTTATACTCTGCACCGCAGCTAAGCATTCCAATTCAGTAATGCTATAGTTACGTTGCGCAGCGTTGAGCTTCATGGACATGTATGCGATTGTATGCTCTCCAGCTTCATCGTCCTTCTGGAACAACACACTTCCAATACCCACTGTACTTGCGTCACACTGGATATAGAAGTGCTTAGTAAAGTCGGGGTTGGCCAGCACTGGAGCAGAAATCAACAAGTGCTTCACTTGATTGAAGGCACTTTTGGCGAAAGCAGACCACTTGAAGGCACGTTTGCCCTTTAGCAAATCCGTTAGAGGGGCCGTAACCGAGGCGAAGTTTGGAATGAAACGCCTGTACCATCCTGCCATGCCCATGAACCGTCTCACGTCTTTGGCCGTTCGGGGTTCAGGATAGGAGACTATACCTGAAACCTTCTCCGGGTCGGTGCGCAGGATACCATCACTCGCTACAAAGCCAAGATATTTGATCTCCTTCTTGACGAACTTGCCTTTTTCAACATTGATGGTCAAGTTGGCGTCCCTGAGCAGTTTTGCAACAGTACACAGGAGCTCCTAGTGCTCATCAAATGTTGAACTTGTAACAAGCAGGTCATCTACGTAAACAAATACCTTGTCCTGCAGCTCATGCGGTATTACTTTATGCATCAACCAACACATCGTTTGGGGAGCATTACATAAGCCGAACGGCATGACCTTGAAATGGTACAAGGGCCTCCCAGGGACAGTAAAGGCCGTTTTCTCCTTGCCTCATCCAACGGTGTTTGCCAAAAGGCACCCATGAGGTCCAAGCTGGTAATGAACGTGGTACTCTGCAACCGTGCCAGAAGACCTTCAATCAGTGGCAACGGATAAAGACAACATACGATCGAGTTCGTCATACAACAGTTTCTGTATAACAGGCGAGACAGCATAATGCCGCTGCTTGATGGGTCGAGCAGAACCAGTGTCGATGTGATGAGACACGAGACTGGTCCTACCCAAGCCTTTTTCATTATACGATGGAAACTGTTGTTTGACGAAGTCCAATCGTTGCTGATCTTTTGGGGACAGCAGATGGAATTCAGGGCTTTGAGGCTCCGAGGCTGCTTCGATAGTGTTGACCTGGATTGGTGCTATTTTGAAGAGATCCCAGAAGTCAATTCCAAGATACACTGCGTGCGTCAAGGAAGGAACAACTAGGAATCTCATCAATTTGGTGGTGTTGTTAAATCGCACCAAAGTGGTGACGTATCCCAGAACTGGATCCTTGCGCCCTGATGCAGTCTGGACATGAGCATGCATGGAATGCATATGCAAGCGCAAGTCTGGCAGCAGATCCAAGGCTCCGGCGCCAAGGATACTAACACTGGCTCCGCTATCAAGCAAGCCCGTCAATTTGCGACTCTTGACAAAAATATCCGCGTAGGGCCTATTGTCGCCAGGAGTTGCAACAATTGACTCCACGCAGGCACGCTTTAAGAGATGCCTGGCGAAGAAATATCTCCAGAATCTCCCAAAGCGATCCTGAAAAGGTCGTGCTCTAAAACTAGCGGGTGCCTCACGATCATCGTCCGCCTTTTCATTACATTCGACGTAGTCCGGTAATCTGCTTGAGATATTAGCACTTCTAAATGGTACTGGGGACTCATGATGATGCATGTTGGTATTATTATAACCAAAATCTCTCGTTCCACTAGGATTGGGATTCATTGGCAGACAAGATTCCAAACCAGCCGGTAACCGATCAGGCGGTCTCATCGAATTAAGCTCAAAAGGCTGAACTGGAGGTCGACCATACTTGATTTCCAGCTCACGCCGTGTCCTCAATTCGACGGCACCTCCAGACAAGCTCACGGGTGGACGAGAACTCATATCCAGCTAAGTGATCCTGCAACCTGAAACTCATATTTTTGAAAACTATGTCTCGCAGATCCGTGCCCCTAATCGGAGTCCTCAGTTGAAGAGCCATAGCTTCAAGGGATTCATAAAATTCAATGAATGGTTCATTGGATTCCTGCCTGCGGGCGAACACATTTTCCCAAATATGAGCGTCATCAAGCAAACTCATAAAAATTACTCAAAACTAACAAATACCGTAAACCCAATTATCTAAACTAATCTAAATCATAAACCCTAATTAAACTCAATAATCTATAACCAAGCTAAACCTCCATTCCCCAATAAAATAAAATAACCAAAATACCTAACTGTAAAGATCAAAGATAAGCAAAGTAGTGAAAAAGCAAGTGCAAATTTTAAATAATACGAAATAAAAATGATTTCACAGACTGACAACAGACTATGGCAATAATAACAATTAATGGTTGTGGTTATTATTGCGATAGATCAGCAGTGAGGAGAAACAGTGTTGGAAAAGATCGAAAATATTAATTTTTGTAATCGCAATTGAAATCGAGATACAATTCATAAAAAAAAATTTCGTTTCTCAAAATGATCCCCCTATTGAAAGGAAACAAGTTGGGTGAACAGACCTACCTCATGTCAGAAGAGTTTTGTATTCAATTTTCAAAATGCAGTCACCAGATTGAATAGTGTCAAGAAGCATGTCAATGACGATTTTATTGGAGAAACTATGAAATTCGAAGATCATACTATTATTAACAAAGTTGAACGAATTTAGACTTCTGAGGTTTTTGTTATTGTTATACTCATAAATATCTCCCTTGATAATTATTTCAGATGTCCATTCGCGAGGGAGGAAACACATTTTTCATGTATTTCCCCCCTGTGCCCCCAATGAAGAAAAAACTGACAGGTTAAGAACTGTTTTGAAAAGCTCCCATGAAAACTTTCATTTCATACTCATATCGGCTACGTTTGATGAATTTTTTTTCAGGGGCCACTCTCCTGTACTGTTATCATCGATTAATAGCCAATTTTTTCGAATCCTAGAGTTATTACAAAGCCCTTTTGCTAGAAGCTCCCTCCCGCCTCCTTGACTTGTTTCACTTATGAGTATTAATTGTAGTATTTCGTATTAATTCGTGTATTTCCTCTCCCTGTCCGCCCCTTGAAGCAAATTTTGCCAAACTAAGACCTGTTTTTAAAAGTTCTAATCTAGAACTTTCATTTGATACCCATATCGGCTACCTTCAATGAAATTTTTTTTTCGGGGGGTCACTCCCCTACATGGGAAGACCCCCCTTAAATACCTTATAAAATTTTTTTGCAATTGAACTTTGAAGAGGTCACCACTTTACACCTACATACAAAATTTGATGCTTCTAGCTTAAGTAGTTTCCGAGAAAAACTGCTGTGACACACGAACGGACGGACGGACGGACGGACGGACGGACAGACAGACAGACGGACAGACGGACAGACGGACAGACAGGACGCGATTTTAGAAGGGTTTTGTAAAATTATTTTACAAAACCCTAAAAAGGAAAGAAAAGGTAATTAAATGGGATAGTGACTAAAATTTAGACAAAACACGAAGCAGACAAACCACAAAAGTGCCTAGTATAACAATGGACTTTGAAGGCGGACTCTGCTCATATTGTCAACACACACAGACCATTATGAAACTTCACGGACTTCAAAATGGCTCGGACAAGAGCCGCACAAATCCCAAAGGTAAAACCAGATAGATGATGGAAGGCCGAAAGCGTTGGCTAATTCCAAGAGTTGGATCCAAGTCCAACTATCCCGTGCAGGGAGATATAACCTACGACATGAAATTCGGTTGATCACAACCATCATCTACAATATTGCAGCATGACCACTATCATAGCCGGTGGAGACTATCAAACACAAATCAGCGCGGTAGGCGCCACTGCATCTGCGGCGAACCCCGTGATCAAAGATCTATAAATTAACTATCCAAAATCCAAACTAAAAATTTTCAAACTATTACTTGAACACTTTCCATCACTCAAACCAATCATCAAAATTTTTTAACAAAACAAAAAAAAATAATTTCCCTGGAATGCACAAACCACTATTCAAATTAGGCACTCCAGATACTCAGCCCAACAAATCTGAAATTGAAAAATGTAAACTGTAATTAAAAACAACCAATTCTTGGGCGCCATATGTAGCAAAGCAACGAATGGTGCTACTAAAAATGAAATATACTAACAAAACTAAAGCCCAAGAATTTGGGCGCCATTTGTTGCAAAGCAACATATGGCGCCCAAGAATTGGTTGTTTTTAATTACAGTTTAAATTTTTCAATTTTAGATTTGTTAGGCTGAGTATCTGCAGTGCCTAACTTGAATAGTGTTTGTGCATTCCAGGGAAATTATACGTTGGGCGCCATATCTAGCAACCACGGAAGTCACCGCAGTTGCAGACATTAAGAATTAGCAGAGGGGTGTGTAGCCCGGGGTGGCATACTGAGGCCGACTAGCGCTCAGTCGTGTCGTGGGACTTCCAGGACACCCTCTGCTCGTGCTGAGCCACCTTACATATAAATACTAACACGGCGGGAAAAGGACGGGAAAGGGAGAGGTCATTTTGAGAAATGAAAGATGATGGGTTTAAACTGACATGGCCGTTTTTTATTTACAAATTATAATCTAAATCCAAAGTATACAAAAGAAAATCAGTTAAAACAAAACTACTAAAAACCCCTTTCGAAATTTGAAACAATATTAAAAAACTAGAATCTACTAACATAAAATAATTCAAGATTATAGAGAATATAATAATCAAACTACTGGACAATGTATTTAAAAAATAGGAAAAAAAACAAAATTGTACTCACTTCTTTCCCCGTAGAACTCCGAGCGCCCGGTGCAATACAGCAAAAGAAGCGTGGGGTCGCTGAAAATTAAATTGTAATATAAAATCATTAAACCAGAAAAAAAACGTAACGGCAACTTTTATCCGCACTAAGTGATTCCTCCACTCCGTCTGCTATCGGCAAATTTCCTTTCACTTTTAATTTCTAGTTAGTAATGTTTTCCTAAATTCATTCGTTTCACTTCTGATTTTTTGTTGTTTATCTTTTTTTTCACTGAATTTCAAATCAAAACTTCTGACAACAATTTTCGTCTTCCCGCAATTCAAATTAGCAAAATCTTCTTTTTTCTCGCTCAATTTTCGTTTTCCCGCACTTCAAATTAATAAAAATTTTTCTTTTTTTCACACCGCACAAAGTCAAATCCCTTCTCTTCCCAAAATCCAATATTCACCTCACTTTTTCAATCCTTCCACTCTCCTCCTTCGTCACTAAAACTTCAAAAAGTCTGTTCAATACCATTCACATTCTACCCCCAAAAACTCCCTTTTTCCCAATTTTAAAACCCCCAAAAATCACTTTTATCCCGAATCGAAAACTCCCTTATCTTCACCAGCCAAATACTCACTGCCTCAATTCTAACCACTTAATTCCACATTTCACCTTCATCCAATCCGATCCCGCAATCCTTTTCATTTTCAAATTACCGTTGCCGCATCTGGGTAACGTAATCGAAGTTCATTACACTTCGATTCCGCTACCCACACATCTTTTGTTCCATATCGACAAACTCAATAGTATCCATTGTTTTACATATGGCAATTTGCACAATCCAAGAAGCGCTTGATTGAATGCAAAGTGTCACATATACTA
The DNA here is from genome assembly GCA_963969285.1 of Odontomyia ornata. Classification (NCBI taxonomy): domain Eukaryota; kingdom Metazoa; phylum Arthropoda; class Insecta; order Diptera; family Stratiomyidae; genus Odontomyia; species Odontomyia ornata. The sequence goes on along the minus strand of OZ017740.1, from coordinate 225,824,449 downwards.
TACGGAAGCTATTGGTTTTGCCGATACCCCAAAAAGAGTGCTTCCCTGCGCCCGGGGAACTTGAACTCAGGGTTCCAGCAGACCCCCGATCGAGAACTCGCGACGCAGCTAATGGTGCCATGGATTGTTGATCTCCCATTCATCTCATAAGCAACTTCAACGATGCCTTTGGGTATGAGTTTGAACTTTGTTAGTAGGGGAACGTGAATTAATTTTTGTTAGTATAAAAAATAAAATATGTTAGTGGGAACTAGTGAATAGAATTAGTTAGTATGAAGGAAAAGAATTAGGTTTTGTTAGGGAAAAGGTATTGGATGAAGTTTTGTTAGTGGGAATTAATCAATGGAATGTTGTTAGTGGGAAAATTGAAATTATTAGTATATATTATATTGGCGCAATTACAAATGAAGAAGATAAGATTATAATTACTGGTTACTTTAATTGTCCAATTTTAAAGTTTGTGATCGATGAAAGACGGCCTCCTTCTTCCTATCAATCTCCTAAATAGTAATGATTTCAATCCCATTAGCACCTTTTATAGTAACGATTTGCAGCATGTAGCTCCTATACCCAACCAAAATGGCAGATGGCTAGATCTTATTTTCTCTAACTCATTCGACGAAGTAGTGGTCAGTTCAACTGATGACAACGAGCATCTGTTTTCTAATTCAGTTCATCACTCCGCTTTTACCGTTGAATTGTCCACTTCTGATACTTTTAATTCTATATCGTACAATTCCACTATTGTATATGACTTTCGTAATGGCAATTACGATCAAATCAATTGTCTTTTTTCCCGAATAAATTGGAATGACACTTTGTCAACGTTAGACTTGGATACAGCATTATCCACCTTTTATAGCATCATCTTTGACGCCGTTGAATCATTCATACCTAAAATAAAAGAAAAAGACAAGACATCAGAGCCATGGCTAGAAAGAGATATCCGGCATTTACGCAACGAGAGAAATAAACTTCACAAGCTCCTTAAACGCAATAATGATGCCAGCGATGAGATCAAGAGTAAGTATAACGAGATTGCTCTCGAATTCAAACTGAAATCCCAAGAGGCATATCAATCGTACGTTAACGTTGTAGCGGAGGAAACTATTTCCAATCCAAAAAAGTTTTTTGACTTCGTAAACGTTAAGCGTAAAACTCATGGCTATCCTTCGATTATGACATACAAAGACTCGACGTTATCTTGTGTGGAACAGATCTACGAGTATTTCACTGACCACTTTCAGCAGGTTTACTCGAACTCTGCTACTCCACTAAACCTAGAGCCTCCGGAACAATCGTCTGGAACCCTTATAGAGAACATGTCGATTTCAGAAGATGAAATTCTCCAAGCTATCCTTTATTAAATCGAGGATCTCGATTTAAATAAAGGACCTGGCCTAGATCTGATTCCACCCTGTTTTTTGGCCTTCTGCAAAAGTGAACTGACTAGACCCCTCTTCATTATTTTCAATAAATCCCTATCGAGTGGTATCTTTGCTACAATTTGGAAGCCATCCTTTATAACACCAATACATAAAAAAGGTGAAAAATGGCTTGTGGTGAACTACAGGGGCATTGCTATCTTATCTGCTATGCCAAAACTGTTTGAAAAAATTATTTGTAGTAAAATTTCTCATTATCGAACCATTTCTTAATGAAGAGCAACATGGTTTCCGTAAAAACAGATCTACAACCACTAATCTAATCAGTTTGACGTCAGATATTCTTTGTAGAATGGAGCAAGGAAATCAGATTGATGCCATATACACAGATTTTAGCAAAGCATTTGATAGAGTGAACCATGGAATTTTGTTGAAAAAACTCCGTAGCTTCGGCATATCAGGTTCAATACTAAGCTGGATTCAGTCTTATTTGAAAGGCCGCACACAATTTGTCAAATTTCAAGGGCAGTTGTCGCGTGAGATCAAAGTCGCCTCTGGGGTTCCTCAGGGCAGTCATCTCGGTCCACTTCTCTTCAATTTTTTCATCTCAGATCTTTCGGAAGCGCTGTCTGATATTTTGCACCTTTTTTATGCTGACGACCTCAAACTATATCACAGTATACAATCTTTAACTGATGTACTCGTATCTTTTCTTCAATCCAAACTAACCGTCCTCCACCAATAGTGCGATATGAACCATCTTGAACTAAATCTGGAAAAATGTTACGTGATAAGCTTTTCAAGAAAAAGGAATGTCGACACATATAACTATGAAATTAACAACACACAACTACGGAGAGTTGATAAAGTTGTAGACCTTGGCGTAGTATTAGACGCCAAACTCAGATTCAACCTTCACTACGATGAAATTTTGTGCAAAGCTTATAAGATGCTGGATTTTATTAAACGGAGGGCGAAAGAATTCATGAATATTCGGGCCAAAAAATCCTTGTTCGCCTCGCTAGTCCGTCCTATTCTCGGTTACGGCTGCATAGTCTGGGACCCTATATACGACATCTATAGCCGTAGGCCTGAGTCTGTACAAAAACAATTTTTACTCTTTGCCTTAAGATCTCTGTACAACCCGACTTCTTTTCACAACCTACCATCTTATGAGGATCGACTTCGAAGAAGAGTCGCTTTGTCTGCATGTCTACCTTTCGATGTAATAAGGTACAATATTCAAGTTACTGTTTTGTCAGACAAGATACACTTTCACGATCCTATTAGAGTCACGAGACACACTCCCATGTTGACCACGAGTACACACCACACCAATTATGCAAACAATGAGCCGGTTCACAGATGCTGTAAGGCACTCAATAAGTTTAGCGATCTGTAGTCCCCAACCACTTCCAAGTCCTGTTTTAAATCCAAAATATTAAAAGTCCTCAATTCCTCGACTACATAATTAAGATTGTATTATTGTATTGGTATTTTACTTCAGTTAAATTTGATTTGTATTTTAAAATGGGTCTTGTTTGGCGACTGAATAAATAAATAAATTATTGTACACTTTTTATATATTCTGGCTTTAAAAAAACACTATAAAACGTATGTTAAACCGCTGCATAATCATCCACAAAGCAGACAATTCAGCAGCAGCAATGTGAATTTGTGTAGAAAATTATAGCCTATATGCACTTTTTTGTTTGTTTTAGGTCATATTTTCTTATAATAATAGATCATATATTGTAACATGCTATGTACTTATTGTGTTAGAAATTACATTCCAAAATTTTAATCACAAATTTACTCTAAAATTTGTGCATAAGTGTAAGTTGCCAACTCTTTTCCAACTCGACATGGCTTCAAGACTAAGTATTTTAAACATCAACACATATATTTTTTTCGGCTTATTTCCCCATGAAGTAATTATTATCTCAATTTTCACTCAAACTATACATGCATTTTCCCATCATTTACCCTGCTTATGATAACCGGTTGGTACCCATCTACAAACATACATGAAGAAATTCGCCTAACGCTTCTACGCGAGAATGAAAGTTTTCAAAATTCTATCGTTGACGTCCTCCTCATTTTTCTTGGAGAACCAAAAAATTCTTGTACTGTACGGCCAACATACCATAAACAGCCTTATTCTCACAGAAATGTCCTCTTCCTGAAAATTGCATAACGCCATGGACTACCAACTGCTACATTGCAAACATTTTGTAGTTTGTTGTGAAGTTTTAGCGTGGAACGCTCCTTAAGAAGCTCCGTATAGCTTTTCCATTGACTGTGGGTTATCAACTTGCATCGTTATATTCAGAGGCAGAGGTTTTCAAAAAGAAAAAAAGAACTGGAAGAAATGAGGGGATTGGTGTTAAAAGAAATGTCATTTAAAGGTTATCCTATCTTAGCAGGGAAATATTAATCGGGACAGTACAAATATAAAATTTAATATTTAGCCTCAAAAATTCCAGTATTTAGTAGACTTTTAATAGCTTAGGTCTCACTGGAAGTTCTTGAGGAGGCGTAGAACGCTTAGCCGTATTATCGGACAATAATCACCAATCCTCGATATATGAAGGGGAGTTTTGTTGTAAGTGTTGAGTCACTACATACTTTTTAAATTAATTGACATTAAACAAAGTTGTTCCATAAGGTGCCACTTTGACGTATTTATTGCTTTGCCGACTCCAAAAGAAAATACGAAATAAACTCTTCTTTTGAAATCATCGCTCCGCTTTTGTGGTGTCATCATATGTTTTTTAGTTTATTGATTTATTGAGTTCCATTGCAATTTTTTTGGAAAATAATTTGCTTGCTTTATATAAACATAGGTTTTCTGTGCACGTTTTCTTAACTTAGAAACTCAAATTAAAAACTTTGGATTAAACAAATATTTTTGATGCTCGCTGATTGTTCAGCGGTTCAGATAGACAATTAATCGATACAGACATTTGAGTAGAGGAATACATTATAATTATTGAAACTTTCTTTCTTTTTTCTTCATCAAAAATGATAAGCATCTTCTGTTGAGCATTTTCGGGTTTAGCTTCCTTTACGGAGGCTCTAACGAAACCTGAGCGAAAGTATTGAGCCCAGAAAAAGCGTACAATGAACCAAACGTACCGAAAAAATAATTCTTCCGCCGCAATAAACTCTCCACACCACTTTTCGCCGACGCTATCTCAGCTCCTCAACGGTGTTGTTGCTCGCTAAAATGCTGTTTTCCTCGATAATGCTATTTTATCGCTTGCAACGCTGTCTTAGCTTATCTCAACGCTCCAAGAATAATCCACCGCTTTCACTCGTCCAAGGGACGCAACGCCTTCTCACCACAAGAAGATTACACCAAAACAGCAGTGAGGCACTCTGGGAGTGTCTGTTGGGGAGTTTAGTTTCGTTTTGCAAAAGATTATGTAAAGGCTAAAATGTTGGATATAGATTAATATAGGAAAAATGCAGGTATTAATGTGATAAATTCAAAAATCAAGTATGCATATAATATGACAAAATCCTCAGTACATATTGTCATAATTATGATATCTAATTATTTTTGGCTCTTTCCTTTCAACATACTTATTGTCCACGTGGTGGGTTATTGTCAAAAATAAGCGGACGTCTTCAGGACATAATCCTTGAGCCTCTTCTTTAGTGAAAACTGCAATTGATCTGGTTCTAATACTTCTTCATTACCAATTTTAGTTAGAGTACTCGTATTAGAAAATAGGACATCATTTTGCCACATTACTTGGGTGAGTTCATAAATTTTAAAGAACGCCAAAGAGTTGCAACAGTTAATTTAGATCTAATTTGTTTGATGATTGGCGTTGATCTCACTAGTGATAACTGCCTTAAATCCCCGATAAGAATTATAAGTCCAACATATTGTCCACGATGAAGTGAAATTTTGTTGCAATCGCGGAAGTCACCGCAGTTGTAGACATTATGTTACAGCAGAGGGGTGAGTAACCCGGGGTGGCATATTGAGGCCGGCTAGAATTCAGTCGTGTCGTGGGACTTCCGGGACACCCTCTGCTCGTGCTGAGCCAACTTACATATGATAACTAACACGAAGGGAAAAGGGGAGGTAATTTTAAGAAATGAAAAATATTTTTTGCCTTACACAGACATGGCCGTTTTATTTAACAAAAAAAGAAAGTTTATAAAAAAAAATTCGCAAATTTTACAAAAAAAGGAAATTAATTTAAACACCCAAAAGCAAATCCGCCCCTTCAAAATCTAATTTAACGAAATATGAACTAAACGAAGCTTAACTAAATATACAAAATGAATTAAAAATAACGTAATTTGAAATAATTCAAAAAAAGTAGAGAAAAAGTCAAATCTATACTCACTTCATTTCTTGCAAAACTCGGAGCGCTCGGCAAAAGACAAGCGTGAGGCCACTATAAATTAAGATTGAAATATATGTAATGTAAGAAAAAAATCATAGAAAGATAGTAAAACGGCCACTTTAATAAGCACCATCCGCTGTTTATCCGTTTCTTTCGTTTTTTTTGCACTTTTTGTAACTTCTGCCCTGGCTTGTTTAAACTGTCCAACCTCTCACTTTTATTTTCCGGCAATGTACCTTCGTTCCTCTTTACTTTAGACTAAACGCCTTGCTATGCACTGTTTTTTTCTTTCCTCCCTCCATTTTAGTTCTTTTTTTAATTATACGTTTCATTTATTTCATTGATATCGAAGCTGAAATCTTCTTACGACACACTTCGAATTATGATTGTGCCTTTAAGTTAAAATTATATTGGGACACTTTCCACTTTCCACTAAAACTTTATCCACTAACACCCAAATTAAAAATTTTATTCCCAAAATTCGCTTAACACTCACACTGAAAATCGCAAATCCAAGTTAAAATCTCCAAAATCCAAGTTAAAATTCACTTCCAACTCATGAATTAAAAAATCTTCACACCGCCAAAGAACTTCTTCCCCTTTTAAACTCAAAACGGAATTCAAAAATCAACGCCTAAAGCACTCCCTCACATTTTCAAAGTCCAATACTGACTGCCCCAGATCCAAGAACCCAATCCCGCAATCCTTTAATTCCTAATTACCGCTGCCGTATCTGGGTAACGTAATCGAAGTTCATTACACTTAGATTCCGCAACAATTTCTATTTTGCATATATGGCAATTTGCATAACCATGGAAGGTTTGATGAAATGCGAATTATTATATATGTACGGAGACAATTGCTTTTGCCGATACTCCAAAAAGAGTGCTTTCCTGCGCTTGGGGAACTTGAACTCAGGGTCCCAGCGGACCCCCGGTCGAGAATCCACGACACTACCAACGGAGCCACCTTCTGTTGATTTCCCATTCATTGTATCACCAACTTCAACTACTAGGGAAACGTGAATGGATTTTTGTTAGTATGAAAATTAAGATTTTTTAGTGGGAGCTAATGAATAAAATTAGTTAGTATGAAGGAAGGAAGTAGGTTTTGTTAGGGAAAATGTATCGAATGAAGCTTTGTTAGTGGGAATTAATGAATGGAGTGTTGCTACTGGGAAAATTAAAATTATTATATTCTATTTTTTTGTAATTTAAAGTAAGCGAAAAGGGTAGGGTGGAGATGGTGGGGAAAAAAACATTATACGGAAATTGTTAAATGATAATAAAATTAAATAAATTTATTGATGAAAAGGGTATATGTGCCCAAAGGAAGGGGGAGATGTTACGGCGGCAATTGAAGTTGCGAATAGAAGAAAGTCGGTACGCCGGAATTCGCAACAATCGTGGGGACGACCCAGACGCTGAGTGTCTCATTCGGCCGGGCAAACAAGGAATGTCGGCATGGGTAATTAAAACGAAGCTAAATATCCCACCGGATACTCCCAGAGTTTATGGTCAGGCTATTCATGGTCTGCGTGTGAGGCTCCCAGATGCGCAAGACGTCTGGACTATCCACTAAACACTTCCTGTGTTAACCCGAGAACCAAGTCCGAAACCTTTTGGCACACTACATCGGGCTAAGCCTTGTTTTGCTACGCCAAAACAAGGCGACTGCTTGCTGCGCTTCTATGCCCCATCGAAAACCCCGGCACGGCAAGCCCCCAGTGTACTGGTGGTCTACTGAAATCGCTGAAAAGCGGAGGGAGTGTCACAAGCTTCGGCGTGAGGCTCAACGGGCGCAGAACCGTGACGAGGCATGCAACCATGTGGCAGCATATAAGTCGGCCAGGAAATGCCTTCGCAAACTGATCAACAGTAGCAAGACTCGCTGCTGGCAAGACCTAGTTGGACAATGTAAACAAGGATCCGTGGGGCCTTGGCTACAAGGTGGTCATGGGGAAACTTGGTGCCCTACGGAAGCCTTGTATATATGACGCGGAAAAGATGGACGCAATAGTGAGGGGACTCTTCCCCGCCCATCCCGTCCGTGTTGACGCTGCCCATGGTGAAACAGCAGTAGAGTGCCCACACTTTACACAGCTGGACCTGGAGGAGGCAGTCCTCTCCTTGAAAGTGAGGAAGGCTCCAGGTCCAGATGGTCTTCCAGCTGAGGTCTTGCGGCTCGTCTATCACCATTGTCCTGACTTGCTGCTCAGCACATTCAACGCTTGCCTACGGGACGGGGTTTTCCCGGTACGATGGAAGGTGGCGAGGCTCGTGCTGATCAGCAAGGGGAAGGGAAATCCCGGATCGTCGTCTGCATACCGCCCGTTATGCATTCTAGACACAGCTGGGAAAGTGCTATAGAAACTCATCAAGGGAAGACTCACTGACGCGATTCGTGCTGCTGGGGACCTATCTCCTCGGCAGTACGGCTTTAGAGCAGGACGTTCTACCATTGATGCAATTGCAGAGGTGGTGAACGCGGTCCAAAAGGCAGAGGCATATAGTCGCACCAAGCGACGGATCGTCCTGTTGGTGACACTTGACGTCAGGAATGCCTTCAACTCCGCTAGATGGGTGGATGTTCTGGATACGCTGGAAAACTCTTTTCAAGTTCCAGAATATCTAATGCGTCTTTTGAGGAACTACCTAAAGGACCGAAGCCTGCTCTACGACACGACACAGGGCCAACGAAGGATGGAAATTACATCGGGTGTTGCCCAGGGATCTATCCTTGGTCCGGACCTGTGGAACGTGTCTTACGACGGGCTACTGAGACTTGAGATGCCAGATGAGTCGCGCTTGGTCGGCTATGCGGATGATGTTGCGGCTCTGGTCGCTGGTCGCTGGACGCACCGTTGGACAAGCGCAACTTAGGCTAGTTATGCTAATGCGCCGAGTGAGGGACTGGATGACTGCTCGCGGGCTGAGTTTAGCACTGAGAAAACCGAAGTGGTCATCTTGACAAAAAAGAGAATCCCTAGAGTAAGGATGATCAGTATTGGAGATATACAAATCGAATCGAAGCCAGCGGTGAAGTACCTGGGGCTACTGATCGACTCGAAGATGAGTTTCTCTGAGCAAATCAGGCCAACGGCTGAGAAGGCTGCTTCGGGAATATCGGCCCTGAGTCGACTTATGGCCAACGTAGGGGGGCCCAGCCCATCAAGAAGACGCCTCTTGATGAGTGCTGTAGGGTCAGTGCTACCGTACGGAGCAGAGGTATGGGGCGACGCTCTCAGCAAGGAGGCATACCGAAAACGTTTGGCACAGGTACAGAGAAGGGGAGCACTGAGAATTGCATCTTCGTATCCAACAGTCTCCGACTCGGCGGTGAGAGTGATTGCAGGCGTGATACCTGTCGCCCTCCTTGCTAGAGAGCGCCGCGCTATTTACCTGCGCCGAAACGAGGATGCGAGGGAGATGGTTGTCCGCGAGGAGAGACAGCGCTCGCTCAACGATTGGCAGCAGTCTTGGGTGAATTGCACGAAGGGAAGGTGGACTGCGCGCCTCATCCCGGATGTGAGACCGTGGCTAAATCGAAGGCATGGTGAGACTGACTTCTATCTGACCCAGCTTTTGAGCGGGCACGGGTGTTTTCAGTCTTACCTACACAAGATCGGTAAGTCACGGTCTCCCGATTGTCGGTTTTGCCCAGGAGAGGAGGACAATGCCTGTCACACATTTTTTGCGTGTACAAAATGGGTCAGGCTGCGAAGGGAACTTTACAGAGAGACGGGGAGCTCACCCCGGATAATATAGTTGCGGTGATGCTCGAATCGGTTGACAAATGGAACCAGGTGGCACATTATGCTCGGGCAGTCCTAAAATATAAATGGGACTCACAGTAGCCGGGGGCGCTGGGGCTGGGGGATCGCTCTTCTGGCAATTCCTCTTCCCCTCTCCCCTCCCGCTAGGGAAGGGACTCCCCAGCTTGAAGGCGCTTCACGGCGTAACAAAACGAGACCTGGCCCGAAGTAATGTGTCAAACGCGGTTCCAGGCTGGGTTCTCAGGTTGACAGGGGAGGTGTTTAGTGGGTAGTCCAGTCGGGCATGGGAGTCTCACACTCTGGCATACATAGCATTCACCTCCCTACCACAAAAAAAGAAGCCTTGCTTTGCTACGCCATGGGATGCATTGTGGATCCCTCCTCTAGCGGGAAGGGAGGGAGAAAGTGGGATGGCTTGTAAAGTAATTAGACGTGTGTAACGCATCTAATTTTGATGCGCTGATACACTGATACCAGCGCCAGCAGTGGTATCAACGCACTGCACTGATACCATTGCGCTATGATACTTTGATTTCATACGATTGATATATTTGGCGCTTTTGTCTGCATTGATACCATGATCGCATGCTTCTATGCTTGATACACTGCGTGCCGCACCGTAACATAGCGCTAAGCCAAATGGCTTGGCATTGCCAATGTCAGCGAAATAGATATAGGGTTTTCCAATAAGAGGTGTTATTTTGATATTAAAAGAAAAATGCCCCTTTTTAATATTAGTGATCGAATGTTTATTTCATTATAAAGAGGAATTTATGCCGTTAATAGTGAAAAATAACATCAGGCAAATGACCACCGCGACCACGCTTACAGGACCATATCCTTTTCATGAAATTTTCCATAACCAAATCCAATAAGGTGTTATTTTTTTTTTTTGTGGTAGGGAGGTGAATGCTATTTATGCCAGAGTGTGAGACTCCCATGCGCGACTGGACTACCCACTAAACACCTCCCCTGTCAACCTGAGAACCCAGCCTGGAACCGTTTGACACATTACTTCGGGCCAGGTCTCGTTTTGTTACGCCGTGAAGCGCCTTCAAGCTGGGGAGTCCCTTCCCTAGCGGGAGGGGAGAGGGGAAGAGGAATTGCCAGAAGAGCGATCCCCCAGCCCCAGCGCCCCCGGCTACTGTGAGTCCCATTTATATTTTAGGACTGCCCGAGCATAATGTGCCACCTGGTTCCATTTGTCAACCGATTCGAGCATCACCGCAACTATATTATCCGGGGTGAGCTCCCCGTCTCTCTGTAAAGTTCCCTTCGCAGCCTGACCCATTTTGTACACGCAAAAAATGTGTGACAGGCATTGTCCTCCTCTCCTGGGCAAAACCGACAATCGGGAGACCGTGACTTACCGATCTTGTGTAGGTAAGACTGAAAACACCCGTGCCCGCTCAAAAGCTGGGTCAGATAGAAGTCAGTCTCACCATGCCTTCGATTTAGCCACGGTCTCACATCCGGGATGAGGCGCGCAGTCGACCTTCCCTTCATGCAATTCACCCAAGAATGCTTGCCAATCGTTGAGCGAGCGCTGTCTCTCTTTGCGCACAACTGTCTCCCTCGCATCCTCGTTTCGGCGCAGGTAAATAGCGTGGTGCTCTCTAGCAAGGAGAGCGGTAGGTATCACGCCTGTAATCACTCTCACCGCCGAGTCGGAGACTGTTGGATACGAAGATACAATTCTCAGTGCCAAATGTTTCCTGTATACCTCCTTGCTGAGAGCGTCGCCCCATACCTCTGCTCCGTACAGTAGCACTGACCCTACAGCACTCATCAAGAGGCGTCTTCTTGATGGGCTGGGTCCCCCTACGTTGGCCATAAGTCGACTCAGAGCCTATATTCCCGAAGCAGCCTTCTCAGCCGTTGCCCTGATTTGCTCAGAGAAACTCATCTTCGAGTCGATCAGTAGCCCCAGGTACTTCACCGCTGACTTCGATTCGATTTGTATGTCTCCAATACTGATCATCCTTACTCTAGGGATTCTCTTTTTTGTCAAGATGACCACTTCGGTTTTCTCCAGTGCTAAACTCAGCCCGCGAGCAGTCATCCAGTCGCTCACTCGGCGCATTAGCATACCTAGCCTAAGTTGCGCTTGTTCAACGGTGTGTCCAGCGACCAGCGGCCAGAGCCGCAACATCATCCGCATAGCCGGCCAAGCGCGACTCATCTGGCATCTCAAGTCTCAGTAGCCCGTCGTAAGACACGTTCCACAGGTCCGGACCAAGGATAGATCCCTGGGCAACACCCGATGTAATTTCCATCCTTCGTTGGCCCTGTGTCGTGTCGTAGAGCAGGCTTCGGTCCTTTAGGTAGTTCCTCAAAAGACGCATTAGATATTCTGGAACTTGAAAAGGGTTTTCCAGCGTATCCAGAACATCTACCCATCTAGCGGAGTTGAAGGCATTCCTGACGTCGAGTGTCACCAACAGGACGATCCGTCGCTTGGTGCGACTATATGCCTCTGCCTTTTGGACCGCGTTCACCACCTCTGCAATTGCATCAATGGTAGAACGTCCTGCTCTAAAGCCGTACTGCCGAGGAGATAGGTCCCCAGCAGCACGAATCGCGTCAGTGAGTCTTCCCTTGATGAGTTTCTCTAGCACTTTCCCAGCCGTGTCTAGCGTGGATAACGGGCGGTATGCAGACGGCGATCCGGGATTTCCCTTTCCCTTGGTGATCAGCACGAGCCTCGCCACCTTCCATCGTATCGGGAAAACCCCGTCCCGTAGGCAAGCGTTGAATGTGCTGAGCAGCAAGTCAGGACAATGGTGATAGACGAGCCGCAACCCTCAGCTGGAACACCATCTGGACCTGGAGCCTTCCTCATTTTCAATGAGAGGACTGCCTCCTCCAGCTCAAGCTGTGTGTAGAGTGGGCACTCGACTGCTGTTTCCCTATGGACAGCGTCAACACGGGCGGGATGGGCGGGGAAGAGTCCCCGCACTATCGCGTCCATCTTTTCCGCGTCATATATACAAGGCTTCCGTAGGGCACCAAGTTTCCCCATGACCAGCTTGTAGCCAAGGCCCCACGGATCCTTGTTCACATTGTCCACTAGGTCTTGCCAGCAGCGAGCCTTGCTACTGTTGATCAGTTTGCGAAGGCATTTCCTGGCCGACTTATATGCTGCCACATGGTTGCATGCCTCGTCACGGTTCCGCGCCCGTTGAGCCTTACGCCGAAGCTTGTGACACTCCCTCCGCTTTTCAGCGATTTCAGTAGACCACCAGTACACTGGGGGCTTGCCGTGCCGGGGTTTTCGACGGGGCATAGAAGCGCAGCAAGCAGTCTTGATGATGCTCATAGTAGAGTTCACCACGTCTTGAGCTGCCAGATCTTCCGTCCCCTCCGAAGCTCCCTGCAGCGGCTCACCTGCTGTGAGAGCCTTGACGAACCTCTCGACGTCCATCCTTCCGACGTTCCATCCAGTTGTAGAGGTGTTATTATGATATTAAAAGAAAAACGCCATTTTTTAATATAAATGATCGGATGTTTATTTCATTATAAAGAAGAAGGTATGTTGTTAATAGTGGAAAATAACGTCAAGTAATGACCACCACGACCACGGTTACAGGACCATATCCTTTTCATGAAATTTTCCATAACCAAATCGCAAAGTGGCTGCCCTATGTCCTCAATAGCCTCACGAATTCCATCTTTGAGGTCTTGAATCGACGCTAAGCGGTTGGCGTAGACCTACTCTTTCACGTGACCTCAAGGGAAGAAGTCGTAAGGTGTTAAATCACAAGATCTATTCAAAATAACAGGTCTTATTGGAAAACCCTATACATCTCTTGAATCCAATGTTGTTATCAACACACAGCAACTGTGTTGATACCAAGCGTTAAATCTCTCGACATAGAGGTTGATTCCAAAACGCGCTGCTGCGCTGCTGATACCGAGGATCGGTATCAACGCAGTGGTATCATTGATAGTGCTTCAACGCAATTCCGCGGCGCAGTGCTGCGTTACCCATGTCTAAAAGTAGTCTCCCAATCCCGACGTTTCCGGCTGCTGCGAGCCCTTTCTATCTTTTAGGACTGCCCGAGAATAATGTGCCACATGGTTCCATTTGCCAACCGATGCAAGAATCTCCCCGATTAAGACTATACGGGGAGAGCTTTCCTGTTTTCTTGTACAGGTGCCGACGTAGCCTGTCCCATCTTTTGCATGCATATGTGCCAAATATCGACTCCCCTCTTGGCATAAAACCACTAGTCGATAGACTGCGACCTACCAATTGTAGTGAATAAAAGTTTCCATAACGTCCGTGAAGGACTGCAGCGATGTTCTGCTGCCTCGGCAGAGGAAGGTGTTGGTTCCTGCCGAGAATGCCCTCGTCCGGAGACGCGTGAATGCGCTGGCAGGCTAGCATTGCGGTGTCGTGGGGCGGGTTCGTTTCCCCGGCACGAGGACTCACTACAAAACATTTCGCATTCACGAATTGCTTGCAGAGATCACAAGAGGACGACCGAAGTCGCAAATTTGTAGATAACCTCCACGAAGGAATTATGACTTGTTACGAGAACAAGTGCAACCTGACAAGAAAGGCTAATTTGGGGTGACCTCGTCTTTACCCAAATACATTCAGGGCCCACAAATGAAAGAGGGGCAACCGGGTGGTGGTGGAGCCCCTTCATGCCCACCCAACCGGAATAAATCCAATGTTAAATTGTTGAAGTGGCCAGGTATTCCTCTTCTGAGTGGAAAACTCATACAACTTGAATTATATGAACTTTCCCATCAGATGGGGAGTACCCCGGTGACCAATTTATGTCATAGAATTATACAATTGAATTGCATAACGCTATGCCATAAAAAGGCACTTGGCTTGGGCCACTCAACCCATAAAGTCACCTGAAACAAAAGATGGAATTAATCTGTACCCGGCGGCTGGCTCATATTTTAGGGTGGAAGCCTGCCACCGTACCGGGTCCTATACCCGATTGGAAAAGACCGGAAGGGAAAGACCGATTTTTGCCGTTTAATTCATCATCATTTTTTTTTTATTCTTGTTCTAGTTTATTGAGTACATCAGATTTCAAATTTTCATTTACTAGTTCCTGGATGAGACACACCTTTTGACTTTCAGATGAAATCTTATAAATACACCGTAGTAAAAATTTTAAGAATACTGCTTTTAAACTTATCGCAAATATAGGATTAGTAAAGTAAATATCCAAATAAAATTTAAAATAATATCGCCGCACATTTTCATTTGCAAACCGAAATATCATGCACATAGCATCGCAGCATACAAGACTGCGTAGATAATCGGTCGATAGAATACCTTGCAACATCAAGTTTTCAAAGTAACTCAAAACGTGGGGACGACTTGAAATTGATATGATTAATGCCGCAATTGTCGATACCAGCTTTTCATAAACATTTCTCTTCATTTACATAAGCGAAATAGTTATTATATATTTATAATAATTAATTAAAAATTTTATATAGATAAAATTTATATAAATATTAAATAAATATTATAATATTATATTTTTTTTTCTTTCACACTTTTTCTCGTGTTTTCAATTTCATGGTTGTCTGAGTTGTTAGATTTTATCGTTGAAATCAGACAAATCAATATTTTTAAATGCAAATTAAGTACGTACTCTCTCGCTCATTGCTTAATTTACAATGAAAATAAAAAAATAATGGATGATGTCTCCGTTCTTTTCGTCATTGTTTCTGTACTAGAATATTATGTATATGATGCGATTATTAATCAATCGATTAATTATGCATACCTCTATTGAATGACTATAAAATAACTAGAATTCTTTTTAATTTTATGTCCGTCCTTATATGCATTCAATTTCTTGTCGTACCTTATTTTAGGCGGTATTGGTTTTGTTTCTAAGCTTTAAACGTTAAGATTTTTACGAAATTTGTTTTCTATAAAAAAAATAAAATTTTACAAAGTTTCTAAAACCAGTTTCCTTAAATTGCGATTAGTCTAAGCAACAATTTTATGTGGTTGCATCCATTTCTTCATAAAAAATTAAATTTTTTTATATATTTAATGTAATTTTATATATTGAATAAATATTAATTTTTATATATATTTTATATTTAAAAAAAAAAAAAAAAATTTAATAAATATATAATTATAAAATATTAAAAGGGTACTTACATTACCTTTCCCTCGACGACGAGCGCTCGTTGACGAATTGTAGGTAAGCAAGTCCTGTAATTCATTTTTAAGCGTATTATTGTACCGGTTGTAACTTATGAGTCACGACTTCTTTCTTTTGGTAGTGTAGATTCGCATTCGTATAACAACTATTAGTACACGAGTATGAAGGCATAAAATATATCCTAAGTGTGTATACAATCATATAAAAATTCAGCTATCAAAGTGTAAAAACATGTAAGCTTCTTTGAATATCACAAAAGTATGGTCTTCGAACGTGGTAATGCTCGCTGCTAATTATTCTACTGCTTTCAATGTTTAATACTTCGTTTTCAGGGGTGTCTTGAGTCTCAATTTTATTCACGAGTTTATCGACCCTCTTTGTTGAACTATGTTTGAACGCACAATGCGCCTCTTTGCATCCAAACGGTGTGTTTTCCCAGAAACAGGGAGTACGGTCCCGCCGTTTCCCAATCAACATGTGCCGCTCCTTACAATGAAGATCTTCACCTCGGCCTTCCAACTACCTGTTGCACATCACTTCGTGACCTAATGCTGATGGCTCATGGCGATATTAGCAGCTGCTATCGTTTTTTTTACCACACTGTAGTAGAAAAAGTAGCAATCTGTGAAGTTCCTCTTTTTTCCCTTTTTTTTTTTTCTTTTCTTTTCGCTGTGCATCCACAGGATGGTAGAAGTTATCTCTGCCAACAACCCTGAAATAACGCATATTGAACTTAACGTAACAACCAAAGACATATAAAGTAATGGACGCGAAATGAGCTTATTTTCATCCATACGTGACTGCATGCAAACGTTCATTAAAAAAAAAGTATTCTGTGCATTTGCATTCGCCTATTTCATACATTTTGGTCGCGTCTGCTCCCACTCGTCTATTATTTACACCATTTTATCAAAGTGCGCTCTTTCTTTATCCCTATTAAATTCAATTTTATTACTGTTTGGACTCTAGAAATCAGAGCCTGAGTTCGTTTTGCCAAATCATTCTAGGCCCCATATATTGGGCCAAACTGTTCTGCACTATTTACAGATTCATCTAACTCCTTCCCTTTTTACTCATAAAACACTTTGACAATTAATCCCCTACAATCCCTTTCATAATTTATCATTCGAATCGCGTAAGTATTGAAAATCAAAATTTTCATTTACGCCGTTTCATTCCCAATTCGTTCATTCATAAAGTACTATAAATCCAAAACGCGAATACATTCACACATAAATCAGGCACTCGCGCATTCCCGCACGGACTAACACTCTCGTAGCGCTTAACTATTTCAGAGACATCGTTCTTCCCCCGTTTTTTTTTTCACTTGCTCACGTTCCCTTCTTCATTGATTGATGAATTGCTCATGTCGTTTCCGTTACCGCTTTGCAAACTTGGTAACGAGTTGGCAACGTAAGCGAAGGATCGATCACCTTTGGAATTGGTTTAATCTCAGGGGCTAATTCCTTTTCAATGCGATGCAAATCGAAACGATCCTCATATGTGATTAGATTGATGGCAATACCCAAAGGTACGAAACGCCCTGAACGGCCAATACGATGCGAATAAGTCTCAGCCATACGTGAAAAATCGCAATTAATAGCAACATTCACAGCCTATACATCAATACCACGTGTAAAAAGATCAGAGCAGACTGGATTTCTGCATAGCCCCTGTCGAAAATTCATAGAAAACACGATTTCTATGCGCCTGCGCCATGTTAGCATGGATATAGTAACAACAATAACCAAGTTCCGTGATCGTCTTAGCCAGCAATTCCACACGTCGCGTTGAATTGCAAAATATTATCGATTGATTTATTTGCAACTGAGAGAATAACGCATTAAGACAATGCACTTTTGTCGTTCTTGTACAAATGCATAATATTGTGTAACACCTTTCAGTGTTAATGCCTACATCAAATTTATTTCATATGGTTCACGTAAACGCCTATCCATGAAATTTTTCACACTGAACGGGAATGTAGCCGAGAATAGAAAAATCTGTGGATCTTTTGGCAGTTTCATTATAACATGATCCAGCATGCCTGTAAAATCTTGTGATAACAGTTTATCTGCCTCGTCCAATACGAGGATTTTGCATTGTGACATATCCGTTACTTTTTTATCCATCAGATCCAAAATACGGCCAGGTGTTGCAATGATTAATTGTACTTTCTGATAAATTCGCATAATATCATCCTTTAGATTGGTGCCACCCGTTGTCACCATCACTCGGATGTCTAAATGCTTCGCCAATTCTATACAAATTTGCGAAGTCTGCCGTGCTAACTCTCTCGTTGGTACGATGACAAGAGCTTGGATAACATCACGAGATGGGTCGATTTGCTCGAGTACGGGAATGCAATAAGCACCGGTTTTTCCAGTACCGTTTTTCGCTCGTGCTAATATATCCTTACCACTTAAAGCAATTGGTATAGCCGCCTCTTGAGTAGGCGACGGTTTTTCCCAGCCCTTCTCGAAGATTCCCATTAATAATTCTCGTTTCAAACAGAATTCTTCGAATTCATTTCCTCCACAAACACGATATTGATTAAAATTTCTAATTAGATTAACTATCACTGTATAAAAATAATGCTCATGCTAACAAATTTTGAAAAATGATGTTCACTTACATCCACCAAGATTTTATTTTGGTTTTAAAGGTTTCCTTCGCTGGTGTAAACTATTTTCACTATAAATTCACAACCTTAACTTAAGGGAATTCACGACACTAAAATGGCCACCACGCGTACTTTTCTGCGTTCACTCGCCTTCCTCTCACGAGGATCTTGTGCAACTACGAACTAACATGGCGGGGCCGAGCCATCGAGCAACGAAACAGCAAAAGTTTCGTTTAATAATGCCATCTATGGGTGAACACGCGGTGGTGATAATGCACACTCGTTTCGGTTGTTTTTAAAATTTTAAGTCGTCTCTTGTAGATTCGCTTAAATTATCAATTGAAAGCAATTTATGTTTATAATTATTAGGCGTAATTAAGAGGGAAATAAATCGAAAGAATAAGACAGGCACGCGTTAATTACCGGCAAACAAAACAATTTTTAATTAATATTATGGTTGGAATGGGTAAAATTTGACAAATTTTGTGGGGTTTAAATGATACAATGATTTTATCGTTCATATAATTTAACGGGTTAACCGTTTCGTTCTAAGCATTTGCATACCGCGTTACACCGCAATTAGTTAAATTATATTCAAAAGATATTGAAATAAAATCACTACACATTAAAAATATTAAACAGTTTTAGAATTTTGTTTCCCGGGTGTTAAGTACAAAAGAAATTTTGTTCACTTATTTTTCATGCGAAAAAAAAAAGAAGAGCGAGTGTTGCGATGGGGAAGGTGACTGAATCGACTGAATCCTTGTTAAATTGCTTTCGTGCTGTGTGCCTGTGTCAGCGCTGCTTTTAGAGCCATAGCTCCTAGATTACTACACAATATGGTGTAAGTAGACTGAATACACCCATGCTCGCTCAAGATCTGGGTCAGGTAGAAGTCAGTCTCACCGTTCATTCCATTGGGCCACTATCTCAGATCAGGGATGAGGTGCGCAGTCTATCTTCCCTTGATACTGTTGATCCATGACTACTGCCAATTATTGCATGAGCGTTGTCTCTCCTCGCGGGCAATCGCTTCCTTCATATGTTCGTTTTAACGCAGATAGATAGTACAAAGCTCTCTAGCCAGGAGGGCGACAACTATCACGCCTGCGATAACTCTCACCACTGAATCAGAGACTGTCGGGTATGATGACGCAACTCTCAGTGCTCCTCTTCTCTTTACTTATGACCATCGTTTTCGAAACAGCTCCTTGCTAGAAGCATCGCCCAATATTGCTGCTCCATACAGTACCAAGACACAACGGACCTCATCCTCTCAGCCGTTACCCTGGTTTGCTCAGAGGAACTGATCTTCAAGTCGATCAGCAACCCTAGGTATTTTACTGATGGTTTCCATTCAACCAGTACTTTATAATACTGATTGTCCTTTCTCTGGGGATTTCTTCTTTGTCAGAATGATTACCTTAATTTTTTCCAGCGCTAGACTGAACCTGCGAGCAACCGTCGAGACTCTCACCTGGTGCATTACCATACCTGGTCTAAGTTACGCCTGTTTGACGGTGCGTTCAGCAACTAGCGCCGCAACATCATCCATCGGCCGCAACTCATCCAGCTGGTTTAGTCTCAGTCAAGTCTGAACCAAGGATAGATCCTTGAGCAACACATGCTTCGCTGTCCCTGCATTGTATCATGAAGTAGACATCAGTCCATCAGGTTATCCCTCAAAAGATAAGATAAGATATTCTTGAACTTGAAAAGGGTCTTCCAGCGTATCTAGAATATTCACCCACCTAGCAGAGTTGAAGGCTTTCCGAATATCAAATTGTCACCAACAGAACTACCCGTCGATTTGCACGGCTATGTATCTCCGCCTTTTGGACCACGCTCGCCCCCTCTGCAACCGAATCAATTGTGGAACGTCTTACTCTAAAGCCGTACTTTTGAGGAGATAGGTCTTCACTAGCAGCACAAATCGTGCCAGTGAGTCCGCCCTTGGTGAGTTTCTCTAGTGCTTTGCCAGCCGAGTCTAGCAAGCATAACGGGCGGTATGCAGCAACACCTCAGCACTTCATCTGCAACACCTCAGCACCGATGCCGTCTGGACCTGGAGCTTTCCTTGGTATCATTGATAGGACTACCTCTTCCATTTCCAGCCATGTGAAGTGTGGGCATTCGACTGCTGTTGCGCAGTGGACAGGGCCAGCACGAACGGGATGGACGGGTCAAAGTACTTGCACCTTTTCGTCCATCTTTCCAGCTTGTAATCAAGGCTCCACGGATCCTTGTGTACATTGTTTACTAGATCTTGTCAACAGCTTGCTGTTAGTCGTTGTGAGGAGGTATTTCCTGGCGGGCTTATATGCTGCTAACTAGTTCCAAACACGGCCAAAGCGTAGTACTAAGCATATCATCTTCCCGTGTGCAAATATATTCGACCAAGATCATGAGATATTCTAGGCGATGGCCCGAAAGGGGCTGTAGTGCTAAAGCAAGAAAAAAATCGATTGCATGGCTTGTCTCGGTTCCATCTCTGTTAAGCTTCACGCAGAAAAACTTGTAACACTCCCTTAACTTTTCAGCGACTGTAGTGAATTATATGTGGATAAACTGTCCGTGAAGGACAGCAGCGATGGTCTGCTGCCTCGGCGAAAGAGGATGTGGAAATACGCCGAGATTGGCCTTGTCTGAGGACGCGTGAATGCGCTGGCAAGCTAGCGTTGCGGTGTCGTGGGGCGGATTCTTTCCTCCTAGCACAAGGACCCACTACACTATTTCGCATTCATGAATTAAACATGGTAACATGCCGATCGACTGGTGTCGAGGCCGAGGTAACCTACTAAGGGCTAGGAAATTGCTGGTTCAGAGAACAAATTGAGCCCGGAGGAAACGGACGGACTTACAGAGACTTCATCGTTACCGACGATACTTGTGGCCCACAAATAAGAGTGGGGCATCCAGATGGAAGTGGTGCCCCCTCGCACCCTCCTAACCGGATCAAGATCCAAACGTAGACCTGGCCATGTATTTCCCATTTGAGTGAAAAACTCATGCAAACATAATTTGCATGACTCTTTCCCTCAAATGAGGAATACATACGTAACCAATTTATGCCATAGCGTTATGCAATGAAATCACATAACTCCATATCATAAAAGGGCAAGCCAGCGGAAGGCTACTCTACCCAGCAAGAGCCCCTGTTAAGCGAAAAAAAGGAAAGGGTGCGCCTGATGGCTAGCCCATTTTAGAGGAGGAGCCTGCCATCGATGCGGGTCCTGTACCCGGCCAGGTTTTCAAAGAAAAGGAAAGACTGAAGATATAATTTTTGATAATTCATTTAATAATAAGTCCTTTCGTGTATTCGGAAGTTGTTACTCAACATAATTTTTGCGGCGAATTCTGATCTGCACCCCAAACCAAGCGGTGCCTAAGTGTCTTCCATTACATGGATTTTGTCTTCACGTGATTGGCTGCCTAGCTAGTCCGTGACTATCCATGATAAGACACGCGCTGCTTGCGGGTCAGACTCAATGCTGGGCTCACAAATTGTTCCTTGTGAAAGCTTGCGAACAAAGGACCACTTCCAAACCCTGATTCTTATGGTGCCTCAAGAGAGTAGTCCCTGTAACGCAAAGGAAATGCTCACCATTGGTGTCCTTGCCTGTGAAGGGGAAAACGAAATGGAAAGACCGAGTTAGTGATTTAATTTTGAAATAGTTTTGTACATTTATAGCATAAATTATTATTATTTTTTAAATCCGCAATATTTATTTAAATATATTTATTTACTTTTAATATTTTTTGGTTTGTGAGTTTCATTTTATAGTTCGCCACTGACGGCCACGTTTTGTTTAAAACTAGTTTTTCCAGATCCGACACCGAACCCTCATCATTATCAACTTGGAAAATGTCACAGCTCCTAGACACCATGCAGGCAATGGCTCCCAGCATGGAGCAAATGCGGCAGCAGTTAGAGCAATTGTCTGGCCCACCACCTCCGGATCCACCATCTCGACCCATGCCTGGTGACACCTGGGATCTTCCACCATCTACCCAGCTAGGAGATCTTCCACTGTCTAAAGTAGCCCAAATAGTGGCTAGCTGGAAGTTAGTGTTTACGAGCCAGGACGACCCTACGACCATTGGGGCCTTTCTGGGAAGGGTCGAGGATATGGCCTGGTTGAACTTAGGAGGGAACGTGAGAGTTTTCACACGTTGCGCCCAAATGCTATTTACTGGGAGAGCTCTTCGTTGGCTCTGGAGATTTGTGGACACCTTTCCTACCTTTGACTGGGAAACCTTGAGGCATGCCGCCTTGCGGGAGTTCACCCCAATCGAGGGGGATCACATCTTGAAGCAGCGAATCCGGAACAGACACCAACAGGCGCAGGAGACCGTAGATGACTACTACGAAGCCCTGTGTTGCCTGTTGGAACGTCTGATAAGGCCCATGTCAGAGTCTGAATTTCTCAGTCTCTTTTGGGAGTAAATCAGGTCCGAGCTGCAAGAGCGACTGGTATTCGCCCCGCGTCAGCAAAGAAGCTGGAAGCGGTGCAATATTCCCAGCGGTCCACATCAAGGTAATTTTTCTAGCCAACGAGAGCAACCAGAACGACGCCCAGTAGCTGAGCTCGAACACAGTGTGCCTGCTCTACCCGCGCCAGCTTGTCTCATTCCACCCATAACGGACGGTGCGTCGAAGACCATCCCTCCATCCTCCACAGAACTAGACCAAGAACATCAAACCGAACTACACGAACTGGCCCCTAGGTATTAGAACTGCCGCAAGACGGAACACCACTTTACCGCAACCAAATACACATGCGCCAGATTGTACCAATTACAAGAAGTCAAAAAACTTGCTAGCGAGTGCACACAACAGCTAGCAGCACTCGCGACAGACTCAATAACGGAACGGTACTCCTTTTCGTCTACTCACAGTTCCACCACGACAAGTTCCTCGCTAGTAAACCCACTAGAGTCAAACACCACTATACCTTTGCTGGTCCACGGTGCAGCAGATGCCAAATCTTCTCCGGAGGCCTCTCCAACAACATTTTTGAAGCGACCACTACATTCGAGTCTCGATCGAAAAGATGGAAGGGTCGAGTGATAAAATCGCTTTCACAGTGCCTGGATGAACACTATACCAGTTCGTCACAATGCCTTTCGGCCTGTGTAATGCTCCGCAAACAATGACCCGGTTGATGGACAAAGTAATTCCACCTCATCTGCAACATCAAATGTTCGTGCTCTGGATGATATTCTCATCACGGAAACGTTTGAACAACACCTTCTACTGCTGCAAGAAGCAGCCCTGCATATCAGTAAGGTGGGACTCACCACCAACGTCCAGAAAAGTAAGTTTGTTATGAACGAAGTCCGATACCTAGGACATGTCATCGGACATGGTGCTATCAAAACGGATCCGGACAAAACTCGGGCGATTGAAGAGTTTTCTTTACCGAAGACCATTACGCAGCTACGACGTTTTCTCGGAGTGTGCGGTCGATACCGAAGGTTCGTTCGGAATTACGCAACAGTTTCAGCGCCTCTGTCGGACATGCTCCGGAAAGGGAAATTCATTTGGATCGAGTTCAGTCGAAAGGCATTTGAAGAGCTCAAACAAGCCTTAACATCTGCTCCAGTCTTGCACAGCCGCGACTTTCAGAAACCCTTCTCCATTCATTGTGACGCAAGTCAACATGGAGTTGGGGCCGTGCTTGTGCAATTGACCGAAGAGGGAGAGGAAGCTCCCATTGCTTTCATGTCCAGTAAACTGAATTCTGCCGAGAGGAACTACACCGTATCCGAGCAAGAATGTCTGGCAAGAAATTCCGAGCGTATATCTATGGCCACCAGTTTGAAATTATCATAGACCACGCTTCGCTACAATGGCTGATGAACCAAGCGGACCTACACGGACGGCTAGCCCGATGGGCTCTTAAACTGCAAGGGTTCAAGTTTTCCATCAAATACCGAAAAGGGACCCTCTCTCGCGAATTTTTTCACCCGAGGGAGCAGAATTGACAGTGAATGACGAGGACCCCATTGAGATAGACTTAGTCAGCCCGCATTTTAAGTCAGACAGCTACAACGAGTTGAGACAAACCATCGTAACCCAACAAACACAGTTGCCTGATTTGAAAGTGATCGACGGCTATGTGTATCGACGTAATGAATACCCCACCGGGGATTCATTACAGGAAAAAGAGTCTTGTAATGACTCACAATCGGATCCTCCACGCACACGACCATCCTTTTAGTGCCCACGGTGGTTATGGTCGGACGCTTCGGCGCCATTAGAAGTACTTTTTTTTGGCCTAAAATGTAAGCCCAGATCAAAGACTATGTGAGCGCCTGTGGGACCTGTAAAAGCACTTAAGCTCTCAACCAGCCTCTTCGACCTCCTATGAGTCAACTCAACGTTTCAGAGCGCGTATTCAAACGTCTGTATATAGATCTATGGGACACATCGGAGCTATCGTTGTGCTAGACCAGCGCTCAAAATTCCCACTGGTGGAACCTATTCGCAAATTCACGACTCCATCAATCGTGAAATTTTTAGAGAGTCGAGTATGACATGTGTTCAGGGTACCAGAAAGTGTGTCTCGGACAACGGAGTACAGTTCCGATCTCGGCATTTTAAGGGTCTACTCGAACAGTACGATGTCGAACACCAACTGACGGCTAAATACTCTCCTCAATCTAACGCATCAGAACGTCTGAATCGCACACTGTTAGCCGCGATCCGTTCTTATGTCCATCCTACTCAGAAGGATTGGGACCGCAGATTGTCCGCCATCACGTGCGCTCTGCGGTCATCTTATCATTCCGTCACCGGTGTGTCGCCTTACTTTGCTGCCTTCGGACAGCATATGATTTGCCATGGCAAATCATACAGGCTACTACGGCAATCGAAGTGTTTGGGAGATCCCGTCGTTGCGCTGGAGCCCCACGAGCCCTCTGCGAGAAGTCCTCCGCGAACAGATCGGACGGAAGATAAAGGCCGCAAATGAGGCGCATTACAACCTCAGGTCACGACCTTCCGATTTTAAAGAAGGGCTGAGGTTTTTCGTCGCTTTTTTCATCAAAGCGACGCCGCTGGGCATTACAACGCCAAGCCTGAAAAGCCGCGTACAGAAGGTTGTAGGTCCCAATCGTTACCTCCTCACTGACCTATCGGGAAAAGAAGTCGAGGTATATCACTCAAAAGCCTGCGTCGATAATTTAAATATACATGTTTGTTTTGTCCGTCCGTACTTAGTTCAAACCACAAGCATAGTTCACACACTTACGGCAAAACGAAAATATTCGTTTCAGTCTTTCCGTCCGCTAATCGTTTTCTTCAATTGTCTCACTCCGCGTTCCTTCCCCGTAAACAATCGATTCTCCAACTGAAGATCGTTCAGCTCCTTTTTCACAACCCTTGTCGCCTTGGAATCGCGAGAAAATTAGTCAAGTCAAGTCAAAAGCGCTTTATTTAATACCAATCGTTATAAATTTTTAAAAGAACATAAGGCAAATTCCAAACAATAAAACTATAAAAAACTTAATGGCCCGAATGGCTCTCTAAATTTATACGTTATCAGTTAAACACATTTAATGAAAAAAAATACACTTGCAAATTTAAATTAATTAAGATTATTAGATATTTTTTGATTCAATTGGAAAAAGGGGAAAACCCAACCAGCATTATTCAAAAATTACTTATACTACTAACACAACAATGAACTTATATCCTATACCTAATATGTTACACCCTAATTCTAAATAAGTTCAATCAAAAAAAAAAAAAAAAAAACAACGTTACCTTATATTGAAACCTATACCTAATTTATAATACAAATAAACAACAACACTAGATGTAGCAATAATGAGATGAATCTAAAAAACTAAGTAACGAGAAAAAGCATAAAAACAGAAAATAAACACGAATAATTTTGACATTGTCATTCAGCCACCAATACCTAGATTGCTCCATCTCAGCTCGACCAGCCTCAACAAATCTAGCAAATGAGTATCTCCATTGGAATTGTTGGTCTCGTGAACTCAGATTCGGAGGATATTTTATCTTCTTATCGGTGGCCCGTCGGTATATGTGATATATGATTGGGACGCCGTCAGAATCAAAAATATATCGATTCATGTCCAAATACACGAATGCTTCTGGAGGAACGAAGCCAGTAGTGAGGCAAGTCACAATATACCCGTCTGTAGGGTGGACCGGCTGTGAAATCCAAGGGTTTTCACTCACAGTTACAGATCTTGCGATATGATTCCGAAGAAGTTTCAATATGAAGATATCGACTCTTGTCACTTGAGCGGTTTGATAAATTTTTCTATTCGATATATAGTGCTTCCAATCCGTCTCAGGCTTTCTGTACAAACCAGTACATGCAGGAAGACATTTCCTTTCGAAAACTCTTAATCTTTCCATTGTACTAGCACTCTGGTTGTACCAGATCTGGCATCCGTATGTCAAAACTAGCCTAACCAGTGTCTTGTAACAAATAACTTTGACTTTTTGATCAATGTATCTGGAATGAAAGAGTCTTCGTAGGGCCATGACTACTTTAAGTGCCTTACTGAGCATGATTTTCACATGTTCAGTATAGTACAGATACTGATCGAGATGAACACCGAGGTATCGAACACAGGATTTATGTGGAACCCGTTCTGAACTAGCCTCACCAGCCATAATGTGGAAATCCTTCCAATTACGTTTCAGGTCTTGACTGGCCCCCTGCAGCGTTGTCCGAAACAAAATTGTTTCGCACTTCTGCGCATTGATTTTCATTCGCCAATTGTCGGTGTAGAGCTGCACATCATTAAACATTTTGTGAAGATTGCTCTGAACTATTGTAGCTTTTCGGTCTGCCGTATAGATGATCAGATCATCAGCAAACGCTACCAATGATCGCGTTGGCGAGACATTAAAATCAAAGCTGTTCAATAGCTTGCGAATGAAGATTGAGAAAAGCAGGGGCGCAGTAACTGTTCCCTGCTGTAGACCATTCAAGACCTTGAATCCGCGCATTGTTGTCAGATTTCCATCAGTTACAACAAATGATTTCCCGTATAACATATTACACATCATGGCGACAAGGTGTCTGGGGAACCTGTCCTGAAGAAGTTTGAAAACTAGTCCATCTAACCACACCGTATCGAAGGCTTTCTCCATATCAATGAGACATGCTCCAACACATTCTTTGTTGTTTAATTTCCAACAGATTTCTGTGGTTACTTTCGTTATTGCATGTATAGTCGAATGCCTGGCACGAAAACCAAATTGGCAATTCGGCATCAACTCATATTTCTCAATGTGGGCGTTTAATGCTCTGTTGAGTATCACTTCAAACACCTTGCTGATGTTAGGCAGCAAGCTGATTGGGCGATAGCTTTTGGGGCATGAAGATTCTTTTCCTTTCTTCAAGATCGGAAATACCTTAGCCTTTTTCCACTCATTTGGGAAATATGAATTGTTCAACATGTTGTTGAACAATATGCAATAGTTCCTAATAGCAACCTCAGGCAAATGTCGGAGAACTATATTTGGAATACCGTCAGTACCACATGATTTTTTGTTGTTTATTCTGCGAAATATCAAACACAAGTCTTCATAGCTGACAAAATAATCAATAAGATTCAAGCTCGGTATGAGGTCAGATGTTAATGTTTCATCGAAATGAAGAATTGATTGGCCGTTCAGGCTTGATTTGAAGTCGGAAACTTTTGCTTCAACGACCTCCGAAAATATTTCATTCCTTCTCTCTGGGTTTGGCAGATGAACCAATTCAAAATGTGTTCCAATCAGGGCAAGTTTCTGCAATCCATCACATATAATCCTGTTTCCATTTCTATCCGGAGTCGTACTATCAATTTCGATACCAGCTCTATCGAGAAGATTTATCTCATCACTAGCGACTTCAAGATTCGATACCTTCACTCGAGACTTCCTACGGAATAAACTATTCACTTTCGCGAAAACGCCATCTGAGTCCTGTGGGCTAATACCCCTCAGTTTTTCCGCCCTTTGATTGCTGACCTCACTCCTGAAGTATGAACGGATTAAGTTCCGGACATTCTTCAGGTGTAATTTCAACAAAGCCAACGAGGGATGGTTGTAGTCCAAAAATCGTCGATAAATATTGTAGACGTGGGTGAGAAGAAGGCTTTTTAATCTTTTCAACCTTGCGATGGTTGGTGTTTCATATCCTTCCATATTGTTTCGATGTTTAATCTTGGGAACTACTTTCTCAATCGTTTCCAACGTCAGCTTCTCTAACTTCGACAAATAGAGATCTATTCCATCGTCAGTTAGATTTCTGTCATTAGGAACCATTGAGCAAGCGTTGCCATCATCAGAAGAGGGACATTGCTTCTGGTACTCCCGATTAAACTTCTTTTGAAACTTTCCCCAGTCTGTTTTTTTGAAATTCAACCGATGATTTTCATGTTGAACTGGAATGAGGAAGAAATCATCCCTTTGATGATTGATTTCCATTACGATTGCGTTATGGTCGCTATCATAAGGAAGCACCTGCAGTTTCCGTTGAGGACTATTAAAGCTGAATTCAAGTCTTGCGTCAGCAATGCAGAGGTTCAAATATGAATTTGTCCTAGGGTATGTTGGGAACTCCGACCCATATAGATTGCACCTGTATTCAATTTGGTTCTCTGTTATTCATGATTTCAGGAATACACCTCTTGGATTATTGGTGGCGTTTAGCCATGATGTATGCTTGGCATTCAGGTCACCGGCAAGAATATAATAGTTATGCAGCCTGTTCAATTCGAGTATTTCAAACAAGGAATTGAGTTCCTCCTTGAACTTGAGAACATTTTGACCAGTTGCATAGGCAGAGATAACGAAGAGGTTATCCCCACCTGGCAGTGAAATTTTGATGACGGACACTTCAAGAAATTCAAAGCTTTTGAATTCGACTTTTTCAATATTTTGGAAACAATAGGGTCTTCTAACCAATATCCCGGTGCCACCTCCCCCATCACCTATTACCCTATCGTTTCTTACGAATGCAAAATCTTTGAATTCCATGGAATGCCATGAATTGAGGTGGGTTTCAGTGAGAAGTATGATGTCAGGCTTTTGCTTAACAACAAATTCAAGGAGATAATCACGTCGATGTATAGCAACGATAGAGTTGACGTTGATCGATATGAGGCGAAGCCTATCCATGGGATATGACTGGATGACAAGTTATTATTAGACATTTGAAAGACCTAACCGCTGAAAAGCAAAGTTAATTTTTGAATCTTGTTTGTCGATTCTCTCCGATAAAGAATTAAGTTGCTGGTAAATTTTGAGAAGCAGCTCATTATTGCCACTTACATTATTTACATTATTTCCAGCATTTTCTGCTGGTCCTCTAGCGGCGAGTGCAAATGATACTCCGGGCTTGACGAAGTTGGAAGGTATGATATTACGGTGTACTTGTGTTTGCTTTGGAGCAAAGTTAACTTTTGCATCTTGATATCGGGAGCATCCTCGATATGATGCTGGGTGACCAAAAACACCGCAGTTAACGCAGTATAAGTTTTCTTTAGGCTCCGTCTGAGCCAATTTGCACTCACCGGGAGCATGAACGTCTTTGCATTTAACGCAACGATAATGCATGGCACAATTGGCAGCCGAATGTCCAAATCTTTGACACCGGTAACACTGGTTGACTTCTCTTTTCTGGAGGCGTTCCCACCTCACCACTCTGAAATTTAAGTACCTTATTTGTTGAAGGGCACTTGGACTGCTCTTATTTGCAATTTGTACGAGGTAGTGGTAAATTCTTCCTTTCTATGGTCGACCTTCTTGTCGCAAAGGCTTTGACTGAAACAAAATCAATATCTGGTGCAGCCTCCTTGAGCACCTGAAGAAGATCGACCTATCCTCTCCGCTGTCCAAACCCTTCAACAAGAAGGTCTGATTTTTTTCACTTTTTGGGGTATAGGTGAAGTGTGGAACCTCCCCAGAAATCAGCGCATCTTTGACTGACTTGAAATCAACCAGTGATTTCGTCCTTATAGTTAATTTTTCGGCATTAACTCTTTTGATTTCGAAATTGGCCAGTTTATTTTTGGCTGCCAATAGCCGAACCATATCTTTCCCGGTTTGTCCGAACACGTTGATTGGCGGAACCTTTTCTGTCTTGTTGGAAGCTTTTTCAGAGGAACCAGCAGAACTGCGGGCTGGTTTTTTCTCCTTATTTTTGTTCTTTAAATATTGAATAAAATTAACGTCAGTATCTTGATTAAAATTACCTCTGATGTTTTCTTCGATTCTTCGGTTAATCCCTCCAGCGCTGCAAAATAATTTTGGCTCTCGTTGGTGCCACCAGCACTTAGAACTTGCTTTGGATTAACTTGCTTTGTACTTTTCTTCGGCTTTGTTACCTGTTGCCATTGATATTGTGGCTGTGTCTTTTGAGGCTTCATCCCTTGCTTGAAAAGATCCTTGAGAGACTGTATCTCTTGCCTTAGTTCATCATTTTCTTTCTGCAATTCCCGCTATTATTTGCAGCTTGCACCCTCCATCTACGGAGTTTTCTTCGTTATGTTTTCTTTTGGTGATTGTCGCCAGTTTCGTATTCGTCGTTTCCCCAGGTTGCCCCAACGGTGGGAAGCCGTCGGGCTCCTCCATACCAAAGGCGAAATTTTCTTTGTGAATTTGTTTTTCGTTACCAATCGAAGTAAAAATATTCGATAGTAATTTCCTGAGTCGATTACTTCGACAATATAAGATTTTTTCCTATAAAAATTAACTTCGGACTAACGTTTTTAAAAAATTAATTTAATTTTTGAAAACTTTTGACAGGAGCGATTTAAAAGACTTCTATACGCAAAGACTACTACGATCCCGCGAGAAAATTAGCTGCCCTGTAGTCATCGAGCAGTCACACAAGCAAACTGCTCGAAAACCTTCCTAACACTTGTCTCAAATTTTAATCGCAGATTTAGAAAAATATTTCATTACTTCCATTCATAGTTATTGTACAATTTATAAAAATTTTTTTTTTCTTATTATTATTATTAAATGTAATTTTATATCAATTATCCTTTATATTACTTTAAACGTTTCCCTTTAATTATATTCTTCATGATATTCAACTTTTTATTATTATTTAATATCTTTTTCATTTTTCTTTTCTTCTGTTATTTTTAATAAAAAATTCAAATCTGCACATTAAAATTTCGGACATGGGAACACTAATTTTGTGCGACCCGTCCGTGTATTGCATTGACGAATGCAATCGAACTCGACTCAGCGAGCAGCTGTGTTGGAGGTACCGTTGCGACACGGCAAAAGAAAGAAACGATTTGGACGGATCGAGAAGTCGACGGGATATCGCGAAACCGCAAGCACGGCGGACGAGTTGCGAGCCATCATTTTCACGAATTTTATAGTTCTTGTCTTGTCGGGTCTTATGTGAAAATAAGTTTGGTGTCCCAATTCGATTATTAGGGGAACGATTTCGCAGTAGAGTGTGGGAGCTTGAAAAATAAATATCACCCCGAGAGTGACGGATTCGTGACGGAATTTACGTCGGAAGGATTGCGAAGTGCAAGATCGAAAACCCCGGTTTTGCGTAATTCGAGCTAAAGTTGTCTTCAACCCTACGAGAATCGTCCCAGCTCGACACTGGACCACCCGTTATACTTTCTAATTATACAAGGACTAGGGACTCCGCGGCAAATGTCAGGTTGTAGTTGTTTGGTGGGACAATTCAACGTTCTCCTTCCCGCAACAGTTCAACGATAAATTTATTTTCCATGATCACACTGGGCAACTTCGAGAAAACAAATATTTTTAAACAACCAAAAACGCGAAGGATATGGCCATCCGCTACTAAAACTGAGAACGACTGCTATAACTGAATCACGCTCTCATGATTGGGAGGTGGACGACCACTCTTGGAACTTGAAATTTTTGTTGACATCTGGGCCCCGATTGCGATTTGCAACAACTTGAGTTGGTTGGGTTTTAGGGCAACCGCGGAGTTTTGCGCGACTCCTCATTCCTTGATCCTGCGACGATTTTTCGATGGGATGACATTCCATGGACTGTAGTCGTGGATTTGCGTATTGGACGACGATATTAACTCGGTCCCAAACAACACAATCGTGGGGTGCCCTGCGCTGGCTTGTCACGTTTTCCGAGCAAGAGAAATGCGACGATTCTCGTAGGGTTGGAGATAACCTCGAGCTCGAATAACACAAAACCGGGGTTTTCGATCTTGCACTTCGCAATCCTTCCGACGTAAATTCCGTCACGAATCCGTCACTCTTGGGGTGATATTTATTTTTCAAGCTCCCACACTCTACTGCGAAATCGTACCCCTAATAATCGAATTGGGGCACCAAACTTATTTTCACATAAGACCCGACAAGACAAGAACTATAAAATTCGTGAAAATGATGGCTCGCAACTCGTCCGCCGTGCTTGCGGTTTCGCGATATCCCGTCGACTTCTCGATCCGTCCAAATCTTTTCTTTCTTTTGCCGTGTCGCAACGGTACCTCCAACACAGCTGCTCGCTGAGTCGAGTTCGATTGCATTCCTCAATGCAATACACGGACGGGGTGCACTAAACCAGTATTCCAATGTCCGCAATTTTTATATGCAGATTTGAATTATTTGTTAGAAATTACAGAAGAAAAGAAAAATGAAAAAGATATTAAATAATAATAAAAAGATAAATATCATGAAGAATATAATTAAAGGGAAACGTTTAAAGTAGAAAAAATTTATA
This sequence comes from Odontomyia ornata, assembly GCA_963969285.1. Taxonomy (NCBI): domain Eukaryota; kingdom Metazoa; phylum Arthropoda; class Insecta; order Diptera; family Stratiomyidae; genus Odontomyia; species Odontomyia ornata. Next base: position 225,791,422 of record OZ017740.1, on the reverse strand, counting down.
AATTCCAACTATGAATGGAAGTAATGAAATATTTTTCTAAATCTGCGATTAAAATTTGAGACAAGTGTTAGGAAGGTTTTCGAACAGTTTGCTTGTGTGACTGCTCGATTACGATATCAGTCGACCACCAGTACACTTTAAGCTTGCTGTGGCGGGATCTCCGACGGGGCATAGAAGGGCTGCAAGCGGTCGTGATGATGCTCATAATTGAGTTCACCAAGTCTTGAGCAGTTAGCCCTTCAGTCTTCTTCGAATATTCTAGCAGCGCCGGACTTGCCCTGAGCACCTCGACGAACTTCTCGACGTCCATTCTCCCAATTGTAGAATTTCGAGAACACGGGCGTTGGAAGACAGCATCACATATCTCAAGCAGAAAGTACTAATGATCACTGGCTGAGTAGTCCTCTTATACTTTCTAATTATACCAGGACTAGCGACTCCGCGGCGAATGTCACGTTGGATATGGTTCCTTCACAGCTCATAAAGCGGTAGGTCGGCGTACCATCAGTGTTCAGCACGACGACTCCTGCCGTGGGCACCGTTTCTTGGATTCGTTTTTCCCGCGGATCTGTTTGCGGAATGCCCCTTTCGATTGCTTTAGCATTGAAGTTATTGAAGTCTCTTCCAATGAGTACGTGGCAATCTGCATTTGAGACAGCGTCTTGCAAGGCAAGTCTGGCTTGGAAAGATGATGTCGGTTCGTTCGGCATTAGGTACACACTAAAGAAGGTGGTCCCTGAGCACCAAATCCACACGAAACCAACCCCCTGTTATATTACATTACAAGTATACCCTATGTATACTGGCATGAACTGGGAGCACGATTTGATGTGTATCCTATATACATCATCGAGGCTTCCGGGGACGCTTGCACATTGGACGACAAGTACGTGCTTCGATGACAATGGACGTATGCGCTTGGTTGCCTAATTTCATTTGCGAAGCGCGAGTATATAGGCAGTGTTTGCTCCCTCGCAACCACTTGTGACGAAGCGTAAGTACATAGGCGGCATTTGTTCGCTCGCAACACCCCGTCTACAGCCCTTTGCCTGGAAATCCTGTTGGCAACCCAGATCAGTTCCATCAGGATACGATGCTGTAGAACTTTTATCATGGTGTTGTAATGATTTTATCTTTCATTTCGTTCGTTCGAGATTTCGCACAGGAAATCTAAAGCGACCTCTCATTGGCTATAGACGTGAAGTCTTGGAACGTGACAACGGACTGTACCCATCAAGGTAGACAAGTCTGGACACTCTAAGTCTACTCTGGCTGGTGGCTAGCTAGTTCGGAGAGGAATTTCAATCGCAGATCTTACGCGAACAGAATAAGTCGGAAATACAGCAGTCAGCCACCGGTTCAAATGCCCGATTTAAAACGCGTCGAACAACTTCCACCGATTTTACTTTGTCTTTATTTTCGTTCCTTTTCTCTTTGATTCGAGGAAAAGAACCACACAAAAAGGTTAACCAAAAAAACGCGCTTCCGAATATTCACCGACGCGGTGCCCAAAATAACCTAATCGAATCCAAAATCTAAGCAATCTACTCGAACCGAAAACGCAATACTCAAAATATGGTACCGCGTACCAACCGCAACACGAAACCGACCATTCGCGGATTACCGAAACCCTACCCCGTAGGTGGCATACACACCTTTCGCCTGCATATCCTTCTGAATAAAGAACGAGCGCACACTGGAAAGGGAAGACGTTTATGTTAGTTAGCAATTCACGTTCTATTTACGCCCATTTATATCGATTTTATATAAAATCAATTGAAAATTTAGGAAAATAATTATATTAAAATGTGAAAGTATAAAAGATTCTTTTTCATTTACTTTTATAGTATAAACTATTAATTAACTTTCTCTATGATGAAATTTGTTGTAGATTTCACATTGAATTGCATTGCATTTCCATTATCATGTTAGTATAAAAGTCGTTTACGTGGATATGAGAAAATAGTATGAAATTTCTGAAAAAAAAAATTAGATTTAAAATCGAAAATGTTATTTAAATAATTACCTCAATTTTTTTTGAGAACTGTATTGTTACAATCAATCAATAATGAAGGAACAAAATCATGTATATTTATTTAAATCAAGTTATATGAGCTAAAATAATGTGAAATGAAGAATGAAAAAGTTAAAATTATTCGAATAAATTTCCTTAAAATAATAAATATTATATGTTTGAATAATTTTTATGGATGCTATAAATTGTGGTTAAAATCATTAAATATTGAGTGAACAATATGTTCGACACTTAACACATTAAAATGAAATATAAACGTTAAATTGAAGCAATGAAAGATAAAGTTGCAATCAAAATAAATAAATTATAATTTAAAATGACTTAAGCGTCCAATAAACATTTAACGATAGCATTGCAATGTCATGGTCTCTTTAACCAGAAGCTTATGTGCGAGGATGTGTAAAGAGCTCCCATATATCGTACGGGGGTGATGGCATCTGTTAGCGCATCGTCGACGCTGCATAAAACACCTAAATTGTTTACATCATGTAATATGTCGGATCCGAAAAAGGGTGTGAACATAGTGAATTGTTCGCATATTCGCGATATAACCTTGCGAATTCCGCATCATCGGATCGTAGTAGAATTGTGAAAAGAATTGACCCCACGTATTTGACTTCGATCGACAAAATGTTTAGAGTATACTCGAAGTGCCGTAATATGCTAACATTGGCCTGTTGTACATATTTTCTATTAAACATTTGATCTTTCGTAAAAACAATACTTCTGGATATAATTGCAAGCAGTAATCAAATTGTTTTTGCACTTCCATGGGCGGAAAATGATGCAGTGTCTTTCACGTAGGTTAATTTGAAAAAAAAAATAAACTTGGCTCTATCTTGAAGTATTGTGCTGGTATCGGAATGATGATTCGCTTTTCACAAACTATATATATTCACAATGGTTGTATGTTCTTAAACTGCCGCTGTTGAGTCTAACGGAATATATGAAGCAACTATCTGCTTTTCTTTTCCGCGATATATCTTAGTGCCGTTGCACTACTATCTTATTAGGGTTTTCTAAAATAATTTTACAAAACCCTACTAGTTTCGCGACCTGTCTGTCCTTCTGTCCGTCCGTCCGTGTGTCACAGCGCTTTTTCTCGCAAACTACTTAAGCTAGAAACATCAAATTTTGTATGCAGGTGTAACGTGGTGCTCTCTTCAAAGTTCAACTACAAAAATTTTTATAAGGTAAATTCATCATATGTAGTCAATATGGGTATCAAATGAAAGATCTTGATGAGAACTTTTTAAAACAGGTCTTAATTTGATACTTGTTGCTTCGAGGGACGCGCAGGGAGGGGAAATATACGAAAAATTTTTGTCCCCCCCCCCTCGCGATTGGACACCTGTGATCCGAAAAATCTGAAAAAAGTTATGGTGGTAGGTGTTTATGAGTACAACAACAACAAAAACCTTAGAAGTTGAAATTCGCTCAACTTTGTTAATAATAGTATGATCTTCGAATTTCACATTTTCCTCAATAAAATCGCTTAGGTACCCTTAAACTGAACGAAATTCGATATTTACGTAGTCCTACTAAGGGTTATTAAACTTTTGTAAGTTTGATGAAAATCAAATGATATACACGGAAGTTATAGCCATTTGAAATTTCTCCAATTACAACAATAATAACACATGATTTTGGTATTTTATGGACGTTTTGATTTTATCTTCTTGAAATTTTCCAATAAGGTCAACAACATTAATATTTTTGAGAATTCATGAATTTAGTGATTTTTGTCGGTTTGCAACAAAGTGGCGACCGTTGAAAGTAGAAAAACAATGGATTTTACTTTGAACGTGCACATCTCTTTGACATATTTCTTGACGTTATTGATTGCTGGTGACTGCATTTCTGAGAAGTTGGGTACAAAACCCTCCTGACATGAGCGTAGGTCTGTTTACCCAACTTGTATTTTCTATGGCCACGTCCAAAAAAGAGATGAAAACACGAGTACGCTGCTCTCTTTTTATCAACTTTCTTACTTTATCAAGGCATGCTGCTTTTGGGCACCACTCTTCCCCTTTCTTTCACTTTAACAACCACTAATGCATAAGCTCACCATCTGGACCTTTTTATGCACAAATTTCCTTCTAACTTCTTTTCAGATAACGTGTTTCGTACCACGAATCCGTGAAACCTCCACGGCTACACCAGTTTTATAATTATCAACTTCCAAGCGCCTAAGATAAGTTTATGCCTGGCCGCATCTCCGCTACCCTTACGCTGGTGGTTGTGACTTCGAGAACCGGTATTGATTTCAGCATGCACGCAAAATATCTGATGCCAAACACTCTTGGCACAAAGCTCAAATAATTCTAGTCCGACAAAAACAATTTTTTTTTTTTCAATCCGACGAATGAATTTAAGCGATTATCACCAATCAACGCAACCATCCAAGATGTTTCATGATGCTTATGAGCCCCATAATAAAAGTCAACTATAGAGATTAAATATAACAACAATCGAGACTTCTTACTATTCCCGGGCTGATATCTACACCTCGGCGGCGTCAAATCCCGGATCAGTCGCAGAGATCTGTCAACAATATCACCCTGATGGCGGCAGTATCAAATTGATACTGCCGCAATCTGGGTTCGAAATAGTGATTTCCAGGCGAAGAGCTGTGGACGTGGGGATGGTTTTGTGTGGGTCCGGTGCTCAGGGACCACCTTCTTTAGTGTATACCTAACACCGAACGAATCGATATCATCTTTCCAAGCCAAGCTTAATGCTTTGGAGAGCGCGATCTCAAACGAGGACGGAAACGTTCTCGTTGGGGGAGACTTCAACGCTAAAGCAATCAAATGGGGTATGCCTCAAACGGATCCGCGGCGAAAATTAATCCTAGAAATAGCAGCCAGGACGACGCTGGTCGTATTAAACACCGTAAATATGCCGACTTTCCGCGTATAGGCTGTGAAAAAATCATACCGGACGTGACATTTGCCTTGGAGTCCTTAGGATAAACAATTGGAGAGGGCTTTCTGCTTGAGATCATTGATGTTGTCTCCCGACGTCCGTGCCTTTGACTTTCTACAATTGGATGGAACATCGGAAGGATGGACGTCGAAAGGTTCGTCAAGGTACTCACAGCAGGTGCTCCGCTCCAGGGAGATTCGCAGGGAACGGAAGAACTGGCAGCTCAAGACGTGATGAACTCAACTATGAGAATCATTGTGACTGCTCGCAACTTTTCTATGCCCCGTCGAAAATCCCGGCACGGCAAACCCCCAGTGTACTGATGGTCAACTGAAATCGCTGAAAAACTAAGGGCATGTTACACGCTTCGGCGTGAGGCTCAACGGGCACGGAAATGTGCCGAGGCATACAACTGGGTAGCAGCATATAAATCGGCCAGGAAATGTCTTCCGAAATTCATTAGCACCAGCAAGGCTCGCTGCTGGCAATGTCTAGAGGACAATGTGAACAAGGATCCGTGGGGCCTGGGCTACAAGCTAGTTATGCGGAAGCTTCGTGCCCTACGTAAACCTTGTATACATGATGCGGAAAGATGGACGAGATAGTGCGGGGACTCTTCCCCGCCCATCCCGTCCATGTTGACGCTGTCCATGATGAAACAGCAGTCGAGTGTCCACACTTCACACCGTGGGAACTGGAAAAGGCAGTCCCTTCACTGAAAGTGAGGAAGGCACCAGGTCCAGATGGTTTTCCAGCTAAAGTAATGCAGCTTGTCTATCACCATTGTCCTGACTTGCTGCCGGTGGAGATGATATGTAGGCAATTTGAATTTGTGAATGCGGGAGTGCCCGTACGGCCGGAATGCGCAACAATCGTGGGGACGACCAGACCCTGAGGGTCTCATTCGGCTGTACAAAGAGGGAACGTCGGCAGGGGTAATTAGGAGTCTGATCGAATGTCCTTAGCGTGGAAGGTCTCGAGGAGCTTACCGAATTTATCCTCAAGCTCATACGAAACTTGCCCAGCATAGCGACGAACCACTGCAGGAATAAACCGTGGAGCAAATTTAGCCGCAAATCGATTGCCTCCATTGCTCACAGCGAAATTTCGTACCAAAACATTCTGACCATGGAGTAGCTCACAAGGCGAGCCTGAAGGTTGTAAGGTTGAGCCCCCTTGTGATAGGCTTGTTCCAACTTAGCTCGGACGCGGTCTTGAATGGCTCGCAGACGATCACTGTCCGCACCGAACTGTACTTCTCAATCCTCAAAAGAATTCAAGCTTCTAAGAAGAGCGTACTCAGGGCCATGCTCGATAGGATGGTACCCGAACATGCGGAAGTAGGGCGAGAATCCAGTGGACTCATGAATCACCTTGCGGAAGGCAAAACATGATTCAAAAAAATTGTTGCAAGCACGGAAGCAGTTGCAGACATTAATTTATAGCAGAGGGGTGTGTAGCCCGGGGTGGCATACTGAGGCCGGCTAGCGCTCAGTCGAGTCGTGTGAAGAAAAATTAAGTAAATTAAGTAAATTATAATTAATTACAAGTTCCAATGAACGCATCCACGAACTGCCGCTAATCTTCTTTATCTTTTGTTTTCTTTTTATTTAGTTCGTTATTTTTTCCTCACTTTCGGAACTCCGACACTGGCTTGACTAAAGATTTTACTATTGCACCAATTTTTAATTTATTCCACTTTTATCTTCAGGCATTGTACATTTACGTCTCTACACTTTAAACTATCATATACTCCCCAGCTTGAAGGCGCCCCACGGCGTAAAAAAACGAGACCTGGCCCGAAGTAATGTGTCAAACGGTTCCAGGCTAGGTTCTCAGATTGACAGGGGAGGTGTTTAGTGGGTAGTCCAAAGGTATCCTCCATGGGAGTCCCACACTGCCAGACTCGGCGGGCATAAATGCCTTCACCTCCCTACCACAAAAAAAAAAAAAAAAAAATCATATACGTCTTGGTATTCACTTCAATTCAGTTTTAACAAATTTCGTTTATTTGTTTATTAGCGTCGCCGCAATCGCTTCACGACACTTTCGATTTGTAATTGTGCATCCCAATTTGAAATTAAAATCGTCCACTTCGAACATTCCTTCATTGAAACTTTATCCCCGAAACCCAAGTTACAAGCTCTTATCACCAAATTCCACTGTTCCACTTTCGTCTTGCCGTCACTCAATCTTCCTTCACAAGGTCAAGACTTTTTTTCTCAAATTTATCTTAAAACTTTTTCCCCGACACTGCCACAGAACTTTATCTTCTCTTCAAGACCACTCGACCAACCATCCATCAGAAAATCACTCCACAAAAAACCGAAAAACTCCCTCGCCAAAAGCAATCCCTCTTATCATCCCAAAGTCCAAAACTGACTGACCCCCAATTCAAGCATCCAATCCCACATTTCGCCTCTAGCAAATCCGATCCCGCAATCCATTCATTTTTCATTACCGCTGCCACATCTTGGTAACGTAATCGAAGTTCAATACAATTCGATTCCGCTACCCACATATCTTTTTGTACCGACAAACGCAATAATTTCCATTTTTTCATATATGGCAATTTGCATAATCAAAGCAGCGTTTGATTAGATGCAAAGTGTCAAATATACGGAAACTATTGATTTTGCCAATACCCCAAAAAGAGAGGTTTCCTGCGCTCGGGGAACTTGAACCCAGGGTCCCAGCAGAGCCCCGGTCGACAATCCGCGACGCTACCAACGGAGCCATGTTTTGTTGATTACCCATTCATCTAATAAGCAACTTCAACTATGCATCTGGGTATGAAATTGAATTTTGTTAGTAGGGAAACGTGAATGAATTTTCGTTAGTATAAAAAAATAAAATTTGTTAGTGGGAGCTAGTGAATAGAATTAGTTAGTATGAAGGAAGGAATTAGGTTTTGTTAGGGAAAATGTATTGAATGAAGTTATGTTAGTGGGAATTAATGAATGGAATGTTGTTAGTGGGAAAATTAAAATTATTATGTTATTAGTTTTTTGTAATAGAAAATAAGGGAAAAGGGTTGGATTGTGATGATGTGGAAATTAAAATTATAGGGAAATTGGAAAAATTTTAATAAAAATAAATAAATACACAGAGGAAAAGGTAGGAGTGCCCAAAGGAAGGTGGAGATGTTACGGCGGCAATTTGAAGTTGCAAATGGGAGAAAGTTGGCACGCCAGAATTCGCAACAAGGTTCTAGTCCCTCCTGCTATGATGGTGACTGATATGGAGTGAAGTAGTGCTGCGCCCCATAGTCACTTATAACCTTAGCGAAATATTTTTTTGGTTGCGAAGTGATTCCATTTACGCACAGAATGTGGGACTCCCATGCTTGCAAAGAAGGCGACTGAACTAGCCACTAAACACCTCGCCTGTCAACCCGAGAACCCAGCCTGGGACACATTACTTCGAGCCAGGTCTCGTTTTGTGACGCTGTGAGGCGCCTTCAAGCTAGGGGATGCCTCTTTTAGCGGGAGGGGAAAGAGAAAGTGGACTGCCAAACAAACGATCCCCCATCCCCAACGCCCCCGGCTACTGTGAGTCCCTTTTACCTCTTAGGACTGCCCGAGCATAATATGCCAACTGGTTCCATTTTTCAACGGATTCGAGCATCACTACGACTATATTATCCGGGATGAGCTCTCCCGTCTCCCAGTAAAGTTCCCTTCGTAGCGTGCTCCATTTTGTGCACGCAAAAAATGCGTGGCAGGCATTGTCCTCCTCTCCTGGGCAAAACCGACAATCGGGGGACCGTAACTTATCAATCTTGTGCAAGTAAGACTGAAAACACCCATGCCCGCTCAAAAGCTGGGTCAGATAGAAGTCAGTCTCCCCATGCCTTCGATTTAGCCACGGTCCCATATCCAGGATGAGGCGCGCAGTCCACCTTTCCTTCATGCAATTCACCCAAGACTGCTGCCAATCGTTGAGCGAGCGCTGTCTCTCGCTGACAACCACCTCCCCCGCAACCTCGTTTCGACGGAGGTAAATAGCGCGGCACTCTCCCGAAAGGAGGACGACAGATATCACGTCTACAATAACTCTCACCGCCGTACCAGAGGCTGTGAGATGCGAAGATGCAATCCTCAGTGCTCCTCTTCTCTGTACCTGTGCCAAGCGTTTTCGGTATACCTCCTTACTGAGAGCCTACAGCACTCATCAAGAGGCGCCTTCTTGATGGGCTGGGTCCCCCTACGTTGGCCATAAGTCGACTCAAGAGACAACACTCTCGAAGCAGCCTTCTTAGCCGTTGCCCTGATTTGCTCAGAGAAACTCATCTTCGAGTCGATCAGTAGCCCCAGGTACTTCACCGCTGGATTCGATTCGTAAGTCGCCAATACTGATCATCCTTACTCTAGGGATTCTCTTTTTTGTCAAGATGACCACTTCGGTTTTCTCTAATGCTAAACTGAACCCTCGTGCAGTCATCCAGTCTCGCACTGGGCGCATTAGCATACTTAGCCTAAGTTGTGCTTGTTCAACGGTGCGTCCAGCGACCAGAGCTGCAACATCATCCACATAGCCGATCAAGCGCGACTCATCTGGCATCTCAAGTCTCAGTAGCCCGTCGAAAGACACATTCCACAGCTTCGGACCAAGGGTAGATCACTGGGCAACACCCGATGTAACTTCCATTCTTCGTTGGCCCTGTCTAGTGTCGTAAAGCAGGCTTCGGTCCGTCAGGTAGTTCTTCAAAAGCTGCATTAGATATTCTGGAACTTGAAAAGGGTTTTCCTGCGTATATAGAATATCCATCTATCTAGCGGAATTGAAGGCGTTTTTGACGTCGAGTGTCACCAACAGGACGATTTGTCGCTTCGTGTGACTGTATGCCTCTGCCTTTTTGACCCTTCTGACCACCTCTGCAATCGTATCAATGGTGGAACATCCTGCTCTAAAGCCGTACTGCCGAGGAGATAGATCCCCAGCAGCATGAATCGCGTTCCTTGAAGAGTTTCAATAGCACTTTCCCAGCCATGTCTAGCATGCATAACGGGCGGTATGCAGACGGCGATTCGGGATTTCCTTTCCCCTTGCTGATCAGCACGAGCCTCGATACCTTCCGTCGTGCCGGGAAATCTTCGTCCCCTAGGCAAGCGTTGAATGTGCTGAGCAGCAAGTCAGGACAATGGTGATAGACAAGCTGCAACACCTCAGCTGGAACATCATCTGGACCTGGACACTTCCTCGCTTTCAGTGAAAGGACTGCCTCATCCAGTTCCGGCTGTGAGGAGTGGAAACTCGACTGCTGTTTGATCATGGACAGCGTCAACACGGACGGGATGGGTGGGGAATAGTGGCGGCACTATCTGTTCCATCGCTTACACATCATATATGCAAGGTTTCCATAGGGCACCAAGCTCCCACATAACTAGCTTGAAGCCAAGGCCCCACGAATCCTTGTTCACATTGTTCACTAGATCTTGCCAGCAGCGAAGGCATTCCTTGGCCGAGTTATATGCTGCTACCCAGTTGCATGCCTCGTCATGGCTCCGTGCCCGATGAGCCTCACACCGAAGCTTGTGACACCCTCTTCGCTTTCCATCGATTTCAGTAGACCACCAGTACACTGGGGCCTTGCCGTGCCAGGGTGTTCGACGGGGCATAGAAGCGCAGCAAGCAGTCATAATGATGCCCATAATTGACTTCGCCACGTCTTGAGCATAGTATACTCACATAGTATCCACACTCAATCCACCCTCCGGAAAAATCCGAACACACGCCGAAAAGCGAACCATAAATCCTGACGCGAGGATTGGCGCGAATATAAATATGTGCTTCGATGAGAGATGTCAGGATTACCAGATCTCAAAAAATTAATAATTTTGCAGAAAAACATACATTCTATGCAATCTTTTGGTTTTTTATTAGGATCTGGCAGGGTTCCCATGTTCTGAAATGCGTAAAATAACACGTGCGTCGGAAATTTTATTTGCTTTTTGTTTTTTTTTTTTTGAATACGACAGGCCTCGGCTCAGCTGACACGCCCCGGCTCAGCTGAACGGCCCTTGGGGAAAATTCAGAAAGCATGAAACACAGAGTAAATGGAAAGTGTGGATACTATGGGAATATACTATTGTCTTGAGCTGCCAGTTCTTTCGTCTCCTGCGAATCTCCCTGCAGCGGGCAACCTGCTGGGAGCACCTCTCGACTTCGATTCTTCGGATGTTCCATCCAATTGCACCATGCCGAGTGCACGGACGTCGGGAAACAACATCGCTAATCTCAAGCAGAATGCACTGATGATTACTGGCTGAATAGTAATAATACTCTCGAATTGTTTATCCTGCGTAATAAGGACTCCGAGGAGCACGTCACGTCCGGTATAGTTCCTTCACAGCCAATACGGTGGAAAGTTGGCTTATTTCCGACGTTTTGAAATTAGATAAATTATCTTTTTCTAAATAATTTATCTTCTTCTTCTTATTTCTTCTATTTTTGAAGTAAGATAAATTTATTAAATAATTATCTTCTGCTAAAATTAAACAAAGCATTAAGCTCAGATGGACTAACTGTAGAACTTGTTAAATATCTGCCAACCCAAGAATTATCACATCTGTTAAACAACTGCACTAATAGTGAAGTTTACTTGAATTAATGGCAAATTATCAAATATTTATGATTAATAAAAATAGGAATCCATAATGACAAGACTAGTCGAATTATCGGCCAATAGCACTAAAAAATGGTATTATAAAGTTACTCATGTCAATATATGCTGCAAGGCTTCTTGAATAGTCGCAAATATACAACATCATCCCACACACACAAGTGGGTAATATACGAGTACTCATCTTAGACACAATAATTAACAGCACAATCAATAAACTAAAATCTTATCTAATGGCGGTCTTTGTATACCTAAAAGATGTTATGGAATAAATTGTACAACATGATAAGCAGCACATTTATCAATGGGTTCAAGAAAATAAACACAATTTCCATCACATTAATCATAAGGGAAACGGGACGGACACATTCTAAGCAATTAACTTAAAGTATGCCGCGAGGAGATCCCTTTAGTCCACTCCTCTTAATATACGAGTAATTATATCAGATATGGACCAAGATATAAAGAAAGAAGGACTAAGAGGATAGATATTAAATGAAGACATGAATGTTTTACCCCTTGCTTATGCGGACGATTTCGTGATCTTCGTCTATAATAGAGTCGACATTAAATTAAAACTTAAACTCAATTACTTTGTTTTATACCCCCAGGCCACTTATCCCGTAAGCCGAAGGTTTCTGGTTCGACTCTCGTTGGCGGCAACAAGATTTAGTTCGAGTGATTCTTCGGACGGACAATAAGCCCGTTCAGTTATGATACGTGCTGGTTTTTTTTTTTTTTTTTTTTTTTTTTTTTTTTTGTGGTAGGGAGGTGAAGGCATTTATGCCCGCCGAGTCTAGCAGTGTGGGACTCCCATGGAGAATACCTTTGGACTACCCTCTAAACACCTCCCCTGTCAATCTGAGAACCTAGCCTGGAACCGTTTGACACATTACTTCGGGCCAGGTCTCGTTTTGTTACGCCGTGGGGCGCCTTCAAGCTGGGAAGTCCCTTTCCTAGCGGGAGGGGAGAGGAGAAAAGGAAATGCCAGAAGAGCGATCCCCCAGCCCAGCGCCTCCGGCTGCTGTGAGTCCCTTTTATATTTTAGGACTGCCCGAGCATAATGTGCCACCTGGTTCCATTTGTCAACCGATTCGAGCATCACCGCAACTATATTATCCGGGGTGAGCTCTCCCGTCTCCCTGTAGAGTTCCCGTCGTAGCCTGGCCCATTTGGTACACGCAAAAAATGTGTGACAGGCATTGTCCTCCTCTCCTGGGCAAAACCGACAATCGGGAGACCGTGACTTGCCGATCTTGTGCAGGTAAGACTGAAAACACCCGTGCCCGCTCAAAAGCTGGGTCAGATAGAAGTCAGTCTCACCATGCCTTCGATTTAGCCACGGTCTCACATCCGGGATGAGGCGCGCAGTCCACCTTCCCTTCGTGCAATTCCTCCAAGACTGCTGCCAATCGTTGAGCGAGCGTTGTCTCTCCTCGCGGACAACGATCTCCCTCGCATCCTCGTTTCGGCGCAGGTAAATAGCGCGGCGCTCTCTAGCAAGGAGGGCGACAGGTATCACGCCTGCAATCACTCTCACCGCCGAGTCGGAGACTGTTGGATACGAAGATGCAATTCTCAGTGCTCCTCTTCTCTGTACCTGTGCCAATCGTTTTCGGTATACCTCCTTACTGAGAGCGTCGCCCCATACCTCTGCCCCGTACAGTAGCACTGACCCTACAGCACTCATCAAGAGGCGTCTTCTTGATGGGCTGGGCCCCCCTACGTTGGCCATAAGTCGACTCAGGGCCGATATTCCCGAAGCAGCCTTCTCAGCCGTTGGCCTGATTTGCTCAGAGAAACTCATCTTCGAGTCGATCAGTAGCCCCAGGTACTTCACCGCTGGCTTCGATTCGATTTGTATATCTCCAATACTGATCATCCTTACTCTAGGGATTCTCTTTTTTGTCAAGATGACCACTTCGGTTTTCTCCAGTGCTAAACTCAGCCCGCGAGCAGTCATCCAGTCCCTCACTCGGCGCATTAGCATATCTAGCCTAAGTTGCGCTTGTTCAACAGTGCGTCCGGCGACCAGAGCCGCAACATCATCCGCATAGCCGACCAAGCGCGACTCATCTGGCATCTCAAGTCTCAGTAGCCCGTCGTAAGACACGTTCCACAGGCCCGGACCAAAGATAGATCCCTGGGCAACACCCGATGTAATTTCCATCCTTCGTTGGCCCTGTGTCGTGTCGTAGAGCAGGCTTCGGTCCTTTAGGTAGTTCCTCAAAAGACGCATTAGATATTCTGGAACTTGAAAGTTTTCCAGCGTATCCAGAATATCCACCCATCTAGCGGAGTTGAAGGCATTCCTGACGTCGAGTGTCACCAACAGGATGATCCGTCGCTTGGTGCGACTATATGCCTCTGCCTTTTGGACCGCGTTCACCACCTCTGCAATCGCATCGATGGTAGAACGTCCTGCTCTAAAGCCGTACTGCCGAGGAGATAGGTCCCCAGCAGCACAAATCGCGTCAGTGAGTCTTCCCTTGATGAGTTTCTCTAGCACTTTCCCAGCCGTGTCTAGCATGCATAACGGGCGGTATGCAGACGGCGATTCGGGATTTCCCTTCCCCTTGCTGACCAGCACGAGCCTCGCCACCTTCCATCGTACCGGGAAAATCCCGTCCCGTAGGCAAGCGTTGAATGTGCTGAGCAGCAAGTCAGGACAATGGTGATAGACGAGCTGCAAAACCTCAGCTGGAACACCATCTGGACCTGGACACTTCCTCGCTTTCAGGGAGAGGACTGCCTCCTCCAGTTCCAGCTGTGTGAAGAGTGGGCACTCGACTGCTGTTTCACCATGGACAGCGTCAACACGGACGGGATGGGCGGGGAAGAGTCCCCGCACTATCGCGTCCATCTTTTCCGCGTCATGTGTACAAGGCTTCCGTGGGGCACCAAGTTTCCCCATGACCAGCTTGTAGCCAAGGCCCCACGGATCCCTATTTACATCGTCCACGAGGTCTTGCCAGCATCGGGCCTTGCTCTTGTTAATAAGCCTGCGAAGATATTTCCTGCCGGACCTGTATGCTGCTAGCCTAGTGTCTGCCTCCTCCCGTGTTCGCGCCCGCTGGGCCTCTCGCCGAAGTTTGTGACACTCGCTTCTTTGTTCGGCGATCTCGTTTGACCACCAGTATACTGGAGGCTTACCGTGTCGGGGTCTCCGGCGGAGCATGGAAGACTCGCAAGCAGCTATGATGGCACTCATAGTTGAGTTCACCAAGTCCTTGGCTGTAGGCCCTCCACTCCCTGGCGGAGCTCCCAGCAACGGTGCGCCTGCCGTAAGCGCGTCAGTGAACTTCTCGACGTCCATCCTCCCAGTCCTCCATCCGAGGATTGAAGTTTGGGCATATGCACGCAGAGTGGCACCGTCGTGAATCTCAACAGCTATATACTGGTGATCACTAGCCTCCAGGCGCTCAAATGTGTTCCTTTTTATCTTAAGGACTGCCCGAGCGTAATGTGCCACACAGTTCCATTTGTCAACGGATGTGAGCATCTCTCCAGTGTGTTCATCCGGAGAGAGATCTGCCATTTCTTCAATGAGGTCATCGTGCTGCCTTTCCCACCTCTTGCATACAAAAAATGTGTGGTAGGCATCATCGACCTCTCCAGCACAGAATATGCAGTCAGGAGACCGTGACTTACCAATCTTGTGCAGGTAAGACCGAAAGTATCCATGTCCACTCAGTAGCTGAGTTAGATAGAAGTCAGTCTCACCATGCCTTCGATTGAGCCACGGCCTCAGGTCACCAATAAGGCGTGCAGTCCACCTACCTTCTGTATCGCTCACCCAGGACTCTTGCCAATCACTGAGTGAGCGTTCTCGTTCTTCGTGGGCGACGGCATCTCTGTCGCATTCGTTCCTCCGCAGGTAGATTCTGCGGCGCTCCTTGGCAAGGAGGGCAATGGGTATCACTCCTGCGATGACCAGCACTGCCGACTCCGAGACGGTCCGATATGCAGATGCAATCCGCAGCGCTCCTCGTCGCTGCACCTGTGCCAAGCGCTTTCGATATAGCTCTTTATTGAGAGCCTCACACCATATTTCCGATCCGTACAACAGCACAGATTGTACTGTACTTTTCAGAAGTCTCCTTCTTGATGAGGTGGGACCCCCTATGTTGGCCATTAGTCGGCTGAGAGCCGAAACACTCGCTGCAGCCTTGTCAGCTATTGCCCTGATTTGCTCGGAGAAACGCATCTTCGAGTCGATCAAAATGCCCAGGTACTTCACTGCTAGTTTAGTCTCAACGAGTGCTTCCCCAATGTTGATCATCCTTACTCTAGGGATTCTCTTCTTTGTCAAGATGACTACTTCGGTTTTCTCCAAAGCTAGGCTGAACCCGCGAGCAGTCATCCAGTCCCTCACTTGGCGCATTAGCATACCCAGTCTGAGTTGCGCTTGTTCAACAGTGCGTCCCACAACTAGCGCCGCGACATCATCTGCATAGCCGATCAAGCGCGACTCATCCGGCAGCCCGATTCTCAGTAGCCCGTCGTACGTGATGTTCCACAGGTCTGGGCCAAGGATGGAGCCTTGTGCAACACCCAATGTAACTCCCATCCTCCGCCGACCCTCCTTCGTCTCATAGAGCAGGCTCCGGTCTGTCAGGTAGCTCTTCAAAATCCGCATCAGATATTCTGGAACTTGAAAAGAGTTTTCCAGTGCTTCCAGAATATCCGCCCATCTAGCGGAATTGAAGGCGTTTCTGACGTCAAGCGTCACGAGCAACACAACCCTTTTGTTTGACTGGCAGTGAGCCTCCGCTCTTTGGACCGCGCTCACTACTACCGCTATCGCGTCAATAGTGGAGCGACCTGCTCTAAAACCATACTGCCGTGGAGATAGGTCCCCGGCAGAACGGACCGCGTCAGTGAGTCTTCCCTTGATGAGTTTCTCGAGCACTTTCCCAGCCGTGTCTAGCATACATAACGGGCGGTATGCAGACGCCAACTCGGAATTTCCCTTCCCCTTGCTGATCAGTACGAGCCTCGCCACTTTCCAGCGTTCCGGAAACACACCTTCGTTAAGGCAAGCGTTGAACATACTGAGCAACAAGTCAGGACAAAGCTTGTAGACAAGCTGCAAAATCTCAGCTGGAACGCCATCTGGTCCCGGTGCCTTCCTTGCTTTCATGGATAGAATTGCCTGCTCCAGTTCCATCATTGTGAAAGGTGAGCATTCTAATGGTGTTTGTGCATGAGCTGAATCGACACGGACAGGGTGCGTGGGGAATAGTGCCCGTACGGTCTCGTCCATCTGCTCTGCTTCATGTAAGCAGGGCTTCCGCTGGGCACCAAGTTTTCGCATGACCAGCTTGTAACCTAGGCCCCACGGATCCCTATTTACATCGTCCACGAGGTCTTGTCAGCATCGGGCCTTGCTCTTGTTAATAAGCCTGCGAAGATATTTCCTGTCGGACCTGTATGCTGCTAGCCTAGTGTCTGCCTCCTCCCGTGTTCGCGCCCGCTGGGCCTCTCGCCGAAGTTTGTGACACTCGCTTCTTTGTTCGGCGATCTCGTTTGACCACCAGTATACTGGAGGCTTACCGTGTCGGGGTCTCCGACGGGGCATGGAAGACTCGCAAGCAGTTATGATGGTACTCATAGTTGAGTTCACCAAGTCCTTGGCTGTAAGCCCTCCACTCCCTGGCGGAGCTCCCAGCAACGGTGCGCCTGCGCAAGCGCGTCAGCGAACCTCTCAACGACGTGCTGTCGCACCTTGCTAATTTTCGTGAGCAGAAGCGTTTCGACTCGCTTGTGTCACCTTCTTTGTCTAAAGGTTGTTGTTGTATACTGGTTGTTTACGAAATTGGCGCAGCCGGTAGGATATCGGTTTTGCAGCGACCACAATGTAGCGCATTGTGTAGCAAATTTAAATGGGCTGAAACTCGATCTTCTCAGCCGGTATCCGAAACCCTTCAACTTCTGTATGACACCATTGCTACTCATACTGTCCATCAAACTAGATTAGCTTTCCTTAAAAAAAAATCAAATAATAATTTCAATCATTTAAAAAACATAAATATAATATCAATATCCACACATCATAATGGTGATACTCATACAGTGCATAAAACTACGTCAATCTTCTTAAAACAAACAAAAATCAAATAATTATTTCAATCATTCAAATAACAAAAAGAAGGTATGAATATCCAAACATAATATTATTGATCAAATTAAACCTGCTTGCTTTTAAAAAAAATGATCATATTAATCGTTTAAATAACAAAAATATAATATCAGTTTAACGCTACCTATACTGATCATCTACCCAGATCAGCTTTTAAACGAAACATATAATTATATTGATCATTTTAATAACAAAAACTTAATATCAACATGCAAATAAAGTATTATTTCTACTCATAATGTCCATCAAAAAAGATCAGTCCTAAAATCAAATAGCCATATTGAACATCTAATTCTACATTCATTTACTCCGTCATTCATATATCTTAAATCTCATCTTTCTTATCTGAAAGTCATTCAAACTAACTCCTAACTCATTCAAACTCAGCGTAGAATTTATAAAGATATAAAGTTTCAATCAACTAACATGCAAAACACAAACATTACAAGTAAATATTAAACACAAATAAGCAAAACGAAAACTTAATAGCGAGCAAACAAACGCGTGCCCCTTGTTTTCGAAATACCATATCATTTATTACTCCGACTACTTAAACAATACGCGTACCCACATGCATAAAGAAGTCTTATCTTTCAAATTGCCTGAGAGGCAATTCAAAGTGTAAACAAAAACAAACATTTAAGTACAAATTGAACTTATAGACATTTGTGCAATAATTTTTAAATGCAATAACATTGAAAAGCAAACGAAATAAATTATATAAAATATAAAGAATAATTTACATGAGGACGGCAATTTTCCAACGCAAATAAACATGAAACTAATTGAATTTCAACCCAAAATCAATTATCTCTTTCAAGTTCTACTGCAACTCACACTCATATCACCAAATTTACATCCAGCACTAGATGTGCCATTTCATAATGTTAGCAGTAAGAAAACGGGAAAAGTGGCAGTCAAGTCGGTAAACCCCGGCAAAACTCCAAACCAAAGTTATCAGCAGACACGCTTTTTTTATGTCACTGGAATGAAAACCAGTAGATTTAACAACAGCCTCTGAGCCGTTGAAATAAGCCGTCGACCTACACGCTATTTTTAGTTATAAGTTTCTAAAGAACAAATAATAGCCTCTGAGCTGCCCGAATTTAATTTTGAGCAGACATGCCACATTTAGTATCAAGTCATATGCAAAACAGACATCAATTTACCATCCAGTCATAGCGTCTGAGGTGTTGATCGAAAATGGTTTGCAAATACACTATTAACCAAGTATCCTTTAAACAAGCCACTACGTTTCCTTGTACAATAAATACATTATAACAGCCAACTACTAAAAAAGTCACTAATAAAACTCCTGTGGAAAGCGCAAGACAATTCAAGAGCCACCCATTTCCCACCCTTTTACTTTACATATGGCAACGATATCAAGTCGCGTCTTAGAATGCTATAATATATACTTTAAGATTCTTTAAACAATCGTTTTCTCAAGATCGATATCAAAAATTTTAATAAACGGCTAATGTAGTGACCTCGCACGGCACTGTACTGTAAGCAAGGCCTAGGACAGCATTATGCCAAACTAAGCAGACACGTACTACGGAAAAATTAGACGGAACACATATAGGGTCTTGAATGATGGCCGAAACTATATGTTCCCAATCTCATATAGTGATAGTGTCGCTTCGACCATGATCTTTCTCGCAAGATATTTTCAACGCAGTATATCTGTTTAACAGGTCACTAAAATCAATAAATTATACCAGAACCAGTAGATTCCGATTTATAAATAATCCACAACTATTTACACATACTGCTGAATACATTTCTAATAACCCTCCCTTTTTACCACCACAAACGGATAGAAAAGTATGTAATAGACGACTTAAGCCATTTAAACGACAATTAAATGCATATACCTTAAAAGCTTTTCCTCCTACACAATCTCACAGCATAGATAGATTAAAAGCCCTGCCCACTACGAAATGCATTAAACCGACATAAATAGAAACAAATGCTCCTAAAGGCAATTACCAGCCAACCACGAATTAGTACATACATATTGTTACATGTACAAATAATTCTGCGAGCTACTGTCGCAATTGTTTTCACAACCATTAAGAACATCAATAAAATGAATTTACTCGAAACCACGAGAACCCACCAAATATGATCAACATTTGAAAGTGAGTCACTGCTCCATTCATTAAGCTGCTCGAATATACCAGATACCTCTCGGCAGAACATTCGCCAATGTACGAGAAATGCATTGAACGGCTGGAGACCCTATATAAAGGCGAGCTGAATGAATGGGGGGATCATTCATTAGAACCGCGATAGTAAAACTGCGAAAGTGTGGAGGGAGAATTGAAAAGGCGATATTGATTGAGTGATTGTGAAGTGATTTTAGAAGACAATTGCGATAGAAATTTATTGACAAGTGGAAGTTAGACTTTTAATAGTGAAATTAGTAATTGTGCATTCTTTTAAATAAACTCTTTTTAATTTAATTTAAAGACATTGCGTTTTCACTTTCCCGAAGCATTAAAATTATTGGCCGCGAACCAAAACACGCGACAAAATCATATACGTCATATACTTCCTACCAATTAGCGCATGTGAAAGCTACAATATCATGCTTCATTCAATTTTTTTATGCGTCATTGCAGAAGCAATATTAATCATATCTTCAAGGCTCGTTAGCGGCGAGTAAAAACAATCACAACATTATTGTAAGTGGTGTTACAGCGAGTTCTCTTCCCGGGAGCTGTAGTAATCGAGGAGTTATGGCTCAAAAAGCCAGCGCAGCAACCACAAGAACAGGCACAGCCAACACAACTGTTACAAGACACACAACAGAAACAATTGCAAACAGTAGAGCAACAACAAACAACCCAACCTCAATCATTTTCAGAGCAAGTAGCTTATGAAAAGACTGTTACAGATAGGGAAAATGCCTTAATCAATTCATTCTCAAATATGATTATTGACGATGTCAAGGTCTTTCCAAATTTCCAAAATCCATTTTTCCCGCCACCACCAATGACAAATGGCAAAACACTGCAAGAACAAAATCAATCCAACGAATCAGCCGTGCAATCAATATCGAATGGAAATGGCCATATTGAAAATATTAATAAGAATGACACAAATCAATTAGTCGACTTTTCAACAGATCAATTGATCGAATTCAACAACGAGTACCAACAAGTAACGGGAAGTGTTAATTTCAATAATAATAGTCTATCATCGACAATGGGACCGAACCTAGTCACATCCGATAGTCATGAAAATAAAGAGATATCACTGTTGTGAGATTAGCAGAGTCAACTGTCGGCTAAGAATGTGTAATAACGCCAGGAGGTCGTCATGCATCGGTCACATTATACTACTTTTGATACATCCAATTCATTTTACAAATGCGTGAAAGAAGCGCGAAATCATCAACAGCAACAAAAATAATTAATTTGTGAAAGTGAAGTGAATGAGAATATAAAAGCTCACATTAGATCACTCTACAATTATAAAACTATTACAGCTATAGACATACACTATTCTTTACATAAATAAATACATTTAAAAGAAAATGAATCTCTTGAATTAGCAAATAATGACGCCACTTTACAAGCAAACGAAATCGCTGAAAGCCAGAGATATATATGTATTTTTAAATTAAACATATAGCACACCAACAATACAAATAAAAGAAAATCCCATTAACGTCACTTAAACAAGCAAAATGAAATTTCCATTGATTTCAAACAATTTCAATCCGTAGCAACAGATAAATCTCTTATTGAAAGTTGTATCTACAAAATTTCAAATGCATTGTTTTCAGTGAAGTCACGGACGCCAAAAGCAGTAAATTTCATTAAAGCTTTAATAACCATTCAAACGTCTATTTGTTCATATATTTCTCCAAACAAGTTTGTCAACTGTAAAATAAATCAAAGAAAGAATGTTGGTCCAAATGTTCAATAGTCAAGGTCAACGCTTGAAAATGTCGCAATTGTATACAAATATCAACATTTCGCTGTGGTAACCGTAATTGGTGGTTGAATTTAAAAAGCAAATTGTAATTGATTGGAAATGGGGAAAAGTAAGTAATGATGCCAGAAAAAGGGAGATTGCATTGCGGAGTGCATGAGGACGGGGGCTAGCGTTACTGGAAGTGAAACGGCAGATTCATTTTTCGATCCAGCTAACTGCAATATAATTTTTAGATTTTAGAGGAGTCAAGCTGCAACTGCGAACGCGCGTGGACGGAGGAGTGCAAGATTTCTTAGACCGTCTCGCTGATTTTTGGTCATGAAAAGTGCTAATAATTGCATGAAGTATCGAGACGAGAGGCAAAGTGAATAACTGAAAGTGTAGACAACCTGTTAGCGCGAAAGAGTGATTAATATCGCATGAGTGAAAGTACAGTGATCACCAAGAACAACGGGTTTATTGCAGTGCTCTATTTCGGTGATGTTTGAAAAAAAAACCGTTAGTGTGAATAGCGTTTGCATTATTTTTGCCCGAAACGCTTGCAAAGTCCGACAAAATAAGAGTGTGTAGCTTGCTTGCGAAGTGAAGGATGCAATTCTGATTTTTGTGGTGCCCGCCTGTTTTGTGTGCGAAAATTGCGAGATTTCGAAGTGTACGCTCCGTTTGTGGCTGTTTTGTTGCCAATTAACGTAGACAAATCATCTCCACGCGCTTTGTGCTTTAATTGCCATACTCATTTCGTGAAGTTCGCATGGACGTTGCAACCACTTTTCCTTTCTCATTGGCTACCACGCACCCTATGATTGCTTTCGCAGCCTTGGGACTTCACCGCGTAACAACGGCCGGTGCTAAACGAGGAACGCCCGTGGGGATTTGATGCGTACGCTCAAGTCAAGGACGTGACGAATTATGCGCTGGGATTTTTCTTCTCGCACGAGAACTGTATGCAAAATAAGACACCTAAAGGATTGTCGGGCGATTTTGGATAAAAGCAATTATGAAACTTCTGTTTATAGTTTTTGATTAAAGCTCTCAAATAGCTCATGAGTAGTATTCGGGAGGCCGAATAAGATCGCATTATTTTCAAGATTTATAGTACAAAACTTAAAATTGTTGTCGTAATCATATGTGAACGTGTCGGAGAAAATTAGTGGACTCGGGAAAAATCGCGAAGTGTTACTATAAATAAAAGAAAAAAAAGGAAATCAAAAATAATAATAACACCAATTTGCAGGATTTACCCGCCCCGAACACGAGCGCTCGTAACAGGAGGTTGTGGTAAGTACCCTTTCTTTTGTTCAAAAACAAAACAAAAAAAAAAAATAAAAAAGGAAGATTTCCTTTTTTCATGTTTTATTTTACTTTTCTAAACTGAAAGATTTCAGCCGTACATTTGGTGCTTTGACACCTAAACGAAGTTCGTTGTTTTTACTTTTGTCTTTATTGAAAGAGCGCGTAAATTGAACCGAACCTAGCAGTATAGTAGTGAAATATTTTCTCCATCACGGGATAAACGAATTGAATTTTAAAAATTGGTTAAACTATAAATTGTATAAAGAAACAAAAAATTTTGTTTGATAACGTAAATTTTGATAAACTTTTTATACCTTTTGTTTTTTTTTTGGAATTGTGTATCGGCGAGTTATGTTTGTAGGATATTCGAGAATAATAATGGTTGAGTAAATTGCAATTTTTGGTCTTTCCTTTCCGAAGATTCTGACCGGGTATAGGACTCGGTACGGTGGCAGGCTGCCCCTAAAACCATGAGCCAGCCGCCGGGTACAACTTAATCCTTCTTGTTTCAGGTGACGTCGTGGGTTGAGTGGCCCAAGCAGAGTGCCTCTTTATGGCATAGAGTTATGCAATCAAATTGTATAATTCTATGGCATAAAATGGTCACCGGGGTACTCCCCTTCTGATGGGAAAGTTCATGCAATTCAAGTTGTATGAGTTTTCTACTCAGAAGAGGAATACCTGGCCACTTCAACAAGATATATATGGATTTATTCCGGTTGGGTGGGTGCGAAGGGGCTCCACCACCACCCGTTTGCCCCTCTCTCATTTGTGGGCCATGAACTTCGTCGGGTAATGACGAGGTTACCCCAAGTCCGCCTTTCTTTTCAGGTTCCCCTTGTTCTCATGACAAGCTCTAATTCCCTCGGTGTAGTTATCTACACTTTTTGCGACTTCGGTCGCCTCTTGATCTCCAGCAGTCCAATTCGTGAATGCGAAATATTTTTGTAGTGGGTCCTCGTGCTGGGGAAATGAACCCGCCCCACGACACCGCAATGCTAGCCTGCCAGCGCATTCACGCGTCTCCAGACGAGGGCATTCTCGTTAGATACCGACACCTTCTTCTGCCGGGGCAGCAGACCATCGCTGCAGTCCTTCACGGACTTTTTGAATCCTTATTCACTACAGAGCCTTGATGATGTGTATAGGATACAGATCAAATGAGCTCCCAGTTCATACCAGTATACATAGAGTATACTGGTTTGTAACAAAATCAATTTTGTTACATAACCAGTAAACACCCTATGTATGCTGGTATGAACTGGGAGCATATTTGATGTGTATCCTATATACATCTTCAAGGCTCCCGGGGAAAGAGCTCGCTGTAACACCACTTACCTACTACCCTGACCATCAAAACCAGAACACCAAAGACGAGGGTTAACTTTAAAGCATTACTTTTATCGTATTATTATTATTTTCTAAAAACATTTACACAGCACTTCCATCTGGAACTTAAATTGCGTATACTTTGAACGATGTAGATGAAGAATGGGTGGCAGCACGCTCCCTTTTGGACTTAAATACCGACTCACTGAATGTACTTCATAAATTGTTTATAAATGGTCGCGAAACGAGTTTTTGATCCAATTTGCCGCTAAAATCGCTGAGACAATGAGAACATGAGTTCTCATTTACTGTGAACTTCTCTCCCCGCTTCACGTTATCAATTTGTAGATGATGAGAGCCATTCTGCAATAAGACGATATTATCGTAGCCAACTTGGGGGAAATACGTTGCATATGAGCAAGGAAAGCTTTTCGCCCCCATATTCGCCGCAGCTCTCAGTCGGCAGGCGTAAGCTTTTACATGATCGCTTTTCCATTAGCTTGCTCATACATAAAGCTTCTCGCTTGCGGTTACTCGCTGCCATGTACGCGTCATCCATATGTTGAAGCTTCACAGCGGCCGCAACATACATGATTATCATGATGTTGGTTATCTGCCGTAATGTAGATTGGCGTCATTGACTGACGCTTTTAGCGCTAAACGATAGGCGGGAGTTCGTTCGTAACATCCGGAAGGAAATGACTTTGTTTAGGCGTAGGGTTTAAGCAGGTAGGCCCTGGATTTTTTTTCCGTTGGGAGGTGAATGTCATTTCCGCACTGAGTGTGAGACTCCAATGCTTGCGAGCGCCTGAACTACCCACTAAATACCTCCCCTGTCACCCAGCATGGAACCGTATGACACATTACTTCGGGCCAGGTCTCGTTACGCTGTGAGGTACTTTCAAGCTGGGGGATCCCTCTTCTATGGGAAGAGGAATTGACAGACAAGTTATCTCCTAGCCCCAACGCCCCCGGCTGCTGTGAATCCTTTTTATCTTTTAGGACTGCCTGAACATAATATGCCACCTGGTTCCATTTGTCGATTGATTCGAGCATCACTGCGACTATACTATCCAGGGTGAGCTCTCCCGTCTCACTGATCCATTTGTGCACGAAAAAAATGTGTGGCAGGCATTGTCATCCTCTCCTGAGCAAACCGAAAATTGGGGGACCGTGACATCAATCTTGTGCAGGTTAGACTGAAAGCACCCATGCCCGCTGAAACGCAGGGTCAGATAGAAGTCAGTCTCACCATGCCTTAGATTTAGCCACGGTCTCACATCCGGGATGAGGCGCGCAGTCCATCTTTCCTTCGTGCAATTCACCCGACTGCTGCCAATTGTTGAGTGAGCGCTGTCTTCCCTCGCGGACAACCATCTCTCTCGCATCCTCGTTTTGGCGCTGGGAAATAGGGCGGCACTCTCCAGTAAGGAGGGCAACAGGTATCACACCTGCAATAACTCTCATCGCCGAATCAGAGACTGTCGGATGCGAAGATGAAATCCGCAGTGCTCCTCTTCTGTGTACTTGTGCCAAGCGTTTTCGTTATACCTCCTTACTGAGAGCGTCGCCCCATATTTCTGCTCCGTACAGTAGCACTGACCCTACAGTCGTCTTCTTGATGGACTGGGTCCCCTTGCGTTGGCCATAAGTTGACTCAGAGCCGATACTCTCGATGCAGCCTTCTCAGCCGTAGCCCTGATTTGTTCAGAGAAACTCATCTTCGAGTCAATCAGTAGCCCCAGGTGCTTCACCAATGGCTTCGATTCGATTAGTATGTCTCCAATACTGATCATCTTTACTCTAGGGATTATTTTTTTTTGTCAAGATGAACACTTTGGCTTTCTACATTGTAAGACTGAACCGGCGAGGATTCATCTAGTCGCATTAGCATACCTAGCCTAAGTTGCGCTTGTTCAACGGTGCGTCCAGCGACCAGAGCCGCAACATCATCTGCATAGCCAATCAAGCGCGACTGATCTAGCATCGCCTGTCTCAGTAGCCCGTCGTAAAACACGTTCCACAGGTCTGGAGCAAGGATAAATCCTTGGATGATACCCGATGTAACTTCTATCCTTCGTTGGCCCTGTGTAGTGTCGTAAAGCAGGCTTCGGTCTCTCAGCAGTTTTTCAGTAGCCTCATGAGATATTTTGGAACTTGACAAAGGTTTTCCAACGTACCTAGAATATTCACCCATCTAGCGGAGTTGAAGGCGTTCGTAACATCGAATGTCGCCAATAGGACGATCCGCCGCGTGGTGCGACGATATGCCTCTGCCTTTTGGACCGCGC
Source organism: Odontomyia ornata (assembly GCA_963969285.1). Classification (NCBI taxonomy): domain Eukaryota; kingdom Metazoa; phylum Arthropoda; class Insecta; order Diptera; family Stratiomyidae; genus Odontomyia; species Odontomyia ornata. The sequence continues at coordinate 225,764,831 of OZ017740.1, read as the reverse complement.
TTATCACCTCTGCAATCGCATCAATGGTGGAGCGTCCTGCTCGTTCTGCCGAGGAGATAGATCCCCCGCAGCATGAATCGCGGTCAGTGAGTCTTCTCTTGATGAGTTTCTTACCATCTTTCCAGCAGTGTCCAGCATGCATAACGGGCGGTATGCAGACGGCGATCCGGGATTTCCCTTCCCCTTGCTGCTCACCTTGCCACCTTCCACCATACTGGGTAAACCCCGTCCCATAGTCAAGCGTTAAATGTGCTGAGCAGCAAGTCAGGACAACGATGATAGACCATTTGCAACACCTCAGCTTGAACACCATCTGGGCCTGGACCTTTCCTTGCTTTCAATGAAAGCACTGCATCTTCCAGCTCCGGCTGAGTGAAGAGTGGACACTCGACTGGGCTGGGACGAGTGCCCGCACTATTTCGTCGATCTTTTCCGCATGATGTATGGAATGCGTCCGTAGGGCGCCTAGCTTCCGCATAACTAGCTTGTAGCCAAGGCCCCACGAATCCCTGTTCACATTTTCCACTAGGTCTTGCCAGCAGCGATCCTTTCTGTTCTTAGTCGATTTGAGAAGGCATTTCCTCGCTGACTTATATGCTTCCACCCGGTTGCATGCCTCGTCACGGTTCCGTACCCGTTGAGCCTCGCGCCGAAGCTTGTGACACTCCCTTTGTTTTTCAGCGATTTCAGTTGATCACCAGTACACTGGGGGCTTCCCGTGTCGGGGTTTTCGACGGAGCATAGAAGCATTGCAAGCAGTCTTGATGATGCCCGTAGTTGAGGTCACCACATCTTGAGCTGCCAGTTCTTCCGTCCCCTGCGAATCTCCCTGGACCAGAAGTCCTGCCGTGAGCACCTCGACGAACCTCTCGACGTCCATTCTTTCGATATTCCACCCAATTGTAGAAGGTCAAGAGCACGGACGTGGGGGAACAATATCACGGATCTCAAGGCAAATGTACTGATGATCACTGGCTGAGTAGTCCCCTAATACTCTCCAATTGTGTATCCTCCGTACTAAGGACTCCGAAGCGAATATCACGTCCGGTATTGTCAAAAGCGATGTATTCAATATGAATCGTTATAAATTTTCAAAAATTATAAAGCAAATTTCAAACAATAAAAATACTAGAAACTTTATTTCCCAAATGGCTTTCTAAATTTGTACATTATCTATCCAAAACTACGCTCGTGTCTGAAGGGTTTTGTATTTTACATGCGATGTGCACACATATGAGTATAGAATGATTTAATTCAAGAAAAACTAAAAACATGTACAACAAATATATTTTAACTTTAAAAGAATATCTAGGGGTTACTCCAATTGAACTGGCCAACATTTTGTTGCAATATCGCTAAAATCATTGAAGACTAAATCTTAAATGTTATTTCGTTATACATATTAGATGGACAAAATACAATCAGAAGTGGAGTGGCTGTTTGTGTATCGTATTTGATTGTTGTAATCGGAGAAAATTCAAACGCCAATAACTTCTGTTCATTCTACTAAAACTTTGTAATCGGAGAAAATTCAAACGCCAATAACTTCTGTACATTCTATTAAAACTTACAGATTAGAAGAACCTTTCAAAGGACACTTGAACCTTTGAACACCTTTCAAAGGACACTTTCATCCAATTTAATCATACTAATACAGTTTTACTGGCGAAAATATTTAATTTACAAATCTTACTGTTATTAACAAAATTGAACGAATTTCAACCATTGTTATTTTTTATTAGGTCTGTCTTCATAATTTTCTCATCGATCATTTTAGCTGCTCATCTACTGCTAGTTATTAATAGATTCAATGAAGTGTTAATAGCATGTACGTTAAATGTTGAAGCTATTTTATGCACTATTCTCATTCAAAACGGCTGCCATTTTGTAACACGATTACGGATGTCACTCGTTGATCAAATTCTCAAAGATATTCATCATGAATATAATTCCTGGAACTTGTATGCAAATCCTAGCAAACGCGTAGTGTCCGAGTTGATTGGAAGTGCATATTGTCCCATAGCCATGCATATTTGGTGTTGTAATACATTAAAATTTAAACCCCCGTAACTCTGTTAAATCCGATTCGATCTTTCTGAAATTATCAGTAACAATAAGTACATTTGCACATTGAATTTCATTACATTTAAGGGTGCCCTTTCGATGTTATTCAGGAAAGTGTAAAATTGATAAATCATACAATTACTAACAAAGTTGAGTGAATTTCGGTTTCTGACGTATTTTTTGCTGTTGTGCTGATAAAAGTCTATACTCATGATTTTTTGAAATTTTTCGGATGAAAGGTTTCCGATCGCGTGGGGAGGGGTGGGTACACCTAAATTTTGTGCATTTTCCCTTCTCCTGCCTCTGTCGATGCGGATAAAGTAATTTGAAGACATATTTTGAAAATATATCATTGAGACTGTAGTGAATTAAGGTAGATGTAATGCCCGTTCAGGACTGCAGTGATAGTCTGCTGCCTCCGCGAAAAAGGCTGGTAATCGCCGAGATTGGCCTTGTCTGAGGACGCGTGAATGCGCTGGCAGGCTAGCGTTGCGGTGTCGTGGGGCGGGTTTTTTCCCCCAGCACAAGGACCCCCCACAAAAAAATATCGCATCCACGAATTTCGAGGGCCGAAGAAATATCGACCGAAGCCGAGAAGGAGGTAACCTACTGACTCAAAGGCTATACCCAGTCAGATCGAACGAAAGGGGCAGACCGAGTTTTAAGCTGTAACAATCCATTTATTTAAATATAATTTAGATAGCAATGATTGCAACAGTTTCAAATTATGTACTTCGCAAATATTTTTTTTTTGCTTTGCTGCTATTCTTTATTCGTATCTACATAATTTATATCTTTCAATAATTACGAGTATATTTTTCGTATGAGTAATGAATTCCTCATATATGTGTGTATATGAATATTAAACTGTTATATGAAAAGCGCACTGAAGTCTACTCCTCTTAATTTCGTACGATAACAACAATGTCATGTTTTTAAAAAATACGTCAGTCAATCAAAGAAAATGACTTATATGTTCTCCTTCTGCAAATTCTTTGCCGTCTAAAATGCAAAGAAAATAAATCTAAATTATAAAATATTTGTTTTTATCTAGTCTTTTCGTTTCCAAAACAAACTAGTTTCAGTTTTTTGTTTTCTAATTTTTCAATTGTCAGTTTCTGTCCTGTCTGTATTCTTTTTTTTTTATTTGCTTTGTTTTAATATCTAAGGTTATGTTTCTTTTTATACAAACATATATAATGCATTGACTCAAAACACACTAATCTGAAATTTATATAAAATATAACAGATGCAGCAAAGAACGAAACATGATTATGATGATCAGTAATATATAGGGAGAGAAACATTCAATACATGCTTTTCAATCATTTCGTTTTTATTTTTTTTGCTCCTTATAAAAGAATGACTTCTTCACATAAATCATAGCATTTTTGTTTTAACTGCTGCTGCATCTTAAATATATATTATCTTAGTTGAATGTTGTATCCATATGTTTTTGTCTACTAATTGTTGCCATTTTTGCATAGCTTTATCCATTTTTATCACACATTACTATCTGCAGCAACAGCGCCAGTGAATGAAAATGATTGTGCATTATTTACAATGCTTGCCCGATTCCAATATGGTCTCGCATCAGCTTTATCGGCTAATTGCTGAACATAATCAATAAACATACAACAGCATGGCGCTTCTATCGCCATCACCAGAAAACCGACTAACTAATTTAGTGTGATTATACCTAAGCAATTATATAGCCCAAATAGTATGGCGACCAATCGTGAACAATATCGTTGCGGCTTAAAACGACTGGAACTTCTGCTCACTTATTTTTCTCAGTGAGTAATTTCAGCACACTGCAGGTGTAAATTATTGTAGTTTCCCAAAACCAACTGATTTCCTCGATTGCAAAGGATTATGCATTTTCTTTATGTAGAGCTGCTCAAATTTGTATGAAAACTCTGCATTATAATTTTCCCCAACATTTACCTTGTTTACATTCGCACTTTGTAGATCGCACACGAGGTAATTGTGATCATATATCAGTTCTATGTAGCACTCCATTCATTAAATTGAAAATCAACACCGCTATACGCTTCTACACGAAAAGTGACATATGCAATCAAACAAGTTCCAGTCTTCAGAAAAGATATAATTTGCAATATTTATCGTTCTTGAAATGCCAACCGTATTTCAATGTCCTCTTTGTACCTGTAGCTCGAATTAATTTGTATTTATCTAGAGGAGCACATTGGCCTCTTCCTTTAACGTGCCTATTGTTAATTGTGCGTCACTTTTCCGTTCGTTCGGATAATATCACGCACGATAAGATTTTGACAAATATTTCTAGCAAAGATCCACGTAGGAGGCGCTGAACAATAGCACAGACATTTGGCGCCACAGAACCAAAAGAAAGATTGCGCGTACGCTCTTAAACAATGGATAATCAGGTCATATTGGGTACTGAGCTCCTTGCATGACTTCCAAGTTCACTATTGTCAAGGAAAATACTTACATTGGAGACTACCATAAGCGGAACAGACAAAGAAAACAACTATAATAACAACGGAAGATGTCATCCTGAGTAGATACTTCGTTTTGCAATATTCACTACACGCGTAAAAAATTGATTCATTATTTCTTAAAATCGATTCCCGCCGGGTTCCCTCTAAACTCCACCACAATCACGACGGCTATCCCGCTCGTCCTACAAACCGCGAGTCCCGCTTTGTTTTTTCTTCTGCATAACTCGACGGATTCACTGATCGCGGTCTTTAAAAATTTGTCGGTAACCACCGTAACGCAAAAGAAAATCTTTAATCGCAAAGCACCGCCTAGAATCTTTCGCTGCCGGCAAATCGAAATCACATAAATTTTTCATAGTTCCGTTGCATGATGATTCGACGTAATTTCTTCAAACCCAGTTGGACGCAATGATTATCTTCTTTCGATTTCACGTCCTGCACAAAATACAAGTGAGCAAAACTGTTTCATGCGATTCAATCCCCCCTAGAAAACACGAAGACATCCTACTATCCAAAAATGCGTTGTAAGTGGCGCGACACTCGATGTTATCCTAGATTTTCAATTAAACTTCCAGTTTACTAAGAAATTAACCCTGATTTGCTTGGTTAATTCACTGCTCGTGTTCACAGAACAAATTCCACAATTCCAATCCACACTGACGGCACGACAGTCAACCTTTACACACACTCATATAGAAGGCGGTCGAGAAATGTTTGTCGTTGGTTGTGTCGTGAAACCATACGATTCACTGCACTGCAGTTGTCTTTATGGAACCTCAACTTTTAGTTAATTCGTTAGAACTTCCCAATAAGTATTAACTAAGCCGCGATATTAATAACTTCGCACGGCACCGATCCAAATGTTGACAAAAACTTATCGAATTACAAAGGGTATTATCGAACGAAAATTCGCCAATTTATCCGTGGTTCTTCACGATCACCCGTCGACTGCCCGATACACATCAATCCCGGCAAGGTATAATCGTTATTTTTAGAAAATTGGACATTGCCTCGATTTTCTCATTTGCACGGCACAGTAAAACACGATTTCGAACATTTTCGATGTAAGCTCACGCCCGAATCTTTTCAAGTTAGATGGGGAACAATTCCGTTACTTTTCCTATTTACAACGACGGCCGTTCTCGCGCGTGCTTGCCGGTTCGCGATCTTCATTCGACTTCTCGATCCGTCCAAATCTCTTCTTTTTCTTTTCTCGTGTCGCCACAGTAAACCGAATCAGCTGCTCGCTCAGCCGAGTTCGATTGCATTCCGCAATGCAATACACAGTTGGGATGCACTAAATCAGTGTTCCCATGTCCGAAATTTTAATTTGCAGATTTAAATTTTTCAAAAATTTACAGAAGTACAGAAAAATTAAAAATATTTTAAATAATAATAAGAGTTAAATATCATAAAGAATATTATCAAAGGGAAACGTTTAAATTTAATATAAAGGATAATTGATATAAAATTACATTTAATAATAATAACAAGAGAAAAAAATATTTTATAAATTGCAACTATGAATGGAAGTAATGAAATCTTTTTCTAAAATCTGCAATTAAAATTTTGGATAAGGACTAGGAAGGTTTTCGAGCAGTTTTCTTGTGTGACTGCTCGATTACTACAATACCTTTCATACGATACTTGGCTTCACCACCTTTGATGAAAAAAAAATTGTTGAGGGTCACACCTCTATATGGGGGACCCCTTTAAAACTCTTTGAAATTGTTTTCACCCCAAAAACATTCTAGAAGCCATAACTTCCAACCTTTCTACAAAGTTTCATGGCTGTAGCTTCTATAGTTTTGGAGAAAAACTGCTGTGATATGCAGACGGACAGACAGATGGACACAAGTACCAATTTCAATAGGGTTTTTTTTAGAACAAAACCCTAAAAACAATATCAAATTTAATTTAGTTAAAATTATTACATCTTTTATGATTCATTTAAAAAAGGAGAAAAAACCAGCCAACACAATTCAAAAATTAATCATAATATTAACACAACACTAAACTTTTATCCTACATCGAAGATGTTATAACCTAATTCTAATAAAATTCAATCAAAAACTCTATCGTATCCTAATATATATTGTATAATGCTATCACATTATTCATAACCTAAACGTTAAACCTAATAATAAACATCACAAGATGCCTATCCTAAATAACTTAACCCTAATTTTTAGCATAAACAGATAGCAACACTAAGTGTTGTAATAATGAGCTGAAATTCAAAACAAGTAACAGAAACACAGAAAAACCACGAATACTTTTGACATTGCCATTCAGCTACCTATACCTAGATTGCTCCGTCCTAGCTCGATCAGTCTCCACGAAGCTAGGAAATGAATATCTTCATTGGCATTTTTGGTCTCTTGAACTCAAATTTGGAGGACATCTCATCTTACTCATCTATATCATCTTCTTCTTCTTCTTCTTCTTCGTAGTACTACAGCCCCTCTCGGGGCTTCGCTTCGCACAAATAGCGCCTTCAACTGTCTCGATCCATTGACCGCGTCCTCCAATTTCGAAATCCGAGCAGTGATGAACTGTCTTCGTCGACCGAGTCAGACTAGCGTTTCCTCGGTTTCCCCACTGGTTTCCGCCTTTCAGTTCTCCCAACAAATACCTTTTCGTGTATACATTGTTCGTCCATACGATTCATGTGGTCAGCCCATTGCAGCTTCCGCTACAAACTTTGAGACCTCCGGCTCGTCAAAATATTCATACAGCTCATGGTTGTATCGAATTCGCCATTGGTCCCCCCATCTAGCTTCGCTCTGATTATTCGTCTCAGGTACCATCGCTCAAAGGCGTTCAATACATTTGCGGATGCTTGGTTAGAGCCCATGTTTCACACCCATAGCATAATATAGTTCTTATCACAGATTTGTATACCTAGACCTTTGTTTTCCTGTGTATGCAACTGGTCTTCAGGATCGTCAAAACTGAAAAAAATATTTTATTTGCGAGCTGTATTCTTCGGCGTATTTCGTCTCTCCTATTACTGGTTCTCGTTATTTTGGCGCCACACAAATTCACTCACATTTTCGATACTGTATTCGCCGTCTGGTATGGTGATTTTCTTTGACTGCGTCATGAGCTTTGTTTTATTTTCATTGATTTGTAGCCCTACTAGTTTTGCTTCGCTGTCGCGTTTCAGGAAGAGTTCTTTGGCTACTACTCGGCTCGACTTGTATAGTAATGTACCTCGTGTATCGACAGGTAGCTTCCTTATGGCGTATTCCAGAGCCAAATTGAATAGCGATGGGGCCAGCCCATCTCCCTGTTTTAGTCCGATATTTGTGTCAAAGGCATCGGTGAGTTGGTTATTGATGCGGACTTGGGAGGTTGTGGACGTCATTTTGGTAAGACGGACTAATTTGGCTGGAATGCCAAAGTAAAGCATTATTTGGTACAGTACGTTACGATCAATACTGTCGTATACTTGCTTAAAGTCAACGAAAATTTGGTGTACATCTATGTTGAACTCCCAGCATTGTTCAAGTACCTGCATGACAGTGAACAATTAGTCTATCGTCGATCTACCTGCTCTAAAACCACCTTGATACTCCCCAATAATACTGTTTCCGTATGATCCGATTTTATTTTCTAAGATCTTTGAAAATATTTTGTACGCCGTATAAAGTAGTGATATGCCTCTATAATTTTCGCACTGTAACTTGTCACCTTTTTTGTGGATAGGGAATATAATTGATTTGCTCCACGCTCTCGGCATATGTTCTTGTTGCCAAATGTATTGAATGACTTTGTGAATAGCTTTTTGAACACTGCTGCCACCATATTTGATGAGCTCCACTGGAATCTCGTCGCTTTATTATTCCTTTGGGCTTCTATGGTGAAATAAACTTCTTCCAGAGTTGGTGAGGCCAATGGAAGCTTTCCGGAAACATCTACAGGCTCCGATGTTGTGGAGCTGTGCGGAGGCTTAAGGAGATTCTTGAAATATTATGTCCATCTTTCCTTAATCCTGTTTTCATCAGTAATGGGCTGATAACCACGTTTCAGGCTTTTCAATACTTTGTATGCTTGTCTTGTGTTGTTGCTCGCTAAACTTACATCGATACTTTTCAATTGGTCATCATAGTATTTTCTTTCTGAGATTTTCATAGTTTTCTACCTTCGTCCTGGTTTTCCTACCAACGTATTCTTTGCATGCCTGATTCTTTTTGTCTAACGCACTCTGGCACTCATCATCGAACCAATTAATTCTTTTGCGCCGGGTTATCACTTCCATCCAGAGTTCGTTACTTGTTTTCAGCGATGCGTCTGATAGGATGGGAGCCAGCTGGTTGTCGAGGATTTCCGTGAAATATTTTGCCACACAGACACCGTTTGGAGCCTTTCGATGTCAAATTTTTTTAGCGCGCTTATCTTCGATGAATAGACATCGATGGGTTAATTTGATCAGGTGGCTCGTCTATACTACTGTGACCAAAAAATAAGGTGGCATTTGAATTTAAACTGCGCGCGTCGAAGGAGTCGAAGAATTATTTTTTTTAGGTTGGTAGTACTGTCAGTGACATCTATGTCAAATTTAAATGTCAAAATGTTCATTAGTGTTTGAGATACGCGTCGTTTCCGGGATGGCCGTCAGTTCCGTCTTCGCTGCGGCTTGAATCTCCTCTATCGTATCAAAACGGTGTCCCCGGAGCGGTCTTTTGAGCTTGCTGAACAGCCAGAAGTCGCAGGGTGCCAAATCAGGTGAATACGGTGGTTGCGGAACGATATGGGTTGAGTTTTTGGCGAATTGATCACGAATTACGAGTGCAGTATGGGATGGTGCATTATCGTGGTGTAAAAACCAAGAATTGTCTTTCTACAATTCCGGCCTTTTTAGGCGGATAGCGTTACGCAAACGACGCATAACGTTCAAATAATATTCCTTGTTGACTGTTTGGCCCGGCGGAAGGAATTCATAAAGCACAACACCACGATAATAGAAGAAGAGAAGGGGTTGATGGTCGCCCAGGACGCTCTTCATCTTCGACACGTTCACTGCCGGCTTGGAACTCACTATACCACTTGCAAACATTTTTTTTCAACAAAACCTCATCAGCAAAGGCTTTCTGCACCATTCTCAACGTATCCACAGCAGAAAACTGATTCCGCAAACAAAATTTAATGCAAATTCAACAAATTTCGACATCGCAAAAAACGAAAAACTCACTTTTAGCAGCTCACAACACGATACGTATCTCAAACACTAATATTTTGACATGTGAATTTGACATAGATGTCACTGGAAGTACTACCAACCTAAAAAAAAATAATTCTCCAAATCCTTCGACGCGCGTAGTTTAAATTCAAATGTCACCTTATTTTTTGGACACATATGTGATGCATAATTGGGACACCGTCAGAATTAAAAATATATAGATTCATATCTAAATACACAAATGATTCTGAAGGATGAAAGCCAGTAGCCAGACAAGTCTCAATATACCTGTTTGTAGGATGGAACAGCTGTGAAATCCAGGGGTTTTCGCTCACATTTACAGATCTTGGTATATGATTCCGAAGAAGTCTCCATATGAAGATATCGACTCTCATCACTTTTGCAGTTTGATAAATACTTCTATTCAATATATAGTATCTCCAACCCGTTTCATGTTTTCTATGCAACCACGAAGACGTTCCCTTTCCAAAACTCTTAATCTTTTCATCGTACTAGCACTCTGGTTGTACCAGATCTGACATCCATATGCCAAAACTGGTGCAATCAGAGTGTTATAAAGGATAACTGTGACCTTTTGATCAATGTATCTGGAATGAAAGAGTCATCGAAGGGCCATGACTACTTTTCGAGATTTACTGAGCATGCTTTTGATATGTTCAGCATAGTAAAGATACTGATCGAGATGAACTCCGAGATATCGAACACAGGATTTATGTGGAACCCGTTCTGAACTACCCCTCGCCAGCCATAATGTGGAAATCCTTCCAACTACGTTTCAGGTCTTGAGTGACCCCCTGCAGCATTGCCCGAAACAAAATTATTTCGCATTTCTGCGCATTGATTTTCATTCGCCAATTGTCAGTGTACAGCTGCACATCATTAAACATTTTTGGGAGATTGCTCTGAAATATTGTAGCTTTTTGGTCTGCCGTACAGATGATCAGATCATCAGCGAACACTACCAATGATCGCGTTGGTGAGGCGTTAAACTCAAAGCCATTCAATAGCTTGCGAATAAATATTGAGAAGAGCAGAGACGCAGTAACTGTTCCCTGCTGTAGACTATTCAAGATGTTGAATTCGCGCATTGTTGTCAGATTTCCATCAGTTTCAACGAATGATTTCACATACAACATATTGCACTTCATCGCGACAAGATACCTGGAGAATATATCCAGATGGAGTTTAAAAACTAGTCCATCTAACCACACCGTATCGAAGGCTTTTTCCATATCAATGGAACTTGCTCCAACACATTCTGTATTGTCTAGTTTCCAACATATGTCTAAGGTTAGTAGCTATAGAACGCGGGTTCTAGGCCACTTTTTCCATACAAACTTCAAATGTTGTCGAGGGTGTGTGTCTTGGATGTCCGTTTGTTCCGTTTCATTTCGTTTCCATTTAGGGTGGCATAAGTGGGTGCCTGGGATAGTAAGGTGTGAGTCCGGGATAGGTGTGGGTCTCTTGAGTGGTTACCAGGGGAGGGTGTGTGTCCGGGGTATGCGGGTGCATGGATAAGGGTGGTATAGGCAGGTGCCTGAGATATGAAGGAATGAGTCCGGGATAGGCGTGGATGTCATGGTTGGTTGCAAGGGAGGGTGTGGGCATTAGGGATGTAGGTGTATGTGTTGAATTAGCATAGGTATACGACTGGGATAAGTAGGTGCGGGTTTTAGATTAGTGGAGATCAGTGTCCTGGTTAAGTAGGTAAGCGTTCCGAATTTTAGTAGCCTCAAGCGGTTAGTAGAAGTAGTCTTGATGGTTGTGTTCTAGAATAGACATATGTCTTTAGATTACAGGTGCGCATCCTTAGCCTTAGTAGCCTATAATGGTAAATAGTGAAACTAGAAAATTGATTCCTGTCTAGGATGGTCCCATATTTTCAATTAATACTTGCAGATTAGTCTTGTCTTAGTTATACTATCAATCGTAGTTGTAATAATCTTTAGAGCTTACATATAAATTTTATTTATTCATCCATTCATTTAATTATTTGAATTTTTCTCATTACAAAGAGAATACGGATATCAATTCATAAATATTTCTATGATATTTTTTTATCAATTTCCCAAGTCCATGTGGTAAAATGGTCAAAATACTGTAATGATTTTCTACTTTTTACGTTCGAACGCGGAACCGACCTCTCATCGGTTCTAGACGTTAAGTCTGAGTAGTGCCAACGGATGGTACCAACAGGTCAACCAATCCGTGCACCGTAACCCATTCACGCGGTGGCTGCTTGTCGGCCAGCTAGTTCGGAGAGGATTTCGGTCGCGGGTCTCCGAATGGGTTACGCTCAATTACAATATTTCAGCCACCTGAACATGCCCGTTTTCCAAACGCGTCAACAACTACTCATCCAGAACGGGAAACCTACGTTACGTTAATTCTGGATGTGATCTCTCCACAGATCTCAAATCAAAAACGCTACAAAATCCCATAGGCGCGTTACCGAATCACCGACGCGGTACCAGAAAATAAGCTAACCTACCTCAAGTCCAAAATAAACTACTCTAAGAAAAAAAAAAAACGAGCGCAAACAAGGGTACCGCGGACCGTAACCGAAACGCGAAACCGACCTCCGCGGATTTGTCGAAACCCTACCCTCGCGACGGCATACCTACCCTGCACTCACTTTCCCGCTGAAACAGGACGAGCCACTGAAAAGGAAAGTCTTTAATCCATTAGCAATTCATAGTTTTATTCATTTGATTGAAATATATATGTATAAAAGTTCCTTGTCAAAATACTCATTTAAAAATTATTGACTTTTTTAAGCTAATTTCCCGAATTCAAAACAAACATATAATCGATTTGACAAAAATTTACAAAACAAAATCTAATGAAGTACATCAACACGATTTTTATACACATCGTTCGTCATTCAAGAATCTCGATTCATGTATTTAAAATGTTTTTCTTCATTTTTATTATTACTAATGACCTCATTATTCTTAGTAAAAAAATGACAATTCGACCTTCAATTTTTATCCTGATTGGTTTTTCTTCATATATTCACTAGTCATAAATTAAATGTTCTTCTCTATAAAAGATGCTTTTAAGTTCTTTATACTTGCTCCACAATTTAATTGTGTTTTTCTTTTTTCCTTTTTAATTTTACTTTAGTGATTTTTCATTAATTTTTACTTCTCAAGTTTGTCATGATTGGCTTTTTAATGCGGACTTTATCAAATATACATGTTGACCTAGTTTCTTCCCAAAAAAAAACAAAAAAAAATATGCGCATTTACAACATAGTTTTTCTTTTCTTTTTTTTTCTTCTTTCTTCTGTTAACTCCCTATTATATACTTTTATTAGCATCTAGTTCAGAACGAATGAATCTCCTTAAGTGGTGTTCCTTTCTCACGGATTTTAGTTACTTATAGGTAGATTTTATACAAACTTTTATTACATAGAGGTTTTCACATAAAATACATGAAACACTCAATTTGGTTTCTTTTAATTCAATCAACGAGCAAAATTAAGATTGCAAACATTCAGGTTGTTGTAAATATGTATAGATTTAAAACACCGGAAATCACTGCTTTTGACTTTCTTCAATGATATTGGCATGTTCTTAACTAATTCAACATTTTCATAACCTACTGAAATTGCAATATTAGCTTTTATCGCTTCTTTAACTTTCAGGCACTCTAATAAAACTTTGCTCCCAAATAACTTTAAATTTCCGATATCGCATTTCTTTATCATAAAAATTTCATACGGTCTCTTTTTCTCAAGAGTATTTGCTAATCTTCTATTCTTCAAATATTTTATGTGTTAATTTCATCCAGAATCATAGATTTATAAAGTTGTGAAGACTCTAAACAGTTCTGAGGTACCAAATCATGCATCAAACAAATTTGAATAAATCCGCTTCTACAGCCCTATTCGCGCTTATTAACAAATAGTTTCCGCCGTGTCTATCGTTCATTTTTGCGTGTTTACGATTTAATGAAGAGGATTTCGCGCCATACAAACACCCCTTCGAACCGAACAAGCACCAGTGGGTGCCGGTGATGGGATTGAGGCTGTACTTACAGTTGATGCGATAAATGCTGATGAAGCTGTTGGTGATGAACTTCCGCTTGGACTTGCCGCACTGCTGGTATGAATATGGTTCTTTATATGGCTCAGTTATTTCCAGTTCTTGATTCCTTTCAGCTTCTTTTGGTGGATATTCTACATATACTTTTTCGCCTGGTATTTCCGATTTAAATAGATCACCATCAACTTCTTCAATAATAAACGATTCCAGTTCGGTCTCATCTTGTTGGCATTTCAACGAACTGCCGTCATTAGATTGATAATTCTTCGGTGTGCTTTTTGCACAAATATATTTTGGAAGGCCACCGTTCAATTTAATTCCAGAAGGCGCAATTGATCTTAGCATTTGTAGAATCTCCAAATTCTTCCCATCGATTCGGAAGCGAATGCTTAGCAGAGCCAAGGGAAAATTGCAGGACTTGGAGGAGAGCTGGGAGTCAGTCACCTCCAGCGCCACTTCTTCACTGGTTACCATGTATTGGCGCTTGTGCACGTGGGGCCAAATATCCCCTTCTGGGCTAATTGCTCCAATTCCAAGGGGCATGAATCCCTAGTCACAGCAAGGGGAGACTGGTACGATGTTGTCCTACCCTATTGTAGCCCTTTCTCCTGCTTCCTACAGCATGTGCGCACACGCGGTAAAGCTCACTTTCACTTCCAAACGGGTCGAAAGGCGCGGCGACGTGTCAAAAAATCACTTTTCCACTCTGTAATACCGGAGCTTTCACTTGTCAAATTGACTACTTGTTTTCTCATCGGACAAAACAGATGTGTGGAATGGAACGCCACATGGCGGCAGTGTGCATCTCCATTTGTCGCCAGTGGCATAGTTTTTCGATGGCCACGTTGGAGGGGGCATTCCCAGATGGATATGTCTCGAAATGCGTCGGGGTTTTGTTTAATATTCTGTTTCAAATATTTAAATCCACAGATCTAAATATTTGGAGATAAAAAATATTTTCTGCGCAACGATATCCGCACGAAAGATGAAGTCCGCTTGCATTTCGAGGTCATACCCATCTGGCCGAGTGCAAGGGTTCGGGATCGGAATCACTTCGATTCCCGGGCGTAGGCGTCACATTACAATACTTGAACCCATAAATCATTTGCATGGCTGCATACATTCTACAGACGATTCTCTACAATCTCAAATACCTTCCGCAGCGTTTTTTCTTATCGCATGAACTTGCATGCATTCATATTTGGCATATATTCTTGAGGATGTTTTTTCACACGTGATATGGAGTTATTTGATCTTTTCCATGTTAGGGAGAGGCTATTAGTACTTGTGGTGAAATTTGATTAGGTGATAATTGGACATTACTTCTAGTGATCTTATTGATGAGAATACAAGCTAGCTAAGTAAGAGAAGTGCATGGTAATTATGGGAGTATGATTTATGAGGTGCCGCTTGTGGTGATCCCTATGATGGGAACAGTGGGTAGTGTATACATGCTACTTGATATCGGTTAAAAAGATAAAGAAATTTGAGATGAGATATTTGAATGTTAGAAACAATGTATGTATGGAATGTGTTAAGAAATAAGAACAATATGGGCGATAATTTATGGAGCACTTTGGTTTTTAGTAACTGTTCATGTTTTGGACGTATGGAAAAGAACATGGTGTATATGATTCAGAGTGCATGATAATTTTTTTGGTGAGAATTTATGATGTTCGTCTGCAGTTATGTTTGAGGATGGTATTAGAAATTCTAGGTTGCCATTAAATCGTGACAGGGCTTTGCTATTAATTTGTAATTTATGGCTTTGGAAAAGTATAAAAGAGAAGCTGAAGGATTATTGAAATCAATTCTGATCTAGCTCGTCTCTGCGACTGAATTGTAATGAATCATTCGACGACACTGGCGACCACTACCATTACACCTTGCTGCCATGTGGCTTTCCATATCGCGTTGTCGTGACGGCTTCCCATCCCACGTCAGTTTTGTCGTGAGATGAAAAAGTCGAATTGACGGCCACATGGCGGGTGGCAAAGACAGAACGAAAAGTGCAGTTCTTCTCGTCTTTTAATAAAATTTTAGTTTTCTTGCTAAAAAAATAAAATTTTAGTGTTTAACTGAAACAGTGATTAAGTTGACGGTGCCAAGATGTAAATGTGTGTATAAACAAACCTTTTAGTGAGTAAAATTTTATCGTATCAGTCTACACCCCTAGGTCGAATGGATGTTGAACAAATATTCGTCGATACCTACAAAGTCGGTGCGAGGGACGAAACAGATCTATCAGATCTGAATTTAGCTATATCTCCATGGAACGAAGGTGAAATTGAGGAGGTTCAAGATAATGCCGATCAAAAGTGCGGCTAAGTTTCTCACAAATAGCGGAACATTCACTTTTGTGTGCATTCGATGCAATTGGAAATTCTTTTATCTACCTTCGTTTGCCGATCATATAGCTGAAGAATCTTGTGAGGTTATTCTACAATTGACCTTGTTCTCAGGTGCCGATGTTTCGATCAGGTAAATCACTTTCATACGTTAAAAGAAGTTTTAGTTGTGTTTTTATTGAAATAAGTTCGTGCGGTTTTTGACCCGTAAATTTGGCTTTGACTACAGGAATTCTGCAAATGTGATGTTCGTATCACATATAAGCCGATCACCGCAACTTACAACGACAGCTTCAGTGCCCACTAAACCATCCTGGAATAGGGGTCTGGTTAAATCTTTGAACGGTCCTGAATTGCCGCTTATTGCATCTGATTGTGCTGTTGTGATTCGAGATAAATATCCAAAGGCTAAACATCATTTTCTCGTTCTTCCCAAGGTAGATATACCCAGTATTTATCATTAGGAAAGAAAATCGGGGACTTTAAAATTTCATGCTTTCATGCAGCATGCAACGGCTACATCTGCATGCGATATCGACGGATTTTCAATCGCCTCGCCAATATGTTGAAGAAATATTAAATCACATTTAAATATTTAGTGCATAAAATTTTTAAATGAAGTCGGGATCATTAATAATCAATCTATATTGATTCAAGTGGACTTCAAATTTAAGTGAATATGATTAGATGTATGTCGCCACATGCAGAAGCTAACAATAGCCAATTAATAAACTGCGAACGATCGGACCAAAGTAAAAAGATTTTAAAACTAAGAACACTTGAGCCTTTTTCGTAACAATATCAAAATATGTAACATGTTACTTAACAGGGTCAAGGTCACCCAAAGACGAAGTTGTAATTAAGTACTCTGACAAACAAGTGTACATCGATATTTGCAAAACTGTAATTTGTTTTAACCATTCGCTGCGAACTCTCATGCATTTAAAAGATGACCTTGATGCAACAGTCGCAAAATGGGTGTACAATCTGCCAATCAAATTAATGTTCGCTAGTGATAATGAAAATCTTAAAAAAACATTTGTTTTCAAATGGTTGCTTTTTGGTATTAATGCAATATTGCGTTTCCTCTTACACTAGACTACTATAATCTACGTATTGTATAAATTGCTTCCTATAAGTCGATATTTTTTATAAACTTTAAAAGAGATGTAAGCGACAATTGATCAGCGAAGTTACACAAAGTACAATATTCCATTGAAAATAAAAACACAAATAATTTCCTTAGTTGAAAACAAAAAAAAAAAAACAGAGAAAATCCGGCTGATTGCATTTAAAATACCCGTCGACTCGTAGTTGAAACAAAGTATAATTGAAAAGAAAAATTATTTTTTCTATAGTACAGAGTTGTGCCTTATTTGTTTGAATAGAAGAAAGCATAAAGGGAAGAAAGCATAAAGGGAAGAAAACTTAAATGTAGTTATAATTTTTGTTTTGAATACTATAATAAGTAATTGACTATAAGGAGGAAGAGATAAAATAGTGAATTTTAAATTTTGTCCGAAATATTGAAGATAACGTACTGCTAATCATCTCACAATATTATGATGCGTTCCTTAGCAACGAAGTGAATTAATCGCCCAATCATACATACACATTTTGAGTTTTTATTTATTTGAAAAACATTCAATTTATATGTCATAAATTTACATTAATTCGATTTAAGTAAGCATGCAATTGAATGATTTAAGTAAAAAAAAAATGGACCAATTGAAACAAGGAAACGTGAGGAAAAAGGCAGCCGTTACTTCCTTTGAAATGTCTGAATTGTGTAAATGTTAGTTTTGAAATTTAATCAGTCTTAACTCTTCTTTAGTGATAATTCGCTCTTATTTCTTAAACACGATACATGTGAACGTTTGAGAAATTCCAAAACATTTCAAGCCCTCGAATCCTTTCCCAAGGAGAAATAAGCTCTATATGACTAAATTTAAAATAAACAAGCAAACAGCAAATTTGTTGAATGCTTAGAATATACGAAAATCCAAAAGGTGATCTTTTTTTTCTCAAACGTAAAATTTAAATACAAAACATAGATGAAAGATAATTTCTGTTTTCTCAAATTAAAGGTTAAAATAAGAAAAAGTAGACTATTAAAATCAAGTCAGATAAGGAAAAGTGTCTAAGATAAATATTTGCACGATTTGTTTTTGTTTTTTTTCGTTACAGATTTTTAGATTATAGAATTTTCTCGTTTTTAAATGGAAGATACTGATATTTGTAATAGAAATCCTAATTTTCTTGAATTTAATAATAACATGAATTGCTAAAGTAACTAAGACTTTCCTTTCCAGTGGCCCTTCCTTTCCAGAGGCAGTGAGAGTGCAGGGTAAGTATGCCGGGGAGAGGGTAGGGTTTGGAAAAATCCGCTGAGGTCGGTTTCACGTCGCGTGCGGTACGCGGTACCTTTGTTGGATTTGTCTTTTTCTTTAGCGTAGCTTTCGTCGGGTTCAAGTTAACGTAGTGTATTTTTTGGTACCGCGTCGGTAAAATTAGCGAACGCAAAATGGAACTTCGATTTTTGTACTTGACTGGATTAATGAAGAAATACGGAATAAAGTAAAGTAGGTTTATTTCCCATATGTTTGTGTTTTCGACGCGTTTGAAACGGGCGTTTAATGGTGACTGAAATTTGTAATTGAGCGTAATCCATTTCAGCATCGCGACCGAAATCCTCTCCGATCTAGCCGGCCAACAAGCAGCCACCGCGAAAATGGATTACGGTGCACGGACTGGTTGACCGGTTCGTATCATTCGTTGGCACGACTCAGACTTAACGTCTAGAACCAATGAGAGGTCGGTTCCGACTTCGTTCGTGTAATTAGACGGAAAATCACTACCGAATAACGCTTGATTTTAGATTGAAATTAAGTTGCGAAGTTATTTTTGCAACTATAGCAATCGCGGCATAGTGGACACGAATAATTTTCGGTCCTCGCCACTCTTTCTGCGGACTATCCGCTTGCTTAGGAAATTCTATTTTAAAACAGCGATTCTTCGAAAAATATATAGCAATCACGGGGTAGTGGACACGAATAATTTTCGGTCCTCGCCACTCTATCTGCGGACTATCCGCTTGCGTAGGAAATTTTATTTAAAACAGCGATTCTTCGAAAAATATGTAGTAATCACGGCGTAGTGGACACGAATAATTTTCGGTCCTCGCCACTCTATCTGCGGACTATCCATGTGCGTACGAAATTTTATTTAAAACAGTGATTCTTCGAAAAATATATAGCAATCACGGCGTAGTGGACACGAATAATTTTCGGTCCTCGCCACTATATCTGCGGACTATCCGCTTACGTAGGAAATTTGACTGAAAACAGTGATTCTTCGAATAATATACAACAATCGCGGTGTAGTAGTCAAGAATAATTTTCGGTCATCACCAGTCTATCTGTGGAGTATCCGCTTGGTTATGAATTTTTCAATTTGTTGAAAAAAAAATATTGAAAATTTTTATTAGGCTTCTTATACTACGCCACCATCTTCCGAAGAAGCGAATGGTTCACACATTTTTGTCAGCTTCATAGGATTGAAAAGTACAGTTCAACACGTTTCACCGTAGGAACAACAAAGTATTTGGAGCAAAAAATCTCCAGCTTCAGCATTCCTTTTGTTAAGGAAAATAAAGACCAAACAATTTTTCATAATCATTGTAGAAGCAGAATTATATTCAGGAAGTCGATTCTCCTAACCGCCGAATATCTGTATACGCCTACATCATAGCTAATCTTGGACCACGTCGGGAGTTTGTTAAGAATTCATTATATTATATAGTTTTCACTATTTCATTTAATTAAAGTACAATAAAACTCCTAATAAACTACACTGTCACTTTTGCGATGTTGAAGTTAGTCAACAATTTTTCAAGAGCCATTTGAGGAGTAATGAGCATAAAAAAAAGCATCCCAAATCAATAGTGGTGATTAGGGAAAAGTGAAGAAAATTTCACAAGTATTTGCTATTCAAATAGTAACGTACCAAATTATTAACTAAAATGAGAAATTAAGTATTGAAGAGTTTTTAAAAAATGAGAGTCATTGTTTCAAAGATCTTATTAGTATCTTCAAGAGCTCACAGCTATAAAAGTCAATTTAGAACTATTTGCTGTTTTTATGAAATTCGATTTAACTAGCCAGAATGGTATAAGTGATATAAAATCATTCAATACGAAGATTGTTATTATTACCAGGGGTTGCGATTTTTGTGGTGTCATCTTGAAAAAGAGTGAGGAATTTCAAGAGAGGGATAACGGCTGGGCATTCCGACAAGTCCTCTATATACAAGTTAACATAAATAAGTATACTATTGTATGTTACGTTATTACTTGGTGATGTGAATTATAATACCTTGGTATCAGCGTATAAACGCTAAAGCCAGTGGCAGCCTATGGGCGCCTATATGTTTTAGTGTATGAAGAAATGAAACAACACCAATGTCGGCAGTTGACTTCTAAATCAAGTCTGCTTTTATTTTCCATATAAGTTTTTCTTAAATATTATTTCTGAACCTACTAAATACATTATTCTTTTTGATTTATGTTCTACTTTAAAAATCTTGTGAGAACATGACCGACCCTTTCAAGTGGTAATTATGTTACCCGAAAATCTAGATCAATAAATACTAATATTTATTACTCATCCACTTATCCTACATTCCATATTTGCTCATATGTTGTCTTAGCCATTCAACACCTCATCGTATGGCCACACACGAGTCATCATATGCACTTGTTCTTCATTGTCATATGATGCACTCAACTTTCATTCATAATTTATGAATGCAATGCTCTATATTTTACGAGGTGTGAATTACCGGCAAGAACATTTGTACAAATGTGCAACATGATACTTGACCGTGACCATGAAGTAATAAACATGATTGTTTATGGTTGGTCGCGTGGTCGAGTATACACATGTGATTCATGTGGAATTTTATCGTAGGAAATTGCATTCCAATTAGAATGATTGGAATGTAATTCAAGTTTGAGTAGTTTGATGTTGTGACATCACTACAATACACCCTTTCATGGAGGATCTTATCTACTTCTACCAAAAGAGGTGTTATTGAAAAAAGCATGCGTAAATGTAAAAAATTCCGATGATGCATGTTTTGCATGGTCTATTGTTTCTGCTCTTCATCCTGCTGAACAACATTGTTACCGTATTAGCTCATACCGTCACTATTCAACTGTTTTTAACTTGGAAGGTATTCATTCCCTATTTCTTTCAAAGAGATTCCCATTTTCGAGAAAAAAAATAATGTGAGCGTAAATGTTTATGGCAGGAAAAAGGGGTCTATTCCATTCCATTCTATTTTTCCAAAAACAGTCAAGCCTCTAGAAAACATATAAACCTACTTTATGTCGAAAATCAAAAAGGAACAATTGGACATTATTGCTGGATAAAAAAATTTAAGTCGACTTGTGAATAGTGGAATGACTAAACATGCTCGCATATCTTACCTCTGTGATGGGTGCCTTAATAAATTTACGAGCGATACAATGAGCATATCAAACATGATTGTAACCAGATCCATACAATTTTACCGTCAGAAAAGGAAAAATATTTAAAGTTTAAAAATGTGGGAAAGCAGATAAAAGTACCGTTTATAGTCTATGCTGATTTTGAAGCATTATTGCAACCAAAAGAGTCATCTTCTCCGGACCCTCATAGTTCATTTACAGAGACTACCCACATTCATGTATCATATTCTATAAAGTGCAGCTTTGATCCATCCTTGAATAAATTAGAAATTTTCAGAGGCAGCGACTGCCCTAAGGTTTTCCTAAGTAGGTTGCAGGAAGATGTGAAACGAATATTTAGGATCTTAAAGGTGAACAAGCCCATGCAATTGTCCGATGAGGAAGAAGATTTTTTAAACGTAGTATCTTGCCATATTTGTGGTGAAAAGTTTAACTCAGAAACACGAAAAGTAAGAGATCGTTGTCATTTGACAGGAGTCGTTAGAGGTGCAGCTTGCAACAAATGTAATATTCTATATAGAGTTCCCAATTTTATACCAATAGTCTTCCATAATCTTAGTGGGTATTTCATATTTCAGAACTTTGGGGGAGATTCTGAAAAGATTGAAGTTATTCCTAAAAATAAGGAAAAATATATTGGATTTTTCAAATACATGAGGGTTGATGATGAAACAATATCATTAAGATTTATTGATTCCTATCGTTTTATGGGATTTAGTTTAGATAAGCTTGCTAAGAACTTAAGTTCCGATAAATTTCTTGAGACAAAAAGGTATCGATAGCTTGTTCAACCTCGCGATAAGAAAGGGCGTTTTCCCATATGAGTACATAGATTCCTTCACCAAACTTGATGAAACATGCTTGCCTACCAAATCACGTTATTAAAGTACACTGCAAAATTGTGGTATCACTGATGAAGAGTACGAGTATAAACATGCTCAATATGTATGAAGAAAATTCAATTGTTAGACACTAGGCCAGTACTCAGATGTTTATTTAATAACAGATGAGCTCCTATTAACAGATATATTTGAGGAATTTAGAAATGTATGCCAGCAAATCTATGAACTAGATCCAGCTCATTATTTTACGGCCCGTTCACTCAGCTGAGATAATATAGCATGCTCAAAAGCACTAAAGTTGAGCTCGAATTGCTAACAGATATAGATATGTACAATTTCGTGAAGCAGGGAATTATAGGAGGACTTTTTCAATGCACTAAAAGATATTCAAAGGCAAACAATAAATATATAACTTCATACAACCCTGATCTTGAAAGCAACTATATTCTGTATGTTGATGCAAATAACCTATACGGTTAGGCAATAAGTCAATATTTACCCATCAATGGTTTTCGCTGGCTAAGCAATAAAGAAATCCAATGTTTAAATGTTCTGAATGTTGAGGACACTGCACCTAAGGGGCTAATTTTATCCGTTGATTTCATGAGCTACACAATGATCTTCCATTTTGTCCCGAAAGTCGGATCCCATCTTTTGAAACCTTTAAATGTAGGAAACTAATTGCAACCGAATCAAATAAACGTAATTACATTATCCACTATCGAAATTTAAAACAGTGTTTACGTGCAGGGCTAAAATTAGTTAAAATAAATCGTGCAATAGAGTTTAGTCAATCACCATGGTTAAAAAAATATATAGACTTAAATACTGAAATTCAGACTAAGGCAACAAATGATTTTGAAAAAGATTTTTACAAATTAATGAATAATAGTGTATTTGGAAAAACCATGGAAAATGTGGATAACTATGTAAATGTTAAGGTCTCAACCCATTGGGAAAATTTCGGGAAAAAAGAAGGAGTTCATAACTATATTAGCCGACCTAATTTTCCTAATGGAATATAATAAATGAAGATTTAGTCTTTATTCAAATGGATAGAATCAATGTAAAATATGATAAGCCAATTTATACTCGCATGGCAATTCTTGATGTATCAAAAACGTTGAGTTATGATTTTCATTATAATTTTATCAAAAATAAGTCACTCAACACATCAGATGCGCCCTAAAAGAAAAAGTTTCCGTCGGGTTAATCTCACTCGACATTGAAAAAGCATTTGATACAGTGTGGCATACTGGTCTTCTCTACAAACTAGCAACACTTGCTTTCCCGCAATATCTAATAAATATTATTTACTCTTTCCTTAATGACCGGAAATATTCAGTAAAAGTTCAAGACTCTTTCTCAAAGCACCGAAACATACCAGCAGGAGTCCCCCAGGGCTCCTGCATAAGCCCATTACTCTTCAACATTTACACGGCAGATATGCCTACACATGATTCTTGCAAATTAGCTACTATCGCAGATGATACATGTTTTTATACTACATCCATAGACCCAAATCAGATAATAACGAAACTTGAAATATTTTTCCAAAGATTATATCAATACTTCCACCGGTGGAAAATCAAAATTAACGTCTCGAAAACTCAGGCAATGTTCTTTACCAAGAAAAGAAAGCAAAACCTACTGCCCCCAAGGAACATAAATTTATTAGGCCTAGAAATACCTTGGTCAAAAGAAGTTACCTATTTAGGACTCACATTAGACCAAAAACTAACTTACAAAAATCACATCGAAACTACGTGTAGCAAAATTTCGAAAGCGACATTAGCCTTATATCCCATGCTAAACCGGAAATCATTTCTCAGCGCTAAAAACAAAACAATAATAATTAAAATGGTAATCATGCCCGTTATCCTATATGGAGCACCCGTTTGGAGCTTATGTGCTAAATATTTGAAATCAAAACTTCAAGTCGCCCAAAATCGTTGCCTAAAAACGGCTCTCAATAAACCTTTTTACTTCTCTAGCGAAAAACTTCATCAACTTGCCAGAAAGAGCAATATTGAAAAATGTGTGCAGGAACGAACTAGAAGGTTGTTGGCCAGAGCAAGCACTGCATCCAATCCATTAATACTCGCACTTTCAAGCGATAATAATTACTGAAAGCTATTGTGCTATCTTACCAGTCAGCATAATCCAAGCTAGTTGACGTAATGTTAAGGTATTTTAATATAGGTTAAGTTAGTTTTAAGATAAAGAAGGTTTTTTTTGTTCAATTTTTCCTTGGGAGTTATGTATTATTGTACTTTAAAATCATGATAGCTATGCTAAACTGTATATATTAAGGCTGAAATGAATTGAATTCAGAACACCTAAATTAAGATTTTCAAATATTGTAAGTGGTAAAATTCAATAAATAAAATAAATAATAATAAGGCACCCATCACAGAGGTAAGATATGCGAGCATGTTTAGTCATTCCACTATTCACAAGTCGACTTAAATTTTTTTATCCAGCAATGATGACCAATTGTTCCTTTTTGATTTTCGGCATAAAGTAGGTTTATATGTTTTCTAGAGGCTTGACTGTTTTCGGAAAAATAGAATGGAATGGAATAGACCCCTTTTTCCAGCCATAAACATTTACGCTCACATTATTTTTTTTTCTCGAAAATGGGAATCTCTTTGAAAGAAATAGGGAATGAATACCTTCCAAGTTAAAAACAGTTGAATAGTGAGGGTATGAGCTAATACGGTAACAATGTTGTTCAGCAGGATGAAGAGCAGAAACAATAGACCATGCAAAACATGCATCATCGGAATTTTTTACATTTACGCATGCTTTTTTCAATAACACCTCTTTTGGTAGAGGTAGATAAGATCCTCCATGAAAGGGTGTAGACTTATTTATGTTAACTTGTATATAGAGGACTTGTCGGAATGCCCAGCCGTTATCCCTCTCTTGAAATTCCTCACTCTTTTTCAAGATGATAGCACAAAAATCGCAACCCCTGGTAATAATAACAATCTTCGTATTGAATGATTTTATATTACATACCATTCTGGCTAGTTAAATCGAATTTCATAAAAACAGCAAATAGTTCTAAATTGACTTTTATAGCTGTGAGCTCTTGAAGATACTAATAAGATCTTTGAAACAATGACTCTCATTTTTTAAAAACTCTTCAATACTTAATTTCTCATTTTAGTTAATAATTTGGTACGTTGCTATTTGAATAGCAAATACTTGTGAAATTTTCTTCACTTTTCCCTAATCACCACTATTGATTTGGGATGCATTTTTTTTATGCTCATTACTCCTCAAATGGCTCTTGAAAAATTGTTGACTAACTTCAACATCGCAAAAGTGACAGTGTAGTTTATTAGGAGTTTTATTGTACTTTAATTAAATTAAACAGTGAAAACTATATAATATAATGAATTCTTAACAAACTCCCGACGTGGTCCAAGATTAGCTGTGATGGAGGCGTATACAGATATTCGGCGGTTAGGAGAATCGACTTCCTGAATATAATTCTGCTTCTACAATGATTATGAAAAATTGTTTGGTGTTTATTTTCCTTAACAAAAGGAATGCTGAAACTGGAGATTTTTTGCTCCAAATACTTTGTTGTTCCTACGGTGAAACGTGTTGAACTGTACTTTTCAATCCTATGAAGCTGACAAAAATGTGTGAACCATTCGCTTCTTCGGAAGATGGTGGCGTAGTATAAGAAGCCTAATAAAAATTTTCAATATTTTTTTTTTCAACAAATTGAAAAATTCATAACCAAGCGGATACTCCACAGATAGACTGGTGATGACCGAAAATTATTCTTGACTACTACACCGCGATTGTTGTATATTATTCGAAGAATCACTGTTTTCAGTCAAATTACCTACGTAAGCGGATAGTCCGCAGATAGAGTGGCGAGGACCGAAAATTATTCGTGTCCACTACGCCGTGATTGCTATATATTTTTCGAAGAATCACTGTTTTAAATAAAATTTCGTACGCACATGGATAGTCCGCAGATAGAGTGGTGAGGACCGAAAATTATTCGTGTCCACTACGCTGCAATTGCTATAGTTGCAAAATAACTTCGCAACTTAATTTTGATCTCAACTCAAGCGTTATTCAGTCGCAGAGACGAGCTAGATCAGAATTGATTTCAATAATCCTTCAGCTTCTCTTTTATACTATTCCAAAGCCATAAATTATAAATTAATAGCAAAGCCTTGTCACGATTTAATGGCAACCTAGAATTTCTAATACCATCCTCAAACATAACTGCAGACGAAACATCATAAATTCTCACCAAACAAATTATCATGCACTCTGAATCATATACACCATGTTCTTTTCCATACGTCTAAAACATGAACAGTTACTAAAAACCAAAGTGCTCCATACATTATCGCCCATAATATTCTTATTTCTTAACACATTCCATATATACATTGTTTCTAACATTCAAATATCTCATCTCAAATTTCTTTATCTTTTTAACCGATATCAAGTAGCATGTATACACTACCCACTGTTCCCATCATAGGGATCACCACAAGCGGCACCTCATAAATCATACTCCCATAATTACCATGCACTTCTCTTACTTAGCTAGCTTGTATTCTCATCAATAAGATCACTAGAAGTAATGTCCAATTATCACCTAATCAAATTTCACCACAAGTACTAATAGCCTCTCCCTAACATGGAAAAGATCAAATAACTCCATATCACGTGTGAAAAAACATCCTCAAGAATATATGCCAAATATGAATGCATGCAAGTTCATGCGATCAGAAAAAACGCTGCGGAAGGTATTTGAGATTGTAGAGAATCGTCTGTAGAATGTATGCAGCCATGCAAATGATTTATGGGTTCAAGTATTTTGACCATTTTACCACATGGACTTGGGAAATTGATAAAAAAATATCATAGAAATATTTATGAATTGATATCCGTATTCTCTTTGTAATGAGAAAAATTCAAATAATTAAATGAATGGATGAATAAATAAAATTTATATGTAAGCTCTAAAGATTATTACAACTACGATTGATAGTATAACTAAGACAAGACTAGAAGCAACGAATATATGAGAAATTACTTTTTATGGAATTGTTTGCAGCTACATATAAATGAGTTGCATATTTTGGATAATAATTTTTCTGAAAAATTATTAGAGAAGAAAAATGTTAGAAGAAGGTGGTTTCGACGTGTGCACTAATTCTCCTCAGGCCATCACTCTTAGATACACACCGGTGATGGCGACCACCATGCTCAGAGGTGAGGGAGTTAATTTTTAATTTTTCTACTTATGCAAACTCAATATGTTTTTGTATCTGCAAGTTATATTCAAGGTAAATTTCTCTTGTAAGTAGAGCAAATTTGTCGTATAGATTTACATTAAGTTGACGTGAAAAGGGTGAAATGATCCAATAAAAAAAAAACGTAGCTAATACAAGTACTTAGAAGAGAAATTTACCTTGAATATAACTTGCAGATACAAAAGCATATTGAGTTTGCATAAGTAGAAAAATTAAAAATTAACTCCCTCACCTCTGAGCATGGTGGTCGCCATCACCGGTGTGTATCTAAGAGTGATGGCCTGAGGAGAATTAGTGCACACGTCGAAACCACCTTCTTCTAACATTTTTCTTCTCTAATAATTTTTCAGAAAAATTATTATCCAAAATATGCAACTCATTTATATGTAGCTGCAAACAATTCCATAAAAAGTAATTTAAAAAGCTATCGGAGCCATCCGAAAGAGTGATCGATATCCGTGCGACGTTAGATAAGCTTCAAATGTAGAGCAAATTTGTCGTATAGATTTACATTAAGTTGATGTGAAAAGGGTGAAATGATCCAATAAAAAAAAAAAAAAATGTAGCTAATACAAGTACTTACAAGAGAAATTTACCTTGAATATAACTTGCAGATACAAAAACATATTGAGTTTGCATAAGTAGAAAAATTAAAAATTAACTCCCTCACCTCTGAGCATGGTGGTCGCCATCACCGGTGTGTATCTAAGAGTGATGGCCTGAGGAGAATTAGTGCACACGTCGAAACCACCTTCTTCTAACATTTTTCTTCTCTAATAATTTTTCAGAAAAATTATTATCCAAAATATGCAACTCATTTATATGTAGCTGCAAACAATTCCATAAAAAGTAATTTAAAAAGCTATCGGAGCCATCCGAAAGAGTGATCGATATCCGTGCGACGTTAGATAAGCTTCAAATGTAGATCAAATTTGTCGTATAGATTTACATTAAGTTGATGTGAAAAGGGTGAAATGATCCAATAAAAAAAAATGTAGCTAATATGAGAAATCCTTCCACTATAAATGAATAAAAAAACATGGATAGTATAATCATCTACCACTAAAAGCGTCAAAGGCTAGCTCCTATTAATTTTCGAACATATATATTAACCCTATATAAACGCACGCTGAGAAATCTAGGTGTTAAATCTGCAAGTATTAATTGAAAATATGGGACCATCCTAGACAGGAATCAATTTTCTAGTTTCACTATTTACCATTATAAGCTACTAAGGCTAAGGATGCGCATCTGTAATCTAAAGACATATGTCTTTTCTAGAACACAACCATCAAGACTACTTCTACTAACCGCTTGAGGCTACTAAAATTCGGAACGCTTACCTACTTAACCAGGACACTGATCTCCACTAATCTAAAACCCGCACCTACTTATCCCAGTCGTATACCTATGCTAATTCAACACATACACCTACATGCCTAAGGCCCACACCCTCCCTTGCAACCAACCATGACATCCACGCCTATCCCGGACTCATTCCTTCATATCTCAGGCACCTGCCTATACCACCCTTATCCATGCACCCGCATACCCCGGACACACACCCTCCCCTGGTAACCACTCAAGAGACCCACACCTATCCCGGACTCACACCTTACTATCCCAGGCACCCACTTATGCCACCCTAAATGGAAACGAATTGAAACAGAACAAACGGACATCCAAGACACACACCCTCGACAACATTTGAAGTTTGTATGGAAAAAGTGGCCTAGAACCCGCATTCTCTAGCCACTAAGGTTACCATCGTTATCGCATGTATCGTCGAATGCCTGGCACTAAAACCAAATTGGCAATTCGGCATCATTCTATGGCTCCCAATGTGGGCGTTTAGATGTCTCGTTGTTTATCCTGCGAAATATGAAACATATCTTCAAAGCTTACAAAATAATTAATAAGATTCCAGCTTGGTGTGAGGTCAGATGTCAATGTTTCAACACTTAGAAATAAATAAAAAACGTGTCATTATTTTTTCATCTGATATTGGCATCCATTTCTCGTTATCCTTGAAAAGCCGTTAGGCCTTGTTTTGTTGGGACGGCAGACCTCTGTAGACTTCTTTGAGTCATTTTCAGTGTCAAAGGATGAATGGAAGAAAATGACTTCATATAGGTGTAGAATGGGTTAAGCAGGTAAGCTCTAGGGTAGGCCCGGTTGAGGGATATTAGGTTTTTGTCTTTTGGGTTTTTGTATGTCCGTTTGATCTGGTTCGTCTCGCTTCCTGTTCCGTCGGAGGATGTGGCCTGGATTGGATCGTAGTAGTCTTTGCGTATAGACGTCTTTTAAATCGCTCCTGTCAATAGTTTTCAAAAATTAAATTAATTTTTTAAAAACGTTAGTCCGAAGTTAATTTTTATCGGAAAAAATCTTATATTGTCGAAGTAATCGACTCAGGAAATTTCTATCGAATATTTTTACTTCGATTGGTAACGAAAAACAAATTCACAAAGAAAATTTCGCCGCTGGTATGGAGGAGCCCGACGGCTTCCCACCGTTGGGACAACCTGGGGAAACGACGAATACGAAACTGGCGACAATCACTAAAAGAAAACATAACGAAGAAAACTCCGTAGATGGAGGGTGCAAGCTGCAAATAATAGCGGATAATCAACAAATGGCCAAATTGCAGAAAGAAAATGATGAACTAAGGCAAGAGATACAGTCTCAAGGATCTTTTCAAGCAAGGGATGAAGCCTCAAAAGACGCAGCCACAAAATCAATGGCAACAGGTAACAAAGCCGAAGAAAAGTGCAAAGCAAGTAAATCCAGAGGAAGTTCTAAGTGCTGGTGGCACCAACGAGAGCCAAAATTATTTTGCAGCGCTGGAGGGATTAACCGAAGATATGGAAATCGAAGAAAACATCAGAGGTAATTTTAATCAAGATAATGACGTTAATTTCATTCAATATTTAAAGAACAAAAATAAGGAGAAAAAACCAGCCCGCAGTTCTGCTGGTTCCTCTGAAAAAGCTTCCAACAAGACAGAAAAAGTTCCGCCAATCAACGTGTTCGGACAAACCGGGAAAGATATGGTTCGGCTATTGGCAGCCGAAAATAAACTGGCCAATTTCGAAATCAAAAGAGTTAATGCCGAAAAATTAACTATAAGGACGAAATCACTGGTTGATTTCAAGTCAGTCAAAGATGCGCTGATTTCTGGGGAGGTTCCACACTTCACCTATACCCCAAAAAGTGAAAAGAATCAGACCTTCTTGTTGAAGGGTTTGGACAGCGGAGAGGATACGGTCGATCTTCTTCAGGTGCTCAAGGAGGCTGCACCAGATATTGATTTTGTTTCAGTCAAAGCCTTTGCGACAAGAAGGTCGACCATAGAAAGGAAGAATTTACCACTTTACCTGGTACAAATTGCAAATAAGAGCAGTCCAAGTGCCCTTCAACAAATAAGGTACTTAAATTTCAGAGTGGTGAGGTGGGAACGCCTCCAGAAAAGAGAAGTCAACCAGTGTTACCGGTGTCAAAGATTTGGACATTCGGCTGCCAATTGTGCCATGCACTATCGTTGCGTTAAATGCAAAGACGTTCATGCTCCCGGTGAGTGCAAATTGGCTCAGACGGAGCCTAAAGAAAACTTATACTGCGTTAACTGCGGTGTTTTTGGTCACCCAGCATCATATCGAGGATGCTCCCGATATCAAGATGCAAAAGTTAACTTTGCTCCAAAGCAAACACAAGTACACCGTAATATCATACCTTCCAACTTCGTCAAGCCCGGAGTATCATTTGCACTCGCCGCTAGAGGACCAGCAGAAAATGCTGGAAATAATGTAAATAATGTAAGTGGCAATAATGAGCTGCTTCTCAAAATTTACCAGCAACTTAATTCTTTATCGGAGAGAATCGACAAACAAGATTCAAAAATTAACTTTGCTTTTCAGCGGTTAGGTCTTTCAAATGTCTAATAATAACTTGTCATCCAGTCATATACCATGGATAGGCTTCGCCTCATATCGATCAACGTCAACTCTATCGTTGCTATACATCGACGTGATTATCTCCTTGAATTTGTTGTTAAGCAAAAGCCTGACATCATACTTCTCACTGAAACCCACCTCAATTCATGGCATTCCATGGAATTCAAAGATTTTGCATTCGTAAGAAACGATAGGGTAATAGGTGATGGGGGAGGTGGCACCGGGATATTGGTTAGAAGACCCTATTGTTTCCAAAATATTGAAAAAGTCGAATTCAAAAACTTTGAATTTCTTGAAGTGTCCGTCATCAAAATTTCACTGCCAGGTGGGGATAACCTCTTCGTTATCTCTGCCTACGCAACTGGTCAAAATGTTCTCAAGTTCAAGGAGGAACTCAATTCCTTGTTTGAAATACTCGAATTGAACAGGCTGCATAATTATTATATTTTTGCCGGTGACCTGAATGCCAAGCATACATCATGGCTAAACGCCACCAATAATCCAAGAGGTGTATTCCTGAAATCATGGATAACAGAGAACCAAATTGAATACAGGTGCAACCTATATGGGTCGGAGTTCCCAACATACCCTAGGACAAATTCATATTTGGACCTCTGCATTGCTGACGCAAGACTTGAATTCAGCTTTAATAGTCCTCAACGGAAACTGCAGGTGCTTCCTTATGATAGCGACCATAACGCAATCGTAATGGAAATCAATCATCAAAGGGATAATTTCTTCCTCATTCCAGTTCAACATGAAAATCATTGGTTGAATTTCAAAAAAACAGACTGGGGAAAGTTTCAAAAGAAGTTTAATCGGGAGTACCAGAAGCAATGTCCCTCTTCTGATGATGGCAACGCTTGCTCAATGGTTCCTAATAACAGAAATCTAACTGACGATGAAATAGATCTCTATTTGTCGAAGTTAGAGAAGCTGACGTTGGAAACGATTGAGAAAGTAGTTCCCAAGATTAAACATCGAAACAATATGGAAGGATATGAAACACCAACCATCGCAAGGTTGAAAAGATTGAAAAGCCTTCTTCTCACACGCGTCAACAATATTTATCGACGATTTTTGGACTACAACCATCCCTCGTCGGCTTTGTTGAAATTACACCTGAAGAATGTCCGGAACTTAATCCGTTCATACTTCAGGAGTGAGGTCAGCAATCAATGGGCGGAAAAACTGAGGGGTATTAGCCCACAGGACCCAGATGGCGTTTTCGCGAAAGTGAATAGCTTATTCCGCAGGAAGTCTCGAGTGAAGGTATCGAATCTTGAAGTCACTAGTGATGAGATAAATCTTCTCGATAGAGCTGGTATCGAAATTGATAGTACGACTCCGGATAGAAATGGAAACAGGATTATATGTGATGGATTGCAGAAACTTGCCCTGATTGGAACACATTTAGAATTGGTTCATCTGCCAAACCCAGAGAGAAGGAATGAAATATTTTCGGAGGTCGTTGAAGCAAAAGTTTCCGACTTCAAATCAAGCCTGAACGGCCAATCAATTCTTCATTTTAATGAAACATTCACATCTGACCTCATACCGAGCTTGAATCTTATTGATTATTTTGTCAGCTATGAAGACTTGTGCTTCATATTTCGCAGAATAAGCAACAAGAAATCATGTGGTACTGACGGTATTCCAAATATAGTTCTCCGACATTTGCCTGAGGTTGCTATTAGGAACTATTGCATATTGTTCAACAACATGTTGAACAATTCATATTTCCCAAATGAGTGGAAAAAGGCTAAGGTATTTCCGATCTTGAAGAAAGGAAAAGAATCTTCATGCCCTAAAAGCTATCACCCAATCAGCTTGCTGCCTAACATCAGCAAGGTGTTTGAAGTGATACTCAACAGAGCATTAAACGCCCACATTGAGAAATATGAGTTGATGCTGAATTGCCAATTTGGTTTTCGTGCCAGGCATTCGACCATACATGCAATAACGAAAGTAATCTCAGACATCTGTTGGAAACTAAACAACAAAGAATGTGTTGAAGCATGTCTCATTGATATGGAGAGAGAAAGCCTTCGATACGGTGTGGTTAGATGGACTAGTTTTCAAACTTCTTCAGGACAGGTTCCCCAGACACCTTGTCGCCATGATGTGTAATATGTTATACGGGAAATCGTTTGTTGTAACTGATGGAAATCTGACAACAATGCGCGAATTCAAGGTCTTGAATGGTCTACAACAGGGAACAGTTACTGCGCCCCTGCTTTTCTCAATATTCATTCGCAAGCTATTGAACAGCTTTGATTTTAATGTCTCGCCAACGCGATCATTGGTAGCGTTTGCTGATGATCTGATCATCTATACGGCAGACCGAAAAGCTACAATAGTTCAGAGCAATCTTCACAAAATGTTTAATGATGTGCAGCTCTACACCGACACTTGGCGAATGAAAATCAATGCGCAGAAGTGCGAAACAATCTTGTTTCGGACAACGCTGCAGGGGGCCAGTCAAGACCTGAAACGTAATTGGAAGGATTTCCACATTATGGCTGGTGAGGCTAGTTCAGAACGGGTTCCACATAAATCCTGTGTTCGATACCTCGGTGTTCATCTCGATCAGTATCTGTACTACACTGAACATGTCAAAATCATGCTCAGTAAGGCACTAAAAGTAGTCATGGCCCTTCGGCGACTCTTTCATTCCAGACACATTGATCAAAAAGTCAAAGTTATTTGTTACAAGACCCTGGTTAGGCCAGTTTTGACATACGGATGCCAGATCTGGTACAACCAGAGTGCTAGTACAATGGAAAGATTAAGAGTTTTCGAAAGCAAATGTCTTCCTGCATGTACTGGTTTGTACAGAAAGCCTGAGACGGATTAGAAGCACTATATATCGAATAGAAAAATTTATCAAACCGCTCAAGTGACAAGAGTCGATATCTTCATATTGAAACTTCTTCGGAATCATATCGCAAAATCTGTAACTGTGAGTGAAAACCCTTGGATTTCACAGCCGTTCCACCCTACAGACGGGTATATTGTGACTTGCCTCACTACTGGCTTCGTTCCTCCAGAAGCATTCGTGTATTTGGACATGAATCGATATATTTTTGATTCTGACGGCGTCCCAATCATATATCACATATACCGACGGGCCACCGATAAGAAGATAAAATATCCTCCGAATCTGAGTTCACGAGACCAACAATTCCAATGGAGATACTCATTTGCTAGATTTGTTGAGGCTGGTCGAGCTGAGATGGAGCAATCTAGGTATTGGTGGCTGAATGACAATGTCAAAATTATTCGTGTTTATTTTCTGTTTTTATGCTTTTTCTCGTTACTTAGTTTTTTAGATTCATCTCATTATTGCTACATCTAGTGTTGTTGTTTATTTGTATTATAAATTAGGTATAGGTTTCAATATAAGGTAACGTTGTTTTTTTTTTTTTTTTTTTGATTGAACTTATTTAGAATTAGGGTGTAACATATTAGGTATAGGATATAAGTTCATTGTTGTGTTAGTAATATAAGTAATTTTTGAATAATGCTGGTTGGTTTTTTCTCCTTTTTCCAATTGAATCAAAAAATATGAAATAATCTTAATTAATTTAAATTTGCAAGTGTATTTTTTTCATTAATTGTGTTTAACTGATAACGTATAAATTTAGAGAGCCATTCGGGCCATTAAGTTTTTTATAGTTTTATTGTTTGGAATTTGCTTTATGTTCTTTTAAAAATTTATAACGATTAGTATTTAATAAAGCGCTTTTGACTTTTGACTTTTGAGGATGTGGCCGGGTATACTAATCGTTATAAATTTTAAAAGAATATAAGGCAAATTCCAAACAATAACAATACAAAAACTTAATGGCCCAAATGGCCCTCTAAATTTATACGTGATCATTCAACACATTTGAGCAAAAAAACTATAGCAAATTCAAATTAATTGAGATTGCGATGGGTTATTATTATTAAGTGCTTTTGTATCTGGTGGTTATTTTCCTGTTCTTCGTATATGTACCATGTCGGAGTCCTTGCATATCAGTTTATATATGTCGCTTTTCTTGTATATCGAGGTGTCATTCGGTTTTGGTTCAATTTGATTCCAATATTGTTGGTTGGTTCAACCGAAAGTGTGTTTCATCACTGAACGAAATTTTTAAGTGAAATTGTGGATCAATAGCAATCTTTCTTTCAGCCCAGTCAACCGAAAATTCGATATTGGCTGTCACCAGAAACGGCGCTGCCATTTTTATGTGCTCCACCTCTAAAAAGCATTCTTTATTTCTCAAATAAAAAAAAAAACACTCGGTTGAGATGATTAAATGTAATTGCTTTTCATCGTTAACCCAGATGTATATTTGTCTGTGTTGTGCCGCAATAACTAAAATGGTGTTCGATAACAGTCAGTGCAATAGATAAAATGGTTTGTTTATCAGGATCTCTGACGGGTGATGTTCATGTGGTGATGTACTATAGGTTCTTAAAGTACATCCATCATTGCATTAAAATCATGTCTGTTGGAGATCAGGATGGTCAATTGCCGGTGCCAATTACAGGCAGGGGCAATAACACGGCAGAGATATAAGTGTAATGGCAACAGTGAGAGCAAGCAAAGATTGAAAACGGGAATCGGCTGGTATTGTGGATCAGCATTCGTAAGAAATAATGGGAATTGATTGTAGAATAGGATCGAGTTCTGTGCGTGGCAAGAAACAAAGAATTCGCACCATAAAAACACAACTGACGCGAAATTAAGAAACTTAAATTCTACTTACTAATGTGTGATTCAACATTTGTATGTGTAATAACTGCTGGTCCCGCGAAGCGATACATTCCTATACAAATTTTCCAACCAGCTGATAAAGTTGGATGTTAGATATCTGTGACTGAACCAGCTTGCATCTCTGCGACTGAATCGTCGCTTGATGTCAGCCGAGTAGTGAAGCAGAAGGTTCTACGGTTGTTTGTCCGACAAGAGTATTGTTTTCCTCCTCCCAGTTTGCATTCGGATTTTCTAAGACCACTGCTTCGAATAGTTGTTCTGGTGTAACAATTTTATTATCACGCGATTTTCCGTTAGATTTAATACGTTGCAGATTTACAGTATCGTGCGCGCCAAAGTGGTAGTGCATTTTAATTTGCAGTTTGCATATTTTTGTTTATTCTATTTGGTTCGGTTGTTAGAGGGTCAGCGGCTCAACAGTTGCTTCGGCCATGCGTCTTCCGTGGCTTTGAAATGGGGATTCGTGGAGCACTAACTAACCCCCAGATGATGAAGAGGAAAAACCCCAACTCGCCGATAATTTATATGCAATTGAACCTACATCAGTAGCTTCCGACAACGATGAAATTCAGTACGATTATATATTAGTTAAATATATGCACAGTGGAAGTTGTCCCTATTACACGAGGAGAGAATTTAATGTAACAAACTAAGTGACACAATTCCAATATAATGAATGGCCTACGGTAGAGGGTGAAGTACCGAAAGTGTGTCGAGTTCATTGTGGATATGGTAGCACAGATCGAAGCTTTCGTCGCAATGTGCATGTTTGTTTAACAGCTGAGAACAGAGAAAAAAGTGGATAGATGTACAACTGCGAGGATATTAAGATCACAGTGGTGAATGTTTCTAGATAAATATGCACAATACGAGTCGCTGTATCGAGCAATTGTGAAATATGCTAAATTGCCTAAATTGTCATTGGAATCACCAAGCGACTAGAATCTCAAAAAAGAATCAAGAGAAGATGACGGTACTCTTGATTTAAGAGGTTTATGACATTAAAACTCATTATAAAGACACATATACATTATATGGTATGTTAATAACCGGCCAATTGAAAAGTCCCCGGTGTGATACCCAGATAGCGGTGCTAGTATTAAATCCATATGAGTTTTAATTAGTACCAACCTTCCAACGATACGTGTCAAAATTTGACAGCAGTCCGACCATTAGTTTGTGGGATATTGCGTTGTGAGTGTAGCTACTTTTGTTATTTGAAAAAAGATGGAAAAAAACAGAAATACGTGTGTTAATAAAATATTGCTTTTTGAAGGGAAGATGAAGAGTTTCCGGGGTCTGCACCAGGAAAATCAACCATCATTGATTGATATGCTAAGTTTAAACGTGAGGAAATGAGCACCAAAGACGGCGAACGCAGTGGACGCCCATAAGAAGCTGTCACCGACGAAAACATCAAAAAAGTTCACAAAATAATTTTACATGACCGTAAAGTGAAGTTGATCGAGATAGCAGACATTGTGAAGATATCATCTGAACGTGTACATCATATCATTCACGAATATTTGTACATGAAAAAGCTGTGTGCAAAATGGGTGCCGCGCGAGCTCACCATCGATTAAAAGCAAGAACGTGTTAATGATCCTGAGCAGTTTTTAAGCGCAATGAACCAGAATTTTTGCGTCGATATGTGACAATGGATGAAACATGACTCCATCATTTCACTCCGGAGTCCAATCGACAGTCAGCTGAGTGGATTGCACACGATGAACCGAATCCAAAGCGAGAAAAAACGCAACAGTCAGCTGGCAAGGTTATGGCATCAGTATTCTGGGATGCGCAAAGTATAATATTCATTCGTTATATAC
Source organism: Odontomyia ornata (assembly GCA_963969285.1). Lineage (NCBI taxonomy): Eukaryota > Metazoa > Arthropoda > Insecta > Diptera > Stratiomyidae > Odontomyia > Odontomyia ornata. The sequence goes on along the minus strand of OZ017740.1, from coordinate 225,726,483 downwards.
AACTTATATACAACTATGCGCATCATCACGACTGCTTGCAAAGCTTCTATGCCCCGTCGAAAACCCCGGCACGGCAAGCCCCAGTGTACTAGTGGTCTACTGAAATCGCTGAAAAGCGAAGGGAGTGTCACAAGCTTCGGCGTGAGGCTCAACGGGCACGGAGCCGGGACGAGGCAAGCAACCGCACAGCAGCATATAAGTCGGCCAGGAAATGCCTTTGCAAACTGATCAACAGTAGCAAAGCTCGCTGCTGGCAAGATCTGGTGGACAAAGAGACCAAGGATCCGTGGGGCTTTGGCTATATATAAGCTGGTCATGCGGAAGCTCGGTGCCCTACGGAAACCTTGTACACATGATGCGGAAAAGATGGACGCGATATTGCGGGAATTCTTCCCCGCCCATCCCGTCCGTGTTGACGCTGTCCGTGGTGAAACGGCAGTCGAGAGTCCACTCTTCACACAGCCGGAACTGGAAGGGGCAGTCCTTTCATTGAAAGCGAAGAAGGTTCCAGGTTCAGATGGTGTTCCAGGTCCAGATGGTATTCCAGCTGAGGTGTTGCAGCTTGTCTGTCACCATTGTCCTGACTTGCTGCTCAGCACATTCTACGCTCGCTTCGGGACGGGGTTTTCCCGATATCATGGAAGGTGGCAAGGCTCGTGCTGATCAGCAAGGGGAAGGGAAATCCCGAATCGCTGTCTGCATACCGCCCGTTATGCAGACTAGACACGGCTGGGAAAGTGCTAGAGAAACTCATCAAGGGAAGAATCATTGACGCGATTCGTGCTGCTGGGGACCTATCTCCTCGGCAGTACGGCTTTAGAGCAGGACGTTCTACCATTGATGCAATTGCAGAGGTGGTGAACGCGGTCCAAAAGGCAGAGGCATATAGTCGCACCAAGCGACGGATCGTCCTATTGGTGACACTCGACGTCAGGAATACCTTCAACTCCGCTAGATGGGTGGATATTCTGGATACGCTGGAAAACTCTTTTTAAGTTCCAGAATATATAATGCGGCTTTTGAGGGACTAACTAAAGAACCGAAGCCTGCTCTACTACACGACACAGGGCCAACGAAGGATGGAAATTACATCTTTGCCCAAGGATCTATCCTTAGTCCGGACCTATGGAACGTGTCTTACGACGGGTTATTGTGACTCGAGATGCCAGATGAGTCGCGCTTGGTCGGCTAGGTTTGCTGATGCGCTCGCGGGCTCAGTTTAGCACTGGAGAAAACCGAAGTGGTCATCGACAGAAAGAGAATCCCTAGAGTAAGGATGATCAGTATTGGAGACTTACGAATCGAATCGAAGCCAGCGGTGAAGTACCTGGGGCTACTGATCGACTTGAAGATGAGTTTCTCTGAGCAAATCAGGGCAACGGCTGAGAAGGCTGCTTCAGGAGTATCGGCCAACGTAGGGGGACCCACCCAATCAAGAAGACGCCTCTTGATGAGTGCTGTAGGGTCAGCGCTACTGTACGGAGCAGAGGTGTGGGGCGATGCTCTCAGCAAGAAGGTATACCGAAAACGTTTGCCACAGGTACAGAGAAGAGGAGCACTGAGAGTTGCATCTTCGTATCCAACAGTCTCTGATTCGGGGTGAGAGTTATTGCAGGCGTGGTAGCTGTTGCTCTCCTTGCTAGAGAGCGCCGCGCTTTTTACCTGCGAGAGGAGGCCAATGCCTGCCACACATTTTTTGCGTTCAAAAAATGGGTCAAGTTACGAAGGGAACTCTACAGGGAGACGGGAGAGCTCACCCCGGATAATATAGTCGCGGTGATGCTCGAATCGGTTGACAAATGGAACCAGGTGGCACATTATGCTCAGGCAGTCCTAAGTGACAAAAGGGACTCACAGCAGCCGGGGGTGCTGGGGCTGGGGGATCGCTTGTCTGACACTTCCTCTTCCCCTCTCCCCTCCCGCTAGGAAAGGGATCCCCCAGCTTGAAGGCGCCTCATGGCGTAACAAAACGAGACCTGGCCCGAAGTAATGTGTCAAACGGTTCCAGGCTGGGTTCTCAGGTTGACAGGGGAGGTGTTTAGTGGGTAGTCCAGTCGCCTTCTTTTGAGCATGGGTGTCCCACACTCTGTCCATAAATGGCATTCACCTCCCTACCACAAAAAAAATATGTATATATACCCACACACTCCTTTTTATATTTTTTATATTAAAACTATTTTATAACGTTATTTTATGTACTTACATAAATTGATAAAGAAAAAAAATAATTATTTTACTTTTTGTTGCGATTAGTTACCAATAAAATAAATAGGACGATAACAGTGATAAATAGTCAATTAGAAATTCAAACATTACTAAACGAAATAAAAATTGTTCGTAGGAAACGAATATTGTGCCATCGAATAAATTTAACGCATTATAAATGCTTTGCAATATTTTAAATAGCATTTTGAAATGCACAGAATAGTGTTCATTTGATGAAGAAGTTTTTCATTGATCATTCAATTATTTTACGTACGTCAAAGTAAAGGTTTCTATGAATAAACTAAATTTGATTTAAGATTTGTTAGCAAGGCATATTTCTATACATTTTTGAATTCTTCTTTAATCATGTAAGAATTTTATTGAAAAAAAGACGGTAATCATTATCTTGTGCGTATGGTCTGGAGACAACAATTTAAATTGAATAAACATAATTATGAATTGCTAATTTAATACAGTCTTTCCTTTTCAGCAAACCTGTTCTTTATCAGAGGGAAGCGACGGCGAAGTTGAGTATGCTGACGAAGGGATAGGGTTTCGATAATCGGCGTGGTACCATAGTTTGGGTTTTGCGTTTTTTTTGTTATAGTTGGATTCGGTTTGAGTTCAAGTTGCTTATTTCGGGCACCGCGTCGATGAATATTCGGGAGCGTGTGGTTTTTCGTTAACTGTTTAGTATTGTTCTTTTCCTCGAATCGAAAGGAAAAGGATACGGAAGTAAACTAGCTTAAAGTAATGAATTTACTTCTCGTTCGTTCGACAGAGATTTCTCGAAGGAAATCTAAACCGACCTCTCATCTGTTATAGACGTGAAGTCTGGGAACGTGCCAATGGACTGTACCCAACAGGTTAACAAGTCCGGACACCCTTAGTCTACTCCGAGGTGGCTGCTGGCAAGCTAGCTAGTTCGAAGGGGAATTTCTGTCGCAGGTCATACGCGAGCAGACTAAGTCCAAAACACAAGAATCAGCCACCGATTCAAATGCCCGATTAAACTGCGTCGAACAACCTCCAACGACTCGTCTTTACGTTTCTTTACTTTATTTCAATTTCCTTTCAGTTTGAGAAATGTACAGCACTCGTTGCTTGTAGACGTGTTTTTAATCGGTCCTCTCATTAATTTTAAAAATAAATTAATTTTACACAAAAGTCAGTTTTCAAAAAATTTAATTAATTTTTTGTAAGTCAGTCAAAGGCAAATTTTGATTTTTATTGGAAAGAGCATTTATCGTCGAAGGAATCGACCCACGGAATCATATAGAATATTATCTGACTTCGATAAATCGACAAAAGCAAATAAGCCAAAGACTAACTCCGGACTGCTGTCTGGAGAAGCCCGACGGCTTCCCTTCGTTGGGGGGCGTCGGGAGGGTAGCAATGAGAAATTGGCGGCAAGTGTCAAGAAAAGAAGATACACGAGTAACCAGGAGTCCGCAGATGGCAGACGTAAGACTCAAGTAGTCGAAGACAAACGAGAAGTGAGTCGATTTCAAGCTTAAATTCAGGAATTAAAACTACGACTGAAAACGTTCGAAGATATGTACAAGAAAGCGAAGAAAACTCATGATGCAGAGCCGGTAAGGCCAATAACTATGGAAACTAAGGCGACGAAAGCTGTTAAACAAGTCATTCCAGAAGATATACTAAGTACTGGAGGCGCTAACGACAGCAGCGCTGGAAGGACAAATTCATATTTGGACCTCTGCATTGCAGACGCAAGACCTGAATTCAGCTTTAATAGTCCGCAACGGAAACTGCTGGTTCTTCCTTATGATAGCGACCATAACGCAATCGTAATGGAAATCAATCATCACAGGGATGATTTCTTCCTCATTCCAGTTCAACATGAAAATCATCGGTTGAATTTCAAAAAAACAGACTGGGGAAAGTTTCAGAAGAAGTTTAATCGGGAGTACCAGAAGCAATGTCCCCCTTCTGATGGTCGCAACTGTCGCAACAATGGTTCCTAATGACAGAAATCTAACTAACGATGAAATAGATCTCTATTTGTCGAAGTTAGAGAAGCTGACGTTGGAAACGATTGAGAAACTAGTTCCCAAGATTAAACACCGAAACAATATGGAAGGATATGAAACACCAACCATCGCAAGGTTAAAAAAATTGAAAAGCCTTCTTCTCACACGCGTCAATATTATTTATCGGCAATTTTTGGAATACAACCATCCCCTGCTTCCTTTGTAAAAATTACACCTGAAGCATGTCCGGAACTTAAGCCGTTCATACTTCAGGAGTGAGGTCAGCAATCAATGGGCGGAAAAATTGAGGTGTATTAGCCCACCGGGAGTTCAACATAGACGTTCACCAAATTTTCGTTGACTTTAAGCAAGCATAGGACAGCATTGATCGTAACGTACTGTATCAAAATGTGATTTTTTTTTTTGGCATCCCAGCCAAATTGGTCCGTCTTACCAAAATTACAATGACGTCGACGACCTCCCAAGTCCGCATCAATAACCAACTCACCGATGCCTTTGACACAAATATCGAACTAAAGCAGGGAGATGGGCTGGCCCCATTGCTATTCAATTTGGCTCTGGACTACGTCATAATGAAGCTACCTGTCGATGCACGAGGTAAATTACTATACAAGTCGAGCCAAGTAGCAGCCTATGCGGACATTTTGTCACGGTCATTAACAACTGCGAAAGAACTCTTCCTAAAACACGACAGCGAAGCAAAACTAGTAGGGCTACAAATCAATGAAAATAAAACAAAGCTCATGACGCAGTCGAGGAAAAATACCTCAAGTACGCAAAACATCACACTTGTCGAATATTGTATCGAAAATGTTAGCGAATTTGTGTATTTAGGCGCCAAAATAACGAGAACTGGCGATGAAAGAGACGAAATACGCCGAAGAATACAGCTCGCAAATAAAATATTTTATTCAGTATTGACGATCTTGAAGACCAGCTGAACACACAGGAAATCAAAGCTCCAAGTATACAAATCTGTGATAAGACTTGTGTTATGCTATGGCTGTGAAACATGGACCCTAACCCAAGCATCCGCAAATGTATTGAATGCCTTTGAGCGACGGGTCCTGAGGCGAATAATCGGAGCGAAGCTAGACGGGGACCAATGGCGAATTCGATACAACCATGAGCTGTATGAAATTTTTGACGAGCCGGAGGTCTCAGCAATTATAAGACTGTGGAAGCTGCAATGGGCTGGCCACATGAATCGTATGGACGAACAACGGATACCCAAAAAGGTATTCGTTGGGAGAACTGAAGGCTGGGGACCAGTGGGGAAACCGAGGAAACGCTGGTCTGACTCGGTCGACGAAGACAGTTCATCGCTGCTCGGATTTCGAAATTGGAGGACGCGGTCAATGGACCGAGACAGTTGGAGGCACTATTTGCTGGGAGCGAAAGCCCAAGAGGGGCTGTAGTGCTAAGAAGAAGAAGAAGATACAATTGTTATGAGAGCAAATCTTTCATATGTATGTAATTAGTTTTGTGGGTAATGATTTGTTCTCATGGTTGCGCTGCACCTAACAAGACCAACAATTCCAATGGATATACTCATTTGCTAGATTCGTTGAAGCTTATCGAGCTGAGACGGGGCAATCCAGGTATTGGTGGCTGAATGACAATCTCTAAATTATTCGTGTTTATTTCCAGTTTTTGTGTTTTTTGTTACTTAGTTTTTGAGTTTCAGCTCTTTATTGCTATATTAATTGTTGTTGTTTATTTGTGTTAAAAATTAGGAATAGGTTAAGCATACGTTTTGTTTATTATATTACGTTTAGAGATAGGGTTAAATGCGTAGGTTAGGAATGTTGTGATAGAATTCTTTAGTATAAGATAAAGTTTTTTTTGATTAAATTTTATCAGAATTATATTATAACATATTAGGTGTACGATCAAAGTTCACTGTTGTGTTAAAATTATAAATAATTTGAATAGTGTATGTTTTTTTTTCTCCTTTTTCCAATTATTTAATAATCTTAATTAATTTGAATTTGCTATAGTTTTTTTGATAAAATGTGTTTAACTGATGTCGTATAAATTTAGAGAGCCACTTGGACCATTAAGTTTTTGTACTGTTATTGTTTGGAATTTGCGTTATATTCTTTTAAAATTTACAACGATTAGTATTGAATAAAGCGCTTTTAACTTTGACTTTGTGGATATATTTATATTTTATGTTTATCCTCGTATTTCACGTATTAGCATAATTTCAACTTACACTTTGCAGTGATATTTCACAGCAATTTAGTCTCAATTTATTGTTCCTCTCAGTACAATAATTCATTATTCCTCTCAATACAAGTGTAAAAGTAGCAGGAAGTACTGATGGCAACTAGATTTGTTGAGCACTAAATTGTAAATTGAAATTTACTTGAATTGCTGCAGTGAAAGCATTAAACGATTGATTCAACTTTTTCCACTATTGGCTCATGCAGTGGTGCAATGCTAATATTTTTTTCATATTCGTTTTTGTTTTTTATTTAATAACCAATGGAATGGTACATTCAGTTTTCAATTTACAATAATTTATTTTTCGTACATTAGATTCATCAAAGAAGAATCCTTTGTCGGAATATACTCGTATAATTAACCAAAATCACATTTAATTTCGCATGATAACGGAAGAAGGTTTTTTTCAACAAACTGATAACTAGCAGAATTAAATATAGAATGAATTTGAGTTTGTACCATTTAAAGAAACTGAACGATGGTGATGATGAAAATAGTTATGTGCTAATTAGTAACTAGTTTTCTAATAAAATATTTTATGAAGCACCGTAATTTACTTTTGGGGATAAAAGCACTGGACAAGTTAATTGTATAACATAAGAAAATAAGGTTTGAATCTTGTAAGCTATTAAGAATTATAATAACCATTTTAAAATAGTTGATCTTTGTTGTTACACAAGTAACACCCAATAATAACAGTAGAAGTAAGAACAATCACAATCGCTTAGCAAAGCATAATGTGGATTAAAAGGCACCAATAACACATTTTGAAGATAGGAAGCGGCATAATAATATTCTATTGAACAAAGGTTATCCTTTGTACTCCTTAACTTCTGCTAGTCCTCATTTCGTTGATACAGTACTAAATTTTTTTTTGCCTTTCGGCCGTATATTTGCGAGCTCCACATTTCACTCGGTTTATATGAATTATTTTGTATTTAAGAACGTATGGAAAAACCAAAACAAACAAACCACCAATTGCACGTCACGTTACATGTAACTGCAGTGTTACTAGGCGCAAACTGCACCACACGGATCTGACACTTCGACTAGCTCTACATGTGCTGCTAGTCTGAACCATAATACAATAACTAACAAGTATGGTCACTCTTGGATGTCAATAATTACAACAACAAAAATTGATGGGGCAATGTAAAATGGAGACAAGAAAGGACTGAAAATAAATGGCTTTTGCCCTTTAGCGAAAGAGAGTTAGGTAGAGCTGCGGCCCATATGTGAAATTGTGTTAGTAAGTTTGCCCGCGCTTGCGTTTGTATGGGTTTGTACGTGAAGCGGGAAATTATAGTTATAGTTGAAATTTAGCCAAAGTCAAAGTCAAAGTCAAAAGCGCTTTATTTAATACTAATCGTTATAAAGAATATAAAGCAAATTCCAAACAATATAAAGCAAATTCCAAACAATAACAATCAAAAAACTTAATGGCCCAAATGGCTCTCTAAATTTGTACGTTATCATTAATTAATTTCATCAAAAAAAAACTATAGCAAATTCAATTAATTACGATTATTACATATTTTTAAAATTTAATTGGAAAAAGGAGAAAAAACCAACCAACACTATCCTAAAATTATTTATAATTAAAACACAACAGTGAAACTTTGATCCTACACCTAATATGTTGTAACTTATTTCTAATAAAATGAAATCAAAAACTTTATCTTATACTAAAAATACTATAACAATGTTCCTAACCTAAGTGTTTAATCTTATCTCTAACGGAATATAGTAAACATTACATATACCTAACCTATACCTAATTTTTAACAAAAATAAACAACACTAAATGTAGCAATAATGAGCTGAAACTCAAAAACTAAATAACGAAGAACACCAAAACTGAAAATAAACACGAATAATTTAGACATTGTCATTCAGCCACCAATACCTAGATTGCCCCGTCTCAACTCGATCAGCTTCAACGAATCAAGCAAATGAGTATCTCCATTGAAATCGTTGGTCTCGTGAACTCAAATTAGGAGGATATTTTATCTTCTTATCGGTGGCCCGTCGATATATGTGATATACGAGTATGACTGGGACGCCGTCAGAATCAAAAACATCGATTCATGTCCAAATACACGAATGCTTCTGGAGGAATGAAGCCAGTAGCGAGGCAAGTCGCAATATACCCGTCTGTAGGGTGGAACGGATGTGAAATCCAAGGGTTTTCACTCACAGTCACAGATCTTGCGATATGATTCCGAAGAAGTTTCAATATGAAGATATCGACCCTCGTTACTTCAGCAGTTTGATAAATTCTTCTATTCGATATATAATGTTTCCAATCCGTCTCAGGCTTTCTGTACAAACCAGTACATGCACGAAAACATTTCCTTTCGAAAACTCTTAATTTTTCCATAGTACTAGCGCTCTGGTTGTACCAGATCTGACATCCATATGTCAAAACTGGTCTAACCAGTGTCTTGTAACAGATAATTTTGACCTTTTGATCAATGTATCTGGAATGAAAGAGTCGCCGAAGGGCCATGACTACTTTTAGTGCCTTACTGAGCATGATTTTCACATGTTCAGTATAGTACAGATACTGATCGAGATAAACACCGAGGTATCGAACACAGGATTTATGTGGAACCTGTTCTAGACTACTCTCACCAGCCATGATGTGGAAATCTTTCCAATTACGTTTCAGGTCTTGACCGACCCCCTGCAGCGTTGTCCGAAACAAGATTGTTTCACACTTCTGCGCATTGATTTTCATTCGCCAATTGTCAGTGTACAGCTGTACATCATTGAACATTTTTTGGAGATTGCTCTGAACTATTGTAGCTTTTCGGTCTGCCGTATAGATGATCAGATCATCAGCAAACGCTACCAATGATCGCGTTGGCGAGACGTTAAAATCAAAGCCGTTCAATAGCTTGCGAATGAAGATTGAAAAGAGCAGAGGCGCAGTAACTGTTCCTTGCTGTAGACCGTTCAAGGCCTGGAACTCGCGCATTGCTGTCAGATTTCCATCAGTTACAACAAACGATTTCCCGTATAACATATTACACATCATGGCGACAAGGTGTCTGGGGAACTTGTCCTGAAGGAGTTTAAAAACTAGTCCATCTAACCATACCGTATCAAAGGCTTTCTCCATATCAATGAGACATGCTCCAACACATTGTCTATCATTTAGTTTCCAACAGATGTCTGAGGTTACTTTCGTTATTGCATGTATGGTCGAATGCCTGGCATGAAAACCAAATTGGCAATTCAGCATCAACTCATTTTCCTCAATGTGGGCGTTTAATGCTCTGTTGAGTATCACTTCAAACACCTTGCTGATGTTAGGCAGCAAGCTGATTGGGCGATAGCTTTTGGGGCATGAAGATTCTTTTCCTTTCTTCAAGATCGGAAATACCTTAGCTTTTTTCCACTCATTTGGGAAATATGAATTGCTCAAAATGTTGTTGAACAATATGCAATAGTTCCTAATAGCAACCTCAGGCAAATGTCGGAGAACTACATTTGGAATACCATCAGTACCACATGATTTCTTGTTTTTTATCTTGCGAAATATGAAGCACAAGTCTTCATAGCTGACAAAATAATCAATAAGATTCAAGCTCGGTATGAGGTCAGATGTTAATGTTTCATTGAAATGAAGAATTGATTGGCCGTTCAGGCTTGATTTGAAGTCGGAAACTTTTGCTTCAACGACCTCTGAAAAAATTTCGTTCCCTCTCTCAGGGTTTGGTAGATGAACCAATTCAAAATGTGTTCCAATCAGGGCAAGTTTATCCAATCCTTCACAAATAATCCTGTTTCCATTTCTATCCGGAGTCGTACTATCAATTTCGATACCAGCCCTATCGAGAAGATTTATCTCATCACTAGTGACTTCAAGATTCGATACCTTCACTCGACACTTCTTGCGGAATATGCTATTCACTTTCGCGAACACGCCGTCTGGGTCCTGTGGGCTAATACCCCTCAATTTTTCCATCCATTGATTGCTGACCTCACTCCTGAAGTATGACCAGATTAAGTTCCGGACATTCTTCAGATGCAATTTCAACAAAGCCAACGAGGGATGGTTGTAGTCCAAAAATCGTCGATAAATATTGTTGACGCGTGTGAGAAGGAGGCTTTTCAATCTTTTCAACCTTGCGATGGTTGGTGTTTCATATCCTTCCATATTGTTTCGATGTTTAATCTTTGGAACTACTTTCTCAATCGTTTCCAACGTCAGCTTCTCTAACTTCGACAAATAGAGATATATTTCATCGTTAGTTAGATTCCTGTCATTAGGAACCATTGAACAAGAGTTGCCACCATCAGAAGGGGGACATTGCTTCTGGTACTCGCGATTAAACTTCTTTTGAAACTTTCCCCAGTCTGTTTTTTTGAAATTCAACCGATGATTTTCATGTTGAACTGGAATGAGGAAGAAATCATCCCTGTGATGATTGATTTCCATTACGATTGCGTTATGGTCGCTATCATAAGGAAGCACCTGCAGTTTCCGTTGAGGACTATTAAAGTTGAATTCAAGTCTTGCGTCAGCAATGCAAAGGTCCAAATATGAATTTGTCCTAGGGTATGTTGGGAACTCCGACCCATATAGATTGCACCTGTATTCAATTTGGTTCTCTGTTATCCACGATTTCAGGAATACACCTCTTGGATTATTGGTGGCGTTCAGCCATGATGTATGCTTGGCGTTCAGGTCACCAGCAAGAATATAATAGTTATGCAGCCTGTTCAATTCGAGTATTTCGAACAAGGAATTGAGGTCCTCCTTGAACTTGAGAACAGTTCCACCAGTTGCGTAGGCAGAGATAACGAAGAGGCTATCCCCACCTGGCAGTGAGATTTTGATAACGGACACTTCAAGAGATTCAAAGCTTTTGAATTCAACTTTTTCAATATTTTGGAAACGATAGGGTCTTCGTACCAATATCCCGGTGCCACCTACCCCATCACCTATTACCCTATCGTTTCTTACGAATTCAAAATCCTTGAATGTCATGGAGTGCCATGAATTGAGGTGGGTTTCGGTTAGAAGCAGGATGTCAGGCTTTTGTCTGGCAATGAATTCAAGGAGATAATCACGCCGATGTAAAGTAACAAACAATGGAGTTGACGTTGATCGAGATGAGACGAAGCCTATCCGTGGGAATGTTGCTGGATGACAACTTGTTTAGAGGCATTTGAAAGTCCTAAACGCTGAAAAACAATGTTAATTTTCGAATCTTGTTTATCGATTCGCTCTGATAAGGAATTTAATTGCTGTAAAATTTTGAGAAGCAGCTCATTATTGCCACTTACATTATTTACACTATTTTCCGCATTTTCTGCTGGTCCTCTAGCGGCTTGTGCAAATGATACTCCGGGCTTGACGAAGTTCGGAGCTAAGACACTGCGGTGTATTTGTGTTTGCTTTGGTGCAGATTTCAATCTTGCATCCTGATATCGGGAGCATCCTCGATATGATGCCGGGTGACCAAAAACACCACAGTTAACGCAGTATAATTTTTCTTTAGGCTCCGTCTGAGCCAATTTGCACTCACCGGGAGCATGCACGTCTTTGCATTTAACGCATCGGTAATGCATGGCGCAGTTAGCAGCCGAATGCCCAAATCTTTGGCAGCGATAGCACTGGTTGATTTCTCGTTTCTAGAGGCGTTCCCAACTCACCACTCTGAAATTTAAGTACCTTATTTGTTGAAGAGCGCTTGGACTGCTCTTATTTGTTATTTGTACCAAATAAAGTGGTAAATTTTTTTTTCTACCGTCGACCTTCTTGTCGCGAATGTTTTTACTGAGATAAACTCGATTTGTGGTGCTGTTTCCTTGAAGTCAAAGTCAAAGTCAAAAGCGCTTTATTTAATACTAATCGTTATAAATTTTAAAAGAATATAAAGATCGACGGTATCTTCTCCGCAGTCCAAGCCCTTCAGCAAGAACGTCTGGTTCTTCTCGCTTTTGGGGGTATAAGTGAAGTGCGGAACCTCCCCAGAATTCAAAGCATCTTTCGCTGATTTGAAATCAACTAGTGATTTCGTCCTAATTGACAGCTTCTCGGGATTTATTCGTTTGATTTCGAAATTTGTCAACTTGTTTTCGGCTGCCAACAGCCGAACCAGGTCCTTTGCGCTTTGACCGAAGACATTAATTGGCGGAACTTTCTCGGTATTCTTTGCTACTTTTTGAGGAGGACCAGCAGAACTACGGGCTGGTTTCTTATCCTTATTTCTACTTTCATTATTTTTATTTTTTAAATATAAGATAAAATTATCATCTTTATTACCTTCGTCTACCTCCATCTCCTGTTGGAGTCCATCCAGCACCGCAAAGTAGTTCTGGCTCTCGTTGGTGCCACCAGCACTTAATACCTCTTCAGTTATTATTTGATTTGCAGCTTTCTTCTGTTTTTCGATTTTTCGTATCGGATCACTCTCTTGAACTTTTTTTGCCGTTTTGAACATTTCTTCGTACGTTTGAATTCTTGCCTTTAGCTCTTCGATTTCACTTCGAAGGCGACACACCTCCTGTCTATCCTCGAGCACTTGTGTTTTGCGACCGGCATCTGCGGTATCCTGGGTGCTCGTGTGTCTCCGCTTGTTGACACTTGCCAATTTCACACCGTCACTTTCCCCGGGGCCCCCCAACGGAGGGAAGCCGTCGGGCTCCTCCATACAGCAGTCCCGAGTTGTCTTTGGTTTGGCCTTTTTTTGGTTTATGGGTACGGTTGGTCGATGCCTTCGACGATAAATTCTTCCCCAATAAAATCAAAACTTGCTTTTGACTGGCTCGTAAAAAATTATTTGACTTTTGTGAAAAATTAATTAATTTTTAAAATTAATGACAGGAGCGATTAAAAACACGTCAAAGTCAAAGTCAAAGTCAAAAGCGCTTTATTTAATACTCATCGTTATAAATTTTAAAAGAATATAAAGCAAATTCCAAATAATAACAATCAAAAAACTTAATGGCCCAAATGGCTCTCTAAATTTGTACGTTATCATAAACTCATTTCATCAAAAAAAAAAAAAACTATAGCAAATGCAATTAATTACGATTATTACATATTTTTACAATTCAATTGTAAAAAGGAGAAAAAACCAACCAACACTATCCAAAAATTATTTATAAATAATACACAACAGTGAAACTTTGATCCTACACCTAATATGTTGTAACTTATTTCTAATAAAATACAATCAAAAAAACTTTATCTTATACTAAAAATACTATAACAATGTTCCTAACCTAAGTGTTTAATCTTATCTCTAACGGAATATAGTAAACATTACATATACCTAACCTATACCTGATTTTAACAAAAATATATAACAATACTAAATGTAGCAATAATGAGGTGAAACTCAAAAACTAAATAACGAAAAACACCAAAAACTGAAAACAAACACGAAAAATTTAGACATTGTCATTCAGCCACCAATACCTGGATTGCGCCGTCTCAACTCGATCAGCTTCAACGAATCTAGCAAATGAGTACCTCCATTGAAATCGTTGGTCTCGTGAACTCAAATTCGGAGGATATTTTATCTTCTTATCGGTGGCCCGTCGATATATGTGATATATGACTGGGACGCCGTCAGAATCAAAAACATATCCATTCATGTCCAAATACACGAATGCTTCTGGAGGAATGAAGCCAGTAGCAACGAGTGCTAGACGTAGAATGATTCGTAGCCGTTAACTCAAATAGGTGGTTTGGCTGTCTTTTTTTGTAATGAGACTTATTTATTAATTTTTAACTTCATAGAGACTTGGTGGTGCATTGATTAGCATGAAAAGGAGGATCGTACTTGAAGAAATAAACACATTGAATTTTTTGATACAAAGGGAAATAGTTTCTTATATTTCTAGAAAAATGTTCCCCTAACTGTTAACGGATTCTTTCAACAAGCTATAATTATCGATAATATTACTTTTATAAGTGGCACATTTCATTCTTTGACGGCTGACTCGATTTCATAATATTTCATATACATATTTACCTATGTATTGTAGCATTTGTGTATCATTTTAATACTGTCTATAAGAACCTTATCTAGTTTTCATTTAACAATTAGCTATAAACAATATATAACGCTATTTTTTGTCCCTTTACGAGTGTCACAAGAGAACTGAGTACATTTGCTTTCACTAACAACGAGTTTAAATAAGAAAACTTGAAGTGTGTCTTTAATATACAAAAATAAACATTTAAGAAGATATCACATGGAATTTTCGCTTGTTTTAACATTACAAAGTACTTAAGTGTTCTCTTAGATTCCTAACTGAATGTATGTTAATTTTCTCATTTACATAATTTACTTCTTTTCTAGTAGAGGAGGAGCACTTTCACCTTTCTTTGGCTTCTCCTTTTTGAGAGTTTTAATTCGACCGGAGAAGTAATCTTCGATTTCTTGTAGTGTGTCCCTTGGTCTCTGGCAGGCAGAAGTAGAACAATATCATTCCTAAAAGTTAAAGACTATTTGCAATGAATTCCGCTTTTGTTGTCATTATTCATGATGACTTACCTACTAATGAAATAGAACCGTATAAAATAAATGTACCATGGCGATATATTGCGTGAGTTAAGAAAGGATATGTTTTGACAACGACGAATATGAAGATATGTGCACTGCATGTTCTGGTGGATCAGCAGTATCCCACTTATGTTTCATGTACAAGTAGATACCTAACCCTAACATTGAAAATCCACAGCCGATTCCTGTAAGGTTATTCGAAAATATTAAATAAATTAAATGAATGTTAGCGGCCTTCGTCCCATTCTTCGCAGAGGAAAGCAAGCAACTATGGTAAATGCTAGACGAATAGCTCCAAGCATTATGGTGCACGTGTATGTATTCATTGTGGTTCCAGAATCGCGGAAAATTTCAACCGCGTAGAATGTGATAACGTTCACACCACTGAATTGGTACATCATGAGATAAAGAACTAAAATCCCAAAAGGCCTAGCGTAATTGGACTGAAGAAAATTGCAATCTTTTCCTTAGCCGTCACTTTGCTGTAACATTTAAATTGAATTAATTTATCATCTTCATATTATCTGATATTTTAGCTTACTTATTAGCATTTACCTTCCGATTGAATTCCTCCAGTGTTTGTACCTCACGTTCCACGTAGATCCTCGAAGTTTTTCCAAACTTTTTCTAGTTTCAACAGCTTTACCACGCGCTACCAAATAGTTGGGAGTTTTGGGTGTGAAGAACAGTAACAGAAATGTAGCAGCTGGGACCATGGTCGAAGTTATTGCTAGAATTTTCCACATTATGAAGGATCCTAGGGTATACTGCACAAGTTCACCGAAACTGATAAACACCGCTGCCAGCGCACTTAACATGCCTCGCAGATGTGGTTGCGTTACTTCTGATGTATAAACTCGAGCTGGTGCGCCAACCATGCTCGATCCAAGTCCAGTTAGAAATCGGACGGCATAAATTAATTCAACTCTGTCCGCTGAAGCGATTAAAATCCAAATTTTGTACATTAGTTTGTTCTCTTTCGCCTGCTTAAAGTTGTCATGGTGAAAAAATTGCGAAAATACAGTGAGATTGCACATTATCTCCAACTTATTCTTAAGTCTCTCATAACCGACAGTTATTTGGCAAGGCGATTTTTGCAGCTATTCTTAGGAATTTGGTTGAAGGATTAGTTGATGATTAAATAACACAGTTATAACTAATTTTTTCTAATTAAATTTGATTATTGCCAACCTAATTGATGGCAGATTTTTTGTTTTTATATTAAATTTACACTTTATCAATGATGAGATGATGTATAAAAATTTAAACTGCTTTTTGGCATTTGGGTTTTTGACAAAGGCGCTAAATTTGCTTTCTTTTAAATATAATAAACTAATAATATAACCATTTATCAAAATTGTAACTTTAGATCGTTATGTAAAGAATGGTCCAACCATAATGCACGAGGTTAATAGTGCTTTAATGTCAAGGTGCTCGCCCAACTTAATTTGCCATTTCTTTGTTTCAGTATTTGACAAATTCAACCATGTAGAGGTACACAATTGAGAAGCGCGTTAAGGTTGTTGAAGCCTTTTACGAAAATGGGCGTTCAAATCAAAGTGCATTTCGTGCACTTTGTGATTTTTTTGGTCAGCATAATCGACCAAATGTGTCCACAATCGGGAGAATTGTGCGCAAATTTCAGCAAACCGGATCTGTAGGAAATGTGAAATCACCTGTGCATGCTCGCCCAGTTCGTTCTGCGGGAAACATTGCTGTTGTTCCCGATAGTGTCGCAGAAGAGCCGTCAACCTCGACTCGTCGTATTGCCCAACAATTGAACATCTCACGAACATCACTGATGCGAATTTTGAATAAAGATTTGAATTTACAAGCTTGCAAGGTTCAATTGACTCAAGAGCTGAAGCCTACTGACCATTTTAAGCGTCAACAATACGCCGAATGGTTGGTTGAACCGACAGAAGGGAATGGTGACTTTACGAAGAAAACCATATTCAACGACGAGGCACACTCTCACCTCAGTGGATGCGTTAACAAGCAGAATTGCCACATTTGGGCAAAGAGTGATTGTTGAAAAGCCAATGTTTCCACAAAGAGTAACTGTTTGGTGCTGTTTATGGGCTGGCGCCGTGATCGGGCCGTACTTCTTGGAAAATGAGGACGGCCAAGAAGTTACCGTGAAAGGTGTTCGCTATTGCTAGATGATAACGGACTTCTTGTGGCCAGAAATTGAGGTTATGGACCTGGACGATATGTGGTTCCAAGAGGATGGTGTCACTTGCCACACAGCCAACGAAACAATGGCTCTTTTGCCGAGAAATTCAATGCCCGTGTTATCTCATGTTGTGGTGATGTTAATTGGCCGCCACGAACATGTGATTTGACACCGTTGGACTTCTTTCTCGGGGGATATTTAAAAGAAAAAGTGTATTTCAATAAGCCAAGAACAATTCAAGAGCTAAAGGATGAAATAATTCAGCGCATTAACGACATTGAATCTCAATTATGTCTCAGAGTCATTGAAATATGGACCATCGGATAGAAGTACGCCGCCTTAACCGTGGCGATATATTTTGTTTAATTGTCATAGATCCTTCTTTTATAATAAAATATATTAACATAATTCTCTGAAAACTTTTAGTTTTATTTACAATTAACATTGTGCGTTTTGGTTGGACCATCCTTTAGTAAATTACTCACAGTCGCCTGACCAAATCAGTTTTTAATTCAGAGTCAGCTTTGATCATTACAACGACAAAAGTTACTTTCTTGACGCTATGATTTAATAGAAGATCCATGGATGCATTGGCTAATAAAAATTATCAATTATTGCAGAAACTGGTTGGACGTTTTGAAAGTTGCAGTTTTTAATGGTTGGTTCTGGGTTGCACTTGCAGTTGTCTTCCTTGCTGGAACAAATACAATTAGCATTTTCTTTATTGGATATTTGGTAGGATCATTTATATTTCTTTGGCAGGGAACCGATTTTTATTTGAGACCTGTCCGAAATATTCTCAAATGGTGAATCCTGTTTTGAATGGCAACAGATCAAATTTTAATATTTCAATTTTTACAGGTGGACCATGTTGATGACATATAATGTGTTCGTCATAGCTGCTAAAACAGTTTTACAAATAGGTGGCTGCTTATTCTTCAGCACATTAGAAAGACATACCTGCTGGTTTGTCCACCTGTTCGGAGTAGCTTGTAATCAAAGTGCCACAGCAAATACATTTGGAGGGCTCATTTCTCCAGTGAATGAATGTCCTGAAACGCAAGATAAATCAGGACTTATGTGGGACGCTGTTTGCTTCACATTTCTTATAATACAACGTCGTATTTTCAAAACCTATTACTTTCATCATATAATCAATGACGCTAAAGCAAGTACAACAATGGCATCAAGGTAAGTAAATGCATGAATGGCATGCATCGTCACGTACCCGGCCAGGCGTTGCTATGGTCAGTCTGGTTAAATAGAAGAGAAAGAAAATAGTAACTATACAGCACAATTCTAATATTTTATATTTCACAATGCTTGTTGGCAAACTAAATTTTGCCCTCAAGTGTCTATGAAGGCATAGAGTTTATTTTCTGTGTCTGGAATATGGAACATACAAGTATAATTGCTCATGTCAAATTCAGTAAATTGCAGAAAGTTGGAGACGTTGAAATTCCTCCTGATTACTCAATATCTTTCCGTTCTTAAGTTCAAACAATTAGTAGGGGAATTTAATATTAAAAACTCTGTATCTACTCTAAAACTACAACTTTATTTAAAAGATGTTTCCTTTGTCTGTGTTCATACGTGTTTGGGAGTCTTGCTGTATTATGTAGAGGCTCTCCCAAGCGTCCAATGTATAAGGTCGGTTGACATATTTTAGGAGCTGAAGGCTATCGTTTTCTATGCTGTGCCCATTTTCAATTATATGTACTGCTACAGCCGATCGCACCCTATTGACACTCTGCCTTTCCCCGGATTTCGCTTCTTTCATGTGTTCTTGGAATCGTGTAGTGATGAGTCGCTTGGTCTGGCCGATATAGCATTTTTTACAATCATTACACTGAATTTGGTAGATGCCGCTCAATTCGTTACTTTTTTTTATGGCAGTATCCACCAAAACGGATATAGCCCTAATACCATAGAAAAATTAATAGCCAAAAAACAATAGAATGCCTTCAGAAATAAGCATATGACTCTCTGTGCTCTCTTCAAATGATTTGACATTAACATCACAGCTTCCACCAGAAACGCGGCTCTCAAAAATCTACTGGGCAATGAAAAAGACCCCCTGAAAAGTAACGAATTGAGCGGCATCTACCAAATTCAGTGTAATGATTGTGAAAAATGCTATATCGGTCAGACGAAGCGACTCATCACTACACAATTCTAAAAACACATGAAAGAAGCGAAACCCGGGGAAAGGCAGGGTGTCAATACGGTGCGAACGGCTGTAGCAGTACATATAATTGAAAATGGATATTAGTTCAGAAATTAGATATTAGTTCAGAATCCATAAAAAACATACCAGTCGGAAAAAGACTTAGAAAATTAAAAAAATCCCCATTGGCAGCACCAGCCGGAAAGGTAAGTTTCTCGTATGTAGTGTAAGGTTTCGGAAAAGAATTTGGCTTGCCTACTACTATACTTCGTACTGCAATTTTTGTAGTACCACATGGGTATTTATGAACATAAAAAGAATCTGCCGACGTTCGTATTTAGAGACCCTTTATAGAGGCGCATATATTATGCTAATTAAATTGAGTTGTACATGTATGGATTACAGATTGAAAATCGACGGATAATAAATTGTTGTAAACATATTAATACAGGTTACGCCCTTCTCAAATTTGCTGTTTACACATTTCACAGTGGTTACCACACAAAGGCTTAAATAGCTCAAATAGTTAATTTCAAAAGATTTCCATAAAAGTTTAATCAGCACTTGCGTTGCCATTAATATTTACATTTTCAATTCTTTTCTGAACTTTGAGGGGCCGTCATTTTGATTTTTATTGAAAACGGCTGCTAAAAATATTAAGCTGTAAATTTTCGTTTTTTTTATTTGTCATTCGATTTGCATAATTAAATTAAATTAACTTGCCTTAATAAGTTATAATTTCAAGTTTCAACGGAATCGGTTGAGAAACTACAGAAATAAAAAAAATTAAGACACCCCCTTGTATAGGGAGACCCCCCTGTATGGGGAGACCCCCCTTAAATACCTTAAAATATTTTCTAGCACTGCAAATTTCAAGAGGCACCACTTTTGACCTACGTAGAAAATTTCCTCATTCTAGCTCATGTGGTTTGCGAGAAAACTTGTTATGATGTCCGAACAAACGGACGGACGGACAGACACCCAAGTCGCGATTTTATAATTGTTTAGGGTATTCTTAAAAATATTTTACAATATTTTAAAAATGGTCTGGTTTATAAATACATCCAAGTTAAGTGATTTAAAACGTTTCCATCAAAAATAATTAATATTTCAGTTGCTACTAAAATAGCGCCGCCATTTTGAATGCATGCATTTGATTTTGGATTATTTTAAAGCTTTGCGTGCTAGAACCTCATCAATCAATGTGCCAATTAAAAATATTCGGTTTTAAATTTTTGACTTTTTTATCTTTCATTCGATTTAAATAATTTTTTGCTCAAATGAAGAACTTATAACCTCGAGTTTCATCAAAATCCGTTGGAAAATGTGACTGCTAGAGGGCCACAAAAACCTGAAAAAAACGCGTAATTAAACGGCCGCCATTTTGAAATTTACACATGCATGATCACCAACATGTCAACGACTCTAAATCTAAGCAATTCCTATCACAATATAAAGTCCAATGAATCAATCAAATGTGTGTTTAAAAATCCAAAATATTTGAAAGAATCATCATTCATTGGCCTGACTACTTGAAAATATTGACGCAATTTATTTTTTTGTGCACATAAGTTAAATTAGCATTATCCTAATGACTGCTTGACTTTCGTTTGAACAAAAAACAAAATTTCATATTCAGAAAATATCGCTCAGTATCCAAGTACTTTGATTATGATTTCGGATATGTAACCAATTCATGAAGAGTTCTGGGAGAGAAGGGAGAGATATGATAACCACTTTATACATATACAAACTTTGTAATGTAATGCATGGTTCCCCATCTAAGTAATATTCAGAATGAACGCTGCTAGACTTCTGTGATAAACATGGGCTGGATTTACTTGGAAGACTATAATCTTTAACAGGGGAATAGCTCTACGTATAGCATAAACATTTAACAGGAATAATATGCATAGTTTCAAATCACCCAAAGTAATTGAAAAATATTTGTTACTTTGATTAAATTTCACCTTACTCTAACTTCGTCGAAATCGGTTTTCGACAATAACCGGTCGATCATATTCAGCGATTGTTTTATTTAGCCTAAACAGTTAACATACGAGTACAATATACACTTAATTCTTAGTTAGATTCAAGGATATTTGTTAAGGAAGTTAATTATTATTTAATTAATTATTTGAAGAATTTTACTTAATTGAAGTTATCCTAAGCGATTAATTTTAAGGGCGTCCAATTTTCTCATATCTCTTCCCCCCCCCCCGTATTACGTTGCTCATCCATTTCGATTTCATGGCCTTTGGTGATGAAATGCTCCGCTACTGCTGACCTAAAATTGCTCTTCTTCCCATTCATCTTCGCTGCTATTGTTTCATTAAACTGTTCTCGCACTTTGATGTTGATCGGTCTTCTTCTCTGCTCATGTAAGATGAGCCTCGCATGTAAGATGAGCCTAATTCCACACACCATATTACGGCTTTTGCCACAGTTCAGCTTTGGCTATTTTTGCTAGTGTTCCTGTGGTGGCCACGGTAGGACCGTAGGTTTTAGTTACAGATGGACTCCTCCTGTTCTTTTTCTTCAGTCTGAGTTAAGTGGTTTTGACAGAAAGGTGGTTGGAATTATTTCGCGAACTTTTTTTTTCTTTTTTTTCCTTTTCAGGTAAGAAAGGGCGGATTCTCAAGAAATGAAGAGACATGCTGTCATTGTCGCTATATGTGCGAACCATACAGATTTAGAGATCTCTTATTTTCTTAATTGCGCTCTTTCACTAGTGAATAAGTTTCGCCGTGAATTGGAAGCATCAGGAGGCGACACAGAATCGGCTGCAAAACGCAAAAAGCACGAACAACGTTCTGACACTGTCCGATCTGCAGAATTTTTAGAGCAAGTGCAAGCGATGATAGACGAGGACCCTTCAAAATCAATGAGGATCCTTTTTTTTTGTGGTAGGGAGGTGAAGGCATTTACGCCCGCCGAGTCTGGCAGTGTGGGACTCCCATGGAGGATACCCTTGGACTACCCACTAAACACCTCCCCTGTCAATCTGAGAACCTAGCCTGGAACCGTTTGACACATTACTTCCGGCCAGGTCTCGTTTTGTTACGCCGTGGGGCGCCTTCAAGCTGGGGAGTCCCTTTCCTAGCGGGAGGGGAGAGGGGAAGAGAAAATGCCAGAAGAGCGATCCCCCAGCCCCAGCACCTCCGGCTGCTGTGAGTCCCTTTTATCTTTTAGGACTGCCCGAGCATAATGTGCCACCTGGTTCCATTTGGCAACCAATTCGAGCATCACCGCAACTATATTATCCGGGGTGAGCTCTCCCGTCTCCCTGTAGAGTTCCCTTCGCAGCCTGGCCCATTTTGTACACGCAAAAAATGTGTGACAGGCATTGTCCTCCTCTCCTGGGCAAAACCGACAATCGGGAGACCGTGACTTACCGATCTTGTGCAGGTAAGACTGAAAACATCCGTGCCCGCTCAAAAGCTGGGTCAGATAGAAGTCAGTCTCGCCATGCCTTCGATTTAGCCACGGTCTCACATCCGGGATGAGGCGCGCAGTCCACCTTCCCTTCGTGCAATTCACCCAAAACTGCTGCCAATCGTTGAGCGAGCGTTGTCTCTCCTCGCGAACAACGATCTCCCTCGCATCCTCGTTTCGGCGCAGGTAAATAGCGCGGCGCTCTCTAGCAAGGAGGGCGACAGGTATCACGCCTGCAATCACTCTCACCGCCGAGTCGGAGATTGTTGGATACGAAGATGCAATTCTCAGTGCTCCTCTTCTCTGTACCTGTGCCAATCGTTTTCGGCATACCTCTTTGCTGAGAGCGTCACCCCATACCTCTGCTCCGTACAGTAGCACTGACCCTACAGCACTCATCAAGAGGCGTCTTCTTGATGGGCTGGGTCCCCCTACGTTGGCCATAAGTCGACTCAGGGCCGATATTCCCGAAGCAGCCTTCTCAGCCGTTGCCCTGATTTGCTCAGAGAAACTCATCTTCGAGTCGATCAGTAGCCCCAGGTACTTCACCGCTGGCTTCGATTCGATTTGTATATCTCCAATACTGATCATCCTTACTCTAGGGATTCTCTTTTTTGTCAAGATGACCACTTCCGTTTTCTCCAGTGCTAAACTCAGCCCGCGAGCAGTCATCCAGTCCCTCACTCGGCGCATTAGCATACCTAGCCTAAGTTGTGCTTGTCCAACGGTGCGTCCAGCGACCAGCGACCAGAGCCGCAACATCATCCGCATAGCCGACCAAGGGCGACTCATCTGGCATCTCAAGTCTCAGTAGCCCGTCGTAAGACACGTTCCACAGGTCCGGACCAAGGATAGATCGCTGGGCAACACCCGATGTAATTTCCATCCTTCGTTGGCCCTGTGTCGTGTCGTAGAGCAGGCTTCGGTCCTTTAGGTAGTTCCTCAAAAGCCGCATTAGATATTCTGGAACTTGAAAAGAGTTTTCCAGCGTGTCCAGAATATCCACCCATCTAGCGGAGTTGAAGGTATTCCTGACGTCGAGTGCCACCAACAGGACGATCCGTCGCTTGGTGCGACTATATGCCTCTGCCTTTTGGACCGCGTTCACCATCTCTGCAATCGCATCAATGGTAGAACGTCCTGCTCTAAAGCCGTACTGCCGAGGAGAGAGGTCCCCAGCAGCACGAATCGCGTCAGTGAGTCTTCCCTTGATGAGTTTCTCTAGCACTTTCCCAGCCGTGTCTAGCATGCATAACGGGCGGTATGCAGACGGTGATTCGGGATTTCCCTTTCCCTTGCTGAGCTGCACGAGCCTCGCCACCTTCCATCGTACCGGGAAAACCCCGTCACGTAGGCAAGCATTGAATGTGCTGAGCAGCAAGTCAGGACAATGGTGATAGACGAGCCGCAACACCTCAGCTGGAACACCATCTGGACCTGGAGCCTTCCTCGCTTTCAAGGAGAGGACTGCCTCCTCCAGTTCCAGCTGTGTGAAGAGTGGGCACTCGACTGCTGTTTCACCATGGACAGCGTCAACACGGACGGGATGGGCGGGGAAGTGTCCCCGCACTATCACGTCCATCTTTTCCGCGTCATGTATAGAAGGCTTCCGTAGGGCACCAAGTTTCCCCATGACCAGCTTGTAGCCAAGGCCCCACGGATCCTTGTTCACATCGTCTACTAGGTCTTGCCAGCATCGGGCCTTGCTCTTGTTAATAAGCTTGCGAAGATATTTCCTGCCGGACCTGTATGGTGCTAGCCTAGTGTCTGCCTCCTCCCGTGTTCGCGCCCGCTGGGCCTCTCTCCGAAGTTTGTGACACTCGCTTCTTTGTTCGGCGATCTCGTTTGACCACCAGTATACTGGAGGCTTACCGTGTCGGGGTCTCCGACGGGGCATGGAAGACTCGCAAGCAGCTATGATGGTACTCATAGTTGAGTTCACCAAGTCCTTGGCTGTAGGCCCTCCACTCCCTGGCGGAGCTCCCAGCAACGGTGCGCCTGCCGTAAGCGCGTCAGCAAACCTCTCAACGTCCATCCTCCCAGTCCTCCATCCGGGGATTGAAGTTTGGGCATATGCACGCAGAGTGGCACCGTCGTGAATCTCAACAGCTATATACTGGTGATCACTAGCCGATTAGTCCTCTAGTACTCGCCAGTTGTGTACTCTGGGTACCAGGGACTCCGAAGCGAGTGTCACATCGGGTATGGTTCCTACGCAACCCCAGCGGCGGAAAGTAGGGGGTTACCAGTATTTAGGACAAAAAGCGCTGTTCTGGCCGCCATGTCCAAGATTTGCTTTCCCCTTGGGTCGGATTGTGGCATACCCCATTCAATGGCTCTAGCGTTGAAGTCTCCCCCGACCAGCATGTGGCCCTCTGTGTTCGAGACAGCGTCCTCCAGGGCATCGAGTTTGGTTCGAAAGGATCGCATTGCCTCGTTAGGCGTCAGATAAACACTGAAATATGTTATCCCTGAACACCGCACCCACACAAAACCATGCCCTGCACCTGAAGGCGGGCGCTGTCTCGAACCCAGAGTGCCGAGGTACTAGATTTTTCAGGGTACCACGCTTGCGAGTCCTTGTTATGATGTTGCTCGCTCAGCAACAGGAGGTCAGCTTTCTTATCCCTCGCAAACTGCTCAAGTAGGTCCTGGGCATTTGTGCTTTATTATTTTTCTCACGGGGTCCAGTTCACAAAATTCAATTCCTGTTCATTGTATTCAATTGACGAATTCAAATTCTTGTTTTTTGCATTCATTTTAAAACTACGAATCTTCTCTCAAAATTTTTAATTTTACGCTCTTATGCCTCTTATTTTGTGTATGTGTCGATTGTTTTGTAGTATAGTAAAATGATTTATTTTCTTGAAATGCCGTCGGGCATGTCGCGTGAGCAGACGCATTTCGACTCCTTTGAGTCACTTTCGGTGTCTTTCTTCCCTAATAATTTTTCAGAAAAATAATTAATGCTACTCAATTATGCAGCTATACACAAAGACTTTTCATAAGTAATTTGAAGCTATCGGAGCTATCCGAAAAACGAAATCAGTGCCCACACGATGCAAAAAGCTCAGTGTAGAGCAAATTATCGCATAGATTTACAATCAATTGATGTAAAAAACGTCTAATGATCAATAAAAAAAAGTTTAGCAAAGCCAAATAATAGAGGATAGCGCATGGCCATTGTCGACATTTCAGAAAAATATGCCAAACGGATGATACAAGGGAAAATCATAATTGGTTGAAGAGCAATCCCTCTCCGGGTTTTCAGGAGCCTTGGATACGGGCATACTACAAGAGACTGCAAAGGGGTCGACAAGAGCTCTCTGTGCTATAATTGCGGCTAAACATGGCATAAAAATGAGTGCACAGAAAAGATACACTGCTTCCTCTACCAAGATGCTGACCCAAGGCCAGATAATTTGAAATACATACCAGATACAGGCAAATACTGGGTTTTTCAGGAGGCCTTAACCAAAGCCAAAGCACTTCTCTAATGAGCTGTATTCTGCAGATCGGAGCACACTGGCTCAAAATCTACTCGTGCGAATCAAATTGACTTGCTACTACTCAGTGAGTAACACCTTAATCGATGCTCTCCAATATGGCATCCTCTAGGATCTGTTGCCGCCGTCATCTGGGTTCCAAACAGCACCCACTTCCAAGTGCAGGGTTAAGGGCAAGGAGATGGTTTCGTTTGGGTTCGGTGCTTGGGAACTACACTTTTTAGTGTTTACCTACCGCCGAACGAATCTTTATCGACTTTTCAATCTAGGCTCAATGCTTTGGAGGACGCTGTTTCGAGCACAGAGGGTCACGTGCTCGTCGGAGGCAACTTCAATGCAAGGGAAATTGAATGGGGCATGCCCCAATCAGATCCAAGGGGCAAACGTATCCTGGATATGGCCACTTAAACTGGGATCGTTGCACTGGATACAGGCCACGGCCTTACTTTTCGTCGACCGAGCTGCGTTGGAACCGTTCTGGACATGACTTAGAAGTCCTTAGTATTCAATGTTAAAAATTGGAAAGTTCTGGAAGACTACTCCGCCAGTAATCACCAGTACATAGCTCTTGAAATCCACGGAATTTTCGGCGGAGAGCGGGGGACTAACAGCCAAAGATAAAGTGAACTCAACTTTGAGAATCATTTCATCTTCCATGTCTCGCAGAACATCCCGGCATGTGTAGTGAATAAAGTGTTTTCATAATGTCCGTGAAGGACCGCAGCGATGTTCTGCTGCCTCGGCAGAGGAAGGTGTTGATTCCTGCCGAGAATGCCCTCGTCCGGAGACGCGTGAATGCGCTGGCAGGCTAGCATTGCGGTGTCGTGGGGCGGGTTCGTTTCCCCGGCACGAGGACTCACTACAAAACATTTCGCATTCACGAATTGCTTGCAGAGTTCAAGGGGACGACCGAAGTCGCAAATCTGTAGATAACCTCCACGAAGGAATTACAACTTGTTGCGAGAACAAGTGCAACCTGACAAGAAAGACTAATTTGGGGTTGACCTCGTCTTTACCCACATACATTCAGGGCCCACAAATGAAAGAGGGGCAACCGGGTGGTGGTGGAGCCCCTTCATGCCCACCCAACCGGAATAAATCCAATGTTAAATCGTTGAGGTGGCCAGGTATTCCTCTTCTGAGTGGAAAACTCATACAACTTGAATTATATGAGCTTTCCCATCAGAGGGGGAGTACCCCGGTGACCAATTTATGTCATAGAATTATACAATTGAATTGCATAACTCTATGCCATAAAAAGGCACTTGGCTTGGGCCACTCAACCCATAAAGTCACCTGAAACAAAAAAGGATTAAATTGTACCCGGTGACTGGCTCATATTTTGAGGGGGAAGCCTGCCACCGTACCGGGTCCTATACTGGGTCAGAAAAACCGGAAGGGAAAAGACCAATTTCCTAGTTTAATTCTTCATTTTTATTTTTCGTTCCCTTTGGTTATCACAAAATAATATAAGCTTCTCCACGACAAACCAAATTTAACAAAGATAGAACGATTAAGAGTAATAAATAAATTATTGCTGATAAGATACTCGTATATCGGATATACTTTGAATAATTATATAAGAAAAAATATTAATAAATAAATTAAATCAAAAGGACTCACCGCATGATCCGTCGAGCGCTCGATGGGTGCTGGATACGTCCTGAAAATCTTCGTTTTTGGTTAGGTTAAACGCTATAATGTACTTCGATAATGGTTTAAGGTCGAATAATTCACCTATCACTATAAAAGTTCTTTGGCCGAATGCCATTCAAAAATTTAGTAAGCAAATCACTTGAAACGGGCGCTAGTGTGAATCCGTTTTCAAGAATTGTTCGTAATTCTTCTCATCCATAAGTTTATCAATTTCTGAAGTTTCGCTGCGCTTCACTTTGAATAACCAGCCTTTTCATAGCACGATGTATTTCTTGACCCTGGGGTATCCTCAACTGATATGTTCTTCTCTACCACAGTTCCTGACACAGGAGAATATAATTCACTCGCTAGCGGTGGGTGCAGAACACAAAATCATTTCGATGATTGTGGGGCCAGTTGAATACGCTGCAACACGAGGAACTGTCGATCCGATGCGCTTTGAATGCCAGGAATGGCGAACGTGTTTCCGTTAACCAGCTCGTCCCAGACAATGATCAGTAGAGCGGGGGGGGGGGGGGTTGCCAAAGCCTTGAAAACGAACCAAACGCGGCATCAGCTAATTAGTACTGCTCCAGTGCTGGTTCTTCGGACGGATTGAAATCGTCATCGAAATGGGGCTTGGGTATTGTATGTGTACGAGTAGTTATCAATCGCTGTAATCACGGCAGACCATGGCGTAATTGCGGCTTGTCCTCAATTCAAATGGCGTTGGGTACCCGTATTTATCCTTGCACTATCAACACCGTGATTGCATTGAGAAATTTTGGTCAGCTCTAGGTGCACGGCGACTGGTAATAATTAATAGAAAAGTTCACATCACCAGAGTATTCCCCGCAAATTTCAATTGTTGGCTGTTTCGACTCACCAATAAGTTCGTAAACACACTCTCTTATTTTAAAATCTATCACGCGCGCAGATAACAGATATTTGTTCTTCGCACATCACGGATATTTTTATTTTATAGTTACAAATAGTTTTAGATTAAGTTTATGTTGAATCGTCATTTGAAGTGTTTGCACGTTATGAAAATGATTTAATACACATGCCTTGTTTTAAATACTAGTGTGCACTATTTTAATTTTTAATGATAATTTTAGTTTAATTGTAGGTAGGGTTGCGTTTGGGCCAATAAAAGTTTAATATATTAATAATTGGTTAAGAACTTAATGAACTTGTTATGTCCCGCCGAATAAACAGATACGACATTGTATAACTTGTATAGAATGCTTATCGCCTCCTCAGGATTCACCACTGAATCACTAAAAGCTGGCATTTTACTTTCGTTCAGGGAATCTGATTCCAAGGAATATTCACTTACTCCCGCAAGGTTCCGGAATCCTTCACGTCTTCCCGCTAGATTCGTTCTTGCTAGTTGCCTGATAAGAGGTTTTAGCCTCGTGATGGCTTGATACTTTGCTATCGGAAATAATTGGAAGTGAAGATGTTTCTGTATTTTGTGATTCTCTAGGAGTATCCCAACTGCTGGTTGATTGGTAATCGTGGTCCAGCACCGTGCTATCTACAGATTTCTTTCCCGAAGTACGATTACCACGCGTTTTGCAATAGTAACTAAGCAGGTTAGGCTTATTTTGCGTAGTAGACAACTGTGCAGCTAAATGATTTGATTGTTGCTGTTCGGTTGCTTTACCGAAGATTTGGTTTGGAGGCTCCTCGTTTTGAGATATTGTTGGATTTCCAACGACTGTTGCAGCACTATGTTCCTTTCCAACACGAACGTTATTTACTTGCTTTGATCGATGTCTGCCGTAAGTTGTGGGCTGGGGTACTGAAGTCGTCTGAGGTTGGCGATCGTGTTCTAGAAGCTACACAATCCGTTTGGACGAGTTGTTTTTCTTCTTACTTGAATCCTTCTGGTGAGATTTATCGTGTTCTCGATTAGTGTTATTATCGGATGGGTTCTGGCGACGTCTCTTGTGACTTGAATGTGTCGATAAATCTTCACAACTTGGCAACGAGTTTCGGTCCGATGTCCGTTTTCGTTCAAATCTTTTGGGGTGCAGGATTTGGTGATTGAGATTTATATGACCTAATAGATCCACTCGTGTTGGTCCTATTTTCTAACAGGCGTTGTTGTCGCCGTCACTGTGTTGCCAACGTTACACAAGGAGTCGGTGTTGGCTTCGTTATGTGTCGATTTTGTTCGTAGACTTCGCGAGTTTTTCCCGATTTGTGTTTTTGCTACTATTTTGGTGGCTATTGTAATGTGAATGGCTACTGGAAGCTTGTGAACCTGGCGCCGTGGTCGTGTTGCTACGATGCCCCTCCGTCGCTGCCGAGAGCAATTGATTGTTAACGGGTTCGGCCATAGACGACACTTAACCGTTCACTCTATGTCACTAATCATGCCCCTGAAGCGAATTTTTCCTGTCCTTGTCCTATTTAATGTTTTGATTATACCGAAAATTGTGGGGGAGAAGGGAGTTGATCGATGTGAACAACACTAGTTCCAATGTCTAGGGTACCCCTTTTTTATATGCCGTTTGGGTAAGGTGACTGTGGCAGTGTGCGTAATTTCTACTCGAACTATTTATCAACCAAAATATTGACCGCACTACAAACGCAACCGGAATTTCCATCAAATTTCGCCGTTACTAATTGGGTTTTTATTTGTTCGCAACGATGCGACAATAAAGGAAATCAATACTCACAAAAAGTTGCCATACAAATAACAGTAGAGTTCACATTTCGCATTGCACACACACTCCCTATCCCGACGTATCTTGATTCCGGATGTGCTTTTAATACATGAAGGAGCTCCAATGAGGGGTAGCTTATAATATGAACACATTCTTGGCCCTTGATAAGGAAAAATAAATCACTGGTATTATTCCATGCTATTTCACTAACCTGTTATAATGTTTCACAATAAAACTGTCTATTGCGGCATTTAGAGTTTCGTTCTCCATTTGGTTGGTTTGCCGCTGCTTCGTAAAATTGAATCGAGAATTCGAAAATATCTACACCTCAGAACAGATATTTTCCCAAACAAAATAGCACAATTTCCCAAAAATTCCGATGGAAGCAATATTTAGGCGCGAAAGACTTGACAAACGTTGGCGTGAAGTCTAGAGAATTAACGAACACGAATTTTCTCGAAATCTTCACAAGACCTTCGACATCATTGAGTCACCACTATTTTCTATTTAAACTCAACTGCGATAATAAATAACTAAACAAACCAATCGATCACGATATTATAACACTCAAGTATGCTATTGAAATTCCCGCCAAAATATCGCGAGAACCGTTATCTGCACTGTACTTCGCGCTCGTATCGAGATTTTTCCAGTTACACCGACTACGGGTGCGAGCAAGCTCCCCAATAGGCAAAAAGAATGAAACAGCGGCAAACCATCGAACCAACACACTTTGCAAACCGTTCTCTCGCTCGTTCACCCACACTTGTCTAGGACTAGCCAACATTCTTATGACACTTAAAATTATTTTGAACTCGCTATCAGCGCTAGCAATCAGATTTCTAATTAATTCCCTGAGGAAATTTTCATTTCTTCACTGAATAATGTCCATTTGTGTTTAACACAACACGCAAGTCTGATTGCCCCGGCACTCTGCCTAAAACACTTAACTACTCGCAACGGCACCATACCAGCGGACCTGTGTCCGTCACTATTTTGCTTTCGCCTAGTGTGTACCGTACGTACGTGACGGTTGAGGTATGCTAATGTCGGACCGTACGAAGAACAGGAACATTATTTTTCACGGCTTGAAATAAAATTTACGTAGATCGATACGCGAAAGTGTCGAAATTGCAAAAACATTATATTATTCACTCGGACTCCGCGGAGTATGTCGATAGCTCCCGACAGCAGAACTTTCGTCACTCCCGTTGGTATACTGAGAATGAACACACTAATTAAAACTATTAGCGAAAGCCTTTTAATGATAAATGTGAATAAACTTTCGAAACAAGCTAGAACGGAAAGTCTTCTAACCCACAGTAAAAGCCAAACGCGACAATAGCATTAAAATCCCGCGAGCACCACGCTCAAAAGCAATGGCTGTTTGTTTCGTACTGCTCTGCCTGCTCGTGTTTTGCCGCCGCGCGCACACTCCGGCGCTCGTCAGTGCAATCATTTATTTGTTACACTCGCGCATGCTGTGTTCAATGCACTTAAAAATAGCGAGTCATTTTCAAAAACATCAGCTATTAAATTTTGATATTTTTGATGCACCTTCACATATTCTCGACAAATTGAATGTGAATATTTTCACCTTTCAGCGTAAATATTGTTTCAATGCCCTCCTTTTGATATGATCGAGGAACATTTGTTTGAGCATATCCTGCCATCGATCTGGTATGGGTTTCAGGAGGACGTACATATTCCGTAGATCTTTTCGTTTCTCTTGTGATACCATATCTTTGCATTCAGAATAAAGGAAATCAAGATGGTCATTTATAAATCGCTCTTCACACTCCTGACCTCTTCAGTTACTACACATGGCAAGCCTCCAGTGTACCGGTGGTCCTCTGAAACCTGCGAAATGCGAAGGGGTGTCGCAAAGCGACCACAGTCCCAAGAAGATGCTGGCTCCAAATTAATAGCTGAAAAGGCGACTAGAAAGTGCCTTGGCAAATTCATCAATAGCACTAAGGCCAACCGATGGCAAGAACTAGCAGACGAGGTGAAGTGGAACCCATGGTGCTTGGGATACAGGTTAATCATGCGGAAGCTCAGTGCCCAAATATTAGCCTGCTCACACAATACGGAAAAGATGGACAAGATTGTGCGAGCTCCCTTCACTATTCATCCAGTCTATTATATTAAGATTGTCCAAGAAGAAATACCAGTGAGATGCACACTTTCCACAAAAACGGAATAGAAGAATCAATATTATCTTTGAAGAAAAGAAAGGCTCCAGGACCAGACAGGATTACAGCTGAGGTGCTGCAGATGGTTTACCAATTCTGCCATGACTTACTGCTCAGTACGTTCAATGCTGGCTTACGGGAAGGGGCATTCTCAGAGTGCTGGAAGCCAGCGGGGCTCGTGCTGATCAGCAAAGGTAAGGGACATTTCGTGTCACCTTATGCATACCGACCGCTATGTATGCAGTTGGCAAAGTACTCGAAAAACTTATCAAGAGAAGATTCGCTGACACGATTTGCACCGCTGGGTGTCTTATCTCCAACACAGAATGCCTTCAGAACAAGTCGCTCTGCTAATGATGCAATCGGAAAAGTCGTATTCGCTATCCAGTGCACCGAGGCGCCCAGCAATTCTGCTTGAAGGGTCTTCCTGCTAATTACTCCTGACGTCAGAAATGCTTTCAATTCCGTCAGATAGGTAGATATCGTAGAAGAGCTAGAAAGTAGTTTCCAAGTGCCACAATACCTTATGCATATTTTGAGGGACTACTTGAGGAATCGCCGTCTACTCTACGAAGGGAGTCGAAATATGGCTGTTACATCGGGTGTCGTTCAGAGCTCCATCCCGGGTCCGGGTTTGTGCAACAGGCTACTGAGACTTGAGATGCCAGATGAATTATGCTTGGTCGGTATGGCAAGACAAGTACAGACAAAGAAAAGCAAAGGCAAAGGCTACCTGCACTTTGCTGTTCTTCATTTTGACATACATTCTACACTAAAGCACACTAAGCAAACAATATTTTTATGTTTATATATTTTCCTTTTGCAAAAGTCAGTTTGAAAAGATAATTCAATAAGTAAATATTGTTTTCCAATAAACTATAAAATTATTCATAAGTATTAAACTTGGATTGTAAATTCTTCGTTATCTCGGTTTTTTTGCGCCATTTAAAAATTTCTCCAAATAAATGTTCCTCCAACTTTTCCAGAAAAACGCAAAAATTGTAAATTTAATGTTAGACAAATATATATTTCGGAGGTAAGAGTTCCTCCTTCTTCAGTGTTTTTTGGATTGTAATTAATTAGATGATTATAATAATAAAAACGAATAATTACTGAAAATTATTGCGGATTTCATATATCTACAATTTGATGACCTCGGGTCCTGGAGAATACAAATTAATAAAAATAAAGAAATTAAAACTGCAAAAATCAACATCAAATGCGATTCGAAATTCAGAAAGAAATAAATCAAATTGGGTAAACCACCCACTCGACATGCAGAATTTTCTGGAATAGTACCAAGAAGCTCGTTAACAAAAAAAAAACTACTTTAAGATAAGATGTTGGTACTGAAAAGCTCATTGACAACAAGAGGAATTACGTTCAGTATTCAAGCAACAGTAGAAGAATAACGGAGCAATATTCTATATTCTCTCCAGTACAAAGAATGAATGAATTTATTCTCGAGTTAAGATCATCAATAAACATTTGTAAGTTGAGCATTGCTATTGTTTCTAAATAAATAAATGTACAACACAATCCATTCATCATACATTAACCAAATATTAAATAATTTAAACAAAAAAATAAAATTTCATTAATGAGTTATCTACATTGTCTGTCATCCCTACAGTGAAATAGTCAATTTAATTTTTTCTTTTGGAGTCTATCGGGTTCGGTTTTTGTTTTAGGACGCGTTTCTATAATTTTACGAAATTCTTATTAAATTTTTTCGAAATTTCAATTGAACTAAACAAGGATATATCTTTATTAAAAATAAATATTATTTAGGAATATTTATTAAACATTTTTTAAATTAGTTACTGTTTTTTTTTTGTGTTTTGGAAGTGAGTGCTATTTACGCACAGAGTGTGGGACTCCTATGTTTGCAAAAAGGCGATTGGACTACCCACTAAACACCTCCCCTGTCAACCTGAGAACCTAGCCTGGAAACGGTTGACACATTTCTTCGGGCTAGTTTTCGTTTTGCTACGCCGTGAAGCGCCTTCAAGCAGGGGGATCCCTCTCCTAGCGGGAGGGGAGAGGGAAAGAGGAGGTGGTAGAAAAGCGGTCCCCCAGCCCCTGGCTGCAGTGAGTCCCTTTTATATTTTAGGACTGCCCGAGCATAATGTGCCACCTGGGTCCATTTGTCAATCTATTCATGCATCACCGCGACTATATTATCCGATTTAGCCACAGTTTCACATCCGGAATGGGGCGCGCAGTCCACCTTCCCTTCGTGCAATTCACCCAAGACTGCTGCCAATCGTTGAGCGAGTGCTGTCTCTCCTCGCGAACAACCATCTCCCTCTCCTCCTCGTTTCGGCGCAGGTAATTAGTGCGGCGCTCTCTAGCAAGGAGAGTAACAGGTATCATGCCTGCAATAACTCTCACCCCGAATCAGAGACTGTGAGATACGAAAAGGCAAACCTCAAAGCTCCTCTTCTCTGTACCTGTGTCAAACGTTTTCGGTATACCTCCTTGCTGAGAGCGTCGCCCCATACCTCTGCTCCGTACAGTTGCACTGACCCTACAGCACTCATCAAGAAGCGTCTTTTTGATGGGCTGGGTCCCCCTACGTTGGCCATAAGTCGACTCAGAGCCGATACTCGCGAAGCAGCCTTCTCAGCCGTTGCCCTGATTTGCTCAGAGAAACTCATCTTCGAGTCGATCAGTAGCGCCAGGTACTTCACCGATGGGTTCAATTCGATTTGTATGTTTCCAATACTGATCATCCTTACTCTAGGGATTCTCTTTTTTGTCAAGATGACCACTTCGGCTTTCTCTAGTGCTAAACTGTACCCACGAGCAGTCATCTAGTCCCTCACTAGGCGCATTACCATACCTAGCCTAAGTTGCGCTTGTTCAACGGTGCGTCCAGCGACCAGAGCAGCAACATCATCCGCATAGCCGACCAAGCGCGACTCATCTGGCATCTCAAGTCTCAGTAGCCCGTCATAAGACACGTTCCACAGGTCCGGACCAAGGATAGATCCCTGGGCAACACCCGATGTAATTTCCATCCTTCGTTGGCCCTGTGTCGTGTCGTAGAGCAGGCTTCGGTCCTTTAGGTAGTTCCTCAAAAGCCGCATTAGATATTCTGGAACTTGAAAAGAGTTTTCCAGCGTGTCCAGAATATCCACCCATCTAGCGGAGTTGAAGGCGTTCCTGACGTCGGGTGTCACAACAGGACGATTCGTCGCTTGGTGCGACTATGTGCCTTTGCCTTTTTGGATCGCGCTCACCACCTCTGCAATCGCATCAATGGTAGAACGTCCAGCTCTAAAGCCGTAATGCCGAGGAGATAGGTTCCCAGCAGCACGAATCGCGTCAGTGAGTCTTCCCTTGAGAGTTTCTCTAGTACTTTCCCGGCCGTGTCTAGCATGCATAAGGGGCAGTATGCAGATGGCAATTGTGGATTTCCCTTTCCCTTGCTGACCAGCACGAGCCTCGCCACCTTGCATCGTACCGGGAAAACGCTGTCCCGTAGGTAAGCGTTGAACGTGCTGAAGAGCAAGTCAGGACAATGGTGATAGACAAGCCGCAACACCTCAGCTGGAACACCATCTGGACCTGGAGCCTTCCTCGCTATCAGTGAAAGGGCTGCCTCTTCCAGTTCCGGCTGTGTGAAGAGTGGACACTCGACTGTTAAACTGTTAAACAATACTGATTGGTGTGAATAAAACGATTAATATGGTTTCATCAATTGTTTCAGCAATCAAAAGTTTTTAAAATATCTGGAGATGATATTAGTGTTGATAATTTAATCATTACCGCAGTTTTGCTTAAATTTCCCCCATTTTGGATTCAGATGCCTGCTCGATGGTTTACTTACATCGAATCATTGTTCGCTCTTCGTAATATAAATTCAGAGTCCACAAAGTTTGATTATGTTGTGACGTCTCTATCTCCTGCGTCAATTTCATCAGTTTATAATGTAATTGAAATCAATTTAGCTAATGGTATTTCAAATCGCTTTACAAGAATCTAGAAAGCTCTTATAGAAAGATACTCTTTGAGTGAGATGTCTAGATAAGAGATTCTTCTGTCCACTTTTGAAGTTGAAGAACCTTCAGAATTTTATCCGAAAATTAAAACAATTAGCTGGTACGAACTTAATTCCAGAGTCATTTATTATCAAGCCTTGGCTAAGAAAATTGGTTTCGTTTGTCCAGGCAATTCTCAAGTTACAAACTAACAACGATGTAGGTACATTAGTTAAATTTGCAGATGAACTGATTGAAATTAACAATCATGAAAATTTAGAACCGAATGCAATACTAAAATCAACTATCTCTCAGAATGAATTAGCGATATCTTAATTGCCTCAAGCATACTTGACGTTCGTACACATCGAGGGGCAAAATGTAACTCAGATCATTACTTAATCAAATTAACCTATCGATGTCATATATCAAAGGCGTATTTCGCGAAGATCAGCCCTCTACAAAAATTTGACATCGAAATGCTTCAAACGGCGTCTGTGGCAAAAAATTTAACGGAGACCCTCGACAACCAGCTAGCTCCTATTAGGACCGTAGCAGAACAGATGATCGGGCATCAACCTCGGCGCAAAAGAAATGATTGGTTCGATGATGAGTGCCAGAATTCGCTAGACAAAAAGAATCAGGTGTACAAAGACTATGCAGGTAGGAAAACCAGGACGAAGAGGGCATACTATGAAAATCTCAAAAGAGTAGCGAATAAGAAGAAAAGTAGTGAAAAGCCTGAAAGGTGGTTATCAGCTCAAAACCACGCTCTGTCGTGATGACATCGGGAATGTCGCTGATGAAAAAATAATCCAGTACCTGTGACAATAAGAACATATGCCGAAAGAGTGGAGCCAATCAATTGTGTTCCCTATCCACAAAAAGGTGTCAAGTTACAGTGCGAAAATTATAGATGCATATCGCTAATTTGTTCTGCGTACAAAATTTTTTCTAAAATCTTAGAAAATACGATCAAATCATACGCCAACAGTATTATTGGGGAGTATCAAGGTGGTTTTAGAGCAGGCAGATCGACGAAATGCCAATTGTTCACAGTCAAGCAGATACTTGAAAAATGCTGGGAATTCAACATAGACGTACACCAAATTTTCGTTGACATTAAACAAGCATACCACAGTATTGATCGTAACGTACTGTACCAAAAAATGCTTTGCTTTGGCATCCCAGCCAAATTGGTCCGTCTTACCAAAATGACAATGACGTCGACGACCTCCCAAGTCCGCATCAATAACCAACTCACCGATGCATTTGATACAAATATTGGACTAAAGTAGGGAGATGTGCTGGCCCCATTGCTATTCAATTTGGCTCTGGAGTACGTCATAATGAAGCTACCTGTCGATGCACGAGTTAAATTACTATACAAGTCGAGCCAAGTAATAGCAATGCGGACAACATCTACATTTTGTCACGGTCATTAACAACTGTGAAAGAACTCTTCCTGAAACACGGCAGCGAAGCAAAACTAGTAGGGCTACAATCCATGAAAATAAAACAAAGCTCATGACGCAGTCGAGGAAAAATACCTCAAGTACGCAAAACATCACACTTGGCGAATATTGTATCGAAAATGTTAGCGAATCTGTGTATTTAGGCGCCACAGGTAGAGAACCGGTAATGAAAGAGACAAAATACGTCGAAGAATACAGCTCGCAAATAAAATATTTTTCTCAGTTTTGACGACCAGCTGCGTACACAGGAAATCAAGGCTCCACGTATACAAATCTGTGATAAGACTTGTGTTATGCTATGGCTGTGAAACATGGACCCTAACCCAAGCATCCGCAAATGTATTGAATGCCTTTGAGCGACGGGTCCTGAGGCGAATAATCGGAGCGAAGCTAGACGGGGACCAATGGCGAATTCGATACAACCATGAGCTGTATGAAATTTTTGACGAGCCGGAGGTCTCAGCAATTATAAGACTGTGGAAGCTGCAATGGGCTGGCCACATGAATCGTATGGACGAACAACGGATACCCAAAAAGGTATTCGTTGGGAGAACTGAAGGCTGGGGACCAGTGGGGAAACCGAGGAAACGCTGGTCTGACTCGGTCGACGAAGACAGTTCATCGCTGCTCGGATTTCGAAATTGGAGGACGCGGTCAATGGACGAAGACAGTTGGAGGCACTTTTTGCAGGAAGCGAAGGCCAAAACGGGGCTGTAGTGCTAAGGAGAAGAAAACAATACTTGTATTCACGCGTTTTTAATAAATATGCTCCTACCGGCGGGTTAATGCTGAAAGCCTACCAATGGATGTAAAGGGTATCATTTAGGGATATAGAACACACCATACGTAGCATCAAAAAGTGTTTAATGTTACGTATGGTGTAACAACTGTCATGCGTTTTATGGTTAGTTTGGTTTGCCATTTTCTCACGAATACGTTTTATGGGCCGAGCTTAGTAATAGCAATGCGGAAAACATCCACATTTTGTCACGGTCATTAACAACTGCGAAAGAACTCTTCCTGAAACACGACAGCGAAGCAAAATTATATATTTGCGATATATTTAGTTAGAGCCATTTAAGACCATACTCGAATGGTTGAATTTAAAGTTTGTATTTTAAGAGGTATAAAACTTTAAATTGGCAACACTTTTTAATGCTTCGTATGGCGTGATAGCTGTCATACATTTTATGATTAGGTTGGTTTGTGATTTTATCATTGCAGCAAACAACAATCTAGGAACGGTAGTAGCCACCTATCATTATAACACAGGATAAAACATTCAGTATCAGTAATGATCACTGTGTAACAATCGCGGAAATAAAAGCAAAATATTAAGTGACAATCTCAATAGAATCACACTCTAATAACAGCGTCGCTATTTTCACTGACTGCAAAAATGCAATAACTGAAATCACTCATAATACCAACCACAAAAGAATTAACCTTAACTAAACCTTAACAATATACCAAACCCTCTATTTATGTCATAGAAAATTCCCTAATCCGAAAAGCACTACATATTTGAAGTTGTAAAGGCTGCCAAACTAGCCATTACGGAAGGAGATGTAGTGGAGTGTGGGATGACACATTTAAAAAAATCTAATAATGAAATAAATGCAGAATGGCAGATATACCACTAAAACAAAATCACAAACCTAAACTTCAACTCCTGAGTTTAAACAGATCTCATTTTCAGAAATAAACCATGGTTTCACTATTTCCCCCTAAAGGAAACACACAAAAACAATCTTAAGCAATCTTACAACCGTTGAGACCTCCGGCTTGTCAGAAATTTCATACAGCTCATGGCTGTATCCTATTTGTCACTGATCCCAGTCTAGCTTTGCTCCAATTATTCACCCCTCGACCCGTCAATATGTTTGCGGATGGTTGGGTTGAGTCTTATGTTTCACACACATAGCATAGCACAGGTCTTATCACGGAGTCAGGAAAAGTACTTTGGTGTTTGTCAACGACCGTGACAAATATCGATGTCCCTTTGCAAAGGCTTCCACTAGGCTCGACTTGTGTAATAACGTACCTCAATGGGGCCAACCCTCCCTGCTATAGTCCGATATTTGTGTCAAAGGCATCGGTGAGTTGGTTATTGATGTGGACTTGGGAGGTTGTCGATGCCATTGCCAAAGCAAAGCATCATTTAGTAAAGTTTGTTATGGTCAAAAATTAAATAAACAATGATTTTTTAATTGCACGAGATAGTTCTTTCTATCGTTTAAAAGATTTGAGAGCAGCTTGTATTTCAGCCTCACGGTCGTTGTCCTTGCGGTTGGCGAATTGAGGATAGTATTGGCCGTAGGAACCTTTCCATAAAATATAGTTTGGTTGCAACTGCGCTTTCAAATCTTTGCTCCAGGATTCCCACGATGTACTTTTTGTGGAATTTCTTTCGTAACCGACGAAGTGGGCAACTTCTGACTCGCTATTCGTCCCTCAAATTCACACGGCACATGGCGGTGATGTCAATGTAATCCCTTGGAACAGTGTGCATCGAAGAAGTGCACTTCAAAGCCAGTGGCTCGAACAGCAGGATGTAGGCGAATGAATCCTTGGATTTTTTCCACTGGGGATAGCCAACTCCCGATTGATTGGGTTTCTCTTGTAGTTTCTGCTGCTTCTTGATATAAGGCACGAGTTGATTGAATGCTAAAATGCTCAGGAAGATGGTGGGAGCTATCGTACGGTTTCTTGTGGTGGTTATTGCCTTTTTGGCCGCTGTTTTCTCCTGCTGATGTTCACAGATTCCGTTACAGGTGCCGTTCTCCTACGTTATCTTGAGTTTTGCAGGATGACAGCTACTATCTCTCATCACTTCTGGAAGTGCTCCGTCACTCATTGCGGTTTCAACTAAAGATGGCAGAACACTACCCGGCATTATGGGTCGACGATAATCAATCGTCTATTACACCTTATGGGGTGACTACAATCATTCGTCCATTACCCATCATCGCAAATTTCCCACTCTTTTTACACATGGTCAAACTCGTGGACACCGTTACAATAATATGCAAGCTATTTACAACTTGAGTACAAGTGAGACTTTCATATGCAAGTAATGATAGAAATAAAGTTCTTTAGGAGCCCCAATGCAGATTCAAGGTACCAACCTTGTCTTTTGAAGTATCCTCGCGTTGCCAGGGAATTACAGATGACAGGAAGCTTCGAGTTCGAAAGGGTGAATATCTTTGATTTTGTTGGAGTGTGTATGGCTACTTAGCTTAGGAATTGCATTTATGTCATCTTCACGATTTCCATAATCAAAATTACTATTTTATTCACAAACTCCTGTAAAGTCGTACAAATACTTTCGGTAAGTAAATTTTTACTAGAGAACCATTTGAAATTGGTTTTGCTTCCATTTATTTTTTGTTGCGTTTAGTCGGGAGGCAGGTTTTTTGATAATCACGAACTTGTTTGCCAGGGGGCGATCAATCGATGGGAATAACGATGTTTACGCGAAATAAGAGAAAGAAATTGCTTAGAAGAATTTCTCATTTTGTCGAAATTAAACTTTCACATAAAATCAGAAAACATGCAGCATGTAACAAACACGAAAAATTCTTTCGCCTATCTTTCCTCTTCATGGCTAAAACCGGATCCTATCGTTGCAAATGTTTGTCGCTACCACCATATGGTGATAGTCGGCAGATCTTTTTATACTCTTTTGCTTAATAGTTTTCGGATCCGCCGTCGTTTACGACTCCGCTATCAATATCGCCCAAAATCAAACATTCATTGTGTTTGCGGATAGTATTCAGAACTTGAAGCTCAAGTTGCTGAAGCTCCCAGAAAACAATTATCTTGATTGATCGCGGCAGGTTTTGTTGCAGCATGCGCTAATTTCGAGCACACACTTTCAACATCGCACTCTAGCCCGGTTTCACATCAAATCGATACCAGGAAATATTACTCCAGCAGTTGTAACAACAAATGTTTTATGTGTAGGCATTATTGTGTGATGCAAACATTGATTGTTGATACGGTGTTTTTCGTGGAATATTCATTGTTTTGACTATGAATATGGAGGATTCCTGTTAAGTTACATGCGTTTGCGACCAAATACAGGAAATCAATTTATTTTTGTGTGCTTGTATACTGCACGATAATGTCTATTTCGTTCGGCATGCATATGGGAAAGGAGGAAGATCATCAATTGGGCTAGAATTTTTTTATAGGGATTGTAACGCTAGTATGAAGAAATGTTTGTTTATTTATAGCACTGTGTACTATCCGGACAAACTATTCCAATGCTAAATTAGATGCTAGACGAAATTGTAAAAGTGCAGGAGTCAAGTTATATAATCCTGGGAACTGCCCAAGAACATCGTTTGTTTCTATTTCCATTTTTCATTTCTTTAATTATCACGAATTCACATTTTTATTTGGCTTTCCACTCACTGATAGCGTATATAGTATTGTAGAATTTTCGTCATCAATCTAAAATAGTTAAAGCGAATTATAAATGGCCAATTATAACCACACAAAGATGTAGCATAAAATAATATGTTTGATTGAACTCTTATGCTGAAAATTCCCTCATGTGACCAAAATCTAAGGAATTCTTTGAACTTAATTTTCAACGTAGGTTGTGCTGACAATTTCCTTTAGATTAACAAGCAGTGAGGTATCACCGAGTAGAGATAAATAGACTCCAAATCGGCCACTAGCGCCTCGAGTAGTTGAGGACTCGAAAAACTCTTTACATGTTTTTCCTAGTCTACGATAATATAGTCGCACCAGAACAATCCTCCAATTCTCAAAATTTTTCTAGCACCCGTTCTAAATTTATGTTTGATATTCTTCAAAACGTTTCACAATCCGATACTTTATCATATATTTTTGAATATTAGTAAATTGTCCATCAATCGTATTTGGTTATTTCTCAATATGTCTCATGTCCCTGGCAAACTGTTCAAGCAGGTTTTGGGCGTAGTTGTACCTGCAGGATTTTTTTTTTGTGGTAGGGAGGTGAAGGCATTTATGCCCGCCGAGTCTGGCAGTGTGGGACTCCCATGGAGGATACCTTTGGACTACCCACTAAATACCTCACCTGTCAATCTGAGAACCTAGCCTGGAACCGTTTGACACATTACTTCGGGCCAGGTCTCGTTTTGTTACGCCGTGGGGCGCCTTCAAGCTGGGGAGTCCCTTTCCTAGCGGGAGGGGAGAGGGGAAGAGGAATTGCCAGAAGAGCGATCCCCCAGCCCCAGTGCCTCCGGCTGCTGTGAGTCCCTTTTATATTTTAGGACTGCCCGAGCATAATGTGCCACCTGGTTCCATTTGTCAACCGATTCGAGCATCACCGCAACTATATTATCCGGGGTGAGCTCTCCCGTCTCCCTGTAGAGTTCCCTTCGCAGCCTGGCCCATTTGGTACACGCAAAAAATTGTGTGACAGGTATTGTCCTCCTCTCCTGGGCAAAACCGACAATCGGGAGACCGTGACTTGCCGATCTTGTGCAGGTAAGACTGAAAACACCCGTGCCTGCTCAAAAGCTGGGTCAGATAGAAGTCAGTCTCACCATGCCTTCGATTTAGCCACGGTCTCACATCCGGGATGAGGCGCGCAGTCCACCTTCCCTTCGTGCAATTCCTCCAAGACTGCTGCCAATCGTTGAGCGAGCGTTGTCTCTCCTCGCGGACAACGATCTCCCTCGCATCCTCGTTTCGGCGCAGGTAAATAGCGCGGCGCTCTCTAGCAAGGAGGGCGACAGGTAACACGCCTGCAATCACTCTCACCGCCGAGTCGGAGACTGTTGGATACGAAGATGCAATTCTCAGTGCTCCTCTTCTCTGTCTCTGTGCCAATCGTTTTCGGTATACCTCCTTGCTGAGAGCGTCGGCCCATACCTCTGCTCCGTACAGTTGCACTGACCCTACAGCACTCATCAAGAGGCGTCTTCTTGATGGGCTGGGTCCCCCTACGTTGGCCATAAGTCGACTCAGGGCCGATATTCCCGAAGCAGCCTTCTCAGCCGTTGCCCTGAATTGCTCAGAGAAACTCATCTTCGAGTCGATCAGTAGCCCCAGGTACTTCACCGCTGGCTTCGATTCGATCTGTATATCTCCAATACTGATCATCCTTACTCTAGGGATTCTCTTTTTTGTCAAGATGACCACTTCGGTTTTCTCCAGTGCTAAACCCAGCCCGCGGGCAGTCATCCAGTCCCTCACTCGGAGCATTAGCATACCTAGCCTAAGTTGCGCTTGTTCAACGGTGCGTCCGGCGACCAGAGCCGCAACATCATCCGCATAGCCGACCAAGGGCGACTCATCTGGCATCTCAAGTCTCAGTAGCCCGTCGTAAGACACGTTCCACAGGTCCGGACCAAGGATAGATCCCTGGGCAACACCCGATGTAATTTCCATCCTTCGTTGGCCCTGTGTCGTGTCGTAGAGCAGGCTTCGGTCCTTTAGGTAGTTCCTCAAAAGCCGCATTAGATATTCTGGAACTTGAAAAGAGTTTTCCAGCGTGTCCAGAATATCCACCCATCTGGCGGAGTTGAAGGCATTCCTGACGTCGAGTGTCACCAACAGGATGATCCGTCGCTTGGTGCGACTATATGCCTCTGTCTTTTGGACCGCGTTCACCACCTCTGCAATCGCATCAATGGTAGAAGTTCCTGCTCTAAAGCCGCACTGCCGAGGAGATAGGTCCCCAGCAGCACGAATCGCGTCAGTGAGTCT
Source organism: Odontomyia ornata (assembly GCA_963969285.1). Classification (NCBI taxonomy): domain Eukaryota; kingdom Metazoa; phylum Arthropoda; class Insecta; order Diptera; family Stratiomyidae; genus Odontomyia; species Odontomyia ornata. The sequence continues at coordinate 225,681,542 of OZ017740.1, read as the reverse complement.
TCCCTTGATGAGTTTCTCTAGCACTTTCCCAGCCGTGTCTAGCATGCATAACGGGCGGTATGCAGACAACGATCCGGAATTTCCCTTCCCCTTGCTCATCAGCACGAGCCTCGCCACCTTCCATCGTACCGGGAAAACTCCGTCCCGTAGGCAAGCGTTGAATGCGGTGAGCAGCAAGTCAGGACAATGGTGATAGACGAGCCGCAACACCTCAGCCGGAACACCATCTGGACCTGGAGCCTCCTCGCTTTCAGGGAGAGGACTGCCTCCTCCAGTTCCAGCTGTGTGAAGAGTGGGCACTCTACTGCTGTTTCAACATCGACAGCGTCAACACGAACGGGATGGGCGGGGAAGAGTCCCCGCACTATCGCGTCCATCTTTTCCGTGTCATGTATACAAGGCTTCCGTAGGGCACCAAGTTTCCCCATGACCAGCTTGTAGCCAAGGCCCCACGGATCCCTATTTACATCGTCCACGAGGTCTTGCCAGCATCGGGTCTTGCTCTTGTTAATAAGCCTGCGAAGATATTTCCTGCCGGACCTGTATGCTGCTAGCCTAGTGTCTGCCTCTCGTTCGCGATCTCGTTTGACCACCAGTATACTGGAGGCTTACCATGTCGGGGTCTCCGACGGGGCATGGAAGACTCGCAAGCAGCTATGATGGTACTCATAGTTGAGTTCACCAAGTCCTTGGCTGTAGGCCCTCCACTCCCTGGCGGAGCTCCCAGCAACGGTGCGCCTGCCGTAAGCGCGTCAGCAAACCTCTCAACGTCCATCCTCGCAGTCCTCCATCCGGGGATTGAAGTTTGGGCATATGCACGCAGAGTGGCACCGTCGTGAATCTCAACAGCTATATACTGGTGATCACTAGCCGAGTAGTCCTCTAGTACTCGCCAGCTGTGTACTCTGGGTACCAGGGACTCCGAAGCGAGTGTCACATCGGGTATGGTTCCTACGCAACCCCAGCAGCGGAAAGTAGGGGGTTACCAGTATTTAGGACAAAAAGCGCTGTTCTGGCCGCCATGTCCAAGATTTGCTTTCCCCTTGGGTCGGATTGTGGCATACCCCATTCAATGGCTCTAGCGCTGAAGTCTCCCCCGACCAGCATGTGGCCCTCTGTGTTCGAGACAGCGTCCTCCAGGGCATCGAGTTTGGTTCGAAAAGATCGCATTGCCTCGTTAGGCGTCAGATAAACACTGAAATATGTTATCCCTGAACACCGCACCCACGCAAAACCATCCCCGCTTCCATGGCCCTGCACCTGAAGGCGGGCGCTGTCTCGAACCCAGATGGCCGAGGTACCACGCTTGCGAGTCCTCGTTATGATGTTGCTCGCTCAGCAACAGGAGGTCAGCTTTCTTATCCCTCGCAAACTGCTCAAGTAGGTCCTGGGCGTTTGTGCTTCGGTGCAAATTGACATGCAGGATACGGATCATTTGAGTATCGATTTGGCTTTAGTTTGGGCCTCCTTGAAAACCCAGCATCTCCCTGTCCCCGGCTCATGTTTGAGGTCGCCGGGTGCTAGCTTAGCATCCTTGCAAAGAATGCATTTTGCCTCGTTCGTGCACTCCTTCCTTTTGTGCCCCGTTTCACCACATTTGTAGCACAGAGATCTCCTGTCGGGTCCCCTACAGCCATACGCGGTGTGTCCGTATTCGAAGCATCTGAAGCAGCGGATAGGGATCGCTCTTCTCTGTATCCTGCAGATCACCCAACCTATCTTAATTTTGTCCCTTCGCCAGGATTTGCTGGGCGTCTTTATCAGCTAGTTCGTCAATAGCCATGCGTTGCCCACTTGTGTTTTCACGTGTCAATCTTGCCTTGACTTCACTTAAGCTGGGGAACTCCCTCCTAATGGCATCCTCTACTTCAGCTTTGTCCGTGACGCAGTCGAGGTCCCTGAAATTGTAAAAGTGTAGGAGTCAAGTTATATAGTCCTGGGAACTGTCCAAGAACCTCGTTTGTTTCTATTTCCATTTTTTATTTCTTTAGTTTTCACGAATTCACATTTTTATTTGGCTTTTCACTCACTGATAGCGTATATAGTTGTAGAATTTTCGTCATCAATCTAAAATAGTTAAAGCGAATTATAAATGGCCAATTATAACCACACAAAGATGTAGCATAAAATAATATGTTTGATTGAACTCTTATGCTGAAAATTCCCTCATGTGACCAAAATCTAAGGAATTCTTTGAACTTAATTTTCAACGTAGGTTGTGCTGACAATTTCCTTTAGATTAACAAGCAGTGAGGTATCACCGAGTAGAGATAAATAGACTCCAAATCGGCCACTAGCGCCTCGAGTAGTTGAGGACTCGAAAAACTCTTTACATGTTTTTCCTAGTCTACGATAATACAGTCGCACCAGAACAATCCTCCAATTCTCAAAATTTTTCTAGCACCCGTTCTAAATTTATGTTTGATATTCTTCAAAACGTTTCACAATCCGATACTTTATCATATATTTTTGAATATTAGTAAATTGTCCATCAATCGTATTTGGCTATTTCTCAATATGTCTCATGTCCCTGGCAAACTGTTCAAGCAGGTTTTGGGCGTAGTTGTACCTGCAGGATGCGGGTCATTTAAGTTCTGATGTTGCCTTGGCTAGGCCTTCCTGAAAACTCGAAATTTTCCTGATCTCAAAACGTGCAAAAGATCTGATCTCGGATCAGCATCCTTGCAAAGGATGCAGTGTGCCTCCTTCCTGCACTCTTTTCAGCCAGGTCCGTGACGCAGTCAGTCACTTTTATTTCGATCGTTGCTATCGACTCGAGCAAGGCTACAGCAGTGCTTTTGACGAGGCCTTTCATCACTGCGTCGCAGAATGCTTCTTTAATGCCGGCGTCTGCTCTGAATTCGACCAGTATGTTAAATAGCCCGATCGGGTTGGTCATACCGCTTTAATAGCAGTGTTGGTGTCTTTGAGCCTTACGTTTGCCTTGATACTGCGGAACGCGTTGCGTAGGATCGGCCAGCTTGAGGTTTTACGAGCAGTGCCTGCTGCTGGGGTCTTCGTCTTGTTTATTCTCTCCTGTTCCGTCTCAGGTCTTTTTTCTGGTTGGACGCCCGTGCGAACTTTATTATCTGGCCCTTTTTGAAGGAGTTTCTTTGCAGCTTTCTTCGCTCATTTTGTCAGCACTGTCTGGAACTCCTGATCTAGCGTTCCATGCTCATTAAGTGCTTCTTTCTTCCTTCTTTTATCCTGATATCTTTCGATTGGGCTAGACGCCATTCTTTTATTGATGTTTGATGGTTGAGCTATCGGCGCCTGCCCTTAAGGCATAGTCCTCAGCGCTTCTTCATCCTTCTGTTCTTCTTCGTCTTTGTTTCATGTTAATTCAATCACTTGCTTTTACTTTGGAGTTGCCTATTTGCGAAATATCTTTCCTGGTATTACTTGTTACGAATCCTGCCTTTTCCCGCAATTTTTTAATTATAAAATTTAAGTGAGAACTGTTATTGGTTGTCGTTCATGGCTAACGACTGTTCTGCAGCCGAACATTAGAATAAGTCCGAAATTAAAAGAATAAACGCAGACCAATTAACGATTAGAACGAAATCGCTGATTGAGTACTCAGTAAAAGATGCATTGAATTTTAAGGGAGGCTCCGCAATACTCCTTTTCCCTTAAAAAGCGAAAAAATCAGACCTTTCTGTTGAAAGGTCTGGACTGTGGAGAGGATACAGTCAATCTCCTTCAATTTCTCAATTAAGCTGCACCAGTAATTGAATTTATTTGAGTAAAGAACTTCAACAGAGAAATTGGCTATGGAAAAAAATTTTAAAAATCATTTAGTGCAGATTTCAAATAAAACCCGTCATAGTGGTTGATCTTCAGATCGGTGAGGACGGAAAAGAGAAGTCGACGAGTGTTACCGGTGTCAATAATTTGTTGGTTAGTTCATTCTTTTTTTTCTAATCAATTGATAATGTTTAGTAGTTTTTGTTTGATAACATTTGATATGATTATTTGTGACTAATTTTTTTTGAATGAATTAATTGATTAAATTGAGAGTACCTCGTGAGCCATTAAATTTTTGCTTTATGTTATTATAAAATTTATAACGATTGAATCAATAAATCGCATTGGAATTTGAACACTTGTGCTTGTATTCTTCCCGAAAATTCATAGTCGTGGTTGTCATTAGACTGCCGATAAATGCGTAGTTTGTTGTTCCTTTGAAATAGGTGAAGGCACTTGGCAGCCTCTAGATACGCACTTATCGTACATGTGACCCTTTTTCAAATTATTGATACACAAATTCGATTCTTGAGTGTTTTCATTATTCCTTGCGGGAATCAGCTTCAAAGGTTTATCGCAATGTTTTGCTGCTGCAAATTAGGAAACTAGGGATATTGAAAAACATTTACAAAAGCCATTTCACTAATCAATAAATCACAAGGATGCAAAATTAATATAATGTAACGCTAATATTTTTTCAGGGGAGCAGAAATTATTGAAGATTTAAGAGAAAAGCAAATACATTTAAAAAAACGGCACGAGAAGAATATCATTCGCGAAATCAAATTGAAAATGGAAAAGATTAGATCAAAGCAAGAAAGAATGTTGCAGCATTCAGCCGACGTAACTCATTATTCAGGTATGCATTATTTTAATTCAGACTTGTGTATTTAGCGTTTAAAATCAACTTGCCTAGTTTCTATAGATATAACATTTTTCATGAATTAGGCCAACATGTGAACATATCAAGCCACATGATCATCACCTTGGAGAAGGTAACGTAGGCACAGAAAAAGGAAGATGTTTGCAGAAATACCACAGACGTAGTGTTTATTAGTTTTAACCCCAAAAAATATTCTTGCATGATTCTGCATAAAATAGTATTCGGTTCCCAAATTTAATAAGAATATCTTATATTTAATTTTCTAACTCTAGCTGAACATATTCTATGAAATAGGGTTTTTAAGAGGGATTTAATGTGTTATGTGTGTGATAGGTGGGTAATCAGAACTATTATATTATAATTAAATATGTGTTAATAATAATTTATCATTTAGAGATTATCTTGGAAATTTTCTTGGAATTGTTCTCTGTATATAGGTCGTTTGAAAAGCGCCACTTGGCCTTATTGCTAAATTTTAAATCCATTTTAAATTTACTTAAAAGCATGACAGCTGTTTTTAAACTTTTGGTACGCACAACCTTTTTTGGTTTCATGGGTTTCAATGTCACTTCCAATCCAACCACCAGAGAGTTCAGGGCGTTTCGCAAGCGATTGTATTGAAAGTTAACCTACAAAAATATTAATTCTTGATTAAAATCAAATTTTCATATTTTTTAATTTAAATTACTACCAAGAAAAGGATGACAAATTCCCCAACAACTAAAGATTAGTTTCAATTAGAAATAAAAATTTGTTTAAAGAAGAGAATAGTGCTTTATAAAATAAAACAAGTGTAAGTTCCTTAGAGTTTTTCAACACAGGTAAGAATTTTTTTGGTAAAATAATGTTATGATGGAAGACCCACTGAATAAAAAGAAGGTACCGCCTAACCCAGGGGAAAGCAAGGAAGCTGTATTAAGTAAAAACAGACGAAATCGATTCGAAAAGAATTAAAAGAAACAAAGGATGACAGCACATGTAAGGTTCATAACCTCAATCAAAATGCCAACTGTGAAGTCAGTGAACCAATGGATACGCTTGGTACGGAAAAAACATGTGAATCCGCTAACGTCAAGCACGCCGAAAAACAATGACAAAACAAAATTAGCATGATCAACACTAACAATATCCACAACCATGGAAGGCATTGAAAACTTTATACCGGACACCTTGAACAAGACGCTCAAACCCAAAAATATAGGGTTTTCCAATAAGAGGTGTTATTTTGATATTAAAACAAAAATGGGATTTTTTAATATAAATGATCGGATGTTTATTTCATTATAAAGAGGAAGGTATACTGTTAATAGTGGAAAATAATATCAGGCAAATGACCACCACGACCACGCTTACTGGACCATATCCTTTTCATGAAATTTTCCATAACCAAATCGCAAAGGACATAGTGCCCTATGTCCTCGATAGCCTCACGAATTCCATCTTTGAGGTCTTGAATCGACGCTGTTGGCGTAGACGTGTTAAATCACAAGATCTATTCAAAATAACAACTCTTATTGGAAAACTCTGTATTGTAACCCAGATTCTAAAAGACCACGTGGCTGCGCTAGAGGACAGCGAAAACCCACACACGGAACAAACGAAAGCTGGGCAAAACACCAAAAATACGACAAAAATGACAATAGGAAAAAATTCTTTGTGCTAATGGATCTATCAAAAGAAAAAGCAAACGAAAAAGTAAGACTTATTCCAATGACTTTTTACTCCATGAACAAATGAACATAAAAAATATAAAGGACATCAAACAGATTGGTTGCAACAGAATTAAATTGACTTTCAACAGACCTGAGGATGCAAATGTTGTGGAAATGAACGATAAAATCAAGAATTTTGGAGTAAGAGCATTCATTCCAAATAACTTCATAATGAGACACGGAATACTGAAAGGAGTACTCCTAAATATCACAGAGGAAAAAATATCCAGAAACGGCATTCCTAGTAAGTCCTACGGCATTCATCAGAAAAATATAAAAATAATGAACGTTTACAGTATCAAAAGAAGAGATCCATAAAATAGAGAAAAGTTCATCCCAACGCAAACAGTTAAAGTATCTTTCTCAGGAGATGAACTTTCAGATGAAATCAGACTACACTACTTGAACATTCCAGTCGAATACTATTATCTTAGACCCAAACATTGTTTAAAGTGTCTCAGATTAGGGCACCCTCGGTTTTTTGTAAAGCGTATCAAGGAGAAAACAAAATATGTCCAAAGTGCGGGGATAAAGAAAGAATGCCTACAAAAAGAATGCAAAAACATGAAATGCTTCTTATGCGGAGATCTAAACCACAGTACTATGGACAAAACCTGCCCCAAATGGATCAATTACGATTTAGAGGTGATCTGTTTCATTAGAAACGTAACCCTTAAAGAAGCCAGAAATATTCTACCCAACAATCAGTTCGAATTGTTAAAATACAACGAATCCATGGATTCTGCATTTCCCTTATTATCTAAATCTAACGTTATGAACAACAGAAACTCAAATAATGCAATAAATAAACAAATGCTTAAGAAACCTTTCACAAAAACTACAAGAACATAACATACAAGATCAATCAATCAGACACCAAACTTTCCAATGAGTAGTCACCTACTACTACAGACAAACAACACGCTAATGGAAAAAAAAACACATTAGCAGAAAATATCTTCAAATCAGCAAATCAAGTTACACCCATAGAAAAACTAATAAATCTACTAAAGAACAACTATACAAACCAAAGAACCGCAAAGTACATACAAGTAGACTTCAATTTGATCAAAGAAACAATACATATACCAACAAACCACTGTCAAAAAAGACATAATACTAACAACTTACAATACATAGACTGGCTGAGCAATAATAACACCTAAAAATATGAAAGAATATAAAAATATCAAATTTTTCCAATACAACATTCAAAGCATTTCCAAAAATAAAGACACTTTAGAATACATAATGAACAAAAACAAAATAGACATTGCCCTTCTGCAAGAAACACATGTAACAAAAACATCGCCTAACTAAAGAATTAAAAATCAGTTTCTCATTAACAAAATAAGATCAGACAAAGAAGCAGGGGGATTCTCCATAGAAATTAATAACAGGATAAAATTTAAAGAAATCCCTCGCCACAACGAAGAAATTGAAGCAAAAATGATTACCACAAACCTAAGACCAAACATTAATATTTGCGCTTGCTATTTGCCCCCACGACCTAAGCAGCACAACTTTCAAAGAGCAAATCCATCAAATTAGTAAAAAATAACCATCAAAACTCAGTTCACAATTGGAGGAGATTTCAATGCAAGGCATAAAGACTGGGGGTGACAACATAAACAGGAAATATTCTAAAATCCATAATAAAAAAAAGCAAAATAGAAACCCTTAACACAGGCACGTTCACCTTTTTCAGAACATCCAGCCAACAAAACACACAAATGTCAACCCCAGACATAACCCTAACAAACAACCTAAACTACTGGAATCAATGAACTAAAAAATTTTATTAGATAGTAAAAGCGACCACGTCCCCATTGAATTTATGCTGCAAGTCGATGATTGAAAGAAAAATAAAGGACGAATACCAAACAGAAACAAGATCATTGAGGACATCAATACAATCAACCTCACCAGTAACCTTGCAGAAAACACGGAAATGATCAACGACTTAATCAAATAAAAATTTTGTTTAGGGAATGCTGGTGTCCTAAGTGAAAGAACTACATTGTTCTTTCACCCGAGCATTTCGGCTATCAACTTAATAGCACATTGCGTCAAGAGCTGCCACATCAGTTTCAGCTGACTGCGAACCCATGTATATAAATATATATATATATATATATATATATATATATATATATATATATATATATATATATATATATATATATATATATATATATATATATATATATATAATATATATATATATATATATATATATATAAATATATATATATATATATATATATATATATATATATATATATATATATATATATAAATATATATATATATATATATATATATATATATAAATATATATATATATATATATATATATATATATATATATATATATATATATATATATATATATATATATATATAAATATATATATATATATATATATATATATATATATATATATATATATATATATATATATATATATATATATATATATGCTGCAACATGGCAGTGCTGCAAATTCTATCGAGCAGTAATTTCCACTATTATGTAGTGGTGTCGGACTTATAAAAATTTTGTTAACGGAATGCTGGTGTCCTAAGTGAAAGAACTACATTGTTTTTTTACCCGGGCATTTCGGCAATCAACTTAGTAGCACATTGCGCTCGATGGACACCGGCTGATTCTAGCATATGGTCGGGTAGCATTAAAAATTTCCGCAGTTTCGTACGAGGTGACCGATACTAATCAGGAGCTGCCACATCAGTTACCTCGGGGCAGCTCGTCTGCGTGGGTTTTCAGCTGACTGCGAACCCATATATATATATATATATATATATATATATATATATATATATATATATATATATATATGTATATATTTGTATATATATATATATATTTTTGTATATATGTTTGTATATATATATATATATATATATATATATATATATATATATATATATATATATATATATATATATATATGTATATATTTATATATACATATACATATATATATATATATATATATATATATATATATATATATATATGTATATATTTATATATACATATATATATATATATATATATATATATATATATATATATGTATATATATATTTATATATTTATATTTATATATATATATATATATATATATATATATATATATACATATATACAAAAAAAAAAAAAAATATATATATATATATATATATATATATATATATATATATATATATATATATATATATATATATATATATATATATATCTATATTTATATGGGTTCGCAGTCAGCTGAAACCCACGCAGTCGTGCTGCCCCGAGGTGACTGATGTAGCAGCTCCTGATGAGTCTCGGTCACCTCGTACGAAACTGCGGGACTTAATCAAAAACAACCAGGTCAACACTAGAAACTTCAAACATAGCCCGAAACCATGGTGGTCAAAGGAAATAAACATGCTATGGAGGAAAAAAACCAAAGCTTGGACGAACTTCGGGGAACTAAATAGTGATAAAAATTAAGCAAAATTCTCCGAATGGCAAAATAAATGGAGACAAAGTGCAGTAAAAGCAAAAAGAGAACTCTGGGACGAAAAAAAGGGAGACATAAACCAAAGTGGAGACATTAAACAGTTTTGGAAATTTGTCAACGCAGTCAAAAATAATAACAACAACCTGAGATCACAATGGGACCTCGAAAATAATAACATCTTTCTCAAAACAATAAAAAATAATCATCAATTCTCTCTGGACCCTAATCCTCTCCAATAACACAGAACAAACCGAACCCTTCAAAATACATGAAGTTTTCACAATACTAGAGAAACATAAAAAAGATAATCACCGGGCTTAGATGCTATTCATTATAATATTATAATCTCCCTAAATCCCCACAATATAATAGCTCTACTAGACTCTATAAACGATAGCTTCAAAAATAACAATATACATAACGAACTAAGAGATATCAAAATAGTACCCCACCTCAAGAAAAACAAACCACTCCATAAAATAGAAAGCTACAGACCAATATCACTAATAATAAACTGCCTAATCAAAAACCTTCTGAGTGACTTCTGTTTTGCTTACAGAAAAGGAAAGTCAGCCAATTCATGCATAAACACTGTAATACACCTTCTAAATAAAAACAATCAAGCTTAAAAATATTATGATCATCAACTGTGATGTTGCTAGTGCGTACGAGAGAGTCAACATCCCGGAACTGTTCAACGTTATGTTTAACTTCAACATCAAGAAGGAATACATCTCTTGGATCTTAAACTTTCTGATGTACAGGAAATTACATCTAGGCAATGATTCGACCGAAATAAATAACGGACTTCCGCAAGGGGACGTACTGAGCCCGCTCCTTTTCAACCTCTACACATCTAGCCTTCATAAAATCACAGACAGGCAAACTACACTCATTCAATTCACTGATGACTTTTGAATAATAAGTAAAGGAAAAAAACAGACTAAACAATCTACAGCTAAAATTCAATAGCTTTACAAACTTATGTAATACATTAAACCTTCGCCTGAACTTGAAAAAATCGCTAGCTACAGAGTTCTACACTAATCAAACTCACTCCAACAAAATAAAATATGGTAACAGTCAACTAGAATGGATCAAAAATTTGACCTTCCTAGGCAGAAACTTTAACAACCAAAATCACTTCAATGAATTCTACAATAAATCCCTAAGCAAAGCAAACAAAACAAACACGGTCTTCCCGCTAAAAAGGCATTAAAAACTTTCAAATATCTAATAAGATCGCGGGCGCGAGGACTTGGGATGCTAATACTCGTGCTGACGCCTTGAGTATGCAGCAAGATCGATAAATCAATTAATTATGTGTTCAACTGCAGGCCCCGGGCGTAACTGCCTTTGGGCCGCTAATACTCGGGCAGAAACCTTGAGTGCACAGTTAAACGTATTCTTATTCGCTTATCTCGGGCTAAGTGCTTTGGGATAGAATAACCTCGGGCGCACGCCTTGTGGCAGTGAATGGAGAAATGCTTCTCAGTATCGTTTTCTTTTAGAGCATAATTATGCTGACTTGATTGCTTACCATCCAAAATAATGGCCAGTTTAAACTAGTCCATGATCAAAGTTCAAATACTTTTACCGTCATATTTCTGTGACTGGCGCAACCACAAAGCTCAAGCTTACACTCCAATTTGTCTACTTCCGCATGCGTGTAATCACTTCATTCCACTGAGGCGGTACGGTCGATAGCGAAGTCTTGTGTGTATTTGCTTTAGTTCATAACACGAGTATGAATACATACCCATGATAAGACGGCCATGCCCACAGATGGTTTGGTTGAGATTCACAGGTTTTCGCAAATGTTGCCATTCAAAGTGAACAGAGAGAAACGATGGGATGCGGACCTAGTCATACTCTTTCTCGCAAGATATTTTGAATGCAGTGTTTCTGCTTGACTTAAGGAAATGGTGAATAACATTTATTATAATTTGTAAACGTTTCTACATTTAATGAAAACTGCAAAATAACACGCAGTATTCGATTTATTATTGATCTGTAACTATTTACACATAGTTAAAAAGAATGACCGGCATAATTCTGATAGAGATCTCTTTATTCTATCTAACATGAATAAACTCCCCGCAGGGGCAATGCCGGTCGACAAGAGCACTCTTGGAAGCTAGCATTCTTTGGGGAGTTCCGCCCCCACGTACGCGAGGAAATTCCCGCGAGGGAAATACCGGTCGACAAGAGCACTCTTGGAGGCTAGCATTCTTTGGAGAGCGCCGCCCCCACGGACCCGAGGATATGGGGGGCGCCGTGAGGTTCCCTCCTGGGATGACAGGTAACGACTCTGATTGGATCTGGACTACGCTTTGGACAACAAACTAGAATTTTTGCTTTGGGCTGGCGGATGTGATAGTAGTGCCGAGGTGAAACTCGTGTGTGAACGGCTCCAATTCAACTATCATACCGTCTCCGTCCCGGTAAAACCTTGGCAGGCCTCGGACTACGTTCGAAGTTCGCACCATTGGGTTGGTGGTGTAGATTCGGTTGAGACGGACTCCCGATTAGCGCTTGTCTGGCTCTGAGCACTTGTCCCCATAAGGACTTGTCTCAACCCTCGCATGGCCTCCCTGCTCTGCAAAGGCAGCCATGGGACCAAAAAGGCGACTACACACACGAACGGAGATAGCGGCTCCGAGGGGGGACCCAATAAAACTGGAGCAACCAAAAACATACAAAAAAGATAAAAACAATCCAACAAAAGAAACAAAAAATCATATCAACGACGACGCAGCCAGCGGTTGCAGCCACGATGTTAACAGTACATCGAGAGCTGTACTAACCATGACAAAAACGCCGAATAACACAATGAGAGCGAAGACGGACGCAAAACGGAGATTAGCAGACAGTCTGGTTCAGACTGACATTCCTGCGGCGTTCGGGCGCAGCAAAAAAATGCGAACGCCAGAGCGTCCTATTGAGGAAAAGCCGGAAACTCTGCAGGACGCTTCAGGTGTTCAAGCGGTGGAAGATAATATAAAGAGCATCGAAAATTCGATGGTCACTAATGCGATCGTTCCCGAAGCGACCAATGCAAGGATCGCAAATCCCGTCATAGCAAAGAAACATCCTGAGGCCAACGAGGAGATTACTGCACGAAAAGCAACGAGTCACCAGATAAATAAAGCGACGTTGTGCGATTGCACCACCAACGGCACTATCGGAGGAGCTGGTTAAAGGCCACGGACGAACAGAAGGCTAAAGAGGCGCTTGGGGCGAAATCTAAAGGCGACATGCAGCTCGACTATTAAAAGTCAATGAAAGAATGGCGTCTAGCCCAATCGAAGGAGATCGGGATAAAAGAAGGAAGGAAGAGGCAGTTGATGGGCGTGGAGCACCAGATCACGGGTCTCAGATAGTGCTTACAAAAGGAGCGAAGAAGCCGCAAAGAAACTCCTTCAAAAAGTGCCGGAAAGTAAAGTTCGCACGGACGCCCAATCAGAAAAAGGACCTGATGCAAAACAGGAGAGGCAGAAGCCCCGACGAAGACCCCGGCAGCAGGCACTGCTCGTAAAACCCCAAGATGGCCGATCCTACGCGGAGGTACCGCGGGACATCAGGGGAAACGTAAGGCCCGAAGACACCAATACTACCATTAAAGTAGTACGACCAACGCGGTCGGGCCACATACTGGTCGAATTCCGAGCAGAGGCCGGCAATAAGGAAGAATTCTGCGACGCAGTAAAGAAAGCCCTCGGCAAAAGTGCAACTATAGCCTCCCGCGAACCGATGGCAACGATCGAAATACGAGACATTGACTGTGTGACGGATCTGGCCGAGGTAGAAGAGGCCATTAAAAGGGAGCTCCCTAGCGTGGGAAGGATCAAGGCGAGACTGAAACCAGAAAACAGCAGGGACAACGCATCGCCATAGTTGACTTGACCGAAAAGGACGCCGAACAATTCCTGAACAAGGCCAAAGTATGAATAGGGTGGGTTGTCTGTAGGATACGGCGAAGAGCAACGCCTCTTCAATGTTTCAAATGCCTTGGTTATAGTCACACCACACAAGTATGCAAAGCACTCGATAGAAGTTCCCTATGTTGCAAATGCGGTGAAATAGGACACAAAAGAAAAGAGTGCAAGAAGGAGGCACACTGTAGTCTTTGCAAGGATGCTGATCCAAAACCTGATTTCGGACACGTCTTGGGATCAGGAAAATGCCGGGTGTTCCAGGATGCCCTAGCCAAGGCAAAATCAGAGCTTCGATGACCCGCATCCTGCAGCTAAACTTACTCCGTAGTTCAACCGCCCAAAATCAGCTTGAGTAGTTTGCGAGGGACATGAAAGCCGACTTCTTGCTGCTGAGTGAGCAACACCATAATAAAAGTCCTGCATTATGGTACTCTGATGAAACTGGTACTGTCCCCATCTGGGTGACAGTGACTTTCAAGCGGAGAGTTGTGGACGGGGGGATGGTTTCGTGTCGGTTCGGTGCTCAGGGACCACCTTCTTTAGTGTGTACCTAACGCCTAACGAGTCGATATCATCTTTCCAAGCCAAACTTAATGCTCTGGAGGGCGCTGTCTTGAACGCAGAGGGCAAAGTGCTCGTTGGGGGAGACTTTAACGCTTAAGCAATCGAATGGGGCATGCCTCAGACGGATCCGCGGGAGAAACGAATCCTGAAAATGGCGTGCCAGGACGGCGCTCGTCGTACTAAACTCCGGGAATACGTCTTCTTGTGAAGGAACCATACCGGACGTGACATTCGCGTCGGAGTCCTTAGTACGGAGGTTATACAATAGAAAAGTATTAAGAGGACTTCTCAGGCAGTGATCATCAGTGCATCCTGCTTGAGGTAAGTGATGTTGTCTCCCGACGTCCGTGCTCTCGGCTTTCTACAACTGGATGGAACATCGGAAGGATGGACGTCGAGTGGTTCGTCGAGGTGCTCACAGCAGGTGAGCCGCTGCAGGGAGCTTCGGAGGGGACGGAAGAACTGGAAGCTCAAGACGTGGTGAACTCTACTATGAACATCATTACGACTGCTTGCAAAGCTTCTATACCCCGTCGAAGACCCCGACATGGCAAGTCCCCAGTGTACTGGTGGTCAACTGAAATCGCTGAAAAGCGAAGGGAGTGTCTCAAGCTTCGACGTGAGGCTCAACGGGCGCGGAACCGTGACGAGGCATACAACCAGGTGGCAGCATATAAGTCGGCCAGGAAATGCCTTCGCAAATTGATCAACAGTAGCAAGGCTCGCTGCTGGCAAGATATAGTGGAGAATGTGAACAAGGATCCGTGGGGCCTTGGGTACAAGCTAGTTATGCGGAAGCTTGGTGCCCTACGGAAGCCTTGTATATACGACGCGGAAAAGATGGACGCGGAAAAGATGGACGCGATAGTGCGGGGACTCTTCCGCGTCCATCCCGTCCGTGTTGACGCTGTCCATGGTGAAACATCAATCGAGTGTCCACTCTTCACACAGCTAGAACTGGAGGAGGCTGTCCTCTCATTGAAAGCGAGGAAGGCTCCAGGTCCAGATGGTGTTCCGGCTGAGGTGTTGCGGCTCGTCTATCACCATTGTCCTGACTTGCTGCTCAGCACATTCAACGCTTGCCTACGGGACGGGGTTTTCCCGGTACGATGGAAGGTGGCGGGGCTCGTGCTGATCAGCAAGGGGAAGGGAAATCCCGAATCGCCGTCTGCATTCCGCCCGTTATGCATGCTAGACATGGCTGGGAAAGTGCTAGAGAAACTCATCAAGGGAAGACTCATTGACGCGATTCGTGCTGCTGGGGACCTATCTCCTCGGCAGTACGGCTTTAGAGCAGGACGTTCTACCATTGATGCGATTGCAGAGGTGGTGAACGCGGTCCAAAAGGCAGAGGCATATAGTCGCACCAAGCGACGGATCGTCCTGGATACGCTGGAATATTCTGGATACGTTGGAAAACTCTTTTCAAGTTCCAGAATATCTAATGGGGCTTTTGAAGAACTACCTAAAGGACCGAAGCCTGCTCTACGACACGACACAGGGCCAACGAAGGATGGAAATTACATCGGGTGTTGCCCAGGGATCTATCCTTGGTCCGGACCTGTGGAACGTGTCTTACGACGGGCTACTGAGACTTGAGATGCCAGCTGAGTCGCCCTTGGTCGGCTATGCGGATGATGTTGCGGCTCTGGTCGCTGGGCGCACCGTTGAACAAGCGCAACTTAAGCTAGGTATGTTAATGCGCCGAGTGAGGGACTGGATGACTGCTCGCGGGCTGAGTTTAGCACTGTAGAAAACCGAAGTGGTCATCTTGACAAAAAAGAGAATCCCTAGAGTAAGGATGATCAGTATTGGAGACATACAAATCGAATCAAAGCCAGCGGTGAAGTACCTGGGGCTACTGATCGACTCGAAGATGAGTTTCTCTGAGCAAACCAGGGCAACTGCTGAGAAGGCTTCTTCGGGAATATCGGCTCTGAGTCGACTTATGGCCAACGTAGGGGGACCCAGCCCATCAAAAAGACGCCTCTTGATGAGTGCTGTAGGGTCAGTGCTACTGTACGGAGCAAAGGTATGGGGCGACGCTCTCAGCAAGGAGGTATACCGAAAACGTTTGACACACGTACTGAGACGAGGAGCACTGAGAATTGCATCTTCGTATCCAACAGTCTCCGACTCGGCGGTGAGAGTGATTGCAGGCGTTATACCTATCGCCCTCCGTGCTAGAGAGCGCCGCGCTATTTACCTGCGCCGAAACGAGGATGCGAGGGAGATAATTGTCCGCGAGGAGAGACAGCGCTCGCTCAACGATTGGCAGCAGTCTTGGGTGAATTGCACGAAGGGAAGGTGGACTGCGCGCCTCATCCCGGATGTAAGACCGTGGCTAAATCGAAGCCATGGTGAGACTGACTTCTTTCTGACCCAGCTTTTGAGCGGGCACGGGTGTTTTCAGTCTTACCTGCACAAGATCGGCAAGTCACGGTCTCCCGATTGTCGGTTTTGCCCAGGAGAGGAGGTCAATGCCTGTCACACATTTTTTGCGTGTACAAAATGGGTCAAGCTGCGAAGGGAACTCTATAGGGAGACGGGAGAGCTCACCCCGGATAATATAGTTGCGGTGATGCTCAAATCGGTTGACAAATGGAACCAGGTTGCACACTATGCTCGGGCAGTCCTAAAATATAAAAGGGACTCACAGCAGCCGGGGGCGCTGGGGCTGGGAGATCGCTCTTCTGGCATTTCCTCTTCCCCTTCCCCCTCCCGCTAGGAAAGGGACTCCTCAGCTTGAAGGCGCCCCACGGCGTAACAAAACGAGACCTGGCCCGAAGTAATGTGTCAAACGGTTCCAGGCTGGGTTCTCAGGTTGACAGGGGAGGTGTTTAGTGGGTAGTCCAGTCGCGCATGGGAGTCCCACACTCTGTGCGTACATAGTATTCACCTCCCTACCTCAAAAAAATACTTGGATATAAAATCGTTGAAATTTTTGCAAAAAATGCACAGTTTCTTTCATAAACACAGTGCAGCCGCCATTTTGATCTAGCTGGAATGATTTTTCTGAATGCTCGGCCGATTGAACATATTCAAGTTAAACACTATTCCTTAAATTTTCATGAAAATTGAAAGAAAATAAAAGTGCCTTGGTCAATTTGAAATATGTTTCAACCATCAACACGTGCTGTTGTTATTGTAATTCCATACAATTTAAATGGCTATAACTCACTTGATTATGATTCGATCTCAATTAAATTAATTAATTCTTATATCTGCCTACATAACGTTCAAAGGTACCGTTTTGATTTTATGGGCAATAATCTAAAACCTACAAATCGTACTATTATTAACAAAATTGAGTGAATTTCGATTTCTGAGGTATTTGTTGCCCTTGTACTTATAAAGGCGCCCATTCTTGATAATATTCAGATTTTTCGGCTCAATGGTGTCCAATCGCGAGGGGGGCACAAATTTTTAGTACTTTTTGCCTTCCCCTGGGCCCCCTAATTCATAAAATGATTTTTTTTCAGGTTCGAAAAATGCTAATCAAGACCTTTCATTTGATACCCCGCCTATGATTAAAAAAATTTTTAAGGGCTAATTCGTTATAAAAGGGGACCCTCCTTAAAAAAAATTTTAAATTTTTGTTAAGACCTTAACTTTTGAGATACCATCATTTCTGATCTTTTCACAAAGTTTGAGCATTCTAGCTTCTATAGTTTCTGAGGAAACTGGCTGTGACGCACGGACATACGGACAGACGGATGGACAGACGGACGGACAGATGGACAGACAGGTCGCGAAACTAGTAGGTCTTTGTAAAAAAAATTTTTACAAAGACCTAAAAAGTAAAAATATGAAATACGAGTTTATGATTTTGAAATGAAGAAACTAAAACGAAGTGATCAAATATGTAATTAAATGACCAAAAGATTCATAATATTAATTAGAAAAATAATGAAATGTAAAACTAATATTTAGATCGCAAAAAAGTAAAATAAAAATACGTTAGTATTGTCGCGAATCAAAGTAAAACAACAAGATATGCAGACACTGCATCCAATTGTAATGCGTAAACAAGCAGAAAACAAAATCAAAATAAAATGTCTAATATGTTAAAGAAAACAATTAGTTAAAATATTCAAAGTAAGGCAACTCAAAATAAAAAAATTAGATAAAACCGCAACAGATAACTATGATTCAATTAGAAAAAATACATTGCAATCTGAAATGAATATTGAAAGGAGCATACGTTGACTTTTTTATAAAACAATACGCAAAGAAAAAATTCAATTCAAATTGATTAAAGTAGTAATTTCCAAATTAACATTCCAAGTTTACAAATTAAGACAATGAAACAAAAAGGAACATGTTTCATGACTAGGCTCTTCAAGCCAGTCGTGAACTTTCCTTTTCGGCGAGAAGGCAGTGTTAAGGAAGCCGCAGTGTAATTATGAGCCCGTCCGCGTCCCGTCGTTCCTTTCAAAGTCATAAGCGCTTTCTTCTCTTCTTCTCTTTAGCGCTACAGCCCCTCTCGAGCCTTCGCTTAGAGATAGTTAGAGTATCTCATTTTCATGACCGTATTGATTTTTTCGGAAGTTGGTTTGGTCAGTACCATGCTCCCGTCTGCCTGCTCAGCTATGATATGATCTGATGAAATCAGTACATACCACTGAATGAACACTCGTAGTCTGTCCGAAAAATCCCCTGAACTAAATCACGTTGCTCCCAACGTGATTTGAACCTAGGACCTTCGGCTTATGCGTTCATGCTCTAACCACTAGAACACACAGACTATATATTGTATATATATATATATATATATATATATATATATATATATATATATATATATATATATATATATAATATATATATATATATATATATATATATATATATATATATATATATATATATATAATATATATATAATATATATATATATATATATATATATATATATATATATATGTATATATATATATATATATATATATATATATATATATATATATATATATATATATATATATATATGTATATATATATATATACATATACACGAGACCAACAATTCCAGCGTTTGCTGATGATCTGATCATCTATACGGCAGATCGAAAAGCTACAATAGTTCAAAGCAATCTCTAAAAAATGTTCAATGATGTGCAGCTATACACTGGCAATTGGCAAATGAAAATCAATGCGCAGAAGTGCGAAACAATTTTGTTTCGGACAACGGTACAGGTGGTCGGTCAAGACCTGAAATGGAATTGGAAGAATTTCCACATCATGGCTGGCGAGGGTAGTTCAGAACGGGTTCTACATAAATCCTGTGTTCGATACCTCGGTGTTCATCTCGATCAGTACCTGTACTGTACTGAACATGTCAAAATCATGCTCAGTAAGCACAAAAAGTAGTCATGGCCCTACGAAGACACTTTCATTCCAGATACATTGATCAAAAGGTTAAAATTATCTGTTACAAGACCCTGGTTAGACCAGTTATGACATATGGATGTCAGATCTAGTACAACCAGAGTACTAGTACTATGCAAAAATTAAGAGTTTTCGAAAAGAAATGTCTTCCTGCATGTACTGGTTGGAGACGGATTGGAAGCATTATATATGGAATAGAAGAATTTATCGAACTGCTAAAGTGACGAGAGTCGATATCTTTATATTGGAACTTCTTCGGAATCATATCGCAAGATCTGTAACTGTGAGTGAAAACCCCTGGATTTCACATCCGTTTTACCCTACAGACGGGTATATAGCGACTTGCCTCGTTACTGGCTTCATTCCTCCAGAAGCATTCGTGTATTTGGACATGAATCGATGTTTTTGATTCTGACGGCGTCCCAAGCATACGAGTATATCACATATATCGACGGGCCACCGATAAGAAGATAAAATATCTTTCGAATTTGAGCTCACGAGATCAACAATTCCAATGGAGATACTCATTTGCTAGATTCATTGAAGCTGATCGACCTGAGATGGAGCAATCTAGGTATTGGTGGTTGAATGACAATGTCTAAATTATTCGTGTTTATTTTCAGTTTTTGTGTTTTCGTTACTCAGTTTTCGAGTTTCAGCTCATTATTGCTACATATAGTGTTGTTGTTTATTTGTGTTAAAACTTAGGGATATATATGTTACAGGACCAGTATACCCTATGTATACTGGTATGAACTGGTTGCACATTTGATGTGTATCCAATATACATCATCAAGGCTCCCGGGGAAAGAACTCCTAATTTACCACTTACCTGCTACTCTGTCCGTTTAAACTAGAACAACAAAAAGGAATAGAGTTACATGTTGAAAGTTTTAAGTTTTATTCATGTTGCTATTTTAAATTGGTTACATTTACACCTCTTAGTTATTTATTTATCATCTATCCCTACGGTGTCTACACGGACGGAGGATGCCTAGAAGAAAGTGGGAATTAGTCGACGGTGGCTACGCAGCGTAAAAACGCATCCAAGCCGAATGAGGTTCGCGGCTCAAGCCTACACCTCACCATCTAACTGATGTGATGATTTCCTGCAATTGTACCGGAACTAGATGCACTTTCTGGCTTCGCTGATCACTTCGCGGCGATATACACTTCGCGTACAGTTCTGTAACCGCTGTTATTACTACTTGCCGTTTCTCGCTCGATCAATTGTCTTTTAAACGATTCATGCGGCCTCAATTCGCCCTAAATTCGCTGAGTAGTTGAGATTGCGTTCTCGTTCCACGTAAACTTCTTCCTCCGCGCACTTCTCACTTGCTCGCATGGTGAAGCTTTGCATCGAATTTGAGAAATGGTTTGAAGGCAGGGTTTAGCACAGTGTCACTCCGCTGGAAACACACCCCGAACCTTCTCATGTACATGGTCGTTGTCGTTGCTAATGTTATGGCTTATGTAGTATAACACTTGGCGTAGCTTGCCGATATTTCTATAAGCACACCCCGAAGCTTCTTATGTACATGGTCGTTGTCGTCGCTAATGTTGTGGTTTATGTAGATCGAATTATGAAGTCTTTACGCTTGCCGTTGGTCGACAAGTACATGCTTTGATGACAATGGGCGTAGCTTGTCGATAATTCTATAAGCACACCCCGAAGCTGCTTATGTACATGGTCGTCGTCGCTAATGGTATGAATTATGAAGACTTTACGCTTGCCGTTGGTCGACAAGTACATGTTTTAATGACAATGGGCGTATGCGCTTGGCCGTATACGCTTGACGGAGCTTAGACGATTGACGACGTTGTATATAGCATAACATTTCCTCCGGCGGATTTGACTGATTTACGTACTTGGAGAGTGAAGTAAATCGTTGTTCCGTTCCAATGATGCGAATTACTTAATGCGTAAGTTGTACTTTGCGCTGCTAAGGCCATTACTATTGTCCGCTGTACTTCTCACTGCCTATTGTTGATTGTTGTTTTGCTGCTGGTTCTTGATTAACATACTTAATTCTACCGTTTAATTTCGTGTATCTTGAACTCCTAATTTACGCTACTTAACATGTTATGGCATAATACAACGTTACAATTGAAAAATACTTCATTTTTGATTTTATATCGTTACGGATTCATGATTTGCTTGCCTGAGTCGCTAATCTGTACGGTTACGTTTTTACTTGATACTAACATAACATGTTAATTATAAATTGATGTTTTGTCTGATACTTAGTATTTCTTTTGATATAGTGAGCGAAGATCGCTTTTGGTTCTACATAATCGTGGATTGATAATGTATATATATATTTTTTTTTGATTTTTTATCAGTATAATTATTCACAAAGGTTTTTGTTTGATACAACTTTGAGTCAAACAGGTTCGTGTTTGGTTTGATTCTATACAAGCATAAATTCACAACTCAATATTTCATTTGATTGTATACAATAATGGAATAGTGTTACGTTAGATTCTAATGCTGAAGAATATACTGAACATTTCTTCCGGTCCTAAATACCTAGTCATACTCTTTCTCGCAAGATATTTTGAATGCAGTGTTTCTGCTTAACTTAAGGAAATGGTGAATAACATTTATTATAATTTGTAAACGTTTCTACATTTAATGAAAACTGCAAAATAACACGCAGTATTCGATTTATTATTGATCTGTAACTATTTACACATAGTTAAAAAGAATGACCGGCATAATTCTGATAGAGATCTCTTTATTCTATCTAACATGAATAAACTCCCCGCAGGGGCAATGCCGGTCGACAAGAGCACTCTTGGAAGCTAGCATTCTTTGGGGAGTTCCGCCCCCACGTACGCGAGGAAATTCCCGCGAGGGAAATACCGGTCGACAAGAGCACTCTTGGAGGCTAGCATTCTTTGGAGAGCGCCGCCCCCACGGACCCGAGGATATGGGGGGCGCCGTGAGGTTCCCTCCTGGAATGACAGGTAACGACTCTGATTGGATCTGGACTACGCTTTGGACAACAAACTAGAATTTTTGCTTTGGGCTGGCGGATGTGATAGTAGTGCCGAGGTGAAACTCGTGTGTGAACGGCTCCAATTCAACTATCATACCGTCTCCGTCCCGGTAAAACCTTGGCAGGCCTCGGACTACGTTCGAAGTTCGCACCATTGGGTTGGTGGTGTAGATTCGGTTGAGACGGACTCCCGATTAGCGCTTGTCTGGCTCTGAGCACTTGTCCCCATAAGGACTTGTCCCAACCCTCGCATGGCCTCCCTGCTCTGCAAAGGCAGCCATGGGACCAAAAAGGCGACTACACACACGAACGGAGATAGCGGCTCCGAGGGGGGACCCAATAAAACTGGAGCAACCAAAAACATACAAAAAAGATAAAAACAATCCAACAAAAGAAACAAAAAATCATATCAACGACGACGCAGCCAGCGGTTGCAGCCACGATGTTAACAGTACATCGAGAGCTGTACTAACCATGACAAAAACGCCGAATAACACAATGAGAGCGAAGACGGACGCAAAACGGAGATTAGCAGACAGTCTGGTTCAGACTGACATTCCTGCGGCGTTCGGGCGCAGCAAAAAAATGCGAACGCCAGAGCGTCCTATTGAGGAAAAGCCGGAAACTCTGCAGGACGCTTCAGGTGTTCAAGCGGTGGAAGATAATATAAAGAGCATCGAAAATTCGATGGTCACTAATGCGATCGTTCCCGAAGCGACCAATGCAAGGATCGCAAATCCCGTCATAGCAAAGAAACATCCTGAGGCCAACGAGGAGATTACTGCACGAAAAGCAACGAGTCACCAGATAAATAAAGCGACGTTGTGCGATTGCACCACCAACGGCACTATCGGAGGAGCTGGTTAAAGGCCACGGACGAACAGAAGGCTAAAGAGGCGCTTGGGGCGAAATCTAAAGGCGACATGCAGCTCGACTATTAAAAGTCAATGAAAGAATGGCGTCTAGCCCAATCGAAGGAGATCGGGATAAAAGAAGGAAGGAAGAGGCAGTTGATGGGCGTGGAGCACCAGATCACGGGTCTCAGATAGTGCTTACAAAAGGAGCGAAGAAGCCGCAAAGAAACTCCTTCAAAAAGTGCCGGAAAGTAAAGTTCGCACGGACGCCCAATCAGAAAAAGGACCTGATGCAAAACAGGAGAGGCAGAAGCCCCGACGAAGACCCCGGCAGCAGGCACTGCTCGTAAAACCCCAAGATGGCCGATCCTACGCGGAGGTACCGCGGGACATCAGGGGAAACGTAAGGCCCGAAGACACCAATACTACCATTAAAGTAGTACGACCAACGCGGTCGGGCCACATACTGGTCGAATTCCGAGCAGAGGCCGGCAATAAGGAAGAATTCTGCGACGCAGTAAAGAAAGCCCTCGGCAAAAGTGCAACTATAGCCTCCCGTGAACCGATGGCAACGATCGAAATACGAGACATTGACTGTGTGACGGATCTGGCCGAGGTAGAAGAGGCCATTAAAAGGGAGCTCCCTAGCGTGGGAAGGATCAAGGCGAGACTGAAACCAGAAAACAGCAGGGACAACGCATCGCCATAGTTGACTTGACCGAAAAGGACGCCGAACAATTCCTGAACAAGGCCAAAGTATGAATAGGGTGGGTTGTCTGTAGGATACGGCGAAGAGCAACGCCTCTTCAATGTTTCAAATGCCTTGGTTATAGTCACACCACACAAGTATGCAAAGCACTCGATAGAAGTTCCCTATGTTGCAAATGCGGTGAAATGGGACACAAAAGAAAAGAGTGCAAGAAGGAGGCACACTGTAGTCTTTGCAAGGATGCTGATCCAAAACCTGATTTCGGACACGTCTTGGGATCAGGAAAATGCCGGGTGTTCCAGGATGCCCTAGCCAAGGCAAAATCAGAGCTTCGATGACCCGCATCCTGCAGCTAAACTTACTCCGTAGTTCAACCGCCCAAAATCAGCTTGAGTAGTTTGCGAGGGACATGAAAGCCGACTTCTTGCTGCTGAGTGAGCAACACCATAATAAAAGTCCTGCATTATGGTACTCTGATGAAACTGGTACTGCCCCCATCTGGGTGACAGTGACTTTCAAGCGGAGAGTTGTGGACGGGGGGATGGTTTCGTGTCGGTTCGGTGCTCAGGGACCACCTTCTTTAGTGTGTACCTAACGCCTAACGAGTCGATATCATCTTTCCAAGCCAAACTTAATGCTCTGGAGGGCGCTGTCTTGAACGCAGAGGGCAAAGTGCTCGTTGGGGGAGACTTTAACGCTTAAGCAATCGAATGGGGCATGCCTCAGACGGATCCGCGGGGGAAACGAATCCTGAAAATGGCGTGCCAGGACGGCGCTCGTCGTACTAAACTCCGGGAATACGTCTTCTTGTGAAGGAACCATACCGGACGTGACATTCGCGTCGGAGTCCTTAGTACGGAGGTTATACAATAGAAAAGTATTAAGAGGACTTCTCAGGCAGTGATCATCAGTGCATCCTGCTTGAGGTAAGTGATGTTGTCTCCCGACGTCCGTGCTCTCGGCTTTCTACAACTGGATGGAACATCGGAAGGATGGACGTCGAGTGGTTCGTCGAGGTGCTCACAGCAGGTGAGCCGCTGCAGGGAGCTTCGGAGGGGACGGAAGAACTGGAAGCTCAAGACGTGGTGAACTCTACTATGAACATCATTACGACTGCTTGCAAAGCTTCTATACCCCGTCGAAGACCCCGACATGGCAAGTCCCCAGTGTACTGGTGGTCAACTGAAATCGCTGAAAAGCGAAGGGAGTGTCTCAAGCTTCGACGTGAGGCTCAACGGGCGCGGAACCGTGACGAGGCATACAACCAGGTGGCAGCATATAAGTCGGCCAGGAAATGCCTTCGCAAATTGATCAACAGTAGCAAGGCTCGCTGCTGGCAAGATATAGTGGAGAATGTGAACAAGGATCCGTGGGGCCTTGGGTACAAGCTAGTTATGCGGAAGCTTGGTGCCCTACGGAAGCCTTGTATATATGACGCGGAAAAGATGGACGCGGAAAAGATGGACGCGATAGTGCGGGGACTCTTCCGCGTCCATCCCGTCCGTGTTGACGCTGTCCATGGTGAAACATCAATCGAGTG
This sequence comes from Odontomyia ornata, assembly GCA_963969285.1. Classification (NCBI taxonomy): domain Eukaryota; kingdom Metazoa; phylum Arthropoda; class Insecta; order Diptera; family Stratiomyidae; genus Odontomyia; species Odontomyia ornata. Next base: position 225,655,672 of record OZ017740.1, on the reverse strand, counting down.
TCCACTCTTCACACAGCTAGAACTGGAGGAGGCTGTCCTCTCATTGAAAGCGAGGAAGGCTCCAGGTCCAGATGGTGTTCCGGCTGAGGTGTTGCGGCTCGTCTATCACCATTGTCCTGACTTGCTGCTCAGCACATTCAACGCTTGCCTACGGGACGGGGTTTTCCCGGTACGATGGAAGGTGGCGGGGCTCGTGCTGATCAGCAAGGGGAAGGGAAATCCCGAATCGCCGTCTGCATTCCGCCCGTTATGCATGCTAGACATGGCTGGGAAAGTGCTAGAGAAACTCATCAAGGGAAGACTCATTGACGCGATTCGTGCTGCTGGGGACCTATCTCCTCGGCAGTACGGCTTTAGAGCAGGACGTTCTACCATTGATGCGATTGCAGAGGTGGTGAACGCGGTCCAAAAGGCAGAGGCATATAGTCGCACCAAGCGACGGATCGTCCTGGATACGCTGGAATATTCTGGATACGTTGGAAAACTCTTTTCAAGTTCCAGAATATCTAATGGGGCTTTTGAAGAACTACCTAAAGGACCGAAGCCTGCTCTACGACACGACACAGGGCCAACGAAGGATGCAAATTACATCGGGTGTTGCCCAGGGATCTATCCTTGGTCCGGACCTGTGGAACGTGTCTTACGACGGGCTACTGAGACTTGAGATGCCAGCTGAGTCGCCCTTGGTCGGCTATGCGGATGATGTTGCGGCTCTGGTCGCTGGGCGCACCGTTGAACAAGCGCAACTTAAGCTAGGTATGTTAATTCGCCGAGTGAGGGACTGGATGACTGCTCGCGGGCTGAGTTTAGCACTGGAGAAAACCGAAGTGGTCATCTTGACAAAAAAGAGAATCCCTAGAGTAAGGATGATCAGTATTGGAGACATACAAATCGAATCAAAGCCAGCGGTGAAGTACCTGGGGCTACTGATCGACTCGAAGATGAGTTTCTCTGAGCAAACCAGGGCAACTGCTGAGAAGGCTTTTTCGGGAATATCGGCTCTGAGTCGACTTATGGCCAACGTAGGGGGACCCAGCCCATCAAAAAGACGCCTCTTGATGAGTGCTGTAGGGTCAGTGCTACTGTACGGAGCAAAGGTATGGGGCGACGCTCTCAGCAGGCAGGTATACCGAAAACGTTTGACACACGTACTGAGACGAGGAGCACTGAGAATTGCATCTTCGTATCCAACAGTCTCCGACTCGGCGGTGAGAGTGATTGCAGGCGTTATACCTATCGCCCTCCGTGCTAGAGAGCGCCGCGCTATTTACCTGCGCCGAAACGAGGATGCGAGGGAGATAATTGTCCGCGAGGAGAGACAGCGCTCGCTCAACGATTGGCAGCAGTCTTGGGTGAATTGCACGAAGGGAAGGTGGACTGCGCGCCTCATCCCGGATGTAAGACCGTGGCTAAATCGAAGCCATGGTGAGACTGACTTCTTTCTGACCCAGCTTTTGAGCAGGCACGGGTGTTTTCAGTCTTACCTGCACAAGATCGGCAAGTCACGGTCTCCCGATTGTCGGTTTTGCCCAGGAGAGGAGGTCAATGCCTGTCACACATTTTTTGCGTGTACAAAATGGGTCAAGCTGCGAAGGGAACTCTATAGGGAGACGGGAGAGCTCACCCCGGATAATATAGTTGCGGTGATGCTCAAATCGGTTGACAAATGGAACCAGGTTGCACACTATGCTCGGGCAGTCCTAAAATATAAAAGGGACTCACAGCAGCCGGGGGCGCTGGGGCTGGGAGATCGCTCTTCTGGCATTTCCTCTTCCCCTTCCCCCTCCCGCTAGGAAAGGGACTCCTCAGCTTGAAGGCGCCCCACGGCGTAACAAAACGAGACCTGGCCCGAAGTAATGTGTCAAACGGTTCCAGGCTGGGTTCTCAGGTTGACAGGGGAGGTGTTTAGTGGGTAGTCCAGTCGCGCATGGGAGTCCCACACTCTGTGCGTACATAGTATTCACCTCCCTACCTCAAAAAAATACTTGGATATAAAATCGTTGAAATTTTTGCAAAAAATGCACAGTTTCTTTCATAAACACAGTGCAGCCGCCATTTTGATCTAGCTGGAATGATTTTTCTGAATGCTCGGCCGATTGAACATATTCAAGTTAAACACTATTCCTTAAATTTTCATGAAAATTGAAAGAAAATAAAAGTGCCTTGGTCAATTTGAAATATGTTTCAACCATCAACACGTGCTGTTGTTATTGTAATTCCATACAATTTAAATGGCTATAACTCACTTGATTATGATTCGATCTCAATTAAATTAATTAATTCTTATATCTGCCTACATAACGTTCAAAGGTACCGTTTTGATTTTATGGGCAATAATCTAAAACCTACAAATCGTACTATTATTAACAAAATTGAGTGAATTTCGATTTCTGAGGTATTTGTTGCCCTTGTACTTATAAAGGCGCCCATTCTTGATAATATTCAGATTTTTCGGCTCAATGGTGTCCAATCGCGAGGGGGGCACAAATTTTTAGTACTTTTTGCCTTCCCCTGGGCCCCCTAATTCATAAAATGATTTTTTTTCAGGTTCGAAAAATGCTAATCAAGACCTTTCATTTGATACCCCGCCTATGATTAAAAAAATTTTTAAGGGCTAATTCGTTATAAAAGGGGACCCTCCTTAAAAAAAATTTTAAATTTTTGTTAAGACCTTAACTTTTGAGATACCATCATTTCTGATCTTTTCACAAAGTTTGAGCATTCTAGCTTCTATAGTTTCTGAGGAAACTGGCTGTGACGCACGGACATACGGACAGACGGATGGACAGACGGACGGACAGATGGACAGACAGGTCGCGAAACTAGTAGGTCTTTGTAAAAAAAATTTTTACAAAGACCTAAAAAGTAAAAATATGAAATACGAGTTTATGATTTTGAAATGAAGAAACTAAAACGAAGTGATCAAATACGTAATTAAATGACCAAAAGATTCATAATATTAATTAGAAAAATAATGAAATGTAAAACTAATATTTAGATCGCAAAAAAGTAAAATAAAAATACGTTAGTATTGTCGCGAATCAAAGTAAAACAACAAGATATGCAGACACTGCATCCAATTGTAATGCGTAAACAAGCAGAAAACAAAATCAAAATAAAATGTCTAATATGTTAAAGAAAACAATTAGTTAAAATATTCAAAGTAAGGCAACTCAAAATAAAAAAATTAGATAAAACCGCAACAGATAACTATGATTCAATTAGAAAAAAAACATTGCAATCTGAAATGAATATTGAAAGGAGCATACGTTGACTTTTTTATAAAACAATACGCAAAGAAAAAATTCAATTCAAATTGATTAAAGTAGTAATTTCCAAATTAACATTCCAAGTTTACAAATTAAGACAATGAAACAAAAAGGAACATGTTTCATGACTAGGCTCTTCAAGCCAGTCGTGAACTTTCCTTTTCGGCGAGAAGGCAGTGTTAAGGAAGCCGCAGTGTAATTATGAGCCCGTCCGCGTCCCGTCGTTCCTTTCAAAGTCATAAGCGCTTTCTTCTCTTCTTCTCTTTAGCGCTACAGCCCCTCTCGAGCCTTCGCTTAGAGATAGTTAGAGTATCTCATTTTCATGACCGTATTGATTTTTTCGGAAGTTGGTTTGGTCAGTACCATGCTCCCGTCTGCCTGCTCAGCTATGATATGATCTGATGAAATCAGTACATACCACTGAATGAACACTCGTAGTCTGTCCGAAAAATCCCCTGAACTAAATCACGTTGCTCCCAACGTGATTTGAACCTAGGACCTTCGGCTTATGCGTTCATGCTCTAACCACTAGAACACACAGACTATATATTGTATATATATATATATATATATATATATATATATATATATATATATATATATATATATATATATATATATATATATATATAATATATATATATATATATATATATATATATATATATAATATATATATAATATATATATATATATATATATATATATATATATATATATATATATATATGTATATATATATATATATATATATATATATGTATATATATATATATATATATATATATATGTATATATATATATATACATATACACGAGACCAACAATTCCAGCGTTTGCTGATGATCTGATCATCTATACGGCAGATCGAAAAGCTACAATAGTTCAAAGCAATCTCTAAAAAATGTTCAATGATGTGCAGCTATACACTGGCAATTGGCAAATGAAAATCAATGCGCAGAAGTGCGAAACAATTTTGTTTCGGACAACGGTACAGGTGGTCGGTCAAGACCTGAAATGGAATTGGAAGAATTTCCACATCATGGCTGGCGAGGGTAGTTCAGAACGGGTTCTACATAAATCCTGTGTTCGATACCTCGGTGTTCATCTCGATCAGTACCTGTACTGTACTGAACATGTCAAAATCATGCTCAGTAAGCACAAAAAGTAGTCATGGCCCTACGAAGACACTTTCATTCCAGATACATTGATCAAAAGGTTAAAATTATCTGTTACAAGACCCTGGTTAGACCAGTTATGACATATGGATGTCAGATCTAGTACAACCAGAGTACTAGTACTATGCAAAAATTAAGAGTTTTCGAAAAGAAATGTCTTCCTGCATGTACTGGTTGGAGACGGATTGGAAGCATTATATATGGAATAGAAGAATTTATCGAACTGCTAAAGTGACGAGAGTCGATATCTTTATATTGGAACTTCTTCGGAATCATATCGCAAGATCTGTAACTGTGAGTGAAAACCCCTGGATTTCACATCCGTTTTACCCTACAGACGGGTATATAGTGACTTGCCTCGTTACTGGCTTCATTCCTCCAGAAGCATTCGTGTATTTGGACATGAATCGATGTTTTTGATTCTGACGGCGTCCCAAGCATACGAGTATATCACATATATCGACGGGCCACCGATAAGAAGATAAAATATCTTTCGAATTTGAGCTCACGAGATCAACAATTCCAATGGAGATACTCATTTGCTAGATTCTTTGAAGCTGATCGACCTGAGATGGAGCAATCTAGGTATTGGTGGTTGAATGACAATGTCTAAATTATTCGTGTTTATTTTCAGTTTTTGTGTTTTCGTTACTCAGTTTTCGAGTTTCAGCTCATTATTGCTACATATAGTGTTGTTGTTTATTTGTGTTAAAACTTAGGGATATATATGTTACAGGACCAGTATACCCTATGTATACTGGTATGAACTGGTTGCACATTTGATGTGTATCCAATATACATCATCAAGGCTCCCGGGGAAAGAACTCCTAATTTACCACTTACCTGCTACTCTGTCCGTTTAAACTAGAACAACAAAAAGGAATAGAGTTACATGTTGAAAGTTTTAAGTTTTATTCATGTTGCTATTTTAAATTGGTTACATTTACACCTCTTAGTTATTTATTTATCATCTATCCCGACAGTGTCTACACGGACGGAGGATGCCTAGAAGAAAGTGGGAATTAGTCGACGGTGGCTACGCAGCGTAAAAACGCATCCAAGCCGAATGAGGTTCGCGGCTCAAGCCTACACCTCACCATCTAACTGATGTGATGATTTCCTGCAATTGTACCGGAACTAGATGCACTTTCTGGCTTCGCTGATCACTTCGCGGCGATATACACTTCGCGTACAGTTCTGTAACCGCTGTTATTACTACTTGCCGTTTCTCGCTCGATCAATTGTCTTTTAAACGATTCATGCGGCCTCAATTCGCCCTAAATTCGCTGAGTAGTTGAGATTGCGTTCTCGTTCCACGTAAACTTCTTCCTCCGCGCACTTCTCACTTGCTCGCATGGTGAAGCTTTGCATCGAATTTGAGAAATGGTTTGAAGGCAGGGTTTAGCACAGTGTCACTCCGCTGGAAACACACCCCGAACCTTCTCATGTACATGGTCGTTGTCGTTGCTAATGTTATGGCTTATGTAGTATAACACTTGGCGTAGCTTGCCGATATTTCTATAAGCACACCCCGAAGCTTCTTATGTACATGGTCGTTGTCGTCGCTAATGTTGTGGTTTATGTAGATCGAATTATGAAGTCTTTACGCTTGCCGTTGGTCGACAAGTACATGCTTTGATGACAATGGGCGTAGCTTGTCGATAATTCTATAAGCACACCCCGAAGCTGCTTATGTACATGGTCGTCGTCGCTAATGGTATGAATTATGAAGACTTTACGCTTGCCGTTGGTCGACAAGTACATGTTTTAATGACAATGGGCGTATGCGCTTGGCCGTATACGCTTGACGGAGCTTAGACGATTGACGACGTTGTATATAGCATAACATTTCCTCCGGCGGATTTGACTGATTTACGTACTTGGAGAGTGAAGTAAATCGTTGTTCCGTTCCAATGATGCGAATTACTTAATGCGTAAGTTGTACTTTGCGCTGCTAAGGCCATTACTATTGTCCGCTGTACTTCTCACTGCCTATTGTTGATTGTTGTTTTGCTGCTGGTTCTTGATTAACATACTTAATTCTACCGTTTAATTTCGTGTATCTTGAACTCCTAATTTACGCTACTTAACATGTTATGGCATAATACAACGTTACAATTGAAAAATACTTCATTTTTGATTTTATATCGTTACGGATTCATGATTTGCTTGCCTGAGTCGCTAATCTGTACGGTTACGTTTTTACTTGATACTAACATAACATGTTAATTATAAATTGATGTTTTGTCTGATACTTAGTATTTCTTTTGATATAGTGAGCGAAGATCGCTTTTGGTTCTACATAATCGTGGATTGATAATGTATATATATATTTTTTTTTGATTTTTTATCAGTATAATTATTCACAAAGGTTTTTGTTTGATACAACTTTGAGTCAAACAGGTTCGTGTTTGGTTTGATTCTATACAAGCATAAATTCACAACTCAATATTTCATTTGATTGTATACAATAATGGAATAGTGTTACGTTAGATTCTAATGCTGAAGAATATACTGAACATTTCTTCCGGTCCTAAATACCTAGTCATACTCTTTCTCGCAAGATATTTTGAATGCAGTGTTTCTGCTTAACTTAAGGAAATGGTGAATAACATTTATTATAATTTGTAAACGTTTCTACATTTAATGAAAACTGCAAAATAACACGCAGTATTCGATTTATTATTGATCTGTAACTATTTACACATAGTTAAAAAGAATGACCGGCATAATTCTGATAGAGATCTCTTTATTCTATCTAACATGAATAAACTCCCCGCAGGGGCAATGCCGGTCGACAAGAGCACTCTTGGAAGCTAGCATTCTTTGGGGAGTTCCGCCCCCACGTACGCGAGGAAATTCCCGCGAGGGAAATACCGGTCGACAAGAGCACTCTTGGAGGCTAGCATTCTTTGGAGAGCGCCGCCCCCACGGACCCGAGGATATGGGGGGCGCCGTGAGGTTCCCTCCTGGAATGACAGGTAACGACTCTGATTGGATCTGGACTACGCTTTGGACAACAAACTAGAATTTTTGCTTTGGGCTGGCGGATGTGATAGTAGTGCCGAGGTGAAACTCGTGTGTGAACGGCTCCAATTCAACTATCATACCGTCTCCGTCCCGGTAAAACCTTGGCAGGCCTCGGACTACGTTCGAAGTTCGCACCATTGGGTTGGTGGTGTAGATTCGGTTGAGACGGACTCCCGATTAGCGCTTGTCTGGTCTGAGCACTTGTCCCCATAAGGACTTGTCCCAACCCTCGCATGGCCTCCCTGCTCTGCAAAGGCAGCCATGGGACCAAAAAGGCGACTACACACACGAACGGAGATAGCGGCTCCGAGGGGGGACCCAATAAAACTGGAGCAACCAAAAACATACAAAAAAGATAAAAACAATCCAACAAAAGAAACAAAAAATCATATCAACGACGACGCAGCCAGCGGTTGCAGCCACGATGTTAACAGTACATCGAGAGCTGTACTAACCATGACAAAAACGCCGAATAACACAATGAGAGCGAAGACGGACGCAAAACGGAGATTAGCAGACAGTCTGGTTCAGACTGACATTCCTGCGGCGTTCGGGCGCAGCAAAAAAATGCGAACGCCAGAGCGTCCTATTGAGGAAAAGCCGGAAACTCTGCAGGACGCTTCAGGTGTTCAAGCGGTGGAAGATAATATAAAGAGCATCGAAAATTCGATGGTCACTAATGCGATCGTTCCCGAAGCGACCAATGCAAGGATCGCAAATCCCGTCATAGCAAAGAAACATCCTGAGGCCAACGAGGAGATTACTGCACGAAAAGCAACGAGTCACCAGATAAATAAAGCGACGTTGTGCGATTGCACCACCAACGGCACTATCGGAGGAGCTGGTTAAAGGCCACGGACGAACAGAAGGCTAAAGAGGCGCTTGGGGCGAAATCTAAAGGCGACATGCAGCTCGACTATTAAAAGTCAATGAAAGAATGGCGTCTAGCCCAATCGAAGGAGAGCGGGATAAAAGAAGGAAGGAAGAGGCAGTTGATGGGCGTGGAGCACCAGATCACGGGTCTCAGATAGTGCTTACAAAAGGAGCGAAGAAGCCGCAAAGAAACTCCTTCAAAAAGTGCCGGAAAGTAAAGTTCGCACGGACGCCCAATCAGAAAAAGGACCTGATGCAAAACAGGAGAGGCAGAAGCCCCGACGAAGACCCCGGCAGCAGGCACTGCTCGTAAAACCCCAAGATGGCCGATCCTACGCGGAGGTACCGCGGGACATCAGGGGAAACGTAAGGCCCGAAGACACCAATACTACCATTAAAGTAGTACGACCAACGCGGTCGGGCCACATACTGGTCGAATTCCGAGCAGAGGCCGGCAATAAGGAAGAATTCTGCGACGCAGTAAAGAAAGCCCTCGGCAAAAGTGCAACTATAGCCTCCCGCGAACCGATGGCAACGATCGAAATACGAGACATTGACTGTGTGACGGATCTGGCCGAGGTAGAAGAGGCCATTAAAAGGGAGCTCCCTAGCGTGGGAAGGATCAAGGCGAGACTGAAACCAGAAAACAGCAGGGACAACGCATCGCCATAGTTGACTTGACCGAAAAGGACGCCGAACAATTCCTGAACAAGGCCAAAGTATGAATAGGGTGGGTTGTCTGTAAGATACGGCGAAGAGCAACGCCTCTTCAATGTTTCAAATGCCTTGGTTATAGTCACACCACACAAGTATGCAAAGCACTCGATAGAAGTTCCCTATGTTGCAAATGCGGTGAAATGGGACACAAAAGAAAAGAGTGCAAGAAGGAGGCACACTGTAGTCTTTGCAAGGATGCTGATCCAAAACCTGATTTCGGACACGTCTTGGGATCAGGAAAATGCCGGGTGTTCCAGGATGCCCTAGCCAAGGCAAAATCAGAGCTTCGATGACCCGCATCCTGCAGCTAAACTTACTCCGTAGTTCAACCGCCCAAAATCAGCTTGAGTAGTTTGCGAGGGACATGAAAGCCGACTTCTTGCTGCTGAGTGAGCAACACCATAATAAAAGTCCTGCATTATGGTACTCTGATGAAACTGGTACTGCCCCCATCTGGGTGACAGTGACTTTCAAGCGGAGAGTTGTGGACGGGGGGATGGTTTCGTGTCGGTTCGGTGCTCAGGGACCACCTTCTTTAGTGTGTACCTAACGCCTAACGAGTCGATATCATCTTTCCAAGCCAAACTTAATGCTCTGGAGGGCGCTGTCTTGAACGCAGAGGGCAAAGTGCTCGTTGGGGGAGACTTTAACGCTTAAGCAATCGAATGGGGCATGCCTCAGACGGATCCGCGGGGGAAACGAATCCTGAAAATGGCGTGCCAGGACGGCGCTCGTCGTACTAAACTCCGGGAATACGTCTTCTTGTGAAGGAACCATACCGGACGTGACATTCGCGTCGGAGTCCTTAGTACGGAGGTTATACAATAGAAAAGTATTAAGAGGACTTCTCAGGCAGTGATCATCAGTGCATCCTGCTTGAGGTAAGTGATGTTGTCTCCCGACGTCCGTGCTCTCGGCTTTCTACAACTGGATGGAACATCGGAAGGATGGACGTCGAGTGGTTCGTCGAGGTGCTCACAGCAGGTGAGCCGCTGCAGGGAGCTTCGGAGGGGACGGAAGAACTGGAAGCTCAAGACGTGGTGAACTCTACTATGAACATCATTACGACTGCTTGCAAAGCTTCTATACCCCGTCGAAGACCCCGACATGGCAAGTCCCCAGTGTACTGGTGGTCAACTGAAATCGCTGAAAAGCGAAGGGAGTGTCTCAAGCTTCGACGTGAGGCTCAACGGGCGCGGAACCGTGACGAGGCATACAACCAGGTGGCAGCATATAAGTCGGCCAGGAAATGCCTTCGCAAATTGATCAACAGTAGCAAGGCTCGCTGCTGGCAAGATATAGTGGAGAATGTGAACAAGGATCCGTGGGGCCTTGGGTACAAGCTAGTTATGCGGAAGCTTGGTGCCCTACGGAAGCCTTGTATATATGACGCGGAAAAGATGGACGCGGAAAAGATGGACGCGATAGTGCGGGGACTCTTCCGCGTCCATCCCGTCCGTGTTGACGCTGTCCATGGTGAAACATCAATCGAGTGTCCACTCTTCACACAGCTAGAACTGGAGGAGGCTGTCCTCTCATTGAAAGCGAGGAAGGCTCCAGGTCCAGATGGTGTTCCGGCTGAGGTGTTGCGGCTCGTCTATCACCATTGTCCTGACTTGCTGCTCAGCACATTCAACGCTTGCCTACGGGACGGGGTTTTCCCGGTACGATGGAAGGTGGCGGGGCTCGTGCTGATCAGCAAGGGGAAGGGAAATCCCGAATCGCCGTCTGCATTCCGCCCGTTATGCATGCTAGACATGGCTGGGAAAGTGCTAGAGAAACTCATCAAGGGAAGACTCATTGACGCGATTCGTGCTGCTGGGGACCTATCTCCTCGGCAGTACGGCTTTAGAGCAGGACGTTCTACCATTGATGCGATTGCAGAGGTGGTGAACGCGGTCCAAAAGGCAGAGGCATATAGTCGCACCAAGCGACGGATCGTCCTGGATACGCTGGAATATTCTGGATACGTTGGAAAACTCTTTTCAAGTTCCAGAATATCTAATGGGGCTTTTGAAGAACTACCTAAAGGACCGAAGCCTGCTCTACGACACGACACAGGGCCAACGAAGGATGCAAATTACATCGGGTGTTGCCCAGGGATCTATCCTTGGTCCGGACCTGTGGAACGTGTCTTACGACGGGCTACTGAGACTTGAGATGCCAGCTGAGTCGCCCTTGGTCGGCTATGCGGATGATGTTGCGGCTCTGGTCGCTGGGCGCACCGTTGAACAAGCGCAACTTAAGCTAGGTATGTTAATGCGCCGAGTGAGGGACTAGATGACTGCTCGCGGGCTGAGTTTAGCACTGGAGAAAACCGAAGTGGTCATCTTGACAAAAAAGAGAATCCCTAGAGTAAGGATGATCAGTATTGGAGACATACAAATCGAATCAAAGCCAGCGGTGAAGTACCTGGGGCTACTGATCGACTCGAAGATGAGTTTCTCTGAGCAAACCAGGGCAACTGCTGAGAAGGCTTCTTCGGGAATATCGGCTCTGAGTCGACTTATGGCCAACGTAGGGGGACCCAGCCCATCAAAAAGACGCCTCTTGATGAGTGCTGTAGGGTCAGTGCTACTGTACGGAGCAAAGGTATGGGGCGACGCTCTCAGCAAGGAGGTATACCGAAAACGTTTGACACACGTACTGAGACGAGGAGCACTGAGAATTGCATCTTCGTATCCAACAGTCTCCGACTCGGCGGTGAGAGTGATTGCAGGCGTTATACCTATCGCCCTCCGTGCTAGAGAGCGCCGCGCTATTTACCTGCGCCGAAACGAGGATGCGAGGGAGATAATTGTCCGCGAGGAGAGACAGCGCTCGCTCAACGATTGGCAGCAGTCTTGGGTGAATTGCACGAAGGGAAGGTGGACTGCGCGCCTCATCCCGGATGTAAGACCGTGGCTAAATCGAAGCCATGGTGAGACTGACTTCTTTCTGACCCAGCTTTTGAGCAGGCACGGGTGTTTTCAGTCTTACCTGCACAAGATCGGCAAGTCACGGTCTCCCGATTGTCGGTTTTGCCCAGGAGAGGAGGTCAATGCCTGTCACACATTTTTTGCGTGTACAAAATGGGTCAAGCTGCGAAGGGAACTCTATAGGGAGACGGGAGAGCTCACCCCGGATAATATAGTTGCGGTGATGCTCAAATCGGTTGACAAATGGAACCAGGTTGCACACTATGCTCGGGCAGTCCTAAAATATAAAAGGGACTCACAGCAGCCGGGGGCGCTGGGGCTGGGAGATCGCTCTTCTGGCATTTCCTCTTCCCCTTCCCCCTCCCGCTAGGAAAGGGACTCCTCAGCTTGAAGGCGCCCCACGGCGTAACAAAACGAGACCTGGCCCGAAGTAATGTGTCAAACGGTTCCAGGCTGGGTTCTCAGGTTGACAGGGGAGGTGTTTAGTGGGTAGTCCAGTCGCGCATGGGAGTCCCACACTCTGTGCGTACATAGTATTCACCTCCCTACCTCAAAAAAATACTTGGATATAAAATCGTTGAAATTTTTGCAAAAAATGCACAGTTTCTTTCATAAACACAGTGCAGCCGCCATTTTGATCTAGCTGGAATGATTTTTCTGAATGCTCGGCCGATTGAACATATTCAAGTTAAACACTATTCCTTAAATTTTCATGAAAATTGAAAGAAAATAAAAGTGCCTTGGTCAATTTGAAATATGTTTCAACCATCAACACGTGCTATTGTTATTGTAATTCCATACAATTTAAATGGCTATAACTCACTTGATTATGATTCGATCTCAATTAAATTAATTAATTCTTATATCTGCCTACATAACGTTCAAAGGTACCGTTTTGATTTTATGGGCAATAATCTAAAACCTACAAATCGTACTATTATTAACAAAATTGAGTGAATTTCGATTTCTGAGGTATTTGTTGCCCTTGTACTTATAAAGGCGCCCATTCTTGATAATATTCAGATTTTTCGGCTCAATGGTGTCCAATCGCGAGGGGGGCACAAATTTTTAGTACTTTTTGCCTTCCCCTGGGCCCCCTAATTCATAAAATGATTTTTTTTCAGGTTCGAAAAATGCTAATCAAGACCTTTCATTTGATACCCCGCCTATGATTAAAAAAATTTTTAAGGGCTAATTCGTTATAAAAGGGGACCCTCCTTAAAAAAAATTTTAAATTTTTGTTAAGACCTTAACTTTTGAGATACCATCATTTCTGATCTTTTCACAAAGTTTGAGCATTCTAGCTTCTATAGTTTCTGAGGAAACTGGCTGTGACGCACGGACATACGGACAGACGGATGGACAGACGGACGGACAGATGGACAGACAGGTCGCGAAACTAGTAGGTCTTTGTAAAAAAAATTTTTACAAAGACCTAAAAAGTAAAAATATGAAATACGAGTTTATGATTTTGAAATGAAGAAACTAAAACGAAGTGATCAAATATGTAATTAAATGACCAAAAGATTCATAATATTAATTAGAAAAATAATGAAATGTAAAACTAATATTTAGATCGCAAAAAAGTAAAATAAAAATACGTTAGTATTGTCGCGAATCAAAGTAAAACAACAAGATATGCAGACACTGCATCCAATTGTAATGCGTAAACAAGCAGAAAACAAAATCAAAATAAAATGTCTAATATGTTAAAGAAAACAATTAGTTAAAATATTCAAAGTAAGGCAACTCAAAATAAAAAAATTAGATAAAACCGCAACAGATAACTATGATTCAATTAGAAAAAAAACATTGCAATCTGAAATGAATATTGAAAGGAGCATACGTTGACTTTTTTATAAAACAATACGCAAAGAAAAAATTCAATTCAAATTGATTAAAGTAGTAATTTCCAAATTAACATTCCAAGTTTACAAATTAAGACAATGAAACAAAAAGGAACATGTTTCATGACTAGGCTCTTCAAGCCAGTCGTGAACTTTCCTTTTCGGCGAGAAGGCAGTGTTAAGGAAGCCGCAGTGTAATTATGAGCCCGTCCGCGTCCCGTCGTTCCTTTCAAAGTCATAAGCGCTTTCTTCTCTTCTTCTCTTTAGCGCTACAGCCCCTCTCGAGCCTTCGCTTAGAGATAGTTAGAGTATCTCATTTTCATGACCGTATTGATTTTTTCGGAAGTTGGTTTGGTCAGTACCATGCTCCCGTCTGCCTGCTCAGCTATGATATGATCTGATGAAATCAGTACATACCACTGAATGAACACTCGTAGTCTGTCCGAAAAATCCCCTGAACTAAATCACGTTGCTCCCAACGTGATTTGAACCTAGGACCTTCGGCTTATGCGTTCATGCTCTAACCACTAGAACACACAGACTATATATTGTATATATATATATATATATATATATATATATATATATATATATATATATATATATATATATATATATATATATATATATATATATATATATATATATATATATATATATATATATATAATATATATATATATATATATATATATATATATATATATATGTATATATATATATATATATATATATATATATATATATATATATATATATATATATATATATATATATATATATACATATACACGAGACCAACAATTTCCAGCGTTTGCTGATGATCTGATCATCTATACGGCAGATCGAAAAGCTACAATAGTTCAAAGCAATCTCTAAAAAATGTTCAATGATGTGCAGCTATACACTGGCAATTGGCAAATGAAAATCAATGCGCAGAAGTGCGAAACAATTTTGTTTCGGACAACGGTACAGGTGGTCGGTCAAGACCTGAAATGGAATTGGAAGAATTTCCACATCATGGCTGGCGAGGGTAGTTCAGAACGGGTTCTACATAAATCCTGTGTTCGATACCTCGGTGTTCATCTCGATCAGTACCTGTACTGTACTGAACATGTCAAAATCATGCTCAGTAAGCACAAAAAGTAGTCATGGCCCTACGAAGACACTTTCATTCCAGATACATTGATCAAAAGGTTAAAATTATCTGTTACAAGACCCTGGTTAGACCAGTTATGACATATGGATGTCAGATCTAGTACAACCAGAGTACTAGTACTATGCAAAAATTAAGAGTTTTCGAAAAGAAATGTCTTCCTGCATGTACTGGTTGGAGACGGATTGGAAGCATTATATATGGAATAGAAGAATTTATCGAACTGCTAAAGTGACGAGAGTCGATATCTTTATATTGGAACTTCTTCGGAATCATATCGCAAGATCTGTAACTCTGAGTGAAAACCCCTGGATTTCACATCCGTTTTACCCTACAGACGGGTATATAGCGACTTGCCTCGTTACTGGCTTCATTCCTCCAGAAGCATTCGTGTATTTGGACATGAATCGATGTTTTTGATTCTGACGGCGTCCCAAGCATACGAGTATATCACATATATCGACGGGCCACCGATAAGAAGATAAAATATCTTTCGAATTTGAGCTCACGAGATCAACAATTCCAATGGAGATACTCATTTGCTAGATTCTTTGAAGCTGATCGACCTGAGATGGAGCAATCTAGGTATTGGTGGTTGAATGACAATGTCTAAATTATTCGTGTTTATTTTCAGTTTTTGTGTTTTCGTTACTCAGTTTTCGAGTTTCAGCTCATTATTGCTACATATAGTGTTGTTGTTTATTTGTGTTAAAACTTAGGGATATATATGTTACAGGACCAGTATACCCTATGTATACTGGTATGAACTGGTTGCACATTTGATGTGTATCCAATATACATCATCAAGGCTCCCGGGGAAAGAACTCCTAATTTACCACTTACCTGCTACTCTGTCCGTTTAAACTAGAACAACAAAAAGGAATAGAGTTACATGTTGAAAGTTTTAAGTTTTATTCATGTTGCTATTTTAAATTGGTTACATTTACACCTCTTAGTTATTTATTTATCATCTATCCCTACGGTGTCTACACGGACGGAGGATGCCTAGAAGAAAGTGGGAATTAGTCGACGGTGGCTACGCAGCGTAAAAACGCATCCAAGCCGAATGAGGTTCGCGGCTCAAGCCTACACCTTACCATCTAACTGATGTGATGATTTCCTGCAATTGTACCGGAACTAGATGCACTTTCTGGCTTCGCTGATCACTTCGCGGCGATATACACTTCGCGTACAGTTCTGTAACCGCTGTTATTACTACTTGCCGTTTCTCGCTCGATCAATTGTCTTTTAAACGATTCATGCGGCCTCAATTCGCCCTAAATTCGCTGAGTAGTTGAAACGTGCGTTCTCGTTCCACGTAAACTTCTTCCTCCGCGCACTTCTCACTTGCTCGCATGGTGAAGCTTTGCATCGAATTTGAGAAATGGTTTGAAGGCAGGGTTTAGCACAGTGTCACTCCGCTGGAAACACACCCCGAACCTTCTCATGTACATGGTCGTTGTCGTTGCTAATGTTATGGCTTATGTAGTATAACACTTGGCGTAGCTTGCCGATATTTCTATAAGCACACCCCGAAGCTTCTTATGTACATGGTCGTTGTCGTCGCTAATGTTGTGGTTTATGTAGATCGAATTATGAAGTCTTTACGCTTGCCGTTGGTCGACAAGTACATGCTTTGATGACAATGGGCGTAGCTTGTCGATAATTCTATAAGCACACCCCGAAGCTGCTTATGTACATGTTCGTCGTCGCTAATGGTATGAATTATGAAGACTTTACGCTTGCCGTTGGTCGACAAGTACATGTTTTAATGACAATGGGCGTATGCGCTTGGCCGTATACGCTTGACGGAGCTTAGACGATTGACGACGTTGTATATAGCATAACATTTCCTCCGGCGGATTTGACTGATTTACGTACTTGGAGAGTGAAGTAAATCGTTGTTCCGTTCCAATGATGCGAATTACTTAATGCGTAAGTTGTACTTTGCGCTGCTAAGGCCATTACTATTGTCCGCTGTACTTCTCACTGCCTATTGTTGATTGTTGTTTTGCTGCTGGTTCTTGATTAACATACTTAATTCTACTGTTTAATTTCGTGTATCTTGAACTCCTAATTTACGCTACTTAACATGTTATGGCATAATACAACGTTACAATTGAAAAATACTTCATTTTTGATTTTATATCGTTACGGATTCATGATTTGCTTGCCTGAGTCGCTAATCTGTACGGTTACGTTTTTACTTGATACTAACATAACATGTTAATTATAAATTGATGTTTTGTCTGATACTTAGTATTTCTTTTGATATAGTGAGCGAAGATCGCTTTTGGTTCTACATAATCGTGGATTGATAATGTATATATATATTTTTTTTTGATTTTTTATCAGTATAATTATTCACAAAGGTTTTTGTTTGATACAACTTTGAGTCAAACAGGTTCGTGTTTGGTTTGATTCTATACAAGCATAAATTCACAACTCAATATTTCATTTGATTGTATACAATAATGGAATAGTGTTACGTTAGATTCTAATGCTGAAGAATATACTGAACATTTCTTCCGGTCCTAAATACCTAGTCATACTCTTTCTCGCAAGATATTTTGAATGCAATGTTTCTGCTTAACTTAAGGAAATGGTGAATAACATTTATTATAATTTGTAAACGTTTCTACATTTAATGAAAACTGCAAAATAACACGCAGTATTCGATTTATTATTGATCTGTAACTATTTACACATAGTTAAAAAGAATGACCGGCATAATTCTGATAGAGATCTCTTTATTCTATCTAACATGAATAAACTCCCCGCAGGGGCAATGCCGGTCGACAAGAGCACTCTTGGAAGCTAGCATTCTTTGGGGAGTTCCGCCCCCACGTACGCGAGGAAATTCCCGCGAGGGAAATACCGGTCGACAAGAGCACTCTTGGAGGCTAGCATTCTTTGGAGAGCGCCGCCCCCACGGACCCGAGGATATGGGGGGCGCCGTGAGGTTCCCTCCTGGGATGACAGGTAACGACTCTGATTGGATCTGGACTACGCTTTGGACAACAAACTAGAATTTTTGCTTTGGGCTGGCGGATGTGATAGTAGTGCCGAGGTGAAACTCGTGTGTGAACGGCTCCAATTCAACTATCATACCGTCTCCGTCCCGGTAAAACCTTGGCAGGCCTCGGACTACGTTCGAAGTTCGCACCATTGGGTTGGTGGTGTAGATTCGGTTGAGACGGACTCCCGATTAGCGCTTGTCTGGCTCTGAGCACTTGTCCCCATAAGGACTTGTCCCAACCCTCGCATGGCCTCCCTGCTCTGCAAAGGCAGCCATGGGACCAAAAAGGCGACTACACACACGAACGGAGATAGCGGCTCCGAGGGGGGACCCAATAAAACTGGAGCAACCAAAAACATACAAAAAAGATAAAAACAATCCAACAAAAGAAACAAAAAATCATATCAACGACGACGCAGCCAGCGGTTGCAGCCACGATGTTAACAGTACATCGAGAGCTGTACTAACCATGACAAAAACGCCGAATAACACAATGAGAGCGAAGACGGACGCAAAACGGAGATTAGCAGACAGTCTGGTTCAGACTGACATTCCTGCGGCGTTCGGGCGCAGCAAAAAAATGCGAACGCCAGAGCGTCCTATTGAGGAAAAGCCGGAAACTCTGCAGGACGCTTCAGGTGTTCAAGCGGTGGAAGATAATATAAAGAGCATCGAAAATTCGATGGTCACTAATGCGATCGTTCCCGAAGCGACCAATGCAAGGATCGCAAATCCCGTCATAGCAAAGAAACATCCTGAGGCCAACGAGGAGATTACTGCACGAAAAGCAACGAGTCACCAGATAAATAAAGCGACGTTGTGCGATTGCACCACCAACGGCACTATCGGAGGAGCTGGTTAAAGGCCACGGACGAACAGAAGGCTAAAGAGGCGCTTGGGGCGAAATCTAAAGGCGACATGCAGCTCGACTATTAAAAGTCAATGAAAGAATGGCGTCTAGCCCAATCGAAGGAGATCGGGATAAAAGAAGGAAGGAAGAGGCAGTTGATGGGCGTGGAGCACCAGATCACGGGTCTCAGATAGTGCTTACAAAAGGAGCGAAGAAGCCGCAAAGAAACTCCTTCAAAAAGTGCCGGAAAGTAAAGTTCGCACGGACGCCCAATCAGAAAAAGGACCTGATGCAAAACAGGAGAGGCAGAAGCCCCGACGAAGACCCCGGCAGCAGGCACTGCTCGTAAAACCCCAAGATGGCCGATCCTACGCGGAGGTACCGCGGGACATCAGGGGAAACGTAAGGCCCGAAGACACCAATACTACCATTAAAGTAGTACGACCAACGCGGTCGGGCCACATACTGGTCGAATTCCGAGCAGAGGCCGGCAATAAGGAAGAATTCTGCGACGCAGTAAAGAAAGCCCTCGGCAAAAGTGCAACTATAGCCTCCCGCGAACCGATGGCAACGATCGAAATACGAGACATTGACTGTGTGACGGATCTGGCCGAGGTAGAAGAGGCCATTAAAAGGGAGCTCCCTAGCGTGGGAAGGATCAAGGCGAGACTGAAACCAGAAAACAGCAGGGACAACGCATCGCCATAGTTGACTTGACCGAAAAGGACGCCGAACAATTCCTGAACAAGGCCAAAGTATGAATAGGGTGGGTTGTCTGTAGGATACGGCGAAGAGCAACGCCTCTTCAATGTTTCAAATGCCTTGGTTATAGTCACACCACACAAGTATGCAAAGCACTCGATAGAAGTTCCCTATGTTGCAAATGCGGTGAAATGGGACACAAAAGAAAAGAGTGCAAGAAGGAGGCACACTGTAGTCTTTGCAAGGATGCTGATCCAAAACCTGATTTCGGACACGTCTTGGGATCAGGAAAATGCCGGGTGTTCCAGGATGCCCTAGCCAAGGCAAAATCAGAGCTTCGATGACCCGCATCCTGCAGCTAAACTTACTCCGTAGTTCAACCGCCCAAAATCAGCTTGAGTAGTTTGCGAGGGACATGAAAGCCGACTTCTTGCTGCTGAGTGAGCAACACCATAATAAAAGTCCTGCATTATGGTACTCTGATGAAACTGGTACTGCCCCCATCTGGGTGACAGTGACTTTCAAGCGGAGAGTTGTGGACGGGGGGATGGTTTCGTGTCGGTTCGGTGCTCAGGGACCACCTTCTTTAGTGTGTACCTAACGCCTAACGAGTCGATATCATCTTTCCAAGCCAAACTTAATGCTCTCGAGGGCGCTGTCTTGAACGCAGAGGGCAAAGTGCTCGTTGGGGGAGACTTTAACGCTTAAGCAATCGAATGGGGCATGCCTCAGACGGATCCGCGGGGGAAACGAATCCTGAAAATGGCGTGCCAGGACGGCGCTCGTCGTACTAAACTCCGGGAATACGTCTTCTTGTGAAGGAACCATACCGGACGTGACATTCGCGTCGGAGTCCTTAGTACGGAGGTTATACAATAGAAAAGTATTAAGAGGACTTCTCAGGCAGTGATCATCAGTGCATCCTGCTTGAGATAAGTGATGTTGTCTCCCGACGTCCGTGCTCTCGGCTTTCTACAACTGGATGGAACATCGGAAGGATGGACGTCGAGTGGTTCGTCGAGGTGCTCACAGCAGGTGAGCCGCTGCAGGGAGCTTCGGAGGGGACGGAAGAACTGGAAGCTCAAGACGTGGTGAACTCTACTATGAACATCATTACGACTGCTTGCAAAGCTTCTATACCCCGTCGAAGACCCCGACATGGCAAGTCCCCAGTGTACTGGTGGTCAACTGAAATCGCTGAAAAGCGAAGGGAGTGTCTCAAGCTTCGACGTGAGGCTCAACGGGCGCGGAACCGTGACGAGGCATACAACCAGGTGGCAGCATATAAGTCGGCCAGGAAATGCCTTCGCAAATTGATCAACAGTAGCAAGGCTCGCTGCTGGCAAGATATAGTGGAGAATGTGAACAAGGATCCGTGGGGCCTTGGGTACAAGCTAGTTATGCGGAAGCTTGGTGCCCTACGGAAGCCTTGTATATATGACGCGGAAAAGATGGACGCGGAAAAGATGGACGCGATAGTGCGGGGACTCTTCCGCGTCCATCCCGTCCGTGTTGACGCTGTCCATGGTGAAACATCAATCGAGTGTCCACTCTTCACACAGCTAGAACTGGAGGAGGCTGTCCTCTCATTGAAAGCGAGGAAGGCTCCAGGTCCAGATGGTGTTCCGGCTGAGGTGTTGCGGCTCGTCTATCACCATTGTCCTGACTTGCTGCTCAGCACATTCAACGCTTGCCTACGGGACGGGGTTTTCCCGGTACGATGGAAGGTGGCGGGGCTCGTGCTGATCAGCAAGGGGAAGGGAAATCCCGAATCGCCGTCTGCATTCCGCCCGTTATGCATGCTAGACATTGCTGGGAAAGTGCTAGAGAAACTCATCAAGGGAAGACTCATTGACGCGATTCGTGCTGCTGGGGACCTATCTCCTCGGCAGTACGGCTTTAGAGCAGGACGTTCTACCATTGATGCGATTGCAGAGGTGGTGAACGCGGTCCAAAAGGCAGAGGCATATAGTCGCACCAAGCGACGGATCGTCCTGGATACGCTGGAATATTCTGGATACGTTGGAAAACTCTTTTCAAGTTCCAGAATATCTAATGGGGCTTTTGAAGAACTACCTAAAGGACCGAAGCCTGCTCTACGACACGACACAGGGCCAACGAAGGATGGAAATTACATCGGGTGTTGCCCAGGGATCTATCCTTGGTCCGGACCTGTGGAACGTGTCTTACGACGGGCTACTGAGACTTGAGATGCCAGCTGAGTCGCCCTTGGTCGGCTATGCGGATGATGTTGCGGCTCTGGTCGCTGGGCGCACCGTTGAACAAGCGCAACTTAAGCTAGGTATGTTAATGCGCCGAGTGAGGGACTGGATGACTGCTCGCGGGCTGAGTTTAGCACTGGAGAAAACCGAAGTGGTCATCTTGACAAAAAAGAGAATCCCTAGAGTAAGGATGATCAGTATTGGAGACATACAAATCGAATCAAAGCCAGCGGTGAAGTACCTGGGGCTACTGATCGACTCGAAGATGAGTTTCTCTGAGCAAACCAGGGCAACTGAAGCTTTGCATCGAATTTGAGAAATGGTTTGAAGGCAGGGTTTAGCACAGTGTCACTCCGCTGGAAACACACCCCGAACCTTCTCATGTACATGGTCGTTGTCGTTGCTAATGTTATGGCTTATGTAGTATAACACTTGGCGTAGCTTGCCGATATTTCTATAAGCACACCCCGAAGCTTCTTATGTACATGGTCGTTGTCGTCGCTAATGTTGTGGTTTATGTAGATCGAATTATGAAGTCTTTACGCTTGCCGTTGGTCGACAAGTACATGCTTTGATGACAATGGGCGTAGCTTGTCGATAATTCTATAAGCACACCCCGAAGCTGCTTATGTACATGGTCGTCGTCGCTAATGGTATGAATTATGAAGACTTTACGCTTGCCGTTGGTCGACAAGTACATGTTTTAATGACAATGGGCGTATGCGCTTGGCCGTATACGCTTGACGGAGCTTAGACGATTGACGACGTTGTATATAGCATAACATTTCCTCCGGCGGATTTGACTGATTTACGTACTTGGAGAGTGAAGTAAATCGTTGTTCCGTTCCAATGATGCGAATTACTTAATGCGTAAGTTGTACTTTGCGCTGCTAAGGCCATTACTATTGTCCGCTGTACTTCTCACTGCCTATTGTTGATTGTTGTTTTGCTGCTGGTTCTTGATTAACATACTTAATTCTACCGTTTAATTTCGTGTATCTTGAACTCCTAATTTACGCTACTTAACATGTTATGGCATAATACAACGTTACAATTGAAAAATACTTCATTTTTGATTTTATATCGTTACGGATTCATGATTTGCTTGCCTGAGTCGCTAATCTGTACGGTTACGTTTTTACTTGATACTAACATAACATGTTAATTATAAATTGATGTTTTGTCTGATACTTAGTATTTCTTTTGATATAGTGAGCGAAGATCGCTTTTGGTTCTACATAATCGTGGATTGATAATGTATATATATATTTTTTTTTGATTTTTTATCAGTATAATTATTCACAAAGGTTTTTGTTTGATACAACTTTGAGTCAAACAGGTTCGTGTTTGGTTTGATTCTATACAAGCATAAATTCACAACTCAATATTTCATTTGATTGTATACAATAATGGAATAGTGTTACGTTAGATTCTAATGCTGAAGAATATACTGAACATTTCTTCCGGTCCTAAATACCTAGTCATACTCTTTCTCGCAAGATATTTTGAATGCAATGTTTCTGCTTAACTTAAGGAAATGGTGAATAACATTTATTATAATTTGTAAACGTTTCTACATTTAATGAAAACTGCAAAATAACACGCAGTATTCGATTTATTATTGATCTGTAACTATTTACACATAGTTAAAAAGAATGACCGGCATAATTCTGATAGAGATCTCTTTATTCTATCTAACATGAATAAACTCCCCGCAGGGGCAATGCCGGTCGACAAGAGCACTCTTGGAAGCTAGCATTCTTTGGGGAGTTCCGCCCCCACGTACGCGAGGAAATTCCCGCGAGGGAAATACCGGTCGACAAGAGCACTCTTGGAGGCTAGCATTCTTTGGAGAGCGCCGCCCCCACGGACCCGAGGATATGGGGGGCGCCGTGAGGTTCCCTCCTGGGATGACAGGTAACGACTCTGATTGGATCTGGACTACGCTTTGGACAACAAACTGGAATTGACGCTTTGGGCTGGCGGATGTGATAGTAGTGCCGAGGTGAAACTCGTGTGTGAACGGCTCCAATTCAACTATCATACCGTCTCCGTCCCGGTAAAACCTTGGCAGGCCTCGGACTACGTTCGAAGTTCGCACCATTGGGTTGGTGGTGTAGATTCGGTTGAGACGGACTCCCGATTAGCGCTTGTCTGGCTCTGAGCACTTGTCCCCATAAGGACTTGTCCCAACCCTCGCATGGCCTCCCTGCTCTGCAAAGGCAGCCATGGGACCAAAAAGGCGACTACACACACGAACGGAGATAGCGGCTCCGAGGGGGGACCCAATAAAACTGGAGCAACCAAAAACATACAAAAAAGATAAAAACAATCCAACAAAAGAAACAAAAAATCATATCAACGACGACGCAGCCAGCGGTTGCAGCCACGATGTTAACAGTACATCGAGAGCTGTACTAACCATGACAAAAACGCCGAATAACACAATGAGAGCGAAGACGGACGCAAAACGGAGATTAGCAGACAGTCTGGTTCAGACTGACATTCCTGCGGCGTTCGGGCGCAGCAAAAAAATGCGAACGCCAGAGCGTCCTATTGAGGAAAAGCCGGAAACTCTGCAGGACGCTTCAGGTGTTCAAGCGGTGGAAGATAATATAAAGAGCATCGAAAATTCGATGGTCACTAATGCGATCGTTCCCGAAGCGACCAATGCAAGGATCGCAAATCCCGTCATAGCAAAGAAACATCCTGAGGCCAACGAGGAGATTACTGCACGAAAAGCAACGAGTCACCAGATAAATAAAGCGACGTTGTGCGATTGCACCACCAACGGCACTATCGGAGGAGCTGGTTAAAGGCCACGGACGAACAGAAGGCTAAAGAGGCGCTTGGGGCGAAATCTAAAGGCGACATGCAGCTCGACTATTAAAAGTCAATGAAAGAATGGCGTCTAGCCCAATCGAAGGAGATCGGGATAAAAGAAGGAAGGAAGAGGCAGTTGATGGGCGTGGAGCACCAGATCACGGGTCTCAGATAGTGCTTACAAAAGGAGCGAAGAAGCCGCAAAGAAACTCCTTCAAAAAGTGCCGGAAAGTAAAGTTCGCACGGACGCCCAATCAGAAAAAGGACCTGATGCAAAACAGGAGAGGCAGAAGCCCCGACGAAGACCCCGGCAGCAGGCACTGCTCGTAAAACCCCAAGATGGCCGATCCTACGCGGAGGTACCGCGGGACATCAGGGGAAACGTAAGGCCCGAAGACACCAATACTACCATTAAAGTAGTACGACCAACGCGGTCGGGCCACATACTGGTCGAATTCCGAGCAGAGGCCGGCAATAAGGAAGAATTCTGCGACGCAGTAAAGAAAGCCCTCGGCAAAAGTGCAACTATAGCCTCCCGCGAACCGATGGCAACGATCGAAATACGAGACATTGACTGTGTGACGGATCTGGCCGAGGTAGAAGAGGCCATTAAAAGGGAGCTCCCTAGCGTGGGAAGGATCAAGGCGAGACTGAAACCAGAAAACAGCAGGGACAACGCATCGCCATAGTTGACTTGACCGAAAAGGACGCCGAACAATTCCTGAACAAGGCCAAAGTATGAATAGGGTGGGTTGTCTGTAGGATACGGCGAAGAGCAACGCCTCTTCAATGTTTCAAATGCCTTGGTTATAGTCACACCACACAAGTATGCAAAGCACTCGATAGAAGTTCCCTATGTTGCAAATGCGGTGAAATGGGACACAAAAGAAAAGAGTGCAAGAAGGAGGCACACTGTAGTCTTTGCAAGGATGCTGATCCAAAACCTGATTTCGGACACGTCTTGGGATCAGGAAAATGCCGGGTGTTCCAGGATGCCCTAGCCAAGGCAAAATCAGAGCTTCGATGACCCGCATCCTGCAGCTAAACTTACTCCGTAGTTCAACCGCCCAAAATCAGCTTGAGTAGTTTGCGAGGGACATGAAAGCCGACTTCTTGCTGCTGAGTGAGCAACACCATAATAAAAGTCCTGCATTATGGTACTCTGATGAAACTGGTACTGCCCCCATCTGGGTGACAGTGACTTTCAAGCGGAGAGTTGTGGACGGGGGGATGGTTTCGTGTCGGTTCGGTGCTCAGGGACCACCTTCTTTAGTGTGTACCTAACGCCTAACGAGTCGATATCATCTTTCCAAGCCAAACTTAATGCTCTCGAGGGCGCTGTCTTGAACGCAGAGGGCAAAGTGCTCGTTGGGGGAGACTTTAACGCTTAAGCAATCGAATGGGGCATGCCTCAGACGGATCCGCGGGGGAAACGAATCCTGAAAATGGCGTGCCAGGACGGCGCTCGTCGTACTAAACTCCGGGAATACGTCTTCTTGTGAAGGAACCATACCGGACGTGACATTCGCGTCGGAGTCCTTAGTACGGAGGTTATACAATAGAAAAGTATTAAGAGGACTTCTCAGGCAGTGATCATCAGTGCATCCTGCTTGAGATAAGTGATGTTGTCTCCCGACGTCCGTGCTCTCGGCTTTCTACAACTGGATGGAACATCGGAAGGATGGACGTCGAGTGGTTCGTCGAGGTGCTCACAGCAGGTGAGCCGCTGCAGGGAGCTTCGGAGGGGACGGAAGAACTGGAAGCTCAAGACGTGGTGAACTCTACTATGAACATCATTACGACTGCTTGCAAAGCTTCTATACCCCGTCGAAGACCCCGACATGGCAAGTCCCCAGTGTACTGGTGGTCAACTGAAATCGCTGAAAAGCGAAGGGAGTGTCTCAAGCTTCGACGTGAGGCTCAACGGGCGCGGAACCGTGACGAGGCATACAACCAGGTGGCAGCATATAAGTCGGCCAGGAAATGCCTTCGCAAATTGATCAACAGTAGCAAGGCTCGCTGCTGGCAAGATATAGTGGAGAATGTGAACAAGGATCCGTGGGGCCTTGGGTACAAGCTAGTTATGCGGAAGCTTGGTGCCCTACGGAAGCCTTGTATATATGACGCGGAAAAGATGGACGCGGAAAAGATGGACGCGATAGTGCGGGGACTCTTCCGCGTCCATCCCGTCCGTGTTGACGCTGTCCATGGTGAAACATCAATCGAGTGTCCACTCTTCACACAGCTAGAACTGGAGGAGGCTGTCCTCTCATTGAAAGCGAGGAAGGCTCCAGGTCCAGATGGTGTTCCGGCTGAGGTGTTGCGGCTCGTCTATCACCATTGTCCTGACTTGCTGCTCAGCACATTCAACGCTTGCCTACGGGACGGGGTTTTCCCGGTACGATGGAAGGTGGCGGGGCTCGTGCTGATCAGCAAGGGGAAGGGAAATCCCGAATCGCCGTCTGCATTCCGCCCGTTATGCATGCTAGACATTGCTGGGAAAGTGCTAGAGAAACTCATCAAGGGAAGACTCATTGACGCGATTCGTGCTGCTGGGGACCTATCTCCTCGGCAGTACGGCTTTAGAGCAGGACGTTCTACCATTGATGCGATTGCAGAGGTGGTGAACGCGGTCCAAAAGGCAGAGGCATATAGTCGCACCAAGCGACGGATCGTCCTGGATACGCTGGAATATTCTGGATACGTTGGAAAACTCTTTTCAAGTTCCAGAATATCTAATGGGGCTTTTGAAGAACTACCTAAAGGACCGAAGCCTGCTCTACGACACGACACAGGGCCAACGAAGGATGGAAATTACATCGGGTGTTGCCCAGGGATCTATCCTTGGTCCGGACCTGTGGAACGTGTCTTACGACGGGCTACTGAGACTTGAGATGCCAGCTGAGTCGCCCTTGGTCGGCTATGCGGATGATGTTGCGGCTCTGGTCGCTGGGCGCACCGTTGAACAAGCGCAACTTAAGCTAGGTATGTTAATGCGCCGAGTGAGGGACTGGATGACTGCTCGCGGGCTGAGTTTAGCACTGGAGAAAACCGAAGTGGTCATCTTGACAAAAAAGAGAATCCCTAGAGTAAGGATGATCAGTATTGGAGACATACAAATCGAATCAAAGCCAGCGGTGAAGTACCTGGGGCTACTGATCGACTCGAAGATGAGTTTCTCTGAGCAAACCAGGGCAACTGCTGAGAAGGCTTCTTCGGGAATATCGGCTCTGAGTCGACTTATGGCCAACGTAGGGGGACCCAGCCCATCAAAAAGACGCCTCTTGATGAGTGCTGTAGGGTCAGTGCTACTGTACGGAGCAAAGGTATGGGGCGACGCTCTCAGCAAGGAGGTATACCGAAAACGTTTGACACACGTACTGAGACGAGGAGCACTGAGAATTGCATCTTCGTATCCAACAGTCTCCGACTCGGCGGTGAGAGTGATTGCAGGCGTTATACCTATCGCCCTCCGTGCTAGAGAGCGCCGCGCTATTTACCTGCGCCGAAACGAGGATGCGAGGGAGATAATTGTCCGCGAGGAGAGACAGCGCTCGCTCAACGATTGGCAGCAGTCTTGGGTGAATTGCACGAAGGGAAGGTGGACTGCGCGCCTCATCCCGGATGTAAGACCGTGGCTAAATCGAAGCCATGGTGAGACTGACTTCTTTCTGACCCAGCTTTTGAGCGGGCACGGGTGTTTTCAGTCTTACCTGCACAAGATCGGCAAGTCACGGTCTCCCGATTGTCGGTTTTGCCCAGGAGAGGAGGTCAATGCCTGTCACACATTTTTTGCGTGTACAAAATGGGTCAAGCTGCGAAGGGAACTCTATAGGGAGACGGGAGAGCTCACCCCGGATAATATAGTTGCGGTGATGCTCAAATCGGTTGACAGATGGAACCAGGTTGCACACTATGCTCGGGCAGTCCTAAAATATAAAAGGGACTCACAGTAGCCGGGGGCGCTGGGGCTGGGAGATCGCTCTTCTGGCATTTCCTCTTCCCCTTCCTCCTCCCGCTAGGAAAGGGACTCCTCAGCTTGAAGGCGCCCCACGGCGTAACAAAACGAGACCTGGCCCGAAGTAATGTGTCAAACGGTTCCAGGCTGGGTTCTCAGGTTGACAGGGGAGGTGTTTAGTGGGTAGTCCAGTCGCGCATGGGAGTCCCACACTCTGTGCGTACATAGTATTCACCTCCCTACCTCAAAAAAATACTTGAATATAAAATCGTTGAAATTTTTGCAAAAAATGCACAGTTTCTTTCATAAACACAGTGCAGCCGCCATTTTGATCTAGCTGGAATGATTTTTCTGAATGCTCGGCCGATTGAACATATTCAAGTTAAACACTATTCCTTAAATTTTCATGAAAATTGAAAGAAAATAAAAGTGCCTTGGTCAATTTGAAATATGTTTCAACCATCAACACGTGCTGTTGTTATTGTAATTCCATACAATTTAAATGGCTATAACTCACTTGATTATGATTCGATCTCAATTAAATTAATTAATTCTTATATCTGCCTACATAACGTTCAAAGGTACCGTTTTGATTTTATGGGCAATAATCTAAAACCTACAAATCGTACTATTATTAACAAAATTGAGTGAATTTCGATTTCTGAGGTATTTGTTGCCCTTGTACTTATAAAGGCGCCCATTCTTGATAATATTCAGATTTTTCGGCTCAATGGTGTCCAATCGCGAGGGGGGCACAAATTTTTAGTACTTTTTGCCTTCCCCTGGGCCCCCTAATTCATAAAATGATTTTTTTTCAGGTTCGAAAAATGCTAATCAAGACCTTTCATTTGATACCCCGCCTATGATTAAAAAAATTTTTAAGGGCTAATTCGTTATAAAAGGGGACCCTCCTTAAAAAAAATTTTAAATTTTTGTTAAGACCTTAACTTTTGAGATACCATCATTTCTGATCTTTTCACAAAGTTTGAGCATTCTAGCTTCTATAGTTTCTGAGGAAACTGGCTGTGACGCACGGACATACGGACAGACGGATGGACAGACGGACGGACAGATGGACAGACAGGTCGCGAAACTAGTAGGTCTTTGTAAAAAAAATTTTTACAAAGACCTAAAAAGTAAAAATATGAAATACGAGTTTATGATTTTGAAATGAAGAAACTAAAACGAAGTGATCAAATATGTAATTAAATGACCAAAAGATTCATAATATTAATTAGAAAAATAATGAAATGTAAAACTAATATTTAGATCGCAAAAAAGTAAAATAAAAATACGTTAGTATTGTCGCGAATCAAAGTAAAACAACAAGATATGCAGACACTGCATCCAATTGTAATGCGTAAACAAGCAGAAAACAAAATCAAAATAAAATGTCTAATATGTTAAAGAAAACAATGAGTTAAAATATTCAAAGTAAGGCAACTCAAAATAAAAAAATTAGATAAAACCGCAACAGATAACTATGATTCAATTAGAAAAAAAACATTGCAATCTGAAATGAATATTGAAAGGAGCATACGTTGACTTTTTTATAAAACAATACGCAAAGAAAAAATTCAATTCAAATTGATTAAAGTAGTAATTTCCAAATTAACATTCCAAGTTTACAAATTAAGACAATGAAACAAAAAGGAACATGTTTCATGACTAGGCTCTTCAAGCCAGTCGTGAACTTTCCTTTTCGGCGAGAAGGCAGTGTTAAGGAAGCCGCAGTGTAATTATGAGCCCGTCCGCGTCCCGTCGTTCCTTTCAAAGTCATAAGCGCTTTCTTCTCTTCTTCTCTTTAGCGCTACAGCCCCTCTCGAGCCTTCGCTTAGAGATAGTTAGAGTATCTCATTTTCATGACCGTATTGATTTTTTCGGAAGTTGGTTTGGTCAGTACCATGCTCCCGTCTGCCTGCTCAGCTATGATATGATCTGATGAAATCAGTACATACCACTGAATGAACACTCGTAGTCTGTCCGAAAAATCCCCTGAACTAAATCACGTTGCTCCCAACGTGATTTGAACCTAGGACCTTCGGCTTATGCGTTCATGCTCTAACCACTAGAACACACAGACTATATATTGTATATATATATATATATATATATATATATATATATATATATATATATATATATATATATATATATATATATATATATATATATATATATATATATACATATATATATATATATATATATATATGTACATATATATATATATATATATATATATATATATATATATATATATATATATATGTATATGTATATATATATATATATATATATATATATATATATATATATATATATATATATATATATATATATATATATATATACATATACACGAGACCAACAATTCCAGCGTTTGCTGATGATCTGATCATCTATACGGCAGATCGAAAAGCTACAATAGTTCAAAGCAATCTCTAAAAAATGTTCAATGATGTGCAGCTATACACTGGCAATTGGCAAATGAAAATCAATGCGCAGAAGTGCGAAACAATTTTGTTTCGGACAACGGTACAGGTGGTCGGTCAAGACCTGAAATGGAATTGGAAGAATTTCCACATCATGGCTGGCGAGGGTAGTTCAGAACGGGTTCTACATAAATCCTGTGTTCGATACCTCGGTGTTCATCTCGATCAGTACCTGTACTGTACTGAACATGTCAAAATCATGCTCAGTAAGCACAAAAAGTAGTCATGGCCCTACGAAGACACTTTCATTCCAGATACATTGATCAAAAGGTTAAAATTATCTGTTACAAGACCCTGGTTAGACCAGTTATGACATATGGATGTCAGATCTAGTACAACCAGAGTACTAGTACTATGCAAAAATTAAGAGTTTTCGAAAAGAAATGTCTTCCTGCATGTACTGGTTGGAGACGGATTGGAAGCATTATATATGGAATAGAAGAATTTATCGAACTGCTAAAGTGACGAGAGTCGATATCTTTATATTGGAACTTCTTCGGAATCATATCGCAAGATCTGTAACTCTGAGTGAAAACCCCTGGATTTCACATCCGTTTTACCCTACAGACGGGTATATAGCGACTTGCCTCGTTACTGGCTTCATTCCTCCAGAAGCATTCGTGTATTTGGACATGAATCGATGTTTTTGATTCTGACGGCGTCCCAAGCATACGAGTATATCACATATATCGACGGGCCACCGATAAGAAGATAAAATATCTTTCGAATTTGAGCTCACGAGATCAACAATTCCAATGGAGATACTCATTTGCTAGATTCTTTGAAGCTGATCGACCTGAGATGGAGCAATCTAGGTATTGGTGGTTGAATGACAATGTCTAAATTATTCGTGTTTATTTTCAGTTTTTGTGTTTTCGTTACTCAGTTTTCGAGTTTCAGCTCATTATTGCTACATATAGTGTTGTTGTTTATTTGTGTTAAAACTTAGGGATATATATGTTACAGGACCAGTATACCCTATGTATACTGGTATGAACTGGTTGCACATTTGATGTGTATCCAATATACATCATCAAGGCTCCCGGGGAAAGAACTCCTAATTTACCACTTACCTGCTACTCTGTCCGTTTAAACTAGAACAACAAAAAGGAATAGAGTTACATGTTGAAAGTTTTAAGTTTTATTCATGTTGCTATTTTAAATTGGTTACATTTACACCTCTTAGTTATTTATTTATCATCTATCCCTACGGTGTCTACACGGACGGAGGATGCCTAGAAGAAAGTGGGAATTAGTCGACGGTGGCTACGCAGCGTAAAAACGCATCCAAGCCGAATGAGGTTCGCGGCTCAAGCCTACACCTCACCATCTAACTGATGTGATGATTTCCTGCAATTGTACCGGAACTAGATGCACTTTCTGGCTTCGCTGATCACTTCGCGGCGATATACACTTCGCGTACAGTTCTGTAACCGCTGTTATTACTACTTGCCGTTTCTCGCTCGATCAATTGTCTTTTAAACGATTCATGCGGCCTCAATTCGCCCTAAATTCGCTGAGTAGTTGAGATTGCGTTCTCGTTCCACGTAAACTTCTTCCTCCGCGCACTTCTCACTTGCTCGCATGGTGAAGCTTTGCATCGAATTTGAGAAATGGTTTGAAGGCAGGGTTTAGCACAGTGTCACTCCGCTGGAAACACACCCCGAACCTTCTCATGTACATGGTCGTTGTCGTTGCTAATGTTATGGCTTATGTAGTATAACACTTGGCGTAGCTTGCCGATATTTCTATAAGCACACCCCGAAGCTTCTTATGTACATGGTCGTTGTCGTCGCTAATGTTGTGGTTTATGTAGATCGAATTATGAAGTCTTTACGCTTGCCGTTGGTCGACAAGTACATGCTTTGATGACAATGGGCGTAGCTTGTCGATAATTCTATAAGCACACCCCGAAGCTGCTTATGTACATGGTCGTCGTCGCTAATGGTATGAATTATGAAGACTTTACACTTGCCGTTGGTCGACAAGTACATGTTTTAATGACAATGGGCGTATGCGCTTGGCCGTATACGCTTGACGGAGCTTAGACGATTGACGACGTTGTATATAGCATAACATTTCCTCCGGCGGATTTGACTGATTTACGTACTTGGAGAGTGAAGTAAATCGTTGTTCCGTTCCAATGATGCGAATTACTTAATGCGTAAGTTGTACTTTGCGCTGCTAAGGCCATTACTATTGTCCGCTGTACTTCTCACTGCCTATTGTTGATTGTTGTTTTGCTGCTGGTTCTTGATTAACATACTTAATTCTACCGTTTAATTTCGTGTATCTTGAACTCCTAATTTACGCTACTTAACATGTTATGGCATAATACAACGTTACAATTGAAAAATACTTCATTTTTGATTTTATATCGTTACGGATTCATGATTTGCTTGCCTGAGTCGCTAATCTGTACGGTTACGTTTTTACTTGATACTAACATAACATGTTAATTATAAATTGATGATTTGTCTGATACTTAGTATTTCTTTTGATATAGTGAGCGAAGATCGCTTTTGGTTCTACATAATCGTGGATTGATAATGTATATATATATTTTTTTTGATTTTTTATCAGTATAATTATTCACAAAGGTTTTTGTTTGATACAACTTTGAGTCAAACAGGTTCGTGTTTGGTTTGATTCTATACAAGCATAAATTCACAACTCAATATTTCATTTGATTGTATACAATAATGGAATAGTGTTACGTTAGATTCTAATGCTGAAGAATATACTGAACATTTCTTCCGGTCCTAAATCGTTTTTTCTTGGGAATAAAATTATTATCTATATAAAATTATTTTTCATTTGAGGGTTGCCGGAATTCAATATTTCTTTTAATTGGCTTTACTTTAAGAGACAGTAAATTTCCCTTTAACTTCCGTATTTACTGCCGATTTTTCTTAAAATCAGAATTGTAAATTATTGGTTTACCTTTTTGTGCATTACTAGGCTGTAGTACAGATGTTAGCAAATTAGCGTTAGCGAGGGCACTTATTATTTTCTTCTTTTCCTTTTCTTTTTTTTTTTTTGGTTTTGTCTTTATATTCATTGCTACTTTCAATTTCTATTCGATTAACGTTCTTTTATATCTACTAATATCATTATTCTTACTGTTTCCTTTTTTTTTTTACTTTGAATATTTCAGATTTTACTTATTAACTTTAATAATAATTGTTCACATAATTGTTTCTTATTGCTTTTAACATTACTCTAGTTTTTAATTAATTTTATTTAATACGATAACTAAGCTTTCTTAAAGTTCCACATATTAATTATTGTGCCAATAGTTTAGTGGGAATTTTTTTTTTGTTAGTCTGTAGGCGGAACGTTATGAATTAATTTTTAATGGGATGGAATGTGAGGATAGTTAGTAGGGATAGAACGTCAAGCTTGACGGCACTCAATTCGCTCATACTCGTATGGTTGATAAGATTACTCACTCCAATCGCTTAATTAGCTTCGGACTTATTTCAGCCGAGCGAAAAATTTCATTGTGGTGGCGGCGAATGCTACCTTATCAAAGCTTCCGCATGAGTTTCCATCGGGATTGGGAATTTTGTCTAGTACGCTCGCTTACTTGCTTCGTATGGTGTGATAATGATTAAGCTTTGGGCTGAACAGTTCGCACGATCATTGAAGTTCGTTATCAGGGAATAACGTACTGCGCTTATCACTATATATGTGCGAATTGGATCTGGCGAGTCCTACCGGCTGCGCCTATTTTGTTACATAACCAGTATACCCTATGTATACTGGTATGAACTGGGAGCACATTTGATGTGTATCCAATATACATCATCAAGGCTCCCGGGGAAAGAACTCCTAATTTACCACTTACCTGCTACTCTGTCCGCTTAAACTAGAACAACAAAAGACGAGAGTTAGTTTTTAATGAATTACCTTACCTTAACATATATATTATATTATATTAGGTTTAGAGATAAGGTTAACCGCGTAGGTTAGGAATATTGTGATAGAATTTTTTAGTATAAGATAAAGTTTTTTGATTGAATTTTATTAGAATAAGGTTGGAACATATTAGGTGTAAGATAAAAGTTCACTGTTGTGCTAAAATTATAAATAATTTTTGAATAGTGTTGGTTGGTTTTTTCTCCTTTTTCCAATCGCATGATAAAATATGTAATAATCTTAATTAACGTGAATTTGCTAAAGTTTTTTTGATCAACTTAGAGAGCCATTTGGGCCATTAAATTTCGCGTATTATTATTGTTTGGAATTTGCTCTTATATTTTCTAAATTTAGAACGATTAGTATTAAGTAAAGCGCTTATATAGTGGATATATATACACATATATATATATATATATATATATATATATATATATATATATATATATATATATATATATATATATATATATATATATATATATATATATATATATATATATATATATATATATATATATATATATATATATATATATCTATATATATATATATATATATATATATATATATACATATATATATATATACATATGTGTGTATATATATATATATATATATATATATATATATATATATATATATATATATATATACATATATATATATATATATATATATATATATATATATATATATATATATATATACATATATTTATACACATATATATACATATATATATATATATATATATATATATATATATATATATATATTTATATATATATATATGTATATATATATATATATATATATATATATATAGATATATATATATGTATATATATAAATATATATATATATATATATATATATATATATATATATATATATATATATATATTTATATATTTATATCCACTATATAAGCGCTTTACTTAATACTAATCGTTCTAAATTTAAAAAATATAAGAGCAAATTCCAAACAATAATAATACGCGAAATTTAATGGCCCAAATGGCTCTCTAAGTTGATCAAAAAAACTTTAGCAAATTCACGTTAATTAAGATTATTACATATTTTATCATGCGATTGGAAAAAGGAGAAAAAACCAACCAACACTATTCAAAAATTATTTATAATTTCAACACAACAGTGAACTTTAATATTACACCTAATATGTTCCAACCTTATTCTAATAAAATTCAATCAAAAAACTGTATCTTATACTAAAAAATTCTATCACAATATTCCTAACCTACGCGGTTAACCTTATCTCTAAACCTAATATAATATAATATATATATCCCTAAGTTTTAACACAAATAAACAACAACACTATATGTAGCAATAATGAGCTGAAACTCGAAAACTGAGTAACGAAAACACAAAAACTGAAAATAAACACGAATAATTTAGACATTGTCATTCAACCACCAATACCTAGATTGCTCCATCTCAGGTCGATCAGCTTCAAAGAATCTAGCAAATGAGTATCTCCATTGGAATTGTTGATCTCGTGAGCTCAAATTCGAAAGATATTTTATCTTCTTATCGGTGGCCCGTCGATATATGTGATATACTCGTATGCTTGGGACGCCGTCAGAATCAAAAACATCGATTCATGTCCAAATACACGAATGCTTCTGGAGGAATGAAGCCAGTAACGAGGCAAGTCGCTATATACCCGTCTGTAGGGTAAAACGGATGTGAAATCCAGGGGTTTTCACTCAGAGTTACAGATCTTGCGATATGATTCCGAAGAAGTTCCAATATAAAGATATCGACTCTCGTCACTTTAGCAGTTCGATAAATTCTTCTATTCCATATATAATGCTTCCAATCCGTCTCCAACCAGTACATGCAGGAAGACATTTCTTTTCGAAAACTCTTAATTTTTGCATAGTACTAGTACTCTGGTTGTACTAGATCTGACATCCATATGTCATAACTGGTCTAACCAGGGTCTTGTAACAGATAATTTTAACCTTTTGATCAATGTATCTGGAATGAAAGTGTCTTCGTAGGGCCATGACTACTTTTTGTGCTTACTGAGCATGATTTTGACATGTTCAGTACAGTACAGGTACTGATCGAGATGAACACCGAGGTATCGAAAACACAGGATTTATGTAGAACCCGTTCTGAACTACCCTCGCCAGCCATGATGTGGAAATTCTTCCAATTCCATTTCAGGTCTTGACCGACCACCTGTACCGTTGTCCGAAACAAAATTGTTTCGCACTTCTGCGCATTGATTTTCATTTGCCAATTGCCAGTGTATAGCTGCACATCATTGAACATTTTTTAGAGATTGCTTTGAACTATTGTAGCTTTTCGATCTGCCGTATAGATGATCAGATCATCAGCAAACGCTGGAATTGTTGGTCTCGTGTATATGTATATATATATATATATATATATATATATATATATATATATATATATATATATATATATATACATACATATATATATATATATATATATATATATATATATATATATATGTACATATATATATATATATATATATATATATATATATATATATATATATATATATATATATATATATATATATATATATATATATATATATATATATATATATATATATTTATATATATTATATATATATATATATATATATATATATATATATATATATATATATATATATATATATATATATATATATACAATATATAGTCTGTGTGTTCTAGTGGTTAGAGCATGAACGCATAAGCCGAAGGTCCTAGGTTCAAATCACGTTGGGAGCAACGTGATTTAGTTCAGGGGATTTTTCGGACAGACTACGAGTGTTCATTCAGTGGTATGTACTGATTTCATCAGATCATATCATAGCTGAGCAGGCAGACGGGAGCATGGTACTGACCAAACCAACTTCCGAAAAAATCAATACGGTCATGAAAATGAGATACTCTAACTATCTCTAAGCGAAGGCTCGAGAGGGGCTGTAGCGCTAAAGAGAAGAAGAGAAGAAAGCGCTTATGACTTTGAAAGGAACGACGGGACGCGGACGGGCTCATAATTACACTGCGGCTTCCTTAACACTGCCTTCTCGCCGAAAAGGAAAGTTCACGACTGGCTTGAAGAGCCTAGTCATGAAACATGTTCCTTTTTGTTTCATTGTCTTAATTTGTAAACTTGGAATGTTAATTTGGAAATTACTACTACGCTGGAATTGTTGGTCTCGTGAACTCAAATTCGGAGGATATTTTGTCTTCTTATCGGATGCCCGTCTATATATGTGATATATGACTGGGACGCCGTCAGAATCAAAGGCATATCGATTCATATCCAAATGCACGAAAGCTTCTGGAGGAACGAAGCCAGTAGCAAGGCAAGTCGCAATATACCCGTCTGTAGGGTGGAACGGCTATGAAATACAGGGGTTTTCACTCACAGTTAAAGACCTTGCGATATAACTCCCAAGAAGTTTCAATATGAAGATATCGACTCTTGCCACTTGAGCAGTTTGATAAATTCTTCTATTTGTTATATAATGCTTTCAATTCGTCTCAGTCTCAGATCCTCTCGAAAACTCTGAATTTTTCCATAGTACTAGCACACTTGACGGATGCAGTTGACTTTACACAGGTAAAACAAGAAACTAAGCAGTTTCGACGGGGTGACCACCTTAACTCTTCGGGAGCAGCCACTCCTGATCACCACGGGGCTGCTCGACTGCTTATGTTTATTACAGGCATTGTAATGATTTTTTTTAATGCCCGTGTAGGACACGGGTGCCGATGGTCTGGCATAAGTGTCAGCGAGCTATAAACAACACCGAGCTCAGCTAACTAGCTACGCTTAACGACCGCGTACGCGAGCTTGACGACTAGCATTTGCGGGATCATATGAGGCGGGTTCTTGTCGAGCCACGAAGCTACACTACAAAATACTTATCACGCGTACTCTACTCTACAAGAAGCACCGATCAATTTTTATTGTCTTTAGAAAAGTTCTATTAGGTGTCAATTAAGCTACTCTACAGTAATTCAATATTTTTTTGCCTCGTTAAAGTTAGCGGACACGGAGGCTTGAGACAAACGCAAACATTACACAAAAAGCAACCGTTACTTTCACCGAAGAAGGTCGTTGCATTACAAGGGGAATTTCAAACCTAAAGATGTTAAAGTGGCTGAAGTGAACCACTCATCTCTGCCTAAAGGATGGAAACTTGACGGATGCAGTTGACTTTACACAGGTAAAACAACAAACTAAGCAGTTTCGACGGGGTGACCACCTTATCTCTTCAGGAGCAGCCACTCCTGATCACCACGGGGCTGCTCGACTGCTTATGTTTATTACAAAATCCTTCCAATTACGTTTCAGGTCTTGACTGACCCCCGCCGCGTTGTCCGGTATAAAATTGTTTCACACTTCTGCGCATTGATTTTCATCCGCCAATTGTCAGTGTAAAACTCGACATCATTGAACATATTGAAGATTGCTCCGAACTATTGTAGCTTTTCGGTCTACCGTATATATGATCAGATCATCAGGAAACGCTACCAATGATCGCGTTGGCGAAACGTTAAAATCAAAGCCGTTCAATGGCTTGCGAATGAATATTGAGAAAAGCAGAGACGCAGTGACTGTTCCCTGCTGTAGACCATTCAAGACCTTGAACTCGCGCATTGTTGTCAGATTTCCAGTAGTTACAACAAATGATTTTCCACATATAACATATTGCACATCACAGCGGCAAGGTGTTTGGAGAAGCTGTCGTGAAGGAGTTTGAAAATTAGTCCATCTAACCACACCGTATTGAAGGCTTTCTCCATATCAATGAGACACGCTCCAACACATTCTCTGTTGCTTAGTTTCCAACAAATGTCTGAGGTGACTTTCTTTATCGCATTTATAGTCGAATGCCTAGCATGAAAACCAAATTGGAAATTAGGCTCATAGTTCTCAATGGGGGAATTGAATGCTTTATTGAGTATCACTTCAAACACTTTGCTGATGTTAGGCAGCAGGCTGATTGGGCGATCGCTTTTAGGGAATGAAGATTCTTTTTCTTGTTAGATTCTCGTATTTCAAACAAGGAATTGAGCCCCTCTTGAACTTGAAAACATTTCGACTACTTACATAAGCAGAGATAACGAGGAGGTTACCCCCACCTGGCAGTGAAATTTTGATAACGGACACTTCCAAGAGATTCAAAGCTTTTGAATTTGACCTTTTTAATAGTTTGGAAACAATAGGGTCTTCTCACCAATATCCCGGAGCCACCTTCCCCCGCTCCGTTTATCCCATCGTTTCTTACGAATTCAAAATCCTTGAATGTCATGGTGTACCATGAACTGAGGTGGTTTTCAGTGAGAAACATGATGTCAGGCTTTTGCTTAACAACGAATTCAAGGAAATAGTCACGTTTATGTATAGTAACAATGGAGTTGACGTTGATCGATCGAGATGAGATGAATCCCATCCATGGGAATGTGACTGGATGACAAGTTATTTTGATGCATTTGAAAGGCCTAGACGCTGAAAAAAATGTTAAAAAGTTAATCGATTCTCTCCGATAAAGAATTAAGTTGCTGGTAAATTTTGAGAAGCAACTTATCACATACAGCCACTTAAATTATTTACATTATTTGCAGTATTTTCGGCTGGTCCTCTACCGGCGAGTGCAATCGATACTCCGGCCTTGACGAAGTTCGAAGGTAAGACGCTGCGGTGTACTTGTGTTTGCTTGGGAACAAATTTTACTGTCGCATCTGGATATCGGGAGCATCCTCGATATGATGCCGAATGACCAAAAACACCGCAGTTAACACAGTATAATTTTTATTTAGGCTCCGTCTGAGTCAATTTGCACTCACCGGGAGCATGAACGTGTTTGCATTTTACGCACCGATAGTGTTTGGCGCAGTTAGCAGCCGAATGTCCAAATCTTTTTCACCGATAACACTGGTTCACTTCCCTTTTCTGGAGGCATTCCAACCTCACCACTCTGAAAAGGCACCTGGACTGCTCTGATTTGAAATCTATACCAAATAAAGTGGAAAATTCTTCTTTTCTACCGTCGGTCTTCTTGTCACGAAGGTTTTAACGAAAATAAATTCAATTTCAAAGGCAGCTTCCTTGAGCACCTGAAGAAAATTTGTAACGGTTTCCTAACTTCGTCTCGTTCGATCGCAATCAGAACCGACCTCTCATCGGTTCGAGACGTGCAGTCTTGGAAATGACAACGGACTGTACCCTTCAGGTCAACAAGTCCGGTCTCACTTAGTCTACTCCGTGGTGGCTGCTTGTAGGCTAGCTAGTTCGGAGAGGAGTTTCGGTCGCGGGTCTTACGCGAGCAGACTAAGCCCGAGTTACGTAACTCAGCCACCGATTCACATGCCCGATTTATAATCGCGTCAACAACTACTCATCCAGAACAGGAAACCTACGTTACGTTAGTTCTGGATGTGATCTCTCCACAGATCTCAAATCAAAACACTACAAAATCACCATAGGCGCGTTACCGAATCACCGACGGGGTACCAGAAAATAAGCTAAACTACCTCAAGTCCAAAATAATCTACTCTAAGAAAAAAACGAGCGCAAACAAGGGTACCGCGGACCGTAACCGACTAGAAATCAATCATCCGCAGATTATGAAAACCTAACCCTCTTCAAGACATACTTACCCTCGGTCATCACTTCCGCTGCAAAAGAAAGAGCATGCGGAACGGAAAGGCTTAGGGCTTCTTTAGTAATTCATTTTATTCCTATCATAACTTGGTTTCATTTTAAATTTACATTAAATTTCTTCTCTTCACTTTTTGAACTTAATCTTAAACATTCATTTTGCAATTACACTTTACAAAATAATCATCTCATAATTTGCTTGACATCTCTAGAAATTTGATGAGACGTGATTGGTTTTAATTTTGTTTTTAATAATTATTTATGATTTGTTTAAATTTAATTAATAAATAACACAATATTAAACCGAGATACCATATATATACTAAAATGATTAATAAAGGTCTAATCTTTTGCTAATTATCCAGTAAAAACGGGAGCGAGGGCAGGAATACTTGTAATTTTATGGAGTAGACGGGAAATCGGATTAACTACGAAAGAAAGATTTACGAATCTCAATTAAGATCGGAAATATTTTGTTACTGCTCTATAAAAAGTGTTGTGTACTATCTCTGTAGGCATAATAGCGCAATATGCAAAAAAATAGCATTTAAAGTAAAAAAACCACTAAATTTTGATGTTCAAGCTACACATTAATAATAAATTCTGATTACATTCGTATTTGTGTGTTATTTATTTTTAACCGCAACTTAGTCCATAAGAAGAAAAATCTTACTTTTTTATGCAAAACAAATTACTATCTAGTAGGTACATTATCCAATTTTCATTTCGAAGCTACTGTGACAGATACGAGTTTTCGTTAAATGGTTTAATATTACAGAAATTTTATTAGGTTCAATTATCATCCATGTTTAACTTTAAATGTGGAAAATTCAAAATTTAGCCCATCGGACTAATACATGAATGGAAAGTGCACAATTAAGTCCATAACTTCAAGTATCACATTACAAATTTTATGAACGCTAGCTTTTATTAAATTCTAGAGGTAGAAAAATATCCATTTGACGATTCATTGGATATAAGAAATATATCTTTTTTTTTTAAATGCCCAAACGTACGTATTACAATTGAAATTCGGATTGTATGTCGTTAGGTAAATCACATAAATTCTGGAGCAGTAAGCTGACTTCTTAAAATTACTTTTCGATATCTTCCCAAAATTAATTGAAGGAGCCGTTACGCGATTTTTGTTCAAATAAGGATCGCTTGGATACACACACCGTATACGCCAACACAACGTATGTTTTGCGTTACTATTCTGACTTACTATCTCGCCTTATAACTTCACCGTCGAGCATAGGAAGGCGATAGGATTGTGAACTCAGCTTATCGAAAACTCGTTTACATTCACTTACTATCCGACAAACGACGTTTTGCTTGGCATGCGTGTGTCCTTTT
Source organism: Odontomyia ornata (assembly GCA_963969285.1). NCBI lineage: Eukaryota > Metazoa > Arthropoda > Insecta > Diptera > Stratiomyidae > Odontomyia > Odontomyia ornata. The sequence goes on along the minus strand of OZ017740.1, from coordinate 225,612,663 downwards.
ATTGGTTGAACAGCAACACTCAAATCACATAATCGAACTCCTCTATGGATTTTCGCATGTCATTCCATCAGATAATTTATGCAAAGTTCATCAACATCAGCTGACGATTAACTCCATATTTTCAGGATATCCTGAAGGTTTATCAAATCCACTAAACCATACACTTGTGTACAGTCTTTTTGCAGAGGTCAAGTTGGGATATTCCAATGAATTGGTTTCCTTTTTGCAAGCTCATTTATATTACACCACAGGATAACTAACAAAATGTGATTCCGACGCACTTGGGTGCGTGGAAAACGCCCAGTTATAGAGGATAACGTTTCAAGGTGAAAAATCACTGTTAACAGCAATGTATTATTAGCGATATGTCCTCTGGTGGCTTTATTAAGTTAAAAGAAAATGCTTATGAATTGCATGTAGAAGCCGTATTCTAAGAACTGCTGAAAAAGCACTTCTCGTTCCATTTCGTAGGAATTTTTATTATGTAATTTGTTAATGCTTTGAAAACTTAATTTAAACACATTTCAAACTATGCGATCACTTCAATTCACTCCTTTAAGGTGAAGATTTTTTTGCTGGTAACCTATTTTCGAGGGTCAATTTCATCCGCACCATGCATTCACTTCCAATTTCTAGGAACCCGATGTCAGAATATTCGTGTAGTTGTTGTTCAATGGCCGAAAGTAAAATTCCAAAAAACTAGGTGAAATATTTCAAAGCAATGTGCATTTGGTTCACGGGAGGAAGAATTAAACGGACGAATCAAACTTTTATTACTGCCCCCAAACCATTTCAACTCCCAGGTACACTATCCCACACAAATCTAGGAGCCGGCCTCGCTCTGATCCTGATTCCCTCGTTCTTTGTTTTTATATCCCAGAACAACAAAACCTACATACCTCGAGATCGCTTTACCTTCCCTCCTTTTTGTCCAAATCCTAAAACATAGACCGCAATGCCAGGTCTATTATGTTGATGTGGAGTTGCGTGATGATCCAAATGATACAAATTGTTTGCCGATGGATCCCCGCCAAACAGCTGATTGGAAACGAAGATCTGTTTTGAAATCTCGAGCAATTTCACGAACCAAACGTGGAACGGTAATTTACGGATCAACAATTCTGTGGACTCCTGGTAACGACGAAGTTCTCGAAGAGCAACCGTACCGGGACGATAACGATGTGGTTTCTTTACACCTCCTGTCAATGGCGCACTTTTGCGCGCTGCTTTTGTTGCCAATTGTTTACGTGGGGCTTTTCCTCCGCTAATCCTCGCGAAACTTTTCACTTAACGCGAAGCACCGCGCGCTTTATGCACAAGGAATCACCAGTTTGCTACCGAATAAAATTAGCCAACCACTAGGTGGTATGTACTACCGTTTTGCAACTAGCCTAAATTCTGACCTTTAGTCGAAATTTTGTTGCTTGAAATTATCGTTGTCAATTCCCGAAATACCGCTTTTTCTTTCGGCGACGATCTGGTATACAAGTGATGCTTATGTATTCACTCGCCCGACAGTTAACCGCGAACCTTCTGCCTCGCTGACAGTTGGATGACAACTGTGGGAGGCATTGCCAGATAGATATGCTTCGAAATGTATCAGTATTTTACTACCGAAAATATTTCTCCACAAATATAAATATTTGAAGAAAAATATTTTCGGCGCAATGATATCGGCACGAAAGGTGAAGTCTGCTTGCATTTCGAGGTCATATCCATCTGGCCAAGTGCAAGGGTTCGGGATCGGAATCACTTCGATTCCCGGGCGTAGGCGTCACATTACAAATTGACGGGATCCTCTCCGCAGTCCCAGCGTTTCAACAAAAAGGTCTGATTCTTTTCACTTTTTGGGGTATAGGTGGTGTGGAACCTCCCCAGAATTCAACGCATTTTTAACTGATTAATCAACCAGTGATTTCGTTCTAATTGTTAATTTTTCGGCATTAACTCTTTTAATCTCGAAATTGATTAATATATTTTCGGCTGCCAATAGCCGAACCAAATCTTTTCCGCTTTAACCGAACACGTTAATTGGTAGAATATATTCTGCATTTTTGGAAGCTTTTTTGAAAGGAACCAGCAGAACTGCGAGCTGGTTACTTCTCTTTTTTGTTATTTTTTAAGTACTGGATAAAATTAAAATCGTTATCTTGATTAGAATTACCTTCAACATTCTTCAATGTATATTTCTTCTTGTAGTCAGTCCAGCGCTGCGTAATAGTTTTGGCTGTCGTTAGCACCTCCAGCACTTAGTATTTCTTCTGGGATAGCTTATTTGAGAACTTTCTTTGCCTTAGTTTCCTTAGCGGTTTAGGATCTTGAGTCTTCATCCTTTTCTTGAATAGATCTTCGAGGGATTGTAGCCGTAGTCTTAATTCTTGATTTTCATGTCGAAGTCGAATCACTTTTTGGGTTTCACGTCCGCCGTTTGAGGAGCTTTCCTAGTTATGTCTCCTTTTATTGACGATTGCCGCCAATTTTGTATTGCTTGTCTCCGCGGGTTCCCCCAACGGGGGGAAGTTTTTGGATTATTTGCTTTTCTTGATTTATTGAAGTAAAATAATGTTCGATAAGATTCCGTAGGCCAATTCCTTGGACGATATAAGTTTTTTCCAATAAAACCAAAATTAGCTTTGGACTGACTTTTTAAAAAAAATTAATTTAATTTTTTGAAACCTTGACGGGAGTGGAATAAAAACACGTCTATATGCAACAAAAGCTAGACGAAGAATCCGTCGTTCCTCTCTGTGTGCCTTGAGTGGTGATATATTCGAAAAGCTGCGAATCGTAATCAGACCATCTGTGGGTGCGGCCGTCATATGATGCATTTGCAGAAGTGGGTGTGTACACAAAAAAATTTGCCATCGAACGTACCGCCTTTTTTTTGTGGTAGGGAGGTGAAGGCATTTACGCCCGCCGAGTCTGGCAGTGTGGGACTCCCATGGAGGATACCCTTGGACTACCCACTAAACACCTCCCCTGTCAATCTGAGAACCTAGCCTGGAACCGTTTGACACATTACTTCGGGCAGGTCTCGTTTTGTTACGCCGTGGGGCGCCTTCAAGCTGGGGAGTCCCTTTCCTAGCGGGAGGGGAGAGGGGAAGAGGAAATCCCAGAAGAGCGATCCCCCACCCCCAGCACCTCCGGCTGCTGCGAGTCCCTTTTATCTTTTAGGAATGCCCGAGCATAATGTGCCACCTGGTTCCATTTGTCAACCGATTCGAGCATCACCGCAACTATATTATCCGGGGTGAGCTCTCCCGTCTCCCTGTAGAGTTCCCTTCGCAGCCTGACCCATTTTGTACACGCAAAAAATGTGTGACAGGCATTGTCCTCCTCTCCTGGGCAAAACCGACAATCGGGAGACCGTGACTTACCGATCTTGTGCAGGTAAGACTGAAAACACCCGTGCCTGCTCAAAAGCTGGGTCAGATAGAAGTCAGTCTCACCATGCCTTCGATTTAGCCACGGTCTCACACCCGGGATGAGGCGCGCAGTCCACCTTCCCTTCGTGCAATTCCGCCAAGACTGCTGCCAATCGTTGAGCAAGCGTTGTCTCTCCTCGCGGACAACCATCTCCCTCGCATCCTCGTTTCGGCGCAGGTAAATAGCGCGGCGCTCTCTAGCACGGAGGGCGACAGGTATCACGCCTGCAATCACTCTCACCGCCGAGTCGGAGACTGTTGGATACGAAGATGCAATTCTCAGTGCTCCTCTTCTCTGTACCTGTGCCAAACGTTTTCGGTATACCTCCTTGCTGAGAGCGTCGCCCCATACCTCTGCTCCGTACAGTAGCACTGACCCTACAGCACTCATCAAGAGGCGTCTTCTTGATGGGCTGGGTCCCCCTACGTTGGCCATAAGTCGACTCAGGGCCGATATTCCCGAAGCAGCCTTCTCAGCCGTTGGCCTGATTTGCTCAGAGAAACTCATCTTCGAGTCGATCAGTAGCCCCAGGTACTTCACCGCTGGCTTCGATTCGATTTGTATATCTCCAATACTGATCATCCTTACTCTAGGGATTCTCTTTTTTGTCAAGATGACCACTTCGGTTTTCTCCAGTGCTAAACTGAGCCCGCGAGCAGTCATCCAGTCCCTCACTCGGCGCATTAGCATACCTAGCTTAAGTTGCGCTTGTTCAACGGTGCGTCCACCGACCAGCGACCAGAGCCGCAACATCATCCGCATAGCCGACCAAGCGCGACTCATCTGGCATCTCAAGTCTCAGTAGCCCGTCGTAAGACACGTTCCACAGGTCCGGACCAAGGATAGATCCCTGGGCAACACCCGATGTAATTTCCATCCTTCGTTGGCCCTGTGTCGTGTCGTAGAGCAGGCTTCGGTCCTTTAGGTAGTTCCTCAAAAGCCGCATTAGATATTCTGGAACTTGAAAAGAGTTTTCCAGCGGGTCCAGAATATCCACCCATCTAGCGGAGTTGAAGGCATTCCTGACGTCGAGTGTCACCAACGTACCGCCTTAGTGGAATTGGTTACACGTATGCGCAATTAGGCAAATCGAGTGTAAGCTTGAGCTTTGTAGTTGCGCCAGTCACAGAGAGATGGCGGTAAAAAACATTTGAACTTTGATCATGGACTAATTTAAATTGTCTTCATTATTTTGGATGGTAAGCATAATTATGCTATAAAGGAAATTGATACAAGTAGGAAAATCGAGAAGTATTTCTCCATTCGCTGGCTCAAGGCCTGCTTCCGAGCTTATTCTATCCCAAGGCACTTCGGTCGGAATAAGCGAATAAGAATACTTTCAACTGCGTACTCAGGGCGTCAGCTCGAGTATTATCGCCCCAAGGCAGTTGTGCCGGGGGCCTGCAGGTTAACACATGATTGATTTATCAACCTTGCTGAAACTCAAGGCGTTAGCACGAGTATTCGCGTCCCAAGGCTTTGCACTTGGGGCCAGCAGTTGGATTATTAATTAATTGATTCATAAATATAACTGCGTACGCAAGGCGTCATCCCGAGTATTAGCGCCCTAAGGCAATTACGCCAGGGGCTGCAGTTATAGTCTTACTCGTAATTGATTATTTTCCGTTCAAATAGGATTACAAATGAAACCATTGATTTCATAATTAAAGTAGATATAACTCGTGGGAATCAGGAGCTCCATTAAGACTCTAAATTTATAGATATGCAGGCTCAAGACCTCTTCAACTAATTTTGTAATAAATTAATTAGCTTACGAGAATTCATTCTAAAAATGTTCTATTAATGTAACATATTCAACTGAACGTGTAATCATATAGTCTATACAATTACACGTTCAGTTGAATATATTATGAAAGAAATAAAAATTAAGTCCATAAAGAAGAGCATCTTTTAACAGATCTGGTTGACAAGTATGAAGTAGCAGGGAGGTGTTATACAGTGATATCTCACTCTCTCTCTGGGAGCCATGATGTGTATATAGGATATACAGCATATCAAGCCCCCAGTTCGTGCCTCGTGCCCCGTATACTGGTATTTTAACATGGACGTGCGTGCGAACTTCATCTTCTGGCAGTTTTTGAAGGAGTTTCTTTGTTGCTTTCTTTACTCAATTTGTCAGCACTGTCTGCAATATCTGATCTGGCATTTCACACCCATCATGTGCCTCTTCCTTCCTTGTTCCATCCCGATCTCCCTCGATTGGGCTAGCTAGACGCTATTCTTTTAATTGTTTGATGATGGACCTGCGCATGTCCTTTAGGCTTAGCTCTCAGCACTTCCTTATTGGCCTTCTGTGCTTCTTTGGTCTTCTGGTTCTCTTCGGCCATTAACCAGCTCATGCGGTAATGCCCTGTGCGACTAGGAGCTCCTCTCGCTCAGTTAGCCTATTCTTGGCGCGTTTAATGATTTTTGGAGAGTCACATGCTAATTTTATTCTTTTTAGAATGTCTTCCGCTTTTCGGATTAGCTTTTCTTGCTGTCGCTGGACGGCGATTGTCCTTTGCGGCATTCTTACATGTAAGTGGTTATTGGCTTCTGTTTTCGAGCACAGTACTTCAGCCACATTTTCGACGGTGGCGGTGAGATGGTAACTCCTCTATTTTTCTGCTGTGAGTCCTTGTGTGGACTTCAGGTTGGTTAGTTATTATTTCGGGATTTGCGACCATTGCTCCAGTCGCTTCGGTAGCGGTGGCAGCGGTAACCATCGAGTTCTCGATGTTTTTTAAATTTTCTCCCATCGCACGAACATCTGGCGCGTCCCGCAAAGTTTCCCGCTCTTCCTTTTTAGGACATTCTGGGGTTCTTATAATTTTTTGCTGCGCCCAGACGCCGCTGGAATTTCATTTTGGATAGGGCTGTCCGTTGTTCTCTGTTTTTCGTCCATTTTTACTGTGGTTGTAATCGTCGTCGTTGGTGCCGTTGTCAATGTGCTGTTAACATCATTGCTCTAACCTTTGCTTCCGCCGTTGTTATTGATATTTTTATTCATTTTTTAGGTTTTTTTTTATCTTTTTAGTGTTTTTGGTTGAGATTACTCCAGTTTGATTGGATTTCCCTCAGAGCCGCTATCTCCGTTCGTGTGTGTAGTCGCCTTTATGGTTCCATGGTTATCTTTGCAAAGTAGGGAGCCCATACGAGGTCGGCACTCGGCTCGTGGGGACGGCACTCCCCAAAGAGTGCTAGCCTCAAAGAGTAATGTGACTGGGATTACCCCTGCAGGGAAGTGGTAAAGTCTTTTGAAAATAAAATCACCAACTTATCCTTGGCGATGGAAAATCCTGCAGCCTGTCGTGTGAAAGTTTTTAGCTCCGTTTTATATGACATCAAATAGTCCTATCTTTCATAGCCAGAGGCATGGGTTTCCTGTGCCCAGTTATGCTTGCGAAACTTTCCCTTGGCAGTGTTTGCCGCATAGAAAACAAGCATGTCCACCATCATACGATTAGGTCAAAATCTTCTTGTTCTTAATTAATGGGCTTTAGAGCTAGATGTAGAAGTATCGTTTTGACTGGTAAATTCATGGACATACTACTTCCCGCCCTGTGCTTACGACTTAACTGTAACAGAAAATAGCTTTTCTGACTAGTTTGGCTTCTTGGATGAGGTGAATGCCTTCTCCTCCTTAGTCATGCAGACAATGCTTCTCATGGCCCAGTTAATGTCACTCTTGAGCACAATGAGTTTGTTCTACCCACTTTGACTGGTCGAATACAGCTCCGGGCACTCTTACGTTAGGAGCTCATGCAGCCTTGTTAAATGGTCTTCACTGGAGACTCTCGGTAACTCTATGTCATAACTACACAGCCACGGCAATTTACACATCTTGAATACAAGTAACCCATCAGATTCGGTCCAAACTTCATGCAAATGTTTCATTGTGTCAGAACGACGCAAGGGTTCCAGATTGTAATGTTCGATAAAGATTCCTCTATGCCGGATTCGATTAAGGTCATTATTGTGGCTCTCAGAATGATAGGATATGCTGAGAAGCCCACAATTGAACTACAAAAGCAGAGATTGCCTTTGCACCGTCTTCTGTCATTCACTTTAGTGGCCAAATATGGTAGCTACCCAAACCAAAAAAAAGAGTGAAAACGCAAGAGTCCAGCGTGTTTTGGCTGGAGATGCTTGATGTTGTTGAACTTTAAGGCACACATCTTGTGGTAAACTGCTTTATTTTTCCAGACGCCCTCCTCAACGGAGATTTCAATCTCATTAAGTAATTAAGAACACAGTGTAGTGCTTCACTGTCTTCCAATTTTTTTCTGATACGGGAATCGGCATCATTGATAATCTGCATTTTAGTTGTTGTAGGGCTCACACTTTCCTCTTCCAAGTCAATTGACAGCGCTTTTGCTCCGATCGATAACTGCTGGGGCTTTTAGTTATAAAAATTTGTTCAAGTTGATGAGCTTGAAAACAGCTCATGCTATTTTTATTTCTACAAATAAAAAGAACATGCAAGCTGTACAGCAAGATCTTCAACCTCATTCCCAACAATAAGTAACCTCGTCCTTGATTTCCACACCAAACAGAAAAATGCTCACTCAAACTGCAACTCCGAAATCCATGAAAGACGAACTAGCTGTTTTTTTTTGTGGTTGGGAAGTGAATGCCATTTACATACTGAGTGTGGGTCTCCCATGTTCGCAAGCGACTGGACTAGTCAATAAACATCTCCGCTGTCAACCCGAGAATCCAGCCTGAAACCGCTTGACAGTTTACTTCGGGCCAGGTCCCTTTCTGTTACGGCGTGAGGTGCCTTCAAACTGGGGGATCCCTCCTCTATCTTTTAGAACTGCCCGAACATAATGTGGCACATGACTCCATTTGTCAACCGATCCAACCATCACCGCAACTCTACTATTCGGGGTGATCCTCCCTTCTCCTCGTAGGGGTCCAGTCGTAGCCTGTCCGTTTTAGTGCCCGCAAAAAATGTGTGGCAGGCACCGTCTTTTCCTCCTAGGCAAAACCGACAGTCGGGGAATCGTGACTGACCAATCTTGTGTAGGTAAGAGTAGAAACACCAATGTCCGCGCAAAAACTGGGTCAGAAAAAACTGTCTCACCATGCCTTCGATTCAGCCACGGTCTACCCAGTCTCGCAGTCCACCTTATCTTCGTGAAATTCAGGGAAGAGTACTGCTAATCGTTGAGTGGGGGCTGTCTTTCCTCGCGGGCAACCGTCTCCATCACTTATTCGTATCGACGCAAGTAAGTACCGTGCCGCTCTCTAGCAAGGAGGGTAACAGGTATCACGAATCTCACCGCCGAGTCAGAGACTGTCGGATACGAAGATGCAATTCTCAATGCTCCTCTTTTCTGTACCTGTGCCAGGCATTTTCTGTATAGTTACTTGCTGAGAGCTTCGCCCTATATTTCTGCTCCGTACAGTAGCACTGACCCTATAGCACTCATCAAGAGGCGTCTTCTTGATGGGCTGGGTCTCCCTACGTTGGCCATAAGTCGATTCAGAGCCGATACTCCCGAAGCAGCCTTCTCAGCCGTAGCCCTGATTTGCTCAGAGAAACTCATTTTCGAGTTGATCATTAGCCCCAGGTACTTCACCGCTGGCTTCGATTCGATTTGTATGTCTCCAATTCTGATGGTTGTTACTCTAGGGACTCTTTTCTTAGTCAATATAACTACTTCGGCTTTCTCCAATGCTAGACTAAACCCACGAGCAGTCATTCAGTCTTCCACTCGGCGCATTAGCATACCTAGCCTAAATTGCGCTTGTTGACTGGTACGTCCAGCAACTAGTCCATATAGTCGATCATGCGCGACTCATCAGGCATCTTCAGTATCAGCAGCCCGTCGGAAGACACGTTCCACAGGTCTGGACCAAGGTTAAATCCCTGGGCAACATCCGATGTAACTCATTGGCCCTGTGTCGTGTTGTAAAGCATGCTTCGTCCCTTCAGGTAGTCCCTCAGATGCTGCATTAGATATTCTGGTACTTAAAAAGCAGTTTTCAGCGTATCCAGAATATCCACCCATCTAATGGAGTTGAAGGCTTTCCTAACGTCGAGTGTCACCAACAGAACGATCCGTCGCTTGGTGCGGCTATATGCCTCTTGCTCTAAAGTCATACTGCCGGGGAGATAGCTCCCCAGCAGCACGAATCACGTCAATGAGTTTTCCCTTGATGAGTTTCTCTAGCACTTTCCCAGCAGTATCTAGGATGTATATCGGGCGATATGTAGACGGCGATTCGGGATTTCCCTTCCCCTTGCTCATCAGCACGAGCTCCGCCAACTTCCATCGTACCGGGAAAACTTTGTCCCGTAGGCAAGCGTTGAATATGCCGAGCAGCAAGTCAGGATGGTGGTGAAAGACAAGCTGCAACACCTCAGCCGGAACGGCATCTGCACCTGGAGCCTTCCTCGCTTTCAATGAAAGGACTGCTTCCTCCAGTTCCGGCTGTGTGAAGAGTGGACACTCGACTGCTGTTTCACCATGGACAGCGTCAACACGGACGGGATGGGCGGAGAAGTGTGCCCGCACTATCTCGTCCATCTTTTCCGCATCATGTATGCAAGCTTCCCGTAGGGCACCAAGCATCCGCATGTAGCCAAGACCCCACGGATCTTTGTTCAAATTTTTCATTAGATCTTGCCAGCAGCGTCCCTTGCTGTTGTTAATCAATTTGCGAAGGCATTTCCTGGCCGACGTATATGCTGCTATCCGGTTGCATGCCTCGGCATGGTTCCGTGCCCGTAGAGCCTCACGCCGTCTTGAGTTGCCAGTTCTTCTGTCTCAAGCAGAATCACTGGCTGAGTAGTCCTCTAATACTTTCCAATTGTATACCCTCCGTACTAACGACTCCGAGGCGAATATCACGTTCGGTATGGTTCCTTCGCAGCTAATACGGCGGAAAGTCGGTGTTTAATATGACAATCCTGGCCGCCATTTCTAGGACTAATTTCTCGCGGATCCGTTTGAGGCATGCCCCATTCGATTGCCTTAGCGTTGAAGTCTCCCGCAACGAGCACGTTGCCGTTTGTGTTCGAGACGGCGCCCTCCAGAGCATTAAGCTTGGCTTGGAAAGATGATTTCGATTCGTTTGGCGTCAGCTACACACTATAGAAGGTGGTCCCTGAGCACCAAACCTAAACGAAACCATCCTCCGATTCACAGCTCTCTGCCTGGAATTTACTGTTTCGAACCCAGATGGGGGCAGTACCAGTTTCATCAGGAAGATGCAGAACTTTTATCATGGTGTTGCTCACTAAGCAGCAAAAAGTTCCCGCGCAAACTGCTCATGCAGGTTTTGGGCGATTAAACAGCGGAGTAGGTTTGGTTGCAGGATACGGGTCATTGAAGTTCTGGTTCCGCCTTGGCTAGGGCTTCCTGGAAAACCCAGTTTCCCTGATCCCCCCGCATTTGTAACATAGGGAACTCCTATCGAGCCCTTGGCATTCTTGTGCGGTGTGACCATAGCCAAGGCATTTGAAACATTGAAGAGGCGCTGCTCTTCGCCGTACCCTACAGACAGACCACCCTATTCGTACCTTGCCCTTGTTCAGGAATTGTTCGGCGTCCTTTCCGGTCAAGTCAATGATGGCTATGCGTTGTCTCCTATGGTCTTCTGGTGTCAGCCTCGCTTTGATCCTGCCTATGCTAGGAAATTCCCTTCTAATGGCCTCTTTTACCTGAGCCAGGTTCAAGACACAGCCAATGCCTCTTATTTCGATTGTTACCATCGGCCCGAGGACTTTCTTTACTGCGCGGCAGAATGCTTCATTATTGTCGGCAGGGGGAATGCTGGCCGACTAGAATACTCTTGGAGGCTAGCATTCTTTGGGGAGTGCCGCTCCCACGGACCCGAGGATATGGGGGGCGCCGTGAGGTTTCCTCCTGGGATGACAGGTAACCTCCCTGCTTGGATCTCGACTACGCTTTGGACAACGAACTGGAATTGATGCTTTGGGCTGGCGGATATGATGGTTTGGACCTAGTTGCTTTGCACAGTAGCGCCAAGGTGGGACTCATGTGTGAACGGCTCCAATTCAACTATCATACCGTCTCCGTCCCGGTAAAACCTGGGCGGACCTCGGAGTACGTTCGAAGTTCGCACCATTGGTTTGGTGGTGTGGATTCGGTTGAGACGGACTCCCGATTAGCGCTGGTCTGGCTCTGAGCACTTGTCCCCATAAGGGCTTGTGCCAACCCTCGCATGGCCTCCCTGCTCTGGAAAGATAACCATGGGACCAAAAAGGCGACTACACACACGAACAGAGGTCGCGGCTCAGAGGGGGGACCCAATAAAACTGGAGCAACCAAAAACATACAAAAAAGATAAAAAAGAAAGCAAAAATAATAACAACAACGACGATATTAACAGTACATCGGAAGCGGTACTAACGATGACAAAAACGATGAATAATACAATGACAGTGAAGACGTACAAAAAAATGGAGATTAGCAGACAGTCTGGTCCAGACTGAGATTAACATTTGACAGTCAACGAGCTCTGCTGTGTATCTTCTCGCTGTGCTTTGAAATCGACTAATTACCTAGTATCTTTATTTAATTCACCGCTGAAGTTCTTTTGGTTAGTGTCTTTGGGTGATCTTGTTTCTACCGCGTTAAGATATTGTGTCTTTGCTAACAGTGATAGTGCGGTATCTGAAATTTAAATTTACTTTTCTTAATCCTATACAAATTTTTCTTTGTTCGCATTAGAAGCAAAAAGCTTCAGTGTCATCAATTCGCGATATTATACTCAATAGTGATTTGCTTATTGTGAACTCAAGAATTTTAATCACTACCAGTGTCTTGGTTAAACTTTTTGCCGTGGCTTAAACCATTTCACGAATTTCCCCTTGGATTTTCCTTTGCGGAGTGTTTGTGGATCATTATTTTTGGTTCGTGTTATAGCTAAGCAAAAACTTTTTAGACTCTTTTACTCTGCATATCTTTAGGCGTTAATTAATTGTCTGAGATAATTTATCAAAGACTCACCGCTATATATTTTGTAAATTCATTGATCTATTGCTGTAGTGCGTGAGTTTGTGCCTGTGCTAAGCTATCTTTTAAATTGCATTATGTCTATATGCATGGCTACTACTTGCCTAGATAGGGCGAATAAAACCAAAATGGTGACGTGTTTTGGCCTGTGTGGACTAACTTTCCACGCTAAATGCGCGAACTTAACTGGCCCAGTGGCTGATAATATTATGCGAAGCGGCTCTGGGGTATACTGGTATTGCGCTAGGTGCCGCAAATATACTATATCATCATTTGTGGACCGGCTTCGGTCAGCTAATGCTACAGTGGAGTCCCTTTCAGCTTCATTTTCGAAAATGCAGGAGAAACTTAATGAGTCTAAGACTTCTTTAGCATCTCTTGTTTCAATTGTGCAGGCGGAGTTATCGTCGACCTGCCCGATGAATCAGCAACTGGAACAGGGTGTTACTTTCGTTCCATCTAAAAATGAGCATATTTTACAACAACACCAACCTGAGCTTGCTATACAACAACAGAAACCTGAGCATGCTCTACAACTACAGCAATTGCTCCTGAGTCTGCCGCAGAGTGAGGATCAGCTACAGCAGTTTCCGGATCAACCGTCTTCACCTCAAAATTTTCTGCTGTCCCCTCAATTACTTTCGCCCGGGGTGTATGATGAGCTGGTATCGTCACGCCGTCACAGCATTATCAAAAATTCTACCGTGTCACCTCGTGAACAGCAGCGGCCTCTTACGCGAAGTGTGCTTGCGCAACAACAGCATGCTTGTCATCAGGAGTCAATTCCGGCTACAATTAATAAAGTTACGGTCCTGCAACATAATAGTCGCATGCAGCAGACTATCTTGCCCTTACAACAGCAACATAAAATTCAGCCTCAATCCGAACTGACCCTAACACAATTAACGAATCTTCAGCAAAATATCGTTGTGTCTTCAGCACCACAAAACTCTACAGAGAGTGTTTTAGCTGATAACGGAGTATTACGAGCAGTTTCCCCACCTTTCCAGTTGTTCATATCAAGGCTCGCCTACAACACAACTAAGGATACACTTACCAACTACGTAACATCGAAGCTTGGCTACACGCCCAGTATTTTCAGGTGCGTAAAGTTAACAAAAGACAACCTTCCTGAACAGGTTATAAGTTCTTTCAAGCTGACAGTTCCGGCTGAACTTTCGAGACTACTCAGTTCCGACTTTTGGCCAAAGGGCACACTTATTAAAACATTCGATACAATGCAGCCCAAGCGGCGATTTCGTCCCGATAAAGGTTCCAAACCACCTCAACAACCATCAAGGATCATCTAACTCTGAAAGTAATTCTTCATTTCCTAATCGTTCATTTATTTCTATTTACTATCAGAATGTTCGTGGCTTGAGAACCAAACTTGAGGACTTACAACTCGTAGCCCAATTAAGTAACGATTCAGTTATCTGTCTAACTGAAACGTGGTTAAATGAGAATATTTCAAACGCAGAAATATTACCTGACTATTTAGTTTACCGTTGCGACCGTGACCTTAACGTTACTAATAAATCTGATGGTGGGGGAGTCTTGGTTGCAGTCTGCGAATCCCTCAATAGTTCACTTTGTGCTGACTTTAAATTTGCTCGAGCTGTTGAGTGTGTAATTGTGAAACTCCCTCTTCCTCATAACTCCTCATTATTAATTTCCTCTGTGTATATTCCTTGTAATTCTCCCTTAACGGTGTACGAAGCCTTCTTCGATGAACTCTCTGCCTATCTTCTTGCTCGTCACCCACATTCTAAAATTATAATTTGTGGGGACTTCAATCTACCGGCAGTGGAATGGGACCACTTAACAACACCTGGTATTTCCTCAACAAATAATCCTTCTTTGTTACTTTCCTCCTTTCTTTCCCTTTGTTCTTTTTCACAGTTTAATCATATCCGTAACCCTAATGGTCGTCTTCTGGATCTTGTCATGTCAAATTTTCAAACTAGGTGTCTATCTATAGCTCCCGTTTTACATCCTTATGTTCAACCTGATCTCCATCATCCACCTTTGTCTCTAGCACTATCCGTTGATACCCTTAAACCCCAGAGAACTGCCTCAGTTTGTCGTTACAATTCCTTCAAAGCAAATTATGAGGCAATCAAAACCAATCTGGACTCGGTCAACTGGTGTACCTTCTTCACTCGTCTTGACTGCGATAGTTCCTTGAACAAATTTTATGATTACCTGAATAATCTGATTGCTCTTTACACTCCGCTCCAAGCTCCTCGCAATGCGAAAATGAAGCCTTGGCTTACCCGAAGTGTTCTTCGTGCCTTAAGAGCCAAAGATAAGGGGCATAGGCACTACAAATTGACCGGAAGTGATGATGCTAGGCAAAATTTCTGTAGATTGCGCTCTTTGGCTAAAACAGAGATCAAAACGGCCATGAGAAACTATTTTAGCAGCTTAGAGAGTTCCCTCCTGACAAATAATCCCAAACCCTTTTGGTCATACATCCGATCCCTTAAATCTTCCTCTTCCATCCCGCATACTGTCAAATGGAATAACACTGAAGCCTCCTCCCCTCAGGATATTTCTAACCTATTTGCCGAATATTTTTCCTTTACTTTTTCCTCTTCTGACATACTACACTCCCCTATAAATTCAATTCAAACTTATCCAGCATCAAGTACATCCTATTCCACTGATCCTTCTGAAGTTGAATCCCTTATTAACTTGCTCGATCCGAATGTTAGCCCTGGTCCTGATGGATTACCTAATATATTTATAAAGTCACTTTGTTCCTCTTTGTGTTTTCCTCTTTCCCTTATATTCAATCTCAGTCTTAGTACTGGCACCTTTCCAACGTACTGGAAAGATGCAAATGTTGTTCCTATCTTTAAAAATGGCGACCCATCATCTGCCTCAAACTATCGTCCCATATCACTCCTCTCCTGTTTCTCTAAGCTGCTGGAACGACTTGTGCACAACAGGCTTCTTGAGTCCCTGAGTTCATTTGTCACACCACAGCAACATGGATTCTTAAAGAGTCGTTCAACTTCTACGAACTTGGCTGAGTTCGAAGACTATATTGCTAGAGCTTTAGACAAACAGCTTCAAGTAGATGCAATATTCACGGACTTCTCGAAAGCTTTTGACTCCGTGAACCATGTTCTGCTCTGTCAAAAGTTAGCTTTGCTTGGCATATCCGGTTCCCTTCATTCTTGGATTTCATCATATTTATCCTCCCGTTCATGTCGTGTCAATCTCTATGGCACATTTTCCTTTCCATTCAATCCTACATCTGGTGTCCCTCAAGGGTCAATCCTTGGACCTCTTCTTTTCGTACTGTTTATCAATGATCTTCCTTCTGTAATTTCCTCTTCTTGTCTCCTGTATGCTGATGATTTCAAGGTATTCCGGACAATTAGATCCCTTGAAGATTGTCAGCAACTCCAAACTGATCTTTTTAACCTGTATAACTGGTGTAATGTAAACTCTCTTCGTATTAATGTTTCCAAATGTTTTAAAATGACTTTTACTTTGAAAATTGTCCCTTTAATTTTTAATTACACCTTATGTGATGTTGTTCTCTCCTCTGCAGACTCATGTAAAGATCTTGGTGTAATATTTGACCCCAAGCTTAAATTTGATGTCCACATTTTTAGCCTAATTACCAAGGCATCAAAAGTTTCGGGTTTTCTTATGCGGCATTTGCATAAGTTTGTAAATATTGCTACCGCTGTTCGCTTGTTCACGTGTCTTGTCCGCCCGCTCCTTGAGTACTGCTCAGTGGTGTGGTCTCCAAGACATTTATATCTTATGAACTCAATAGAAGCTGTTCAGCGTAAGTTTACCCGTATTGTGTTTTTCAAATTTAACGTAGCTTATGAGCCTTATGAGCGTCGTCTATCCACACTTCGTCTCCCTTCTCTGTCGTCCCGTAGAACCTTCTTAGATCAATGTTTCCTTTATAAGTTGTACCACCAACAAATTGCCTCCACCCTAAGCGCAGACTTGCAATACAGACTGTATGCACGGCCTAGTCGGTCTAATCACATTCTCGAGGTTCCGTACGCCCGAACAGATTTATATTTTAACTCAATTATGCCACGAATCATCAGAATGCATAACAGCCTCGAGCTTGGCTCTCTATCCACGTCCTACTTTGTTTTTAAAATTAAATTAAAGATGTTACTTTTTGCGAATAGTGATTAATGTTCCTTAGCACTAAATTTTACAAACTTTGTTCTTGACTCTATCTTGCTTTCTTTCATGTTTTAGATTAACTCTTTTTTGCTTGATTTGTTGTATTGATTTGTCTTACTCTGAATTTTATTTAACTATATTTAATTGTCTAAGTCTATTTTGTAATTGGATTTCTGTCTGTTAAGTAGACTTGAATAAATAAATAAATAAATTTCTGCGGCGTTCGGGCGCAGCAGAAAAATGATGCTAACGCCAGAGCGTCCTATTAAGGAACAGCGGGAAACTCCGCAGGACGCTTCAGGTGTTCGAGCGGTGGAAGAAAATCGAAAGAACATCGAGAATTTGATGGTCACTGCTGCGATCGTTTCCAAAGCGACCGATGCAAGGATCGTAAATCCCGACATAATAAAGAATTATCCTGAAGTCAATGAGGAGATTACGGCACGAAAAGCAACGAGTGATCAGGCAAATAAAGCGACGCCAACGTCGAAAATGTGGCGGAAGTACTGTATTCGGAAACGAAAAGCGATAACTTTTCCCAAGGATGGTCGCAAAGTACAATTGCCGGCAGCGACACGACGAAGAAAGGCTACTCCGAAAAGCGGGAGATGTTCTGAAAAGAATACAATCTGCATGCGACTCCTCAAAAATCAGCAAAGCAGTAAAGATTGGGCTCCTTGAACTAAAGGAGCTCAAAGCCCACATAGGGCATTATCGGAGGAGCTGGTTAGAGGCCGAAGACGAGCAGAAGGCTAAAGAAGCGCTGGGGGCGAAATCTAAAGGTGACATGCAGATAGCTCCACTATTGAAAATCAATAAAAGAATGGCGTCTAGCCCAATCGAAGGAGATCGGGATAAAAGATGGGCGTGGAACACCCAATCACGGGTTCGAGGCAGTGCTTACAAAAGGAGCGAAGAAAGCCGCAAAGAAGCTCCTGCGAAAAGTGCCAGAAAGTAAAGTTCGCAGTGACACCCAACAAGAAATAGGACCTGATGCAAAACAGGAGAGTCAGAAGCTCCGACGGAAAACCCGGTAGTGGGCACTGCTCGTAAAACCCCAAGATGGCCGATCCTACGCGGAGGTATTGCGGGACATCAGGGGAAACGTAAGGCCCGAAGACACCAATACTACCATTAAAGTAGTACGAGCAACGCGGTCGGGCCACATACTGGTCGAATTCGGAGCAGAGGCCGGCAATGAAGAAGCATTCTGTGACGCAGTGAAGAAAGTCCTCGGCAAAAGCGCAACTATCGCCCCGCTCGAGCCGATGGCAACGATCGAAATACGAGACATTGACTGCGTCACAGATCTCGCCGAGGTAGAAGAGGCCATCAAAAGGGAGCTCCCTAGCGTGGGAAAGATCAAAGCGAGACTGACACCAGAAAACAACAGGGGACAACGCATGGCCATAGTTGACTTGACCGAAAAGGATGCTAAACAATTTCTGAATAAAGGCAAAGTAGGAATAGGGTGGGTTGTCTGTAGGATACGGCGAAGAGCAACGCCTCTTCAATGTTTCAAATGCCTTGGTTATGGTCACACCACACAAGTATGCAAAGGACCCGAAAGGAGTTCCCTATGTTACAAACGCGGTGAAATCGGACATAAAAGAAAAGAGTGTACGAAGGAGGCACACTGTATTCTTTGCAAGGATGCTGATCCAAGACCTGATTTTGGACACGTCTTGGGATCAGGAAAATGTCGGGTCTAACAGGAAGCCCTAGCCAAGGCAAAATCAGAGCTTCGATGACCCGCATCCTGCATCTAAGCCTACACCATAGTTCAACCGCCCAACATCTACTGGAACTTGCTGCTGAGTGAGCAACACCAAAATAAAAGTCCTGCATTATGGTATTCTGAAGAAACTGATACTGCCGCCATCTGGGTTCGGAACAGTGACTTTCAAGCGGAGAGTTGTGGACGGGGGGATGGTTTCGTGTGGGTTCGGTGCTCAGGGACCACCTTCTTTATAGCCCAGTCATATTAGGTAAAAAAAGGGGTCAACCTCGGAATGAAAGATAATAAGCTGCAAATTGGTATGAACCTTTGTTTTGTCATTCTAAATGTTGTCTCAAAAGTCACAATCGTTATCGTGTTCGCGTCTCAAGATATTCAAGGTCAAAGGTCACAAAAATCGGTTTTTCGCGAATATCTGGCTTCCTATCGGTTAAATGAGATTTGCATTTATTATAAAAGTTGTAGGCTATAAAATTCCCTACAACTTTTGTTTAAACTTTTTTTTCATACGACCAACCGTTTTGAAGGTAGAGCGCGAAGAGTGCACATCGTACAGTCATATACGGCCTAATGCAAGGTCAAGCGTGAGTTATGGTTATCAGTACGTTATAAAGTCAATTATTTACTTGGAAATTATAATTATTAAACAATGCCTATTATTTATGTACTAACTATTAATTATTTATATTTAATTAAAGTAAGTAACTTGATTATTTATATATAATTATTCATATTTAACTATTTAAGTATAAAATATTATTAATTCTGGATTATATATTTTAGTTTTATTTTAAGTTAAAATGATAGTAAGAGTATATATTTTACACATATTTTTATTTATTATTAAATACGGCATAATATACATTTATCAAAATGTGAGTTCAAATATCAAAAGTATCTTTGTTGATTTTAATTGTAATGAAATTGGAAATGGAAGCTAATTATCTTCTTCTTGTTCGTCGTCTTCTTCTTCTTGTCGCTCAAAAATGTTCGATTCATTGTCATCATCCTCATTATCTGTCATGTTCATCTCCAAACCTTCCAGAATATCGGGATCATATGTATTTTCTTCATCGGGATTACTTGGATACAGTGAAGCGTTGAGGCAAGCTTGTCCGTTGCACTGGCCGCAAGCTAAAGAACATTGTAGCCCTGATTTTCTGCATCCACAGCGGGAACCACAACCATTTTTGCAATTGCAAAATATTACGTTTAGTAGTTCGGCTGGTGCTGGAAGTAATAACGTTCGTATGGGCTCCAGGATTTCATTTTCAAGCATCCAGCCCCATTCTTTAGGTTCTAAGTCCTTCCCTAACCACGTTTGAATCTGGTAGTAGACACGTTTTATGTGTTGATGAGCTGCTACACTTGTTGGTGGAAGTGTTGACAGTTGTACAGGTTTATTTAGTTTTGTAAATTTGATGAATTGCGTGTAGCGGAAATGATCAATGTTGTCCTCAGATTTTGGAGCATTATATAATGCCAACAAGATGCGCACTCCATTTTCTAATAATGTTTGTTTTGGGCAGTTTTCTTGTTGAAATACTTCCACCAGTTTATCTAAATCAGGAATTTTTTCCAATGCTCTAGTAACAGTTTTTTTTCCTTTTTTAAATAGCGCAGAAGTCGTGTCACAGCCACTGAATGCGTGTAAAAATAAAATGTGCTTTTTAGTACGAGGATATTGGTCAAAACTTTTAGTAGAATATATTTGTGTTTTGACATTGCCTTTGCCAACTTTTTTCAAAAAAATTTCCTGATGATGTGACTGAGTACGTCCAATTAAAATAACGAGCAAATCGATATCTTCTCCTATGATGACAGCAGTCTTTTGATGTTCTGATAAGGCAATAGCTGTGTCAATGATGAGAACATCAGCATCATCTCTGGCTTGTTTTGTTGTGATATTAACAGTTTTAAATTTTTCAACAAGCATGTCGATAAATTTTTTTTTATTAGACCGATTTGATAAAAATTTTTCTTGACTGATTGGCACAACCATTGTTTCGTCAAAACAAACTTCATATGATTTTGAAAGTGCAGCAGTTCTTCTTTGTTGTTCCAGTGCTTTAATATTTTTACTATAGTCCGAACATCCGTCAAATACAACAACAATTGCTGAGCCATAATGTGTTTGTAAATATTTAATGTACTTATTTAAAATAATAGAGAAAGTATCGTCTTTGCTCCATACGACGCGATGCAGAAGAAATCCACCATCGATGATGTATGTTACATTATTTTCATCAAGATCGATAACGACAGGCATCATATTGTCATGTAATGTTGCTTTCGTGGTTTTTCTCATGCCATTACTATCAAATAAAGATGTCGGATACGGGCTTAGTTCATACTGAAGATATTCTTGTAAATTACTTTCAAATTTTTTGCTTACAGTTATTCTCTGGAAAAGTAACATTGGATCTATAGAAACTTTACAATCATTAATTTTGACAGATTTGTACATAAATAATACGCATTGTTTAATAATTATAATTTCCAAGTAAATAATTGACTTTATAACGTACTGATAACCATAACTCACGCTTGACCTTGCATTAGGCCGTATATGACTGTACGATGTGCACTCTTCGCGCTCTACCTTCAAAACGGTTGGTCGTATGAAAAAAAAGTTTAAACAAAAGTTGTAGGGAATTTTATAGCCTACAACTTTTATAATAAATGCAAATCTCATTTAACCGATAGGAAGCCAGATATTCGCGAAAAACCGATTTTTGTGACCTTTGACCTTGAATATCTTGAGACGCGAACACGATAACGATTGTGACTTTTGAGACAACATTTAGAATGACAAAACAAAGGTTCATACCAATTTGCAGCTTATTATCTTTCATTCCGAGGTGAAAGCCCTAATATGACTGGGCTATTAGTGTGTAACTAACGCCTAACGAATTGATATCATCTTTCCAAGCCAAACTTAATGCTCTGGAGGGCGCTGTCTCGAATACAGAGGGCAACGTATTCGTTGGGGGAGACTTTAACGCCAAGGCAATCGAATGGGGCATGCCTCAAACAGATGCGCGGGGAAACCGAATCCTAGAAATGGCGGCCAGGACGGTGCGCTACTTACTAAATACTGGAAATACGCTGCCTTTCCGCCGTAGTGGCTGTGAGGGAACCATACCGAACGTGACATTCGCCTCGCAGTTCTTAGTACGGAGGATACACAATTGGAAAGTATTAGAGGACTACTCAGCCAGTGATTCTGCTTGAGATAAGCGATGTTGTCTTCCGACGTCCATGCTCTCGGCTTTCTTCAACTGGGTGGAACATCGGAAGGATGGACGTCGAGAGGTTCGTCGAAATGCTCACAGCAGATGTGCCGCTGCAGGGAGCTTCGGAGGGGACGGAAGCACTGGAAGCTCAAGGCGTGGTGAACTCATCATCATTACGACTGCTTGCTGCGCTTCTATGCCCCGTCGAAATCCCCGGTACGGCAAGCCCCCAGTGTACTGGTGGTCAACTGAAATCGCTGAAAAGTGAAGGGAGTGTCACAAGCTCCGACGTGAGGTTCAACGGGCGCGGAACCGTAACGAGTCATGCAACCGGGTGGCAGCAAATAAGTCGGCCAGGAAATGTTTTCGCAAATTGATTAACAACACCAAGGCTCGCTGCTTGCAAGACCTAGTGGACAATGTGAACAAGGATCCGTGGGGCCTTGGGTACAAGCTAGTTATGCGGAAGCTTGGTGCCCTACGGAAGCCTTGTATACATGACGCGGAAAAGATGGACTCGATAGTGCGGGGACTCTTCCCCATCCATCCCGTCCGTGTTGACGCTGCCCATGGTGAAACAGCAGTCGAGTGTCCACTCGTCACACAGCCGGAACTGGAAGAAGCAGTCCTTTCATTGAAAGCGAAGAAGGCTCCAGGTCCAGATGGTGTTCCGGCTATGGTGTTGCGGCTTGTCTATCACCATTGTCCTGACTTGCTGCTCAACACATTCAACGCTTGCCTACGGGACGGGGTTTTCCCGGTACGATGGAAGGTGGTGAAGCTCGTGCTGATCAGCAAGGGGAAGGGAAATCCCGAATCGCCGTCTGCATTCCGCCCGTTATGCATGCTAGACACGGCTGGGAAAGTGCTAGAGAAACTCATCAAGGGAAGACTCACTGACGCGATTCGTGCTGCTGGGGACCTATCTCCTCGGCAGTACGGCTTTAGAGCAGGACGTTCTACCATTGATGCGATTGCAAAGGTGGTGAGCGCGGTCCAAAAAGGCAGAGGCACATAGTCGCACCAAGTGACGGATCGTCCTGTTGGTGAAACTCGACGTCAGGAACGCCTTCGACTCCGTTAGATGGCTGGATGGCCAACGAAAGATGCAAGTTGCTTTGGGTGTTGCCCAGGGATCTATCCTTGGTCCAGACCTGTGGAACGTGTTATACGACGGGCTACTGAGACTGGAGATGCCAGATGAGTCGTGCTTTATCGGCTTTGCAGATGATGTTGGGGCTCTGGTCGCTGGACGCACCGTTGAACAAGCGCAACTTAGGTTAGGTATGCTAATGCGCCGAGTGAGGGACTGGATAACTGCTTGCGGGCTCAGTTTAGCACTGGAGAAAACCGAAGTGGTCATCTTGACAAAAAAGAGAATCCCTAGAGTAAGGATGATCAGTATTGGAGACATACAAATCGAATCGAAGCCAGCGGTGAAGTACCTGGGGCTACTGATCGACTCGAAGATGAGTTTCTCTGAGCAAATCAGGGCAACGGCTGAGAAGGCTGCTTCGGGAATATCGGCTCTGAGTCGAGTTATGGCCAACGTAGGGGGACCCAGCCCATCAAAAAGACCTCTTGATGAATGCTGTAGTGTCAGTGCACCTGTACGGAGCAGAAGTATGGGGCGACACTCTCAGTAAGGAGGTATACCGAAAACGCCTGGCACATGTACAGAGGATTGCATCTTCGTATCCGACAGTCTTTAATTCGGCGGTGAAAGTCATTGCAGACGTGATACCTGTCGGCCTCCTTGCTAGAGAGCGCCGCTCTATTTATCTGCGTCGAAACGACGATACGAGGGAGGTGGTTGTCCGCGAGGAGAGACAGCGGTCTCTCAACGATTGGCAGCAGTCTTGGATGAATTGCACGAAGGGAAGGTGGACTGCGCGCCTCATCCCGGATGTGAGGCCGTGGCTTAATCGAAGGCATGGTGAGACTGACTTCTATCTGGCCCAGCTTTTGAGCGGGCATGGGTGTTTTCAGTCTTACCTGCACAAGATCGGTAAGTCACGATTGTCGGTACTGCCCAGGAGAGGAAGACAATGCTTGCCACAATTTTTTTGCGTTCATAAAATGGGACAGGCCGCGAAGGGCCCTCTACAGGGAGACGGAAGAGCTCACCCTGGATAATATAGTTGCGGTGATGCTCGAATCGGTTGACAAATGGAACCAGGTGGCACATTATGTTCGGGCAGTACTAAATGATAAAAGGGACTCGCAGCATCCGGGGGTGTTGTGGCTGGGGGATCGCTTGTCTGGCACTTCTTCTTACCCTCTCCCTTTCTGCTAGAAGAGGGATCCCCAGCTTGAAGGCGCCTCATGGCGTAGCAAAAGACCTGGCCCGAAGTAATGTGTCAAACGGTTCCAGGATTGGTTCTCAGGTTGACAGGGGAGTTCCAGACGCTGTGCGTAAATGGGCATTCACCTCCATACCACAAAAAACAAACAAAAATAGAAAATAAAATTGTCGGCCTCTGCTCCGAATTCGACAAGTATGTGGCCTGATCGGGTTGATCGTACTGCTTGAAGAGCAATGTTGTTGTCTTCGGGCCTTACACGGCCCCTGATATTTCGCAACACTTCTGCGTAGGTTTGGCTATCTTGGGGTTTTACGAGAATTTCCTGCTGCGGGGTTTTCGTCCGGGCTTCTTTCTCTCCTGTTTCGCATCAGGTCTTTCTTGTTGAGCGTCCGTGTGGGGTTTATTTTCTGGCTCTTTTTCAAGAAGTTTCATTGTGGCTTTCTTCACTTCATTTTTTAACATTGTCTAGAACCCCTGATCTAGCGTTCAAGTGCCTCTTCTTTCTATCTTACATCCCGATCTCCTTTGATTGGGCTAGACGCCATTCTTTAATTGTTTTTTGATGATGGCTTAGCCCCCTGTACTTCTTTAACCTTCTGCTTTTCTTCAGCTTACTGGTTCTCTTTGGTATTTAACCAGTTCCTGCAGTAATGCCCTATGCGGTGTAGGAGCTCCTCTAGTTCAGGTTGCCAATTCTTGACACATTTGCTGATTTTTGGAGAGTCGCATGCAGATTTTGGTCTTTTTAGAACGTCTTCCGCTACTCGGATTAGCCTTTTTTCATGCTGTCGCTGCACGATAATTGTATTTTGCGACCTCCTGTTGTGGTAGAAGTTTTCGGCTTCCCTTTCCGACTACAGTACTTCCGCCACATTTCTAACGGTGGCGATGGAATCACACATCGGCGCTTTATTTTTCTGGTTACTCCTTTCCTTTTCTGCCGTACTTACTCTGGTGGTGTCAGATTGGTTCGTTAATTTTTTTGGCGTTTAAGATCCTTGCTACGGTCACTTCGGTAACAATCTCTTGTGTTCGCATAATCAGTCTGGATAAGGTCGTCTGATGATTTCCGTTTTTTGTCTGTCTTCACTGTCATTCTATTCATCGTCGTTTTGGTCATCGTTATTGCCGCTCCGGTTTTTGTTGTTTGTTTTGCTTACTTTTTTGAATTTCGTTGATCTGCTGTTAGAGTTTTTAGTCGAAGTTCTTCCAATTTTATCGGGTCTCCCCTCAGAACCGCTATCTGGATTCGTATATTTGATCCCATGGTTATCTTTGCCGAGCAGGGCGGCCATGCGAGGTTCGGCAGAAGCCCTTATAGGGATAAGTGCTCAAAGCCAGACCAGCGCCAGACCAGCCCGACCAAACCTACACCACCAATCCAATGATGCGAACTTCGAACGTCCTCCGAGGACTTCCAAGATGTGACTGGGGCGGAAACGGTATGATTGTTTCTGCCCCAGTAATAGCACGAGTGTCACCTCGGCGCTACTGTGCAAAGCAACTACGTCGAAACGATCATACCCACCAGCCCAAAGCATCAATTCAAGTTCATTGTCCGAAGCGTAGTCCAGATTTAGTCAGATTCGTTCCCTGTCATCCCAGAAGGAACCTCACGGTGGCCTCCGTATTCTCGGGTCTATGGGGCTGACTCTTCAAAGAAGGCTAGCCTCCAAAAGGTCTCCTGTCGACCGATATTCCACCTGCGGGAATTGCCTTGGGTTGGTGGGGCAGCAACGAGCTCTAGATTGAAGACCGTGGCAGAATTGACGATCGGACATCAAGCCCCGCGCAAAAGAAATGCGCGGGGCTTGATGGTTCGATGCTGAGTGCAAGAATGCGCTAGACAAAAAGAATCAGCATGCAAGCAATTCGTTGGTTGGAAAACCAGGACGAGGAGAGAATACTGTGAAAATCTCAGAAGAATATCGAATAAGATAATTAGGATTAAGAACAGAAAATACTATGACGACCAATTGAGAAATATAGATGTAAGCCTAGCGAGCAACCACACAAGACAAGCATACAAAGTAGTGAAAAGCCTGAAAGGTGGACCACGCTCTGTCGTGATGACATCGACAATATCATCGCTGATGAAATCAAGATTAAGGAAAGATGGGCATCATATTTCAAGAACTTCCTTAATCCTCCCCACAGCTCCAGAACATCGGAGCCTGTATATGTCCTTCCATTGACCCCATTAACTCTGGATAATATTTATTCCATCATCAAAGCCCAAAAGAATAATAAAGCGCCGGGCATTGATGAGATTCCAGTGGAGCTCATCAAATATAGTGGCAGTAGTGTTCATCAAGATATTCACAAAGTCGTGCAGCAAATTTGGCAACAAGAACATATGTATGCCAAAAGAGTGGAGCCAATCAATTATATTCCCTATCCACAAAAAAGGTGACAAGCTACAGTGCGAAAATTATGGAGGCATTTCACTACTTTGCACGGCGTACAAAATATTTTCAAAGATCTTAGGAAACAAAATCGGATCATACGCTAACAGTATTTTTGGGGGTATCAAGGTGGTTTAAGAGTAGGTTGACCGACAATAGACCAATTGTTCACAGTCAAGCAGGTGCTTGAAAAATGCTGGGAGTTCAACATAGATGTACACCAAATTTTCCTTGTATTTAAGCAAGCATATCATAGTATTGATCATAACGTACTGTACCAAATAAAGCTTTTCTTTGGCATCCCAGCCAAATTAGTCCGTCTTACCAAAATGACAATGACCTCGACGACTTTCCAAGTCCGCATCAATAATCATGTCAATGATGCCT